>OZ020526.1:10658043-11313990 GCA_963971425.1 Bryoerythrophyllum caledonicum | reverse complement strand
CCTTTGAGCTGGGGAAACATACATCGGCATTGAGGAAGAGTTTTGGCAAAATCAAGGCAATTACTCTTCGACGTGAAGACATGGTATACGTAACTTGCGCATTGGGTCCAGGTCAATCGGAGGTGAAGACTTCTCTTTCGAAGAAGTTGCTTCTTGCACCTGTCCCTTTGAATCTTCTTCAAAATCCAGGTCAAGTGAAATTCCTCAAATCATGGTAGACGTTTTGATTAAACATCTCTCTTGCAGTACGTATTGCTAGACACAATAACGTCTGAGCCTGTTTAGCGTTATCACCGGAGATGGTGCTCAAGGCTAAGAAGATTATGGAGGAACATATTAGATATGAGGCATTACGGGAGAGGGACCCATCACGTGCGACAACTCAAGCCCCATCAAGGGAACCAGAGGAAACATAAGTTTCATCCAATTCTTGCTGAGCCGTTGCAATTGGATTAGCGACCAATGGAGGGGAGGATGGGTAGTGGAGGCCAACATCCCACTACAAATTTTGAGGTACAAACATTACCCAATCTCCCATTAATTAGTAGACGTCCTATGAAGAGGCCACGGCGTATTGAGAGGCACATAGCTTCTGCTCAGGAGAAGCCCCCTCAGGTTTAGATCCAAGCGGGAGGAGGTTGATTGAAAGAAGTGTAGGATCGAATGGCAGGGTTCATAGGTCGGGACTCAGGACTTTTGATGGTAATTGTAGGGCCCCTAATCTACACCGGGAGATTTAGCTGATTTGTCAACCATGGTGCTGAAGGAAGAAAAATTTCACAACCTATCAGACAGTATACCAGAAGATTTTGAAGACAATGCGAAAATACCACATGATGTTCCAACTTCAATGTATTTAAAAGCACCAGTGCCTACAGCAAAGGAGATTGCAAAATGATTAGTGTGAGGGAATTTTGTGTTTAAGGCACACATAGACCGCATTGTCTTTGGAGAATCCGGAAACAAACCACCAGGTTTTATCATGAAGAGGGTCATAGAATTATTTAACTGCTTAAGAGACCCATAATCCACGACTTAAGGGAGTAGATTGGTATTTCAATCAATCAGATACATTGTGCATACGACTACCATTGATGGTGTCGTTGAGAAACAAGCGTTGTCATTTTTGTTGGTAGGAACAACACAAGAGTTTGAATGCATGTTCATTGCACACGGGAGTGCTACTGCACATGGTGCCATATGATCCCAACATTCTTGGCTTCAAGATCATATCATTTGGATACCGGTGGATGGGCAACACATAGAAGCAGCTTGTAATTTTGCACAGCAGCAGTGGAGAGATGGTATTATGCCATTAAATGAGTACCTAGACACGTTCGAGCGGCATGAGGCCTTTTTTGTGGTGTATGATGATCGCCGCTTTTACATTGAGAAGTCTACGCAGATTAACGTAGCCGAGTTCCAGAGACAATCATATTCTACCCTGGAGGAGGATTTGAGGAAGTTGCGTCAGATTTGGGATCTATACGGGAGGCCTGATAGCTCACTACGTGCGGACGATACACGCAGGGCTCTTGTTTTGGTGAGCGCGGCTAGTGTAGTGCATAAATTGCCTAAGGGAGATGGAGTTGTCACGGTGAAGAGGTTGACCAAAAATATGGAGGATTTGATCAATCATGCATGGAATCCGAGCAATGATTGCTTTGAAGCTATCATTCAAGTATGCAAGGACTACGAAGACGACATTCTCTTTTACTACAAGGAGAAAGAGGACAAGTGGAAAGACATGGCGAAGAAGAAGGTTATAAATCCAAATGTGGACGTACGACCAACAAGAAAGGAGATGACTTAGAATTGGTTGAGGCCGTTAGATAGGGTTCCGAATCCATATTATATTCGCTTGGCAAAGTCTACTGCAGCCAAGCCGGTAAATGAGAATAGAGTAAGACCTCGTCAAGCATATTACTTTAACGGTGTAAAAGACCCAAATCCACAACCACGTACAATTGTTGGTGTGGTTGACCGGTATCAGAGACAAAAAGTTGTGATGAATTCCATCCGTTGGTTGATGGTGGAGAACAAGGAAAGTATACCTAATTCCATGGAGGAGTTCTTTCGTATCCGTACAGAGAAGTATTTTCCGAGGAGTAACGAACTACTTAATACCTTTAGAAAGCCTCTGAATGCTACCACAAAAGCAGCTTGGACTGCTCCTGTGTGGGGGAAGGTATCTACACTAGAAGACATAGGCTACCTCATCCCCCCTTCCATCAGGTTTTATTATGGTGACATTGCAGCATGGGGGCGTGGATATATTGGACTGCCCGTGGATGTAGGAGGGTTGACTACTGCTAATTGGGAATGGCAGATAGAAGTCAGAAGGCGACGTTAGAACGATAGAGAGAATCTTCTTCCAGTTTGGTGTAGACGAGGGTTACTCCGCACCGACTACATAGAGCTAGGGAAACCATGTTTGTAGGTGATTGATTGTCGGCGTGGCGATGGAAGGCATGGAGATGGTCATTGGGGAGACGACCATTTATCTGCAGTTTTTGCACAGCTGACATTATGGATGACAAATATTGAACGATGGAACGTCATCTTCTTGTTATCACCGGCCGTGTATGCCAATGAAGAGTTTTTCACAAAGGTGAAGCTTCCAAAGGGATGCACTATGCGACGTGGATGTTGGGCATTTGATCCCAACTTGGTTTTGATCCTATGCTCTCAATTTTACAGAGAATGGGCGTCTGGAGCAAGTAGTACAATCAATTCGCGAGGTTGTGAATTGTATGCAGCACCATGTGGGTACATCTCTTGGCCCGAACTATATTTCTGGAGACCTTCCACTTCCACTTGTTTTCTTGGATCACTGGAGTGAGGCACGCCAACCCTCTAAAGTTGATTCACTTGAGAGATCTCCATCAGAGCTGGCAAGACTAGTGGGCTCATACTTGCCCCGTGGTTGGGATTTAGTGGCGTGTAACATATCTACGGCCATTCTCACGATCCTTGAAGGAGATTTCCAGGGATCTGAGGTTTTCATCATTGACGATTGTACAGATAGAGTTTCATTTTTGTACAACGAGTTGTCCGACAATTTCCAAGGACAACTGTTGGTCAGGACTGGTGGAACAAGTACTGGTTGCAACATCGTACCTGAGACCCAAGAGGCGGTTGGTGGAGTGAAGAATGAAGATGACAATGAGGATGGAGGTGGTTTAAATGAGAGATTGCCACGTTCAGGTACCAGTGAAGATTTCTCATCTCGCAGTGGTTCAGACGCCGATGAAGATGGAGTGAACCAGTCTCCTCCAAGAGATAGGATTCCATCAACGCAGCCGGCGGTGGGAGATACTTCAGGGCAGACATCTGCAACACCTACAGAGAGGATGAAAGATACCGGTGTAGTGGATGTTGGTTTGGCGGCAGGGGCAGGAGGGGGGCGTACATTTGATGGTCCTAGGCTGGAGATGGAGGAAGAAGAATTGGATTCATTGGAATTTTTTTCGGTGCAGAGGAGGATTCGACAGCCTTCGATGCCTTCTGAATCAGAGCCTGTATCGGAGACACAAGAGACGTTCGGAGGTACTCAGAGTCATACCGGACTAGGTTTGCCTTCCGTTCCAAGATCTAGCGTATCCGAGGACATCATTGCATTTCAGGGGCCTTCTCGTTAGAGCGAGAGATGTCCTTCAATCGAGAGGATGGCTTTTTCTACAATGATGATAGGGTAAGGCATACGCGGGAGGGTGTTCCTGGCAATTACCGATATGTTGAGTGTGCGTCCATTGGCATCGAAGGTGTGGGAGATCGTCCAGTGCAGGATCATGAACTGTCCGCTATGGTAGGTAGCGCCATTGGACACGTGGAGGGAGTCGTTCCGCCAGAAGATGAGCTGTGAGCCGTGGAGCTATATACTATAGTAGAGCATGCACGCAGTTTAGATGACAAGTACGTTAGTATAATGTAGTTTGAGATGTGTCTATCGTTCGGTGGGTGGTATATATTTATATATTGGGTGGTCTATATGATATGTTTGATTTTAGAATTCCTCGGCAATAGTGTGGAATTGCTTGATTATGTATGTTTTTGCATTATAAAATACAGTGAGGTACTTTACACTGTCTTAGGAAATTGCACATATATTTTTGTACCTCTTACACATTGTATTTGTAGTGCACTACTCTAAAATCCTATAATAACTCATAACAAATTTATAATCTCTTTGGGCACATGATTATAATTTTGTAGCAGGATTTGTAAACTAGATTAGATATCATATATTTTCTAAAAAATGTAGCAAATGTAAAAAATATATTACTGATATGAAAATGAAGATACCAAGGTATGACACGACAAACACCAAAAAAATTTGACAAAAAACATACTAAACTTTTGCCAAATTTTGATTTAAAAAAAAGTTATGAGCAAATAACTTGCGGCTTTCTACCACCAACCAGTGCACTTGGCCAAGTGCATAATTGCTTAATTGCGTGTTTATTGCTTTGTCAGGAATTGTTGTGTTGCTACTACAGAAAGGGAGGACCACTAATACAAGGTTTAAAATTCTAATTTGTTAGATACAGCTTCTGTGTGCAACATTAGCAAACAAAGTTACATGGCGGAAATGCCTGATCTATGGAACAAGGCGTCAATTGTCAACAAATTTGCTTTTGAAATTGTTGACTATACCATGTGCGACATTATCAAGCAAGGTGTGTTCTTTGGAGGAATCACTTTTGTGATGTGTTACAATTTCAGATAGGTGTTGCTTGTTGTTCTGAAGGACTTGCGGCCAGACAATGTTGCAGCAACATTCATAGAGTCTTGCCTATGGGACCACATCGAAGTGTGCCTTGCTTCAAAATATGCGTATTTCTGCAACCTCCACAACGTTTGTGGACTTGGGGAATCAAATGTTAAGTAATTTGCGGATTAAGTAATTCTGGCGCTTGAAGAAGGCAAGTTAGACATTGTTTGGGGAGATTCTCTTTGCTGCCTACCAATAGGTTTTGCCTCAAGAGGCGATGAAAGGCGTCATTGACGCTATTCACTCCAGAATTGCGACTAACAACGGCGGAAGCGACTTTTACGAGAGTTGCGCTATTCATGTGGCAATCAAGGAAGTGGCAAGAATCAACACTGCTATGCTCGACGTGGTTCTCGAGGGAAGTGAAGATTTGTTGAGCGCTGACAATGTGGAGGATGCAGAGGGTGCGCCCAATGTAATTCCATCCAAGTTCTTGAATATACTGGAAGTCAACGGGTAGCCACGGCATGAGCTTTTGCTTGAAGTTGGTATACTAGTCATGCTTTTGTGTAAGTTAGATCCATCAAATAGACTACGCAATCGCACTAGACTCACTGTCCGCTGCTACATGGCCCGAGTGTTTGAGGCAAAAGCTGTCATAGGCGATCGTGTAAGCAACTTGACATTCACACCATGGATTCCTTTGGTTATTGAGAGCTTTGGACTTCCTTATCCAATATGCTGCAATCATTTCCAATGTGTGTTGCGTATGCCATGACAATCAACAAGTAAAAAAGACAAGTTTGTATATGCTTTCCAAAGTTGGCATCCATATGAGCTTGAACGTTTTTCCTCATGGACAATTGTAGGTTGCATTTTTGCATGCAACGGCTCTTGAATACGTTTTGGTGCTCTTGGAAAGAGTAGCACATGGAGGAAACAAAATAATGTGCAATGTTGTTCACAATGAAGCGCTTGTATAATTACATCCTCATCCAATTTCTTTCACCTATGACTTTCCACTTTGCAATGCATAACAATTCTAGATCCCTCTTTTGTTTGGATTCCAATTTCGGTGCTTTCTGTAGTTTCTATGGTTTATGTCAACTCTACATCCCCTCCTTTAGGAAGAGACAAGAATTTCCATATTTTTCTATGTTTCCGCGTTGGAGACAACCGGTCAATAGACTAGTAGGTTTATATGTTGTGTCACACCTTGAAGCATGGCTCCCATTGCATCCCACAAACCCTCCCACCCATTCTCAACCTTCACATAATCTCTTCCTTGAGAATGTAAACCTAAAGAAGTATTTTATTTCAAATTTAGTGAGGAGAATAGGATCAATATAATTCGCACTGATTACACCCATGACTAAATCACAAACCTTTCTACTCATTGATGAAAACTTTCATGTCAGCTGTACATTATAAGCACCATTGTGACCTACCACAATTGTGTAGGACTCAACCAGATGCAAATGGTGAGCAATTATAAGAGATTGATCATGTAGCCAAAGCATGATCTCAAAGTTATTGAGGTTGGACATAAGTGCCACACACAATATTAGCAATAATCGAAGTACGAAACAACACAATTACGCCCAACGCTTCATACACATGGCATCTAGAGCACGACCACTCTTAGCAACGCCCGCGGGGAACGCGAGCCTCGTCGTGGGGGAAATGCCCTGCCCCACAAACAGGCACCCATCGTGTACCGCAACGCCCCCTGAGATGGATGCATTGGCATCGATCCCCTGGCTCCACAGAAGGGCGCCGGTCTTGGCGTCTAGCGCGTGCACGGCTCCGTTGGGGGCTCCAAGGGAGGTTCCCAGCATGACGCCGTTGGCCACCGCCACGGGCCCGATCGGGTAGCTCGCGTTGGGAGTGGCCATGGACCATAGGATGGCGCCTGTGGAGGCGTCCATGGCTACCCAGCCGCCTGCGTTGATGACTTTGCTCGAAGGATCTAGCGTGAAGTTGTTGTTTAGGTTGTTAATGATACTTGTGTAGATGCGGGTGCCGTCAGTAGCGGATCCCCAACTAGCTCCTCCGAGGGATCCTCCAGGTCCTGCAACCTGCATGAAACATAGTAACTCTAGTTATACTCAAAAACACAAATAGAAAGATGCACTCCGGCTTCCGAAGGAGGTTGGCGTGAGTGCAGGGTCCATTCACTGAGCCTATGAACATCAAAGTTTCACAATGGAATAGCCCCTATAAGAGGAGGGAACTTTTATGACTATTTTGTAGCATGCGATGGATAACTAGTGCCACATTTCAGGTGGTCAAAAGAAGCACAGCTGAACTGGGTTGCGATTAGTTTGTGGTGAAGACTTTGTGAGAGCGTTAGTGACACAAAGGGAGACATGAGAATTGGTGTATTGTTCATGGGCTTACCGCGTCCCACACAAGCGTGCCGTGATCACGTTCCAGCGCCCAGACGATCCCGCTTTTCTGCCCCACGGCGACAATGTCCACTTGCTTCTGCGTCTTGTTCGCGTTCCGAGCCGGCACAGTGAGCAGCATGGGCGCCTCGCCAAAATCATAGTCTGGCCCCGGAATCTTGGGACAGTTGTTAGGCCCGCCTCCGGGCGGATTGAACGCAGGAATACAGGCCAGCACCCAAGTGTCATATCCGCCGAGGTGGTTGCTCCACACGATCCTCCCTGTGTCCAAGTCCATGGCCACCACGGACTCGGAGTGGTCTTCGCGGCTCAGGCACGGGTTGGGGACGTCGGGGGTGGTCTTGTTCTCCTGCTCGGCCTGGCACGCCTCCACCTCGGGCGGCGCGGAGTACAAGTTGCCGGTGGCGATGTACACGTGCCTGCGCTTCTTGTCGATGGGCGGGCTGCTGCCCCAGATGGCGGCCCCCGCGTACGCGCCGTTCTGGCCTTGGTTGTCCGGCAGCATTTTGGTCTGCCATTGCACGGCGCCGGTGATGGTGTCCATCTTCACCATGCTGCCCTGGAACGAGCAGCAGGGCTGGTTGATGTTGCCTTCCTCATTGGATGTGACACCGACGTAGTACGAGCTGCAGCAACAGAGCGGTGTTATTTGCACATGGAAAGGGCAAAAGTTGGAGATTAAATATCCGAGTAAGAGAACTCTACCTTTCATACACAGTGCCTGAACAAGCGACGGAGCCGTAGGGATGCGCATCAAGCAGCGTGGACCACCGAAGCCCGCCCGTCCTCCGATCAAGAGCAACCAGTAGAGCAGGTCTGAAAATCCCAACAAACAGAGACCCTTCGTGCACAACGGGAGTGGTCCTGCATAGCTTCAGCGTCGGGCTGCTCAACACCTGAGTCAGATTCACTCGCCACAGCACACTCCCGTCGTCCTCCCTCACAGCAAACACCTCGCCCACCCACGTCGGGAAGTAGACGACGCCATCCGCAATGGCGGGCGTGGCGGTCACGTCCCCACCAGTTCCCACCGTCCACTTCCTCTTGAACGTGGCGGCGGAGCGAGGACTGATCTGGTGCTCGTGCTTGGCTTCTCTCCGGTTCTCAATGCCGCCTCCATGATTCGGCCACTGAAATAAAGCAGAGGCGTTAGTACCAGTCGTGACCTTGCAGAGGAGTACGCCAGTGCGCGCAATACGTACCTCGGAAGCCTCGAATGATGAAAGGGAGTGGTGGCCGCTCACACAGTCGCTGATCCAGCATAGTGCTAGCAAGCATGGGATAAGTCGAGAAGCCATGATTCTGCTGCCAAGATAACTGGTCGCACAATTGATCAAACATGATAATATACTGGAATCATACGTTTTTTTCCTGCACATGCGCAAGTTGGGATCGGCTCGTGATGTCGCTTGTATCTGCTCATTGCGTCACCTCACCACACCTGAACGTCGTGGAAACGTTCGAGCATCCACAGTCAAATACTTTACGTCAGTTCACGGATAGAGTTCTAGATATTTGAGACCTGACATCCAAATATTTGAGACCTGACATCCAAATATTTGTGACCTGAAAGTCCTTTCTGAATAAAATGCTAAAGTCATGGTGAGATCATTTGAAAGAATGAATGCATAGGAATTCAAGAATTCTGTTCTTCCTTTTTCTGCACCAATGAATGCATGGTAACGAATGCTCTTTGGCCCTACCCAATGCACGCTAAAGCTTTTCATAGTACCCCAAGAAAACTCTTAGTTTCATCACACCTAAAGTAAGGGGTGACATGCGGGATCACTCCTTGTTGTATGGTCTTATAGTAGTAACTGGGACCACATGGATAAGGTGACTTGGTTTGGCAAAGGTGTGGCAAAACCACGTGTTGATTTTTGAGGAACTTAGGATACTGTGGAGGAGCTTAGCTTGCATTGGAGAGGGCCTAAGAGCATCGATTGACATTAGTATTCATGCATTTCATTGGTGTAGTTCTTTTTACTCTTGTACACATGGAGGCGGTGACTTGGCTTGGAAAGGTATGGCGAACTACCTATTAACTCTTTGGGAACTTGGGGTACTATGGGGGAGCTTTTTGGATAGGGTTTCAAGAGCATTGATTGCATACAATTCTTTGATGTGGAAAAAAAAAGCATGAAATGAATCCTCCCCATCTTTTCATATTTAATCCCTAAAGATGAAAAGTCCTGAGGTGAAAATTTCAAGCAAATCTCAAGCACGTTCCCATGATTGCAAGTATCAGGCACATTTCCATGATTGCAATTCTTATAGTATTGTTTAAAGATGAAAGAATGTAAGTGCTATGTGGGAATATAAGTGTTACTCTCATTGGACCTATAAAAAAATGTTAGGTCATCTTAAATAAATATTTTGTTGAGGGTGGAAACTTTGGGCAACTTCAAAAACTTTTGTTTCTATGCTCTATCACCTACAAGACTCCGACTATGTTTCCCCAAAATCACCCCAAAAACTACTTCTTCATGATGAGATATTATGGGTCTAATCTAAATAGCTTATTACTATTTTCAACTGTAGGATCTTGAAGTTTAGTACCACAAAACATTTTGTAAAGTTTGAGTGTCTGGATTGCAAGATACATGCATTTGAAGGATGCAATATGATTTTTTTCTTCCTTGCATGGACATGGTTAGCATACTTTGACTCTAAATAATGGCATGTTTTCCCACCACATAAATTTTGTGGAACTATGTTCTACCTTATGTTGGGTCACTAAACACTAAAAATTACAAGTAATGGAGGACTTTAGCTGAGGTAAAAGGTCTTGCAATGACTAGAGGTGTAGAACACGTTTCCTTTGCATAGCAATAACATTTTCAAAAATTAATCTTCAAAATTAGATTTCTATGAAGTTGCCCAAATTTGAAATGTACCCGCAGGTACAAAATGTCCTCTAGGGGTTTGTCTTAGAAGTGTCTAAACAATCTGACTTCGTTTACTGACAGCTACATATTTTATGAATGAGAGTGGAGGCATGTACTGTATGTATGTGGCATTATCCACGATGTTATCACCTTCTCCGCATGTTGTTGACAACGTGAGCTTTCAACAGGTCTCCTCATCCATCTCCGATTTCACCGATTGTAAATTTCGTCAAGGCTCTACAGATTGGTGGCATGCTATCGACACTCACCACTGGTTTTCATGTGGAAGCACAGTGCAAGCCAGTCCTAGTTAGATCAACAAGAATCCGCATGATGCAGAGAAGTTGAAATTCCTCTCATGCGCGAGTTGCAGCACTAAACTGTGACATCCTCGAAGAGATAGTGGTGCAGCGTAATTACTGATTAGCTGAAACCTCAACCACTTGAGCTGGTTGCTTGAGCTCCGAGCAACCGACATCACCTTAATACCATCCAAGATTCAAGAGAATTTCCCCACGTTCCCGAGACACCGACTTGAGCATCACACGATTGACGATTTTCTGCAAAGAGAGGCCTTAAGCGAAAACTTGAGCCACCTTTTCTATAAACAACGCAATATCTTACCGGTTCAGGAGAGCTCTAATATACCACTACTACTACTACCACCGACCACTCTTTGCCACAACCGCGGCTGGGCGGCCGGAACTAAGTTCCAAGTGTCTACAACACTATGAGCCGTCTCCTGACCCTACAAACGAATAAGAGTGCTTCAAGGAAGAGCACACATTGTTTTTCTACAAGCATATATGATCTCCACCTTCTGTTGCGATGGAACTAGTATATTATACCATTGCCATCCGCTCCACTCTCATGACGTCGGAGTTCACCTGGGAAGCGGGGTACCGCTGATGATTATTAGCGGTGAAGCCGGAGTTCCGGAGCGAGGGAACTCGGGGTTGCCACAGCTTCCACAGCCGGTCATGGCTTGCAGTCACCAGGAAGTCGGCTGTCGGTGACCACGCCACGTCGAATACGTGGTCCGAGTGCGAGCTGCGTCCAAAACATGCACCAGTAAAATTATGAAACTCTGTGTTACCATCAATCTGAGTCGCTTTCTTCCTCTCTAGATATTTGGAGCTATCTAGGGCTGATTTATGAAATAAAGAGGTCAAAACTCATGGTCTATACGCCCAAACAAACACATACCTGAGGATCTGGGCGCAGTCCCAAGTGTTGGTGTCAAAGAGCCGGACGGTGGTGTCCCCTGATGTGGTAGCCAGGAGCTTGCCATACGGGGAGAACACGACGCGTTTCACTTCACCTGAATGCGCCTGCAGGACAACGATGGGGTGGCCCATGCGCAGGTCCCAGACGCGGCACGTTTTGTCGTCGCTGCCGGTTGCTAGATACGTCCCTGAGTCGTCAATATCTACACCTATCACGTCCTCTAGATGGCCCCTCAAGGTCTGCACGTCCTCGGCTGAGCGAGGGTCCCAAAGCTTGGCGGTGAAATCGAAAGACGCTGTGGCCACCAAGTGACCTCCGCTGGGTTGAAAGCAAACACCGTAAACTCCATGTCGATGACCCTAGATGAAACATAGAAATAGACAAACAAATATCAGGGCATGGGATCCTGGAAACCTCACCAAAAGTGAGACTGGAATCAGAAAACAACATCCTAATCATTCCAGGTGAGATCATTACCTTCAGAGTCGTGACAGAGATTCCCTTCTCAGCATCCCAAATCATGCTCGTAGCGTCATCTGACGCGGTTGCCAGCAGATGTGTTCCCGGCTTAAATGACAATCCGTTTACCTGGATCACCATATCCAACAACACTCGTCACAATCTTGAAACCAAGAGCCTCATCGGAAACTCAGATGCCTCAACCATGGTTTACCAAACGAACCTCGTCTGTATGTCCTTCGAGGACGCGAAGGCACTCCCCAGTATCCGTGTTCCACAGGCGACAAGTCTGATCCGAGCTGACGGTCCCAACGAGGTCGCGCTTGGCAGGCGAGAATTTCACCGCGTAGAGCCCCAGTAGATGACCGGCCAGCACGGCCACCTCCTCCTCCAGGTGCACATCGTAAACGCGGCACAAGTGGTCCCATGAGGCGGTCGCCACCAGGTTCCCCGACGGGTTCACAGCGATCCCGTGCACAGGACCGGAATGCATGGTGAACGTGTGCGCAAGCTCCCACTTGGACGCGCTGAGACGCTCCTCCACTTTGGCCGGAGCTCGGGAGACGCCTCGGACAGGGCTGTACCCTGTGTCGGTACTGGCATACCCGATCTCCGAGAGGCTGAGGCTGGAGAGGTAGCTGCCCATGGCGTTGATTTCGCTCTCTCGGTCGAGCCCCTGCAACCGCGTCTCGGTGTAGTAATCACTGTCGCGAGACTCGCTGGCGTCAAGGTCCCAGCGAGAGTGGCTCGCGCCTCCGCGCGGTCGCAGCCCCACGCTCATGGCTTGCTTCATCACTGTGTTCTCGTCTGTGAGGTCTTGGACTCGCGCTGATAGCTCCTGCTTCGCTTTCTCCAGCGCGGCTACTTGCACCCTTAGCCTCGCGCGCTCCACCATCACCTGCTGCCACCTCTCGGCGACCTTGCCCAACACGTATTTTACCTGCCGTAACAGCAACAAAAGAGGTTCCCCTTTAACCTTATTGCTGTTGCCATGCATGTTTATCTAGAACCACTACCATATGCACTCACTCTTGCAACTACAATAATTCCAAAAATATGCATATTGCAAAACCTGACTCACATGATTGAAACCCAAGCTCCAAGCGCATTACTGACCTGTACATCTTCGTTGTCACAATTCCGGCGTTGCAAGCAATCCGCAACGCGCCCTCGATCCGAAGCACCATTTGCAGCAGCAGCAGCTCCCTCCGCGCTACCCCTCCCACTAGAACTGACCTCCGCTCCATTCTCCACCTTGGGTGGACTCTCCCTGTCCCTGACCTGACCATCCTCGGTTCCTGCTGCTGCAGCCTCTCCGCCGCTCTCGCTGGCGACGTCGTCGTCGAAGCCGAGAGAGGGCGACTGCAGCCCCGCGTCATGGTCGAAGAGCGCGATGAGCGCGGACAGGCCCGCGACGGCGCTGCGGCACACGGGGCACGCGGCCTCCGTGCGAAACCAGATGGTGGCGCAGTCCTGGCAGAACACATGCCCGCACGACGTGATGCGCGCCTGCGTGCCTTGCCCCGACGCGCTCTCGAAGCAGATCTTGCATGTCAGCCCCATCCTCTCTGCCTGCGTGTGTGGCTCACACTACTTGCAACATCTGCACACGCTAGGATTCTCAGATAAATCCCATGCAAACATGGTGGGATTCGCCCACCACGTCACTCACACTTGCAAAACCACATTCTGCATCGGAATCACCACTAATCTGGATGAGGAATTATACGAATAAGGTAGAATTCATTCTCTTCCGGGTGTCCTTGACGTAATCCTAGACACTCTTTCAGGCACTCTTGCATGTCAGTTCCATCTCTTATGAGCTCATACTACCAGCAACATGTCATACTAAAAACACATCTGCACAGCTAGAATTCTTAAAAATCACCAAAAATCCCCAAAATTGGAAACTGATGAAAAAACGGTGGAATTCCTGACATAACCCAAAACTTTCTCGAGTCCAATGTCTTCATGTCAGTTCCATCGCTTATGCGCTCACACTACTAGCAACATGTCCCAAAATACTCAGGAATCACCAAAATCCCATGCAAATATGGTGGATTCGCTTCAGAAAGTCCACCACATCTGCATCACTGCCAGAGTTCTCAGAAATTACCATCAATCTGGCTATGGAATCGGGCAAAAACGGTGGATTGGAATCTCTTCACGAAATTCTTGAACCAGTGTTCCAGCTCTCAACTTCACCCTGATTCTTCGCACTTTAAATTTAATACCCCTGACTCCTTCACACAACCCTAAAACCCAAATCAATGAGGGCTTCACCCTAATTTCAACAACTCAATTCCCGTAACCCTAAAAGCCCAACTCCGGACTTCCCCGAAACTCAATATCTCTAACTACCCTAAAGCCCAACTCTGGACTTCACCCCAATTCCCCAAAATTCAATATCCCTAACCACCCTGAAATTCCCCACAATTCAACTACCCTAAACCCTAACTCTGGACTTCTCCAAAACTTAGCCCATACCCTAAACTACATCAGAGTTGCGGTTGGTGACCTAAAACCCACCTCAAATCAGCTAAAACCCATCACACCGGGATCTGGTGGCGTCATGATCTGGCTAACTAAGCTAACAACACCTACTACAGATTGGAGCATGATTGGAGATCTGCGGTTGCTACTCTTGTGGGGTTTAGCAACCCTAACTATCAGACGTGATGAAATGGGTGGTTTTGTTCCGGGAGAGAGAGCGAGCGAGCGAGAGGAGGGGACGGAAAACTTGAACGGTCTTGGGGGACGGGGAGGACGACGTGACGCGCCGGGACTGGAGTGTCGAGTCACCACGAGGTCGGTGGTGTAACTTCTGGCGGTTCTCTCAACTGATGGGTTTCTTCTCTTTGACTCTTGTGCTGTCCTCTTTTCTGTCACCTCATTTCATCATTTTTTGAATCATATCCAAGGGAATAGTGATGATACGAGGGGTTGGAAACATTGCGAATTATTTCATATTTCGTTCCCCATGACTTTCGACTCCCTTCGTTGCGTTCTCCAGTGATTTATTGAAGTTTAATCAGATGTGGCAACCTTTTTTGATTGCCAAAAAGGTTCTTATTCGAAGCTAATCAAAAAGTACAGCTTTCTATTCAATTCATGAATGTGCTTTGACCACGGTGATTCATACATTTGATCGTTGTTAAGGTCTTCTTTCAGTGGCCTTCTTTCAGTGGCCTTGCTTCTTCATTATTCATCAAAATTATTGAAATGTATTTCTACTCCTGCCAACTTGATTCAAGAATATAGACCTTCAGAACTTCAAACGCTCAATTGAGACACTACTAGCATGTCACCTCATCTTTGTCACAACAGTGAAGTAAAAATGAATCCATGTCATTCCCAGGTGCAAAGTGGTCTGAAGCTTGTTTCCATTATACAGTACACGAAATGATACAAGAGCTTATCACGAAACCTCATAACTGCAACAGAGCGACTACAGTGTTTGTAGCTTAGAAATAACTAATAATTGTGGGATAACACCAAAGTTTCCTCTTGAATCAAACCCAAACCCATGCCCTTATTGCACAAAATTTCACCTCCTTCACTACAGTAAATAATACAGATTCAGACAATACAACACATCTACATGTATTTATAACCAAGACGTTGCCTACCTCTAATTGGACCAAGCATAGAGAGCCCCTTCCAGAAAGATAAATAGCCCCACAACTATTGCCAATCACCTTCGAATCAGTGTTTGCGCCAGAGCCAAACTTGATCCAAAGAATCAAAACCATTAACACTCGCAGCCGGAAGCTCGTTGTGGCCTACTTGCATTCACGTCGATTGTGTCAGGGAGGTAGCTGCATCCACATGTGGCGAAGAGTTAGAGATTATTATAGTTCTGATTGTTATACAGAAGAATTCTATGATGATGACGTTGTAGAGAACAACTTACATCTCTTCCTCAGTCTCGTTCTTCAATGCGTTCTTGGCGATGCACTGGAATGCAGCGTCCACGTTGAAGTCTTCCTTGGCAGATGTCTCGAAGTAGGGAATGCCTCCTTTCGCTGCACACCAGGCCTTGGCCTTCTTCTCAGAGACCTGCATAGAGCCATTGAAAAGAGGATTAAAAAAGAGCTAAAAAATGGAAGAGTCTCGGTATGCAAAAGATGCCAGAACCTACTGAACAAGAGAACGAGTCTGGCGGGAGAGGGGATCCACTAACAACAAAATCCAAACACAAACATTCAGGTCAAATTTGGAGGTTTGCGAAAACGTACAACTCGGCTGTTGCCACCGTCTACGTCCACTTTGTTTCCAAGCACCACAAATGGGAAATTCTCTGGATCGGATGGGCTTGCCTGCAAGAATCCAAAACCACCATCAAAAAGGAGCCTAAAAGTCTCAGTAGTGACAAAAACGAAACTACCTCAAACAAAGTTGGCTCTATAAACTCACCAGTCAAACTGGAGAACGAAAAAGAGTAATTTGTAAAGTCACGCGAAGTGTGAATAAGATATACCTCTTTTTAAATTAATGTCAGCTCTAAAAAGCTCTCAAAGACAGCTATAACTACTTTAAGTTCAAGTTTAGAGACCGCCAAGCACTTCTAACTATTAAGAGTAAGGAGTGAATAGTATAATAAATCAAAAGAGGGGTATCTTATTGAATGACTTTGGATGACTTTACGAGAAGACTTGCCTGAATCAGAAATTCATCCCGCCAGTTGTCCAGATTATCAAATGACTTCATAACATTAACGTCGTAGACGAGAACACAACAATCTGCACCTCGGTAGAATGCAACGCCCAGACTCTGGAACCGCTCTTGCCCAGCTGTGTCCCATATCTGCACACAAAGATATCAGACCATATGACACAAAGACTGACCTAGGTAAAAGTACATTCAAAAAAATTATACACGTTAGAGTTATTTCAAAAGTCAGTCAAAGCTCCCAAGAGTTTTGACCTTTCCTCATAAAATGAGACCTAAGTAGCACAAAATATCTATATTCAGCTCAAAGAGAAAAAAGGCGACTAAGATTCATGGTACACTGTGGTTCTTCATTCTCGAAGGCAACCTAAACTATTTCTAACTAAACTTTAAAGACCAACAAGCTCTTCCTACTAGCTGTTAATAGTAAAGAAAGAGTAGTATTATAGATAGAAAGAGGGGGTATCTTAGCAAAGCTTTGGCCGACTTCACAAAAAACTCTATTACCGTATCTTGTTTAATCCACCTCAAACTAATAATTAAAACTTAGACGAATTCTAGAATTAGAACAAAGTCCAAGGCAGATTAGTTTGTATATTTCAGCTGCTTTTATTTCGTGATACCTAAGATACTTTGATAAAACGTAAGACTAATTGTTGGTCTCGAAGTAAATATGATGGTCTGTGTACTGACCTGCATTGTGACAAGCCTATCTTCAACTTGCACTTCCTTTGTCAAGAAGTCCGCTCCAATTGTGGCCTTATACTGGTTGCTAAACTTCTTGTTGACATATTGATTCATCAACGATGTCTTTCCAACCCTGCAACCAAAAAAACACAATTCTCAAGAAAATTCTCCAAACACAAAGAAACTAAACTATTCACCAAGTAGTCTAAAAAATCGAACACAAGAAAATCACACCCTAAACCCTAAAAGCAGTCAAACATGAACCACATCCCAAAATAAAAAACTCATCAATTCATACAACTCTCAGAGAAGCCAAGAAATTTCCACCCACAGAATTCTTCCAAAAAAAACAAAAAAAAACCTGACATATCCATCCAGTCTAGAGAATCAAGCGCGAACAAAACACCTCCGAAACTAACCCTAAACGTGAACCAAGACAGCAAAATCAGCACAAAACATTTCAAAGAAACGCCAAGAATTCTCTACCCTTCAAAAGAACTGACCTATCCATCTACTCCAACATAGTCAGCTACCATCAGCAACCCTAAAAACACACTCAATCATGAGCAAATCCGTTTCAAAATCAGCCACATCGATTCACTTACCCTTAAAAGGAAAGAAACCCACTTCCTAGATTACTCAGACTTCACCCTAACTAACAAAACAACACATAGACATGACGTAAAATCCCCAAAAATCCATAAAACACTAGAAAAGGGAGGGAGTGGAGGCCGAAGACGGTACCCGCTGTCGCCGAGGATGATGACCTTCAAGAGTGTCCGCTTGCGAGCCGACATGGTGCGATGCTTTCAGTGCACGAAAGCCTGAGAGATGAGAGATCCCCGACGCCTGAACACGGAATTCGGCAGCGAGATGTGCGAGTTGCGGCTGCTTCCGCGGACGAAATGTTTTCTCATGTGAGAGAGAGTGTGCGTGTTTTCGTTGCTGGTCCTCGCAAACGCAGCAGGCGTCGCCACGCCTTCCCCGGTGTCAGTTCTCCGCTCTTTTGGTAGATTCGCCAAGGAAATCTAGGAATTTCGTAGATTATGATGGACAAGTAAATATATTGACTTATTTGTTGAAGGAGGGTTTAACCTTTTTAAGGCCAATCCACCATGTATGGGTGTTTTGGCACAAGAACCTTTACAGAAAGTGCTATGGGCCACCTCTAAGGGAATAGTAGACCATGACTTAGAGGTGGAGGAAGATAGGCACATGTTGAGACCATTGCCATCACAATCAGTGCAAGCATCAATGAGCTACAGTGATTTCCGTGAAATGAGTTCGTAGATTTCTGTGTTGATATGCATCCACTGCATAGATGACATTCTGCATGATCTAGAACACTTGTAGATCCTCACAAGCCGGAAAAACTCATCGGCCTTAAAGAATTAACCCTTCAAGAAAACGGCTGAATTGTACATGACATGAGTTCAATTAACGCTTGAAGGCCGAGCCACCTATTTTGGGTTGTTTTGGCACGGTAATCTTGATAGCTAGGGCCGCACGCCACTTCCATGAAAGACTAAACTATGAAAAAGAGATTGAGAGGAAGATAAGCATCTATTGAGACAATCACCACAAAAATTGGTACAAGCATCAGTGACCAACAATGATTTCCGTTGATGGGGGTTATGATAAAGTGCACCATGTACGTAGATATTATTTTGCTTGATCTAGAACACTTGTAGATTCTTGCAGACTAAAAAAACTCATCGGCCTTAAATGATTAAGCTAGCAAATACCAAATCAAGAAAGGCAAAATTGGAAGAAGAATACCAAATCAAGAAAGGCAAAATAAGAAGAAGAAGAAGAAGAAGAAGAAGAAGAAGAAGAAGAAGAAGAGGAAGAAGAAGAAGAAGAAGAAGAAGAAGAAGAAGAAGAAGAAGAAGAAGAAGAAGAAGAAGAAGAAGAAGAAGAAGACGAAGAAGAAGAAGAAGAGGAAGAAGAAGAAGAAGAAGAAGAAGAAGAAGAAGAAGAAGAAGAAGAAGAAGAAGAAGAAAGAGGAAGAAGAAGAAGAAGGAAGAAGAAGAAGAAGAAGAAGAAGAAGAAGAAGAAGAAGAAGAAGAAGAAGAAGAAGAAGAAGAAGAAGAAGAAGAAGAAGAAGAAGAAGAAGAAGAAGAAGAAGAAGAAGAAGAAGAAGAAGAAGAAGAAGAAGAAGAAGAAGAAGAAGAAGAAGAAGAAGAAGAAGAAGAAGAAGAAGAAGAAGAAGAAGAAGAAGAAGAAGAAGAAGAAGAAGAAGAAGAAGAAGAAGAAGAAGAAGAAGAAGAAGAAGAAGAAGAAGAAGAAGAAGAAGAAGAAGAAGAAGAAGAAGAAGAAGAAGAAGAAGAAGAAGAAGAAGAAGAAGAAGAAGAAGAAGAAGAAGAAGAAGAAGAAGAAGAAGAAGAAGAAGAAGAAGAAGAAGAAGAAGAAGAAGAAGAAGAAGAAGAAGAAGAAGAAGAAGAAGAAGAAGAAGAAGAAGAAGAAGAAGAAGAAGAAGAAGAAGAAGAAGAAGAAGAAGAAGAAGAAGAAGAAGAAGAAGAAGAAGAAGAAGAAGAAGAAGAAGAAGAAGAAGAAGAAGAAGAAGAAGAAGAAGAAGAAGAACTTTGGTCCCATCATGAAAAAGGGTTGGAGTGAATAAAATGTATGTTTGTTCCACCACTA
Source organism: Bryoerythrophyllum caledonicum (assembly GCA_963971425.1). Classification (NCBI taxonomy): domain Eukaryota; kingdom Viridiplantae; phylum Streptophyta; class Bryopsida; order Pottiales; family Pottiaceae; genus Bryoerythrophyllum; species Bryoerythrophyllum caledonicum. The sequence continues at coordinate 11,294,293 of OZ020526.1, read as the reverse complement.
AATCAATGTCCTCTAGGCATGGATTTAGTAGTGTGGAACTACTCTCCCCAATCGAGGGTAGACACTATGTAACCAAAAATTTGTAACCCTTAACTTGTAACCTGTAACTTCGGACCTGTTAAGGACATTGTTAAGGAGGTGATAAGTGGGGGGTTAATTTTGTGCTTTTGGGTCGTTGATAAAAACACAAAATTGGCACACTTCATTCCCACAAATGAATCTATTGGCTCTAATGGAACCGCCACTTTATATCTCCATTACGTTTGGAAACACCATGGAACGCCTGAAGAAATTATATTTGATTGTCGATTGGTTTTTCTCTCCAAATTTATGAAATACTTGTGTGAGCTCTTCCGTATTCAACCATTTCCAACAACGGCATTCCTCCCACAACCAAATGGACAAACGGAACAAGTTAATCAGGTGTTGGAATAAATTTCATGAATGTTTACTACCACGGGCAAGATGATTGGTCAAATCTACTTTCTAAAGCTGAATTTGCTTATACAACATACTTCACTAAGCGATAGGATTCTCTCCATTTTATGCTACCTACAGCTATCATCCTTTAATATCATTTGTGTAGTATAAAAATATCAAATTAATCAAAATATCCCAAGCATTTCAACTCTAAAATTTTATTATTGGGAATGGGTTGTTTTGTTTAATGTTAAATGTAGCTTAAGGTCATATGAAGAAGATAAATGTAATTATTTTCCAACTTTAACCCAAGGATTCTTCTTTAGGAAATTAAGACAATTAGGTTCACTCTTAGTTACATCAATTTGAAAGTATCCATAGTAACCACTTGTTGCTTTCCATAATCAAATTGATAATCACCAATGAATGCAAGTTCTTTAATTCTTTCTTCTATATTACTATATTTGTCATATTATGATGCATAATTGTAATCAAGATTTCAATACTTAGCTCATGTAATTCTCCTGCTCATCTTCAATCCAGCAATACTTCTTGTAAATTTATCTTAACATCCAATTGAGATTACTTTTAAATATGCAAATGCATTGATTGCAGCTTATAGACTCCTATGAGTCAATTTACAACCCTGATCTTCCTAAGTGCATACATTATCAACCCTAATGATGATTATCTATTCCATAAAGATTGATCAGATCAATATTAGAAGAAATATCATCAACTAGATTACGGCTTTCACATATCACACCATTATGTAAATCATCTAATTGACATGGTTGGCCAAACACACATCCAATAGAACATAACTTAATCAATCACTCACATTTCCTCTCGACTATGTACACTCTAACCATGATCTCAATATTATATGTTGACCTCATCCTTGCCAACATACAATCACATATCGAGTTGATAGGAGTTCATGTCTTAGCTATTATAGGACTGTTGTCTCTACAATTAACTTCTCTGATCCATTGGATAGTCATCGTTGTAACTCTCAGACAACCACATACCTCTCTTGGATGCCACACATCAACTTGACCTCTCTTATCAAGTTAATTCTACCATATTTTTGTCAACATACACTTCAACTTGTAACTCAATCTACCATCCAATAGACTGACTCTGACTTCTACTTGATTCCAAAATCAGGGTGTGCATTTCATGATCAAGTTGATAGCTCACAGGTGGCAGTTAACCAATCCAACATCATGACTCGTATCCAGTTGATCACGACATCGACTTAATATTATATTTATGATAATCCAGCTGAATATCACAATGTAACTGCTATTACTATATGATACTTTAAGTTCTGTAGTTGATAGCAAATATGATCAAATAAATTCAAGCTAAGATGATGACTAACACTGTAAGATACATTGCTAAAAATGCTAAGTAAATAGTATTTTTTCTCTTCTTCATTCTCTATCTTATAGCCCTAGGTAGATATACAATCATGCCTTTTCATATTCTAACTACCAAAATTATTTTATATATCCATTTGATTCACATTATCATGTCAAAATGGAAGTAACTTAACTTATAACACCTATCCACACTATCAATAGGAAACTATCAAAAATTGGAAAAGTTACTACTACAATTTGTTACTCCTACCATATCAACCGCCCGACAGCAAAAGAAAAAGTTCGACACCTGCAAGAAGTACATGAGCTAATCAAGACCATGGTAAAAATTGCCGCGGAACAAGCCAAGCATAATTATGACCAAAATTGTCAACTGCAACCAAATTTTCAAGTTGAAGATGAAGTAATGCTTTGGCGTGAAAATATCGCAACCACAGCACCATTGAAAAAATTGGCTTCAAAATTTTTGGGATCACTTCCGATTGAAACTAAAATATAGGATTTGGTGCATAGACTCAAGCTGCCAAAATGGCTATGAGTTCATGATGTTTTCCATGTATCACTCCTTGAGACATATTGACAAGATACAATTCCGGGCCGCCAACAAAAACCACCGCCACCAATTATAACACCATATGGAGATGTAGAATGGGAGGTTCAAGAAATTTTGGATTTTAGATTTAGTGAGGAGCCTTCTATATTTGGTTTCGTGGAAAGGATATGGACCTAAACAAAAACTCTAGGGATCCAGTGGCAAATTTACAAAGTGCTTCGGACATTGTTAAAGAATTTCACAAGCTCCATCCCAATGTAGTAGGGCCAAATTCAATGCAACCAGAAAATTAGACACTAAAAGTGAGGTAATGATACGACTAGGTCGTAACAGTATTTAGTTTATGGTAATTACTTTGAGTAGTTTAATTGTTTCCCATAAGTTGCGTGGGAGACGCTTGTCTTCCACGCAACATTTTGACAACATACTTGTGGAATATAATGGTATTATGGTGTCTAATGTTGTATGGATTGGAAGGAATCATGGAGCATTGGCAAAAGCTCATTCTTAACAATACATGCATGATAAACTTTAAACCATGTCCAAACCCTCGTTTTCTCTCTAAACTAGTTTTTCTTGCAAAAAATTCATTATATTACATATTATCAAAGTAGATTTTAACATTAAATAATTGAAAATAGAATTATTTGAATATTGTAGTTAACTTATAAACAACATCAATGCATTTTGATGGAAAACTGACCACTTGTAATGAACTCAACAAAATATTATTACAAAAAGTATAAAAGATAACAAGTTGTTGCATTAAATGAATAATAGAGAGTCAAGGCTCCACGGGCTTAAAAATGGCTTGACTTTTAACTAGTGAAGAGAGCATTTGCGTATAGGAGAGCATTTGAAAGAGTTGCTCTTCTTGTTGTTGACCTTATTTCTTATTGTATCTAGAACCTTCTAGTTTGTTTAGTTAAAGCTATATTCTTTCTCTTATACCTTCTAATTTTGTTCGGCACAAATTTTGTAGAAAGTATTTTATTACTTCAACTCAATATTTAGATTTATTTAAATTCCAAAACTATAACTTTTTATTGTTTAAAGAGATAGTTCATTACTCCACCACTTCAATTCAATCAATTCTAAGAACTAAGTGACACTTTTAATAAGGAAATCACCAACTATTTTATAGATCTCATCAATTTGAGTTGTGCATCCTTCATCCATCTAAAGATTTTGAACTCCGATCATTGTGTGTTTACCCACTAGGAACATCCATTTGTAATTGGTACAATCACTCCTCAATCACTCCTCAATCACTCATCTAAAAAGTATTTAAGGTACAAGGTTACACTCATATTCATCATGGTTAGCTGTAGAGTAACAACGCATATTCTATCTATGACCATTGAAGAAAAAAATTGAAGTACCTATAAATTTCCTTAAAAATACCTCTTAAAATATTTTTAATATTGGAATTCAATAAGACATGTCCATCTTTTTGCATAAAATAAGGCTACAAAATAACCAACATATTCCAAATTACACAACCACCATAAACATAAGCGTAGACAAAAGTTTTTAAAATATCTACAAGATAAAAAAAATTAGTGATTAAGACCATTTACTATAATAGCATTTTCAACATATTATCTTTATTGCATGATGTGTTTCTTGATTGGTACAACTTTATTGCCTAACATTTTATTACTTATGTAGTGTCAAAACACTACATACCCTACATATGTTCAAACAAGTTCACCAAGTTTTGAACGTAGACCAATTATATAGGATACATGCTCCATTCAACCAGCAACCTATGTCTTGCCGACATGGGCTCAATGATTGTGAAAATGAGATGAATGTGAACAAATTTATGCGTAAGTATCAGTGGTATAAGTGGGATTGAATTTTCTTATTGGTAATTTCAAATGTTATTGTAGAAAAGAATATAGGTTTGATATTGATTTATGATAATCAACGATAACAATTTTTGCACTTAGTGCTTCTAGATCTTGTAACCAAGACACTATTCTAGCACCATAGTAGGATCATACTCCTTAAGATAATTTTAAAATGGATAAGAATCACCCTCTTATATGAAATTTTTATTGAAAAAGGAATATAAATCAAATGAAAATGCTAATATGGATCTCAAATGGCTAAAAAATTGTTTTTATTTATTTTTAATTTGTTTTTGTCTTATATTCTTTCAATTAAATACTCTTTTGAGAAATTTTTGGACAAACTTCCTAGTGTGTATCATTCATTTTAAAGTGTACAAACCAAAAGAAATTAAGTCTCCACCCTATTTGAAAAAATACATATGATTTCTACAAGGCACTTTCATATATATGCCTTTCAAAACTTGAAATACATATGTTTGATGTAAGTGTGAACAACTCACACCAAATTTTAATCCACGCTACACAGAGTAAATGGTATATAAGCAAGATGGTCTAAGTAGATTGATGACTATAACAAGTTTGAAGAATATTTTATACACATTGAGTGGCTATCATTTTGTTTAATTTTTGGTCTATACAAAGTTCTATCTTTCTAATGGTAGAGGATTGGTATTTAAAATTTTTTACTATTAGAAATCATGGTATTAAACATTGATAAAAATCACTTTGACTCTATTGATTAGTTTAAAAGCATTTAAATTGATATAATGATTCAATTAGTGTGGATATATTTGCCTTCATATAAAAATCATGTACTTATCTAATAAACATAACACAATACAATGCAATTTATTGTTTACATGATTAAAGTGCCTTGTTAATTTTTGAAAGATCATAAGAATATCTTTAAATAATTTTGAAATAAAGCTTTATATTTATAGTGATGAAGTGAAAAAACATATTTATAGTTTCAAATAAAATAATTGTAAATTTTAGATCTAAAAACTCTACATAAGACTAAAAATTCAATGAACATAGAATTGCATTTCAATTCTAAGCACTACTGTGAAGATTCTCCAGCTTCTTCTTCAGCAAGTGTTGCCATTTTGCGAGCAATTTCTGCTTCTACTTTCCGTATATCAATGGTTTTAATATCATTATATGGAGCCCCTTCTCCAAGCAAATATCTAAATACAGCTTCTCCCTCATAACCTTTTGACTTTGCTAAATATAAAGGTGTTAAGCCATAATTGTCTTCTTTTGTATAATTGATTCCGTATTGAATTAACAATTCTATAACATGTATTTGATAAGATTCAACAAGTTTTAAGAGTTCAAAGTATTAAAATTTAATAATATTTTATTTGAAATATTAAATTTATGGTTTATGGTAAATATTTTAAGCATCACTTATAAAGGTTAAATTACTAAAATGTGCATGCCATAATTTAAAACACGTGTATATGCATATATTGATATCTAACTCCTAAAGCTCCAAAGTTCAAGGTTGCTTTTGCAAATTTTTCGCTCATTTCCATGGTGGAACTTTATATTTTCAATCCTTGAAATTTTATATGCATACGAAACAAGGTAATATGATTTTTTGGGTCATTAGACCTATAGAACTCTAAGTTCAAGTTGTTGAGGGGAGGGTAGCTCCAAGATTTAAAATATGCCCTAAATCCTTTAACCTTTGACATAGTTTTTAAGAACACCTTTCATGATGTACAAAATTATACTTCATGAGAAGCCAAAGTTTCTTATCTTGTTAGACAAGGTGTATTCTTTTTTTTCATTTCCACATAATTATCAAAAACGTTGGATTATATTTTATTTTGGATATACTTCTCCAAGAAGCACGAAGTTACCTTTGTTTTAATTCTTTGAATGTGACTATTATAAAGAGTTTCAATTAAAATATGAGTAAGCAATCTTTAAACTCCATTCCTTTGCACAATTTTTTTAAAAATGTTTCAATACATCCAAAATAGACGTTCAAAAAACTAACATACAAATTATAATTGTATCAAATCTAGACATTTTCTGATACAAATTTTGACAACAAGTGAAGTCATATGTGATTGATTCACTTTTTACAAAAAAACACCTTTAAATACTTTATACACTATTATTCTTTTAACCATGCATTCAAATTAAATTGAAATCTTAAAGCATGTATTTTTGGTAGTGTAGACAATATCTTATAGATGGAAATGAGAAATATAAAATCACATTTATAATTTTTACTCTTTCTTCTGGAATTGGTGGTTGATAGTTAAAATATAAATAAGGATAAAACATGGCATTTTTCTAGTTCAAAAAAGTTATGACTACAAGAATATTCAATGAAAAGAAATATATATTTAAATCAAATTCATCAAAATTAATCAATATGTTTTATATCAATATAGTTTTAAAAGGATACTAACAATGGGCAAATTTCCAGCTCGTGCTGCCCAATGTATAGCTGTTCTGTTACATTTTGATATTTTTTATGAATTGAATTATAGTTGATAAGTCAAAAAATGAATTACAAATTAAAAATAGTAAGCATATTATATTCATAATATTAAAAATACGTATTTTAATAAATATGGGGGATATCCATCTTTTGAATTGCTATATGATGTGTGTTCATTTCTTTAAATGATACAATGTTTTAACATTATATATTCCATGTAGATGATAGTACCAATTCATTAAATAAATTCAAATTTCTTTATTTAATATATGCCGATGTACATTAACATTGAAGTATAATCATGTGAGTTTTCAAATATGTCTTGTCATTAATTAATATTAATGTTGTAATCTTTTCTTTTTGAACTATGTTTTTAAATCATGTTCTAAAAATAAAAATGGAGTTGCTTATGAAGAGTTCATTATAGGATTTTGATTGATTACAAAGTGATGTATGTAGAGACTATCCAATTCATTTGTCACACTAAATTGCGAAAAGACAAACAATACATGATTTCAAGCATTACATATTAAAAATTGGTGAGGAAAATGATTTAATCTTTGATTCGAATTTTTTAATGAAATGCCAAAACATTTTCCATGTACAATTTAAAACTTTTTCTTGATAGTAGCAGCATAATATTTGAAATGAAAAGTATCATCAATAAGTTTATAAAAATACATTTAAAATAAAAGTCATTCATAAAGCCGCCAATGATTTGGAATACCTCCCTATTTTATTTTGAATGATTGGAATAATCTCTAGATATTTCTAAATACCAAAAAGCATTTCAAGGAGAAAAATATGGCTACTATGCATGATATCTCATGATTAATCCTTTTCAAAGACAAGTAAAGTATTTTATTTTTTAACTTATAGGCCATCAAACTCTGTATTTAAAACAAATGAAAATATTAAAAAACCAATTAACATCAATTTAGTGTTCATTATTCTTTTAAATTAGAAAATTTTGAGTATCTTATTCAAATCGCAAATGATTCCATTTATAATCAAAATGCTTTTGTGCTCAAACGTGGTTGCAAATCTATTCCGGTGTTATAATGCACAACAAATTCATTTTTAAAAGTATTCTAATTAATGTCTATGATGATTTTTGATAGATTATAACATATTTTCTAAAATTTGTATTTCTTTTTATCTATGATCATTAAAAAAAAATGTGTTTTTCAAAAACAAATGTGTTTTCAATGATGATTATTTGAGCATATTTTTTTATTACACTCCAATAAATAAATCATATTTGCTATATCTAAGAAGGAAAGAATAAATTTATAGAATAATATCCTATATAGTGACATCTTATTCTCTTAAAGTAGTCATGGAATTTAATGACTTTCAATCAATCAAATTATAAGATTTCATATCAATGAAAGTCCATTTCAAATAATAGAATAAAAAATCTAAAGTAGTTTTTATATCAATAGGTAAATATTCTATTATGCTGTATACAAAATCTATTAAGGTTTGGACATGAGATTTTAATAAATCAATATAACCAAATTGTAAAATACCTTCCAGCATGTGTATCTTTCACATTGATATTTGCACTTAATCGGATTAGAGTCTCAACACATGATAAATGTGCACAATCGCAAGCCCATATTAACGCAGTTCTACCAGCTCTATCCTACAAACAATTATAAATAGAATTAAATATACACAATATAAAATTTAATTTAAATTTAATCATTCTTTCACATAAATTCAGAGGTACAAATTGAATTTAAAAAGACTTGCTTACTTTAGCATCAACATCAAAGTGTTTTACTTTAGAAAAACGCATGATTGCTTTTGCTTCACCATACTGAGCTGCATCAAAAATTGTTTGGATATCCTTTTTGACACTTTTTATTTCATAAATAGAAAATCTTGTGCTGTTTGATGTTTCTGGAGGACAATCTTCTTCTTCTTTATTATGATAAACTACTCCCAACTGTGAAGTCCGTGTATTATTTAGCATTATCGACATTTTGAAATGTTTTGTTGAGCATTGAATGTATCAAAATATATGTTTAATTTAAAAATAAAAATAAATGAATTTATACTTAATTAAAAAAATTGATGTGAATATTTCATTTGATTTCCTAGTAAAATTCTATCATTGTAGATTGAAGATTCATTAATGAATACTTTATGAGATTATTTAGAATTTTTTTTCATGTAATATCATATACTTTCTTTAATGAGTTTATCATGTGGAAGAAAATACTTCATTGCGGATAAACACATTATAAAAACTACAATATTATACAATGAATAATATTGTTTATTGTGTAAAATAATTAAAGGTCTTATATAAAATAATCAATTATGATGTTAATTAAAATCAATCCAGTATCTCTTGTAAACATTGCAAATAGTGTTCTAATTAGATTGAGGAATAATTTTTTTAATAATATAACTACAATAATATAAACAAAGGTACATAGGGCTTCTTCCTACCATAAACTATGAGCATTTAATCATATACAACTCAAAAATGAAACCTTTGTTTTTAAAGTTTTGGTGATATCACATTCTATACTTCATTGTATTTGTAATGGTCTTATAATTAATTCAATTTTCATGCCTCATCCATTATTTAGTTTTGATAAGGATGAATGGACATTTTTTTTGAAAACATGTAAACTTTTAGTGTTTTTTAATCCTTTTAATTTCAATGGTTAATTAAATAATAATTTCATTTTAAACATAAACATGTCAAATTAAAAGACATTGTTTTTTAATTATATTCATGTGATTTTAAATTAAACACATGCAAAATTTGAAATATATTTATTACAATGATACAAGTTTTTTACATGTTAGAGATTGAAAATGCCTAGTGGTACTTAAACAATATTATTGAAGGTGATAATTTTTAATTAAAAAATGGAATCTAATCAATTGTGACATGAAAAATTCCAAGTAGAATTGGCACGTATTAAATTGAAGAACAAATATTTGTGGAAATAAACCATTCTTTATTTAGGTATATAGTAGACCAACGCAAATTTGTGTCCCCTACATTAAGCAACGAGAGGTTGGTATAGGGGCTAGGTGGAGGTGGACACGGGGTTGTACAACACGACTTTACCAAAGTATTGTGTCTAGAAGAGACATATCTACTAATTTGTATCTATTTACATATCTACCTGTATAAAAGGGGTCAGTCAATCTGTTTATTTTATTTAAAGTGGGATTGCCCCGGCTAGTTGATAACAATGGGGGATGTACTAGTATATAAATAATAGAATTGATTTTTGTCCGTGCGGTCAAGTTTGTCCTTTCTTCTTTGCATGTGTGCATCGAATCACATGTGCCCTTTAGAGAAATTCTCTACAGATGGGTCCTTTCACTAGAATTTGGCTAGTTGTAGAAAAGTTATAAATACATTTTTAGTATTTTAATAATTATATATTTTCTATCATTTTCAATATTCCAGCTATTGAGTTTTAAAATTTGAAATCTCACTTAGCAATCATGGAATTTAATGAATTATGAAAATTTATTATTTATCTGCATGAAAACAAATCTATAGGTTATGATATTATACCAATATTAATTATATATATATTATATATGTAAAAAAATGATCTTTTGATCAAATTCTCAATACTGTATATTAATTTAATTTATTTTGAAATAAAATTTAAAATTTGAACACCTCAGGAAATTGTAAATTTTTTTAATTAAAAGTTGAATTAAAAACCAAAGTTGTACTAACTTTGTGCGAAAAGTTTTAAAACACTTTCTGTATGGTGTTTTGAACCTATCAGTATAATTTGAAGATCATTCCTATTTTGAGAGTTTTTTTTTCTATTAATACAAATATAAAAGGTGATTTGTATAATGAAGGAATATATTTAAAAAATACAACACTTTGGCTTCTAAAGATGACTCTTTTTACAAACTCAATTTAATTTCTATATAGTAGTTTTAAAAAAATATATAAAAAATTCATCTAGTCTTTGATTTTTTGTGTTGTCTTTAATATTCATCTAATTTCAGAAGTCTTGATTCTTTTTAATTTTTGAGTTTGTAGATGTTAGTGGAGAAATAGGATTTACAGAACCACGTAGTAATTTTTGTTTTTGATCACTAGTTGATCACCAATGGATGAACTTGACCTGGTGGATAAATGTTATCAATTCTCTTCCAGTGGATGACCACCTTCATCATTTCTCATCCATTGAATGGATGGATGAATATAGGATTCGAGGAGACGTGCAGGGAGAGCTTCAGAGCTCTTTTTTCTCTCTTTCTCATGTGTGCCTTGGAGGAGAAGCATGTGTTAGGAACTAGAATGAGATCTTGGAGAGTTAGAAGAGGATTTTGAGGCTTTTAGGTGTTGTATTGTATCAACCTATGAACTAGCCAACAAAATCCGAAGTGATTTAAGGTTTCATGAAGTGTATTTGAGACCATGGACAAATTTGATCGAAGTGAATCTAGCCACAATAGATAACTAGAAGTTTGAACATTTTTCAACCAAAATTTTGAGAAATTTGAGTTAGGATTTTTGCGACTATTATAAATAGCATAGGCGTCGCAGCTCACACGAACACCGTCACTTTCACACAATGGCGAAAACCACAAGTTTGTTACGGCAATCACCTAATCTACTGCGGTAGCCATCTGATCTGTTGCCGCATTACTGCGCACTCTTGTAGTCTAATAGGCGCACCACCTAACCATCTTAGCGACAGCCAAGTGTGGTCTTTCTCTCCAACGGCTACTACATTGGCTCACACCCTTGCGGCGACCACCCTTGCACGTGCAAAAGGTAGTTTTAACAAGCAACTTGTGAGTTGCGGGCGTGGCGAGCAAGAGGGCAATCAAAGGGCAAACCGCAAGCTGAGGGCCATGCAACTTCTCACAGCACGCCCACCGGCGACTCTCTCTCCCTCGTAATTAGCCATTGCCACATCGTCAACTGCTGACTAGTTAGAGGCGTGTTGCTACGCCAAGGACACCACCATCGGTAGAAGGGGGATAGACCTTTACAGCTGGAAATATGCATCCTAACCATGTCAACGATAGTTTAATCATTCAAGCGTAGCATAAAAGGAAAAATGAAAACAAAAATCATGATAAAGACATGGTATTAAAGAAACAAATATATTAAAACAAAAACAAAAGACAAAAACAATAATGAATACTATCTCATGAACAACTATATTATGAGGAGCTGCAGTAACTAGGTGAGTGGCATGAAGTTGGAGAAGAGGACATCTGCTATTGATAACCAGACTAAAGTTTGCCGCTGAGGAGGGAGCACCGTCGCACCGAGGTACGGGTGGGATCAAGTCAACAACACTGAAAGCATAAGGGTGAACTTAGACACGGTTCAAAACTTGCTACCGAATCCGAGAACATTGGTCGACCTACGTGCGAGTATGGCCAACATGAAGAAGAGGATGGAACATGACCAAATGTTCAAGTATGGGCCACACATGGAGTGTCCACCCCTACGACTTAGGCCAACATTTAACTGGTCCGTTTCTCCTACAACCATCAGCAACCCCTATGATGGAAGAATTTATTCCAGAGAGGGAGAAAGACATCGCGGAGCAGTATCGGATGTTGGAGGCCTTCAAGGTTCAACAACTCGTTGAAAAGAAACACAACACCGATGAACAAGCAATGACTAGCATTGGAACCATATGGCCAAATTCAACGTTGCTATGGCAGATGGAGAAAGAGAATGGGTTCTATCTAAACCAGATCCTTGCCTCTTTGATGTCATAGAGTTCTTTAAAGATCAAGGCGAGGTGGCTAAACTGTAGGAAGCAGAGAGACAATGCCTGGAAAACCATTGCTGCTACCCTTTTCAACAAGAAGAAGAGGTAAAAAGGCAACAAGCGAGTCCCATGTAGTAGAAGGCGTATTGTTTGTGGCTCGAGTCACAAAGTATGATGGAGCCGACCGCAACATCAATCGAAACAAAAGTACTACTGCCAAATCCTTTGGCGTAGTGGAGGGATTTTCCTAGCCATGAGGGTTATGGAGCACCGTTGGGACACCCAAAGGCCCATGCTAAAATGAATGGCAAACTATGGATCCAGGATGCTCTGCCCCTAGTGCCATCCTTCACAATGAAGTTTTTCAAACTATGGGACGTCAAATACTTCAGAGCCCGGTAACGATGACGTTGGGGCAGATGCTCAAATGGCTCCCAACCTCACTGACTATATGAGGACGCACTTGTTCCCAGTTAAGGACTCCAAGCTCGGGCCAAGACAACGCACACCTAGTCATAAGAGGGCCAAGCCTGGCCAAACTATTGACACCAGCCCAATGCTAACGTCCTCAATGAATGTCAATCAAAACTTACCGGTCATGACATTTTGTATTGGGAATGGGACATTGGCCATCGTCTTGCTTGATGGCGGGTCGGGCTTCAACCTCATCATAAAGGACGACGCAAGAAGTTGGGGACCTCGTAGGAACTCCAACCAACTCTTTACCGATTTAAAAGGGCCAATCAAACTACCGTTTAGTTCGTGGGTATGATTTGAAATGTCGAGATTCACATTCATGACATTTCCAATTTTATCACCCTAATGGCCAAGAAATAAGGAGGTCATTGAAGCATATAGCATGCTTCTAGGTAGACCCTAGTTGATTGATGCAAATGCTACTTATTACTGGGATAACAACTTGGTGACCATTCGGGGTGGCGGCACGGTCAAGACCATACTAGTAAACTTGCGAGCTGGTCCGCGACCTAAACTTTCCAAGGTCGTAGTGCGGAGGATTAAAAGAGGAACATGAAGCCTGCTGGTTGGCAACAGAATCGGAGGTGTTGCCGGTCGGAGCGGTGACATTACCCTAGTTTGGTAGGGAGAAAGGAGAAGATAAATCTCCTAATCATGAAAGAATACTGGGAGAATGTGACCCGCCCCTCTAGGGGCGGCATCCCCACCACACCACCCGGTGGAGCTACCATCGTCCCATGCAGGAGAGTAGTACCCGACACATTTCTATACATATAGGGAGAGCGCAATTGAAGCTAATGAAACACGTGCCTGCATTAAGGTGTAGAGCATGATGGTCATTAGATGGACCTTGTCCGAGTCGGAGCAACTTCAAAAGATCAACGTGAGCTCGAAGGAAGATTCTAAGTATCTCTAGATCAACGCTGGCCTAATCCCTAATGACTTGACCAGGGAAATAGTTGAATAGCAGAAGGACGATAAAGGAGCATCTAGCCACAAGAATATTAAGTAGTCAAAAAGATACCAAGGCCGCAGGAGCAACGAGCTGCTTGCATTGAAGGGGAAGGCGTACACTCCAACCTTGAGCAACACAAAGAAGCGTTCGACGTCACGCAAGGAATAATCAACTCTAACCACGGAAGCGAAGACCAACCCTTTTTTTGTTTTCATGAGATAGCCATAGTGGCTACAACGGAAGGGGAGTTGTGGCAATTTTGGTTTTTGAGATAGGTGCGAGGTGGAAACATGTGGTGATTGAGAAAGTGGAATGGAAGCAATTAGGCTCCAAGTAGGAAAAAGAAATCAAAGCTCAAGTTCCTAGAGGAATCAACAACAAATTAATTGATTGGAGATTTGCACATTCATTGATACTAAGAGCAACTATCATGCACTAATGACTTGTCAGTGTACAAGATGGTCTATCTAATTGGCCATTATGTGAGAATTTTATTTCTGAATTCTAATTCCAAACGTCAATGCCTTCAATTGGGAGCTTAATGGCGACCAACCTTGTGTACGTGGTGGATCCACGTCCCCTACATTTGGCTCATGCTAGCCCAACCTTCTCGCCTTCTGGCTTCGGACGTGGGACGCCATAGCGGAATTTGGTTTTTTTCCTTTTTTCTTCAAGTTTTTACGAAGGCCTTATAGCACAAAGTTTTTTTTAGCAATCTAGCCCATTTTAGCCAAAAACAAAAGGGCTGGCAAAGACATATACAAAGGTTAGAACTTTGACATTTAGAAGCCTTTTTGAGTCTTAGAGAAAGTGGTGAGAAGTGGTCAGATCACATGGGAGGTATAATTGGGGGAAAGGGATTTTCAATACCATTTAAAATTAGGATTTCAGAAGTTAAAAGAACTAAAAAAATCATTAACAAACTCCCGAATATTGAGTGGTCAGAGGCTAGGAGAGTCAACCTCAAGGAGCCTAAATTTAGTATTTTGGCAGGTAGGAGTCCAAAGAAAAGAATGAGAAAGTCTCTAGGCATAGGTGGAACTAGGACAAGGGTGGTTGGAAGCTACTGAATATTACTCGTCCGGGAGGCAGGAGGATGACACGGATGATACAAAGGTCTTGCGAGATTAATTAGGAGGATGGTTAGGTAAGCAAAAACTTACCTTTCAAAACATGGAGAGATCTTCTAAATGCAAGCAACGGATTTGTGGTAAGCACAGGTTCATGAGGTGCTTGAGATCCCACCCTAGAACCCACCGAGTACCCCCAAGTTTTTGAACGACCAGGACTAACCCTGATGGTAGAACCAAAGGCAAAGAAAGAACACCCTCCACAGCCGGAGTCGTATACTTGTGCACTAGTAATTGGGTCATGGGGGACGAGGGCGATGCCTTCACCGGCAACTGCAAGCCGTGATCCAGCCATCCCACGGACGTCGGCACTGGAGCAATTGGATGTGATTGCATCAAAGAGAGGAGCACTATTGGAACAAATTACTGAACAAGGAGAAGGACCAAGACCTCTGTGGCTGACTAGGGTCTTTCACCTCTCTCCCACCGAGCAAAGCATCGCGGATAATTGAGCATAGAAGTAGGAGGTGCTTCATTGTTGCACGGTCAGACGACACACTCCTGGTCCAACATCCACGCCTTCACACCAGCATGTGACGACCCCAATTGCCCGTTGGCTAGCCTTGCATCAAGCGGACCTTGAGACCCCAAAGATAGTGGACATGACACCTACCGAGAAGAAGTACAAGAAGAAGTATTCCCAAAGCAAGAGATGGGCAAAGGAGGCATGACTCCTTGTCTCGGCACAACTCCATATCTTTTCCCTCATTGAGATTCTCAACGCTTCTATTATTAGATGTAGACTATCCTTATCAAAAAAAATTATTGTTATATCTCCTTTGAACACAAACTAGCATTGTATCAAAGGACATACCTTTCTACTACAATAGTGTTCAAAAGAAGAAGAACTTTGGGTCCCTATTTTGAGGCCAACATGAGTAAAGTGTATGTTCATTCCGCCACTATATCTTTATCGGCACGGCATAGATTAGTAGTATGAGACTACTTCCCTCTTTCAAGAATAGACACTATATAATAAAAAATAAGAAGCAAAGATACTTGAAGGCCTAAGTGCCGAGTGGCTAGGTTATCACATAATGTGGATTATATTGTTTGGATTGTTTGAGGGAGGATTTGTGTGGTGGGAGGTGGTTGGTTGTTTTCTAGTTAACGCTTGTATACAATCAGGACTCTATAAATGTTACAGGTTGGGAGTAGCAAAAAATAACATATATAGAATTATAACAAGTATCACTTATAGAATTCATACCAATGATTAATAACATTTATAGCAATAACACTTTAAAATTCAAAAAATGAAGAACATAACGTTTTATAAAAATAAATAATGAAAGTACAAATGATAATACATAATTCAACTAAACTATTTGAAAGAAATAATCTACATAGTAGTAACTTGACAAGACTCTTTCAACTAAACTAACCAAACGCTTCCAAACAATGAGATGAAACTTCCTTCTAGAGCCCTTGAATGCTTCTGATGTGTGATAGGACATCATATGGTCTTTGTTCAAAGTATTTCTTCAAAGTCTCTAGAGAACGCCCAACAACACTCAATCCTACAACTTCTTCTACCACATCAACCATAACCTCATCTACATCAATTTCTTGATGTTTTGAGGAATGCATATCCAAAAACTCCTCATCGGTAGGTTCATAGGGGTTTTTAAAATCAAATTCCATCCCATTATTGAAGTATTTATGAGCATTCATCATGTCACATACCTCACTATCAGATGACAACAACGTCAGTTGATGAAGTAGAGTAGCAACTTCATCAACCTCTACCAAGCACTTAGCTTCTTCTATCTCCCTTTTAATAGATATAAAAAGAATACTCGTGTGCCTCCAACAATTTTGAATTGTCGTTGTGGTAACTCCTGCACGCCATGCCCACTCAACCATAACAATAGCTTAATATATATCAACTGCAAACACTTTATTTGCACTAAAACAATCTATTTGATATTTGAATCATCAACTTTTGGTATTGTGCCTTGAAAGATGCAATAATGCTTGCATCCATGGGTTGAAAACGACTGATGGTGTTTGGAGGTAGAAATTCCAACCATGTGACCCTC
The DNA here is from genome assembly GCA_963971425.1 of Bryoerythrophyllum caledonicum. Classification (NCBI taxonomy): domain Eukaryota; kingdom Viridiplantae; phylum Streptophyta; class Bryopsida; order Pottiales; family Pottiaceae; genus Bryoerythrophyllum; species Bryoerythrophyllum caledonicum. The sequence goes on along the minus strand of OZ020526.1, from coordinate 11,277,264 downwards.
AAACGTGAACCTACATTTGGCATTTGATGACAAAAAACTTATCTAGGAGCAAAAACACCTTCTCTTCTTTTTGTCCTAGTACCATCCTCGTCTCAAAATCTAGTATAAACTGCTCAGTCCGTAGTCATCCACGCCTTCTTGTTAGCGGCCCACTTAATACCCAAATTCTCCCGATAATGAATGTTTCTAGACTTAAAGGCCCGCGGCTTCAAATATTGATTAATAATCAGTGGAGGAAGGCAAATGGTACCTGTAGCATTTGTAGTGAGCGTGACGGTAATCCGCTCCTTTTGCTTCTTCTTCCCAAGTAGTCTCTTCATAGCCAAGTTCGATTTGGCTCTACCCTGTAAAAAAGACTTGTCTCATCCATGTTAAAAAAATCATCGCTATCGTATTTGGATACAATAGCTTTGATCTCCTCCATCCTCCTCAATACTTCTGCTAAAGTAACAGTAGAAGCATCTTCACGGTGAACTTCTTCTTGAATTTGGTTACGCATCCATGTGAAAACTAGAGTTCCTTCTCACTAGGATCTCTATGTTGCAAAGCATAGAATCGATGTGCTGCAGCTACCAATAGATCATTGGATATGGTTGCAACCTTCTCTTGCATTATTGTAAACCAACTAAAAGTACCTTACTCCACTTCAAAACATTGGACCTTCCGAATGCGCTTTGAATCAGCCAAAAACCTACATCAAATGTGATAAGTGAGTCTTTCTTCTTCAAAACTCTACCAATAGTCATCTGCAAAATTGAAAGGTCAAATTTGACATTTTCCCACTCTGTCAATGTCTTCTTACTAATTTTCATCCGTGAAGCCACCAAGCTCTCATAATGGGAAATAATCTCTAGCTTCTCTCTAAAGGTGAACTCTCTACCCTTGCCCATTGCAAGCCTCCACTAAAAAAGAAACGCTCAAAAATATAAAGGGATGGTATAAAATCAATTTTGAGGCCTCGTGAAGAATAATTATAGATGTGTGGTGCAAACTAAATGATGAACCCTTGTCATGGTTGTTGTTGCCCACTGCCACATCCTCCAACTTTAAAATTGAAACCACTGCAATAACAATCTTTAAAAATCTTAAAACAATTTGTTTTCAACATTTTGGATAAAAAAAGGATTTAAAAAAATTAGGCTCCATACCTTGCCTGCAATCACAAAAATTGCAATTTTTTGAAAAACAAAAAACAAAAAATAAAAAATCAGGCCCCCTACCTGAGCTTGATTGTTGATGCATGGTTGAACAACTAATAAATTTGCTTTCAACTACAAAAATTGCAATTTATGGGATTTTTTTTTGGAAAAATCAAATGAAATTTAGGCTCCATATCCTTGATTGTTCCTAAACCTGTTGACCAACAATTTGCTTGCAATTTTCTAAAAAGAAAAAAGGAAAAATCTCCATATAGTACCTGCGCTTGATTGATGCGTCTTAAAGATGCTGAATCAAGTATTGCAAGCATCAACTATAGCAAACTAGCACCCCAACTTCCAAACCTTCTATGTATACCATTCCCTCTCCCAAATTGCTTGAAAGTACACAAGGAGGAAGCATCTCTAAATAAGAGAGAATATATGACTTGTTCGCAAAGAATATGGGATAAGTGTGATTACATGTTTCAAATGTATGCTCTCATATATTATTACCTTGATTTTTTCAAAATTAACACTTATAGAGGTGCAATTAGCAAAGAAGGGAGTAGAGCATGTTATAACACTTAACACATAACACTCACTAGTCTTACCAATTGTGTTTTTGTAGAGGAGTCGATTTTTTTTTAACATTCATGAAATTATAACGTTTATAGGGATAACACTTATAGAGTCCTGACTATATCAGGACGGTCATGGCGTATTGGATGGCGATAATGTTTATTTCTTTGAAGGTATTTTTTATAATACTTTTTGGGATTTTGAATACACTTTCAATTGAGTTCATAGATAAGATGTGGGTTGCGGCTTAGACCTCCACCGTAATTACTATAAGTGGGTCAATTTTCCAATCAAATGCGCAAATATCATCATGGAGTAAAGTGTATTCGTCAGTTTTTTTAGTGATTGTTTTATATTAAAATCTATCGTTATAGTATGTAAATTCAATGAATTGTATGGTGAGATTTGGATTTGGTATTATTGAGGGTGTTATTGAGGGTGTTATTGTATAGGAGACCGCGGACACATAACATGTTTTGGTTTGAGTCTAGCATTGCAATGGCAATCTCTGTGTGTCGCACGTGCATGGTAGCAACCATGGTCGTACTGTATTTTTGGGGGGTTATCATTGAACGTATTGACATTGATGAGGGTAAAACAACTAGATTTGCTAGCTGAAAGTAGTAGTTTCCTAATTTTCCATACTGCTTTGTTATGCCTTTAAAAATTAGTGAGTGTACGTGTGGATTTTGGCGTTTTAGTAGTACATCTAGCCATGTATTAGGGTTAATAGAGTTGTAGATGGAGCATGTTATGGAGGAAAACCTTTCAAATCCAAAGAAAATTGTTTTTTGGCATTTCCCATATTTTGGCCTATTGGAATTTAATGAAACAAGGTTTTTGTGTATCAATAACACGGGGATTGTTTCGAAAGTCATTGGATAGGTCTTATCCATGATTCTATTTGTTGTCCATTTTGCAAATATTTGAAAAATTGTTGGCAATTACTATAAGGTGTTTTTCTAGATCATGTTTTATTTAGGTATTAAGTGAGGATTCTAATAGGGCCTTTGTCCGAAGTTTCATCCATCAATGACGACTCATTTATTTGGTATTGTATGGCGTTGTGTGTACATGTAGCAACGCTATCTTGTAAGTGGTGAGCGGCGAGCAGCAAACAAAACAAATTTAGAAAATTGGAAAAAAATGGCAGTTAATTTTTTAAAAATGTGAAATGTCGGCACAACTATTGATTTTGGAGACAAATTTTGAGAAGATTACTAAACTAAAAAATGATCCTATATTGGTGGACACTTGTGTTATTGATTTTTTTCCTACTTCTATTCTTGTGCTTCGGTTATACCCCTTTTTGTTTTTTGAACAATCTACATTTGTATGGTGTCATATTTGGAGTCTAAGAAGAGTTTGTTATTTGAAAATGAGAGTATTGTGCTAATATATTTCATTATATTGGTTTAGCATCGATTGAATTATTTCTTCATTAATATTGCAGTCATTTGAACAAAATGGATACCAACGGTTTAATAAAGATATTAGGGTGGTATTGCACAGGTATCAAATGGACATCACCATAGTATTAGATGGATATCACATGGACATCACATGGGCATTACATGGATATCACCTAGGTTCAATGTTGACTATGCAAATAAATTGGTCATAACAAACTCAGTACATACATGATCTGTATTCATGTCTACGTCTATGACTTTGCAACTCTACGTCAGTTTAGGTCTAAGGTTGTAGATATTTTTTAAAGGTACAACAACATCGCCTATCTCACTCTTGGAAAGCAATGTTCACAAGCTCTAGGATCTGCATAACTTTGTTGAAGTTGTAGCTTCGAGCATGCATGAATAAGTTGTCATGGTAGTCCATTTTACAAAGATAACATAAGATATAATACACATGCTTGGAATACTTTCACTATCCTTTCTTCTCCAACGCCTCCGATTGCATCTTCAGAAAGTCCAGGCGAGAATACCGCGGAAGATCCGTGAAGGTGATGCAATGGGACTTGTCCTTCTATGTGATAATGCATCCTCATCTTGGATAGGGTATGACATAGAGGTTAGAGACGTAACAATTATTCATAAAAGCGGCGCTTGACTACTTGTTGTCTTGTTTAAACGTTGGAACATATGTTGTTCTATGAATTACGTAGCCGTTTTGGAAGGTGTGGTAAGAATTTGGGTTTGCCGAAACGGAGAAGTGCGACCGTGGAAGGGGCATCTCCTTGGAAACTTGGAATTGTCTTTGTGGTAAACAACTTCAAGTAGCTGCAACAAAAAACCTGTTTTTTCCAATGCTAGTACCTCTTGCACTGTCAAATTAGTGCCAAACTTCACACGCCACGTCATTGGAACTACTGGCCAATTAAAGACAAACGATTTTTTCCACCCCTTCACACAACGATCAAGTCATTGGAACAAAACCAAAATTCAGCTAAGACATTCCGTGGCAATTTGTAATCATACCAGCATATCTGGGGGCCAGAGTTCCATGACTCCCTCGCCCAACCTTAGTGTTGCACTGCTCACCAGTGTGAGCTTGCAACGCTTCGCATTTTTTAGCAGACTTTTTTGAGAGGCGAGCAATGTGCCATTTCAATGAACCACAATCCGATTCCAAAATGGATGTTGTATGTTGGACTCCTGAGTCTTGTCCGGTGAAGGCCTCTTCAATACGCGCTAGAGTCACCCTTCGGCCATTACAGGGGATAGAGTAGTTTACCGTATTTGATCTATGGAAATCGTGGACGCACCCGGTGGCATGTCAAGCTTGATCTTTGTGGATCCAAAAATTTCTGCATCTTCTAAGCTGCCCGTCCTGATTAGTAGATCTTCAGCTCCAAGGAAGTTCCTAACAGCCTCAGCAATGAATTTAGGGTCACTTAAACGTTGAGCAAAGTGCAAACAAAGCGTACCTTTGTCTAGACCTTTTTCAGATGTGCCACCTTTCAACCATGCATGATACAAAATGTTCTACATAAAAGCATGGATGAGGTCCTCCACAGTTGTTGTATACAAACACGTCATTGTATTTCCGAATTCTTGTAGCCAACGGTTGTGGACAATTTTGACAAGGTTGCACGATGGCATGTTGAATCTTTTGTCAAGTGTGAGATCCTAAGTAAACACGACAATTATCATTAATATGATCTAATCTCTTTCTCTTTCAGTGAGTGTTGGACTCTGGAGGTTACATATATCAAAGTCGGAAAGAGTACTCACAAGCTTCATGCACCGCTCCATCGCCAATAACGGAAGTACCAAAAAACCATCTAATCCTCTAGAGCTCGACGCTCAGTTTTGGTAGTCGCATTGGAAGACACTCACCACCCACAAATTACATTGTATTGAGCTTCAACCTCCTCTTGAGTCTTCGCGTTTTTCAAGATCTTGCAGAGGGCAATGTGCTGCTTTTGGAAGCCAAGAAGAATGCTTCTGGTAGTGGCTTGCTGAAGACACTTCGTCCAATGGGATAAGCAAGTTCGTTCTTTATCCTCCACGGGCTTGTCTTTATCACCGTTGCCATAAACTCGCTTAACGGCATGCTAATTTGCACTAGCGTTGTCTGCCATGAATCCTTTGAAGCTTGTCTCCTCTTGCCCATGGTTCTTCATTGTATCATTCAAGTTTTTCCAGAACAGATGTTGGAATTCAACGTCCTCCGATTGCATGTCGCACATGGCAATTGTCATGACTCTATAGTATTTACTACCGTACTCATAACATGCCATGGTAGTCCAGTCCTTCACCCGCTTTACATGATCAAAACATCAGTCAACAATCTTGAAGGTCGTCTCCAATTTGCATACGTTAAAGAAGGTCAACACCACTACTTGGATGATCAACGAACATTTTAAATACAAAAACTTTACCTCTAGATTGACTTAGGAACTTATTCTCGTGGATGAATTTGAACTTCGACAATTCCTTTAGGTCCATGATGTTGTCCATTACTTCCTTCCCCCGTTGTAGATCATCTTGCATGTTGATACGAGATTTCTAATGTTTGGAGGCAAAAGAGTCTCGAATTGATCAAGGACAACATCCATTGAGGCTCCTTCAAGGCTTGACGATCCGGAGTCCAAACGGATCAAATAGTCGGAGAGAAAAGTCTTTCTTGCAGCCATGATAGTTGCTGAATTGGTAGCGTTTGGTATTTGTTGGACTTCTTTCGCAACGCACTCGTGCATGACGTCCATCGTGGTTTTATCAACGCCTTTCAAGATGGGATGCTAATGATGTCCAAGATGAATGGCTACACAAGTGCGCTCTGGATTGGTCAAAGTCACGTAATTGATACGAGTATTACAAAGAGCTAGACAAATTGAGGGAGTTCATCAAAGCCAATATTGACTTCTCGGAAAGTGCACCATAGACTGGAAACAGGGAAAAGGCGGACCCGCTCCACTCGGTTTAATTTGTTCCACCTTTGTTCTAGCACTTATAGTCACAAGTCAGGTTTGGGTATTGGAGATGTCCAGTACATGTTGACTTCCGGTACGTCAAGCCGAGATTGTTCTTGATGTTTGTAGTCATCGTCCGGCACAATGCATGGCCGTCGTATTGTTTACACATCCCATCAAAGTCCCTTCCAAATTGTGTGGGAATCCCTGCTATTAGAGGTGGCAGTTCAAATATCATGTCTCCGTCATATTTTGGTGGCAAATACTTAACTTGGCGGAGTTCAAGAGTCGAGACTATCAAAATCAATTAGTGCCAACTCTGACCTAGAACCTTTCTGTTACAGGTTCGACGGATATGTACGAGAATACTCCAAGTAGGTCTTGAAGTAGGATGTACAGGAAGGCTTCCCTTAAAAATGGACGGAGACGTTTGTGATTTGGAAGGAAGAAGGATAGATAAATTGGGATGATTGTGAGATAAAAAATAACCCCCTCTAGTGAAGAACCCTTTTATCCCACATGTCTTAATTACTTAGGATTGAGCTATAATGATAGCCATACATTTCGATCCAAACCCAATTCCATGACATTCTTGACGTTGGAGGTGATTTTAAGTTAATTAGACAACGTTAAAAATTGTAAATGAGCAGAAATTAACTAGTTAGCTTAGATCTAACCTTAAATAATTTCATTAATCCTATTTAGTTGATTTAATTCAACCCTAACTTATGCTATGTAATTAGACCAGCTGAAATTAATGAATCAATTATATTTTGATGTATAGATTTATTAAATTAAATTGTTAATAATTATTACTATTCTTCTTTTCCTTTTCCTTTCCTTAAAACTACTTTCTTCTTTTCTTTTACGTCTTCTCTTTTTCTTTACTCCTTTATTATTATTATTATTTCTTTTCTTTTATCTTGTAGGTTTCATTTAGTTATCAACTTCAAACATGACGACTCTCAAGCAAGAAGAAGAAGAAGAACGCCGGTTCTCGACGGGGACCGGCGTGAATAAAGTGTCTATTCGTTCCACTACCAAGACCATGCCCACCGGACATGGAATTAGTGAGATGGAACTACTTCCTCCTTTCGAGGGTAGACACTATGTAACGCGTAGCCAGAGACCAACCAAACAAACAACCAACCACGAACTAATCAACTAACCAAACTAGTAGCAAAAAACCACACAATCAGCCAATCAAGAAGAGTTAAGGCGGTGAAGTATTTAAGGGGGGTCTTGTGTATTAGGGAGGGCTTGGTTGTTTTTGATTTTGCGTTTATGTAGTAAAATGGACATGGCATGTTGAATAGTGATGGTGTTAATGTTTTTAAAGGTGGTTTTAATTGTTTCAATGGGTATCTTGAAGGTATCTACTAGTGTTTTCATAGATGGGATAAAGGTGGTGGCACGAGCGCCAGATGTGATTACAATAAGGGGGTCCACATTCCATCCAAGGACCATGATGTCGTCAATGAGGGGTTGGTATTTTTCTATTTTGTTTTGAATTGTTTCTGGAGAAAATCTATCGTTGCAATATGTGAATTCAATGAATTGAATGGTGTAGTCTTGGTTAATGTGATCGGGTGTTGGATCATTGTATGGTAAACCTCTGATACAAAAGATGTCCGGTTTGAGCCTAGCATTGCAATGACACCTTTGGATGACACATGAGCATGGGAGTAGCCAAGGGGGGACCGTATTTTCTTGTGGAATGTTATTAAAGGTGTCGGCGTTCATTAATATGAAACATCTCGATTTGTTGTACGATGTGATTAGTTTTTGGACTTCCCATACTGCTTTATTATGTCTTTTAACAATTATGGAGTGTATGTGGTGGTTTTGGCATTTGAGTAGAACATGAAGCCATGTGTCGGGGTCCGTTGAAGGACATATGGGGCATGTTATGGATGGGAATCTTTCTATTCCAAAGAAGAGTTGTTTGCGGGCGTTTCCCATGTATTGACAAGTACGGAATTTGATAAGGCATGGTATTTGTGAGTCTGAAATGATGGGATTTTTCCAAAAATTTGTAGAGAGTTCATTGTCTATGTTGTTATTGTTGGTCCATTTTTCTATGTTAGGAATATTTTCTGAAATTGTGTCAAGGTTGTTGTAGAGGTCTTGCTTTTTGAGGTGTTTACCCAAAAATCTAATCGGGCCTTTGTCAAGGGTATCTTCTTTGGAAGGCCAATCTTCTATTTGAAAGTAGTATGGGGTAGCATGGGCATGTTTGTGTGGGTCCTTGGATTTTTTGTGTGTTTTTTCTCGGCCTTCTTTTGCTAATTTATCTGCTCGTTTGTTGCCATCAATATTGGCATGGGCTCTCACTTTGTGGAGGGTTGTGATTTGTGTTCGGTTTTGTAACATTTGGACCATTGATGTTAATATGGTTTGGTCGGGTGGCTGTTGTGAAGAGTAGGGTGTGTTATTTGAGTGTTTAGTAGGTAAAGTGCATTTATACAATCAGTGAATATATGTGCAAGTTCATTATTGTATTGTGTTGTGATGTGATGATTTGAAGTGTTTTGTGAATGGCCATGAGTTATGCTCTAAGGATATTTTGTAGTCCATGGAGTCTTTTGGCTAGTTTAATTTCTTTGGTGGAATTATATATGCCATAGCCAGCTTTTTCTCTGCGCCTAGATCCCGGGCTAATTTGTTCTGGCGGTTTAAAGGAGCCATCGGTGTAATAATTGTGTGCGGGATTAAATTTTGGTGTGGTATGAGTTGGGTAGTTTGGAAAGAGGGAGAGGTGTGACGGAGTAGTTTAATGTGTTGTTGACATAGTTTAGTTTTGACCAGTTTTTACTTCTGTTTACGGGGATTTGTATAGGTGTCGGTGGGGCCAATTTTGTGTATAGTCGGTGTATGTTTAACCCCTAAAGGACCAGAGTCTCCTTCGGGGAGATTTCACATTTTGGGCAGGTTCCTAAAATTCGAAAAAAAATCCTTTTTTTTAAAAACTTTGTTATAGATCGGCCCTGATAAGAGCTTCGTGGAGGTATTTTTAATTTTTTTTTTGGATTTACGGTTTGAAAGTTAGTACCATCTATTGTCAAAAATGGGGAGGATGGGCAGTGTGAGCACCCCTGGGAACCAATGAAATGCAAGTGTGAAAGAGGGGCAGTAATTAGGGGCACAAAGGGTGGAGAAAGGGTGGGGCAGCCCAAATCAAGGGGAGGAATAGTGGAAGGGAAGACCCCACAAATTCCAAGAAAAGGGATAAATAGAAAATTAAAAAAAATAGCAAAAAGTGGTGCATGGCAGGGGCTGTGGGTACTGAAAGAGATGGCACGTGTAAGAGAAAAAAAATAAAAAATAAAAAATGCCGCCTTGCAGTGGCGGGCCACCCCCGAGGAGCTGCGCGGGTCCCGCACAGGGGAGTGGGTGAATGACGTGGCCCTTCATTTCTTGAAGGGTCCCCATTTTGAAGCCCTGCCCTCACTAATAATATTTGAATAATTCAATAAATTCATTAAAATTAGAGATTTCACCCGTTTCAGAAAAAAAAAATCTCGAAAATAAGTAAAAAAATAAATTCCACATTTCAACCGTACGGATTTCTAAATTTGTAAATTCATATTTAGCAAATAATTTCTCACTTCATTTGTAGTCATTTGCATTGTTTTATACCCCCTTTCACTAAAGTATTTATTTGAGCATGATGTACCACTTGAAATGACCTAAAATTTTGCACACACTTAGCTAACATCATATTCTTTGTACTGGTTATGATTTCCAACACAATGTACTCTAAAAACTAGGAGATATGCTTAGTCAAAGTGAGCTGACTTTGTCGGGCAAGAGGGAAAAAAAACTACTTTGTGCACTTCAAACACTATAATCTTCACATCCGTGCGGTGGATTGCAACTAAAATTTTCCAGGATTATTATACATGAGTCTAGTTTTAGATCTTACGGTTAAAAGTTGAAAATTCTTCTAAAAATTGTGATTTTTGCGGCCATGTTTGACTATGGCAGTTTTGGACTAGTTTTGGATAGAAAATGTCAAGGAACTTTAGGGGTTAAATTGTTTGTTATGGTGGTAAGTTCAGCAAGTTGTTCTAGGGAACCTAGGGTTTGATTTTGATGATCAACGCATAGTATTTGTAATGTAGATGGCTTGATTTGGGGTTTTTTTAGCTCGGGTGGAATAGTAGGTTCTTCGTATGCTATTGTGTCTGCCTCAAATAATGCAATGATATGGGAATTTGAAAATGGGTTTGAATGTTGGTTGTTGTCTTGGTACCAATTGTTGTTCGGTGTGATGATGATTGTATTTGAGTTATTTGGATTGTGTTTGGCGGCAAGTCGAGCCCAATGTATTGCTTGATCCATATCCTTCTCGTTGTGGAGGTGAGCTATACCTTTACTGATCCATTTATAGTCAAAGGCCTTTCCTAGGGATCCGAATATTTTGTCTCTTTCATAAGGTGAGTAGAATTTTTTTAGTTTGGTAGAACATGTGACCGGGGAAGAAAAGTATGATTGTTCGATGTCAAAGGATGAGATTAGTGAATCTAGAATGGGAGTGGATATTGTGTATTGCGCATTTTTTAGGGGGTCAATTTTTGGTATTCAGTATTTATACCTTTGATATAACCAAATTAGTTCGATATCAAAGGATTGGGTTGTTGGTTCGATGTTTGTAGGGGTTTGTAATTTTGTATTGTATTGATTCCATAACCATTGGAGTCTAGTAACGGGGATGGTGTGTAAATGTCGGCCATTTTCTTCGTATAGATGTGCTTGATTGTTATCTATTTGAATTGTGTTTGAGGATGTAAAGATATCATTTTTGGGGTTGCATTCTCTTGTGTAGATGTTTAAAAGTGGGATAATTATGAGTGGTGTTACGGATCTTGAGTCTGAGAATTGTTCTTGGGGATGGTGGGCTAGGATGATATCCGAGTATGTTTTGTTTTGAATTTTTTGTTAGTATTGTTTTAATTTTTTGGTGTTATGTGTGGAGGTATTGCTGTCGTATCGTGGAAAAAGGTCTCTTTGGGGAAGCCATTTATTGTATGTGTTATCATTGTGCTGCCATTGGCATAAATATTTTGCGTAGATATTTTGTATGTTATTTGTGTCTGTGTGTTGGATATGTTTATGGCGTATAATGTTATTAATGAGATATGTGGTAGGGTTTTTGAAGATGTATGTTGGGGGACGGGGATGGTATATATGTGGAGGGTTAGGGGGATTGATTGGTGTGAGGATATTTCTTGGGATGATGTTATTGTTGAGGATGATGAATGGATCTTTAAGTATATGAGAGTATGGGTGTATGTTACAAGGAGTATGACATGTAGTGGGTATGTTGGGTGGCAAAATAGTTGTTGAGCAATACTTAGGGCACTTTTTAATAGTTTGGATGGGGTGAAGTAGTAGGTTTTGAAATCCTTATTGTTCATGATGTGTGTGCCACTAGGTAAAGTAATTTGGGTTAGTTCAAAAATATTTTTTGAGAGGAGTTTTTGTAGAAGCTTTTGGGAGAGTTAGGCATTGAGTGTGTTGTGTTTTAGTGTTTCTTGGCGCCATAGTATTTCAAGTGTTGTAGGATTAATGAGGACGTTTGGGAGCGTACTTTTAAGGTGGACTTTAGCTATATGTTTTAATAAGAAGAATGTTCGTGTTATTGGTGATCTTATGCAGTCACTTTTTTAAATTCTGGGTATGTTTTTGGCGCCACCGTATTGGGCAAGGACATAATGAGTTAATCCATTATAAATTTTTCCAAGTCTTCCTTTATCGTTTAAAGCATTTTGTAGTTGTTTGCCTATAAATCGGAGATATGCATTTTTGATGGAGAAAGCTTCAAGTTCAAATAGGTTATGTGGGAGTTGGGTTATTGCATTTGACATACATTTTGGTAATCCACATATGGTTTTTTGTATGGCTATTATTTTTTGATCAAATTTTTTGATAGCTGACATAGAGTATGGTACACCGTAGAAACTATATGCCACACCTGGGCGTAGTACGGTATCAACCATTTTTATTTTTTGTTTCATGGTGGCCGGGCATGTTGTTAGTTCTTTGCATTGCTTGATGAGTTTCGTGGTTGTAGTGTGGATTTGGATTTTCCATTTTAGTAAGGGGACAAGATTTGTACCTAAGTATATGTGTGGTTCATTTTGGTGTTGTGTAGGGATCGGTTGATTGCGGAAATTGATGTTAGAGGCTTGCATTAGGGCTTTAAAAGTGGTAGGGTTCAATTTGGATTTGTTTGGGCATCCGGTAGCGGCACATTTTGGGACACCTACGTCCATACTGGCCCATTTACAATATCTATTAATTTTATTGAGTTGTATTTGGATTGATTTGATTTTGTTAGTTATGGCGGCTAGGTCATCCGCGTATGCGGCGGAGTTTATCGTGACTTGTGATGTGCCAAAAGTGTATCCGTTGTTGCCTATTTCTAGCCATCTGAGTAGTGGTTCTAAAAATATAATGAATGGGTATGGGCTAAGGGTGTCCCCTTGTATAGTTCCTCTTTGAATAGGTATAGGTTTTGTTTTCCCAAAGTGTTCGCCAATATAGTAAGTGGATGACTGAGAGTAGATGTTTCCAACAAGTGTAGTTGCCTCTTTTGGGTAACCAAGGTCCATCATTATTGCTAGTAGTCGGGCATGGTCAATTGAGCCAAAGGCATTTTTGAAGTCCACGTATAATATGTATATATCTTGGTTAGTAAATTTTGCGTCTTCTAGTGCGGCTATTATAGTTTGTATTTGTCGTGCGGTACTTCTCTCTGCTCTAAATCCTTCTTGACTATCATGTAGGATTTTGAATTTTTCACCATATGAGGATAGTATGGAGGTGAGTGTACTGGTAAAGAGTTTATATGTTGTGTTAGCTAGTGCAATTGGCCTATGGTTGGGTAGTATGGACGGGTTGCCTTTTTTGTACAGTAAGATTGTTGCACTTGATTTCCATAAGTTTGGTATTTGTTTTTGTTTATAGCAGTGAGAGAAGAATAGGAATAATAATTTATGAAATCTTGGAGGCATGTTTTTGAGTATTGAGTTTGGTATGCGGTCTGGGCCTGGGGCTTTATTGTTTCCAAGATTTTGAAGGCATGTGTCGTATGTGGCTCTGTTAAGCTATTTATGTAGTGGAATTTCTGGTTCGCCTTGTTTGTCAAGGGTATATCCGTCCAGGTCATGCCATGGGTATTGGCATACTCCACATGTACATTCTATCGTATGTTGTGGTTGGTAATTACATGTTGGTACTGTTGGTCTATTGGTTTTTGTTTGTTGGTTGAATATTTCATTCGCAATGTCTTCGGGGCTAGTTAGAATATTATTATATTGATCTGTGATACAATCCATTGGCAGGAATTCGAGGTTTTTAAAGATTTTTTTGTTAATTTTTTTAGGGTTGATTTCGTATAGTTGTCTATATTATGAGATGGCTTTTTTAATGTTTTCTTTGGCATATTTTGTGATTACTTTCCGGGCTTGTATGTTGGCATTTTTTGCAATTAGCGCGATATCTTTTATCCATGTATCGTGGGGAAGGTCCGGAGGCAGCGGGGTAGGGATTTGGGTGTGTTGTAGGGTTAGTAGTTCATTGTATATGGGGTGATTACACCATTGAGGGTTGTTTTTTACAATTCTAATGGTTTTGCGTATAGTATGGTATGTGGTTAGGTGTTGTTTCCACGTTTTAGAAAGTTTGTGGGGTAGGTACCCACCTTATTGAGAAGTTGTGTTTGTCATTTGAGATATTGGATGTGCTCTACAAGTTTGCTCTAGTGTATCAAAGATTTTATTGATGAGTTTGTCTAGGGTGTGGCATGCTTCTTGCCATTGTGCTTGTGCTAATTGACTATTATTTCCAAGAGTGTTTATGAGGGAGTCTATTTGTACGGAGTTTTCTTCGAAGAATTTTGTGTTGAATTTTTCTATGTTGTTTTTTGGGATGGGGTTGAGTATGCGTATAGTGTCATTGCTTAGGATTGTAGGAGTTATATTAATTAATGTGTTATTTGGGATGTGCAATTGTATAGGTGAGTGGTTTGAGTTGAGAATAACATCCTTGTTTGTTGTAGAGGTGCATTGTGTATTGTTGTTTGTATTTATATAGAATCCATCTATTAGACTCCAATCACTATAATTATAGCCACCTTGTCTAGAGAATTGTGTATCGGTATTGATGTAAGTGAAGTTTAAGTTTTTTGTGAAGCGACGCCATTGGTAATCAATATTTTGAGGGGGGGTGTGATGATTTCCATTTTGGCGGCCAATTAGCACTATGTCTCTGTTGAAGTCTCCACATAATAGGTATGTTTGATTGGAGTTATTATTAATTTGGGATGTAATAGTGTTTTGTATATCTAAGATAAATCTAGTATCTTCGAAATGAGATGGCATATACATGTGAAAAATTAACCACGGTTGTAGTGGATGATTAGTGATTTTGATTATTTGAATGTATGGTGATATGTGCATTGGGGTAGGGATTTTGTTGATGTTGCCCGGGAATGCATATTTTTGAGTATTAGTGTAAGGAGGCCACCGCGGGCCGGTGTGTATGGTCTCCGTTGTTGAATGCATCTTGTAAGTGCATGTGTATTATTAAAGATGAGTTTATAGTTTTGAAATATATTTTGTATGTATTTTGTAGATTTTGTGGCAGTTAGTTTTGTTTCTCGTATAACTATGAGGGCCGGTGGTGTGTCTGTGTGTGTGACTAATGTTTGTAAGCTAGGAAGGGCAATGTTTAGTGAGGAGGCATTCCATGTGATTATGTATGTATTTTCTTGATTTGATCTAATGTTTTGATTTTGAGGAGGGATGTAGGGAAGAGGTGGGGTGGGTGTATTCTGGTATAAGGTCTAGACATTTTAGTGATTCATTTGTGAGGTTGTTAGGGAGGTAAGGGAATTTTAGTTTTATTGTTTCATTTGAGGGGGGTATGGTTTGACTATGTAAGAAGTCGTATAGTCTTTTATGTATTGAAGTTTCATGGTTTATAATATTTTGGTTGTCTTCCAGGAATTCAATATACGGGTGCGGAGTGTGAATCTGTCGTTCTGGCGGGTTTTGTAAGTTCAATAAAGTTTGTAGCAGTGTATCGGTCCATGTGATTGTCTTCAAATTTTGTGGATTTAGAAGATGGTTCCATTCATCTATGTGTGGATGGGTGGTGACTACTAGTGCATATAGAATGTGGGGTGGTGGATGTGTATTTTTTTGTTGTATGTATTGGGCAATGTTTGGATGTGTAGTGTTATGTGTGTGGTGAGATGTGTTTGTATTTTTTAAGAAAGGTGCGAAGGATTTTGCAATGTGTCTATATTCCGGTTGTAATTTTATGGTATTAGATATGAAGTATATTTTGGCATTTTTCTTATGTGATGAAGGGTGTCTTTTTAGTATATTAGGCATTGGGCCTGGGTTAGTCTCAATGTCTCTTCCTAAAAGTAGTAGGAGTTTTATGTGTTCTGGTTTGGTGCTCTGTTTTACAATTTTTGTTTTTCGTGTAACTTTGTGAAGGAGATTTTTTTTGTTCTATTGTAGTCGTGCTTGGTCTGTAGTGAGAAGGAGTTTTTATTTGGGTGTGTTATTGTTTTTTCTTTTGTTGTACTTCTTGTGGTTTTTTTGCATATAGTTGCTAGTTGTTTTGTGTTTAAGGTGGGTTTGCATGTGTTAGTTTGTGTGTGTTTATTTCTATTTTTTTGGTACGTATGGTATGTGTGGTTTTGTAATATTTAGTGTTGTTTTGTGCCAATTTGTTTGTGCCGTTTGTGGGCTTTTTTGTGTGTTACTTTGTGTGTTATTTTGTATGTTTTTTGTGTATGTATATTTTTTTTGTATTTGTGCGAGGTGGTGTGTTTGTGTGTATGTATATTTGTGTGTTTGTTGGTGTATTGTTATGTGTATTGTACGTTATAATGTTGTAGGAGTGTTTTGTTATGTGTTTACTAGTATATGTGTATCTATGTATTTTTTCCTTTGGTATTTGGTAGTTGTACTTGGTATAGTATTTGATAGAGTATTTTTGTATTGTATAGGATATTTTATTTGGTGGACGGTACATTTGATGGTCATGTGTATATACGTGTAGTGTATAGTATTTGTATTGATATTGGTATTGAAATGGGGGGTAGTACAATGTTTGTATGTACTATCTAAGTACCTATCTACCATGGTGTGTATAATATTAGTATAATGATACGATACGTATATTGTAAAGTACAATATGTGTTGTGTATAACTATATGGATGGTAAGTATGGATTCCCGTATGGTCATTGGTCTTCACATGTTTGGCGGCTTGTCTTCAAGTCTTTGTGGCATTCTTCCCTTCATGGCTTGGAGTGCAAGTAATGTGGCATTCATGGCATTCTCCACCTTGTCCATTTGATCTACCAACTCACTATGTAGTGCTTCGGTGTATTTCTTGCTTTTTTCTAGCATTTTTTTGTTGTTTTCCTCCAAAGCTTCCTTCAATTCCTTCTTGGTGATGTTGGCGGGGGCGTCTTGAATCTTGAAGGTTGCAACGGTGTTAACCATTGCGGTGTTGATGTCTTTGTTCTTCGGTAGGAGGTTGTTTACCTTCTAAACTCTTCCAATGCGGAGCAAAGTCCACGAAGTTGTCACCTATGTCAAATTGCCTCTTGACAAATTGCTTATACACAACGGGGTTAGTGCATTCAACATTAACCTTGCCATTGTGCCTACCCTCTATTTCCTTGTGGAACCAATTAGAGTTAATGTTGTTCCCTCCCATAATCTTATGAATAGCATTAGTAGTATCATGCACACTCATAAGGAGGGGTAAAGGGGAGAGGGTGAGAGAGATGGCATCCTTCTTGGCCTTGATTTCGGGTGTCACACGCCCTCCAATGTAGGTCTTCCATGCTTTTATGATCTCATGGTCGGTGGTGATGTGTTGTAGTTGTATCTTGGAGGCTTGGAGGGGGTGGTTGCGGCAATGTAGGCTAGTGCATCTCCTACTCCCTTGGTCACTCCCGTGATCTCATAATCTTGGCCATGCTTGAAGCTATTGTAGAGGATGTCCTTGAATAGTTGATAGGATGATGTACCTATCAATGTGTCACTTCTCACTTGCATGAGAGGTTAGAAGAGTTAGCGGTTAAGGGAAAGGATTTGCACACCTTACCAATGATGTTTTGATTGTCAAAGGTGAGAATAAAAGGTCTTATACCTTTTAACAACATGAGGGCATCCGTTTCGGGGTTTAATAGGTGTAGCTTAAACATGCCGGTCCAAACACCTTTTTGTCCCCCTCTCTTAATACTATGGCATTGAATGTAAATGGGATCCATAACTTTTGACCCTAGTTTGATTTCCATCACCTCTAGTCTTTGTGTTATCATCTTGTGGACATCATCATGCAACAAGAAAGAGGAGGGTGGCTCAAAGTACATAGCAACATGGAAGTCAATGGCCAAACTTATGGCACCGGTGGTCTTGGTGCCTTTGGGAAGTTGGGTGATATTATAGTGTTGTTCATCACTACCCGGTCTTGATAGTGGGTAGTAGAGTTGTGGTATCCTTGGAAAAGCCATCCTTGCGGTTTTGAACTCCTTTGCTTTGTGCTCTTGGAATCCTCTTGTCATCATATCCTCCACTTTCTCATCACGTGGGAGTTCCTCAAGTCCTTCTTCAATTGCAAGGCATTCCATGGCTTCATATCCTAGCCAAAATTTGAACGTCATGTTTATTTGGTCAAGAAGAGGGGACGTACCTTTTTCATCGCCGGTGCCTTTGTTCTTTTTGCTGCTGCCACTCTCCTCCATGTTTTTTCTACCAATTTTTTCTTTAGTAGCCAATATTTTGTGTGAGGTTCCTTCATCTATATCCATCATTTCCTCAAAGCGGAGGTTCCTTTTACTACTGGACATGTTTTTAGAGCTAGAGTTAAGAGTATTTTTTGTTTTAGTGTTGGATTTTAATGAGCTAGTGTAAGGGGGGAGAGAGTCTACTTTAGGAAGTTTGTTAATTCGCTTTTTAGTGTTAGAATTCAACGAACAAATGTAGAGAGGGAGAGTATTTATCTTAGTGAGTGCGGGAAGTGGTGGGTGGAGGCAGCTGCTGGTGAGTACCACGCGCCTCGCCAGTTGTTGTTGGTCTTAAGCTCGGTGATGTTCGCCTTGGCTCGGTGCCTGTAGCTCTGGCTCGTTGAGTAGGGGATGGCCGTTGGGTCGTGGCACGTCATGTGACCCCGCTTGCTCTATAATTGCATGTCTTTGGTGGAGGCGGCGTATTTTGTGCAGGGGTGCGCTCCGCTGGTTGTTCCAAAATTGGGGTCTGTTCGCCTCTGCAAAGTTGGGCTTGTGCGTGGCGCGATGGCGGCTCCTGGGGCGTGGCTTGCTCTGGCACCGTCTGCGCTCGGTTGTTGTGGGGTTGGCGCTCTTCGCGTGGGGGCGCGCTTTTGAGCTTGTCTCTTTTTGGTGCCTTCGGCTCTATGCTGCTTTGTTGTTGCTGTTCTTGACTCGGTGGTGGGTCTTGGGACTTGCTACGATTAGGTAATTGTTGTTCGTGCTTTTGATGGAGTTGGCGTTCTTCACGCAGGGGCTCTCCTTGTAACTTGTCTTGTTCTGGGGTCTCTTGTTTGTACTTGCAGTGTTGGAGGTGGCGCTCCGGACTGCGGAGCTGGGGGCGTCTGTGTCTTGGTGTCACTCCTTGTTGGCTCTCTAGTTTTAATCCTTGTTTCCTATGTTTTTGGCGAAGGTGGCGTCCTCCGCGCAATGTTGTACGTTGGTGGTGGAGGTGCCTTCTTTTGTGCAAGGACGCGCCTTGATAGTCTTTTGATCTAGGCACCTTCTTTTCTCTCTTTCGATGAAGGTGAGGTTTGCTCTGTGGAAGCACTCCTTGATGGTCGTCTTGTTGTGTGGGTCGACAATGGTGTTGGCTTCCTGGTCTCCAATTCTGGGTCTCTACTGTGGTGAGTCTCAGGTCTCTATTTTTTTGCAGTTTAAGGGTTCTAGAGGTGGGGGTCGCTATGTGGTTGCTCCTGTGACTGGTTTGGAAGTGAGGAGAAGAGTTGGGAGTCTCGGTAAGGAGAGTGGGGGGATGAAGGTGAAGGTCGAAGGAGTGTTGTGAGAGGCTGGAAGGGTTTTGGAGAGGTTTAGGTGGGGGGGAAGGGGCTGGTACTGAGGGAAGGGGGATTGGTGAGTGGTTGAGAGAGACTGTGTGAGGTTTGAGAGGTGGGGGGAGGATTGTGTGTCTTCGACTGCTGACGATGTTCTCCGAGTTTGTCTTGTTTATGTGTACTGATTTTGTTGTGTTGTCCTCGGTGTAGATTGCTTCCGGTTGTGGTTGACCTGTGGGTGTCTCTGCAACAACATAGACAACAAATTTCCAAGGTACAACCTAACCTAGTAGTCTTGTGTGTGTATATGTTGTGATGCAAATAGTTAGGGCTTAGTGCATGTGGGGTTTTAACGTAGTCTGTGGTGTTAGTGCTATTGCTAGTTGGGTGGGGAGCTATGTGAAATGTGTGTGGGGGGTTCTGTGAAGAATGTATGGCATAAAAAAGGAGAGGGGAAGGGTTATAAGGGAGCTTACCTGGATTCTGTCGATGTTGGTATCGTTGTTGTGTTCTTGAATCACGCGTGTTGATTGTCTGCGGTGTGTAGTTGTGGGTGAGAAGGGACGTCGGCACTGGAGCAAGGAGCTGGACTGTCTGGGCTGATCTTTGAGGCGTCCCATGCGTGAGGAGTGGATCAGCTCGTGCAATTCGCTGGTATGGCACTAGAGCTGGAGCGAGGAGCTGTGCAGACTTCAGCTCTCTCTTGGGCGGTTTTCAGATGTTGTTTGCCGGCCTTGTGTATCTATTTTGTGGCTGTGTGCTCTTCGACCAGAGCTGATCTTTGTTGCTTGTCTGTATTTGTATGTGTATTGCACACGCACTCACTTCGATGTAGTTAGTACTCTATAAATCTAGGTCACATGTATCAGTGTGGCGGATTGTGGTTTCCGTGTGTGTAAATGTGTAGTGTATTAGATCTGATGTTAGGTATCTATTGGAATTTTCTTCCCCTACACAGATTGTAAGTGAAGATTCTAATGTGTGTGTGAAAGAAAACAAAAATAATACTAATGCAAATCAGAGTTTGTGCAAAAAAGGAATAACAAAAAGTAATGGGGATAGATGTAGCCTGTTGTGTTGCGGTGTTGACGCCTTGCAGCGATGGTGGGTAGATCTTGTCCTCAATCTTGTTTGTTTGAGCACCTGGATCGGGAAAGGGGAGGGATTATGTGGGAGGTAGCAGATTCAATCTATCCATTCTCAGATCTGGGGTAGAGTGACCTTGTGGGTGAGATTGAAACGACTAGATCTGTGCTCCAAAACAAGTGCCCCTCGCTTCAGATTACTCACAACAAGATCTTGTCACCAACTCTCATACATCAATCCCCTACTCCCAGATCTAAAAAATTTGAGCCTTCCCAACATACATGTTCTGCTTTCCACACTTCACCACTCTTCCAACATCCAAGACTCATGAGGCTCAACAACAGGCCCAACCACCTCCTGTTGTGCTTGTTCTAGGGTTTTGCAACTAAGTCCCTCTCCCCCCCTCACCAAGAAATGCGGAGCTTTACTCAGTGTTCATCATCTTACAATACACCCCTCAATCCAACAAGGAATACACCGACATGAAGCACGAAGAACTCAAGCTCCACATCCGACTCTCAAGCATAACATAATACCATTGAAAAAAACCATGACATTCCATAAAAGCATCACAAGTGTAGGAATTAATACTTGCAAATGGGGTCAGAACCCCTAGCACTAAAATACACGCCACATTCTACTCACAGCTCCTAACAAGACAAAAAATGTCTAGTTTTAAAGAAGAATTTAATGAGCTTCACTTCCTAGAAAACATTCTTAGAATTTTTTTTTACCAATAACAAGATATAAAGCTCTATATCTTTGTATAGGTTGCATTCAATGATGGAGATGTAGGTTAAGGGGACTTGTAAAGGAAGTGGAACAAGTCTTGTGTCCCTTTCTTGTTGTTGGGGGTGGTATATTTGGATATGTTGTAGAGATATTGGTGATTTCTCTATAGGTAGTATTTTTCAAGGCATGTTATGTTGTGTTTTGAGGTGTTCGAGGTTGTGCCATGGAAATAAATTACCTTGTGGTAGCCATCTATTGTAGGTATGTTTTTGGATGTTCCATTGACATAAATAGGAGGTGACTACTTTTTAATGTTGTTGGTGTCATTGAGTTGACGGTGTTTGTGGTCTAAAATGGTATTTATTGGATATCTTATTGGGTTGTTTACAATGCGGTGGGGTGGTAGTGGTTATTTTGTGGGGGGGGGTGGGGGTGATAGGTGGGGTAATAATTGGGATGTGGTTATCAAAGCATATGTATTTGTCTTGTAGTGTACAAGGATTTGGGTCTATAGTGCAAGGGTGAGGACATGTATTCAAGCATTTGGGGTAGCACAATAGGTTTTTAGCTAGATTTTGGGCACTTTTAGATAACTTTGAAGGTGGTGAGTGGTATTTTTTGTATTTGTCTTTTCTCGTGAGGTGGGTACTACTTGGTAACAACACCATATTTGATAAAAGTGCATAAAGCCATATGTACTTTTTTTTGGAACAAATAGTAGGGGCTTTGCACCACCTTTCACATACCTACTTGATGTAATTACATCATTTCATCTAACAATAAAACTCCAAAACATTGTGGAAACTAGAGAAGTTGACAATAACCCACCTCCCTATTTGTAACCACAACTCTATAAAATATTAAAGACATTGACGGTTGGAGAGGTATGCAATTGCTAGCATACAAAATTTGGAGACAAAAAATAAGGAGGGGATAGGCGCTTGCCTACCTGTCTTTGCACATACAAAATTTGGAGACAAAAATTGAGGAGGGGGTAGGTAAGCACCTACTATGTTTTGCACATAAAAAACAGAATTATAATTATGTTTCAATGTGCACTTTTACTATGGCATGTGCACATTTATTGAATGTGATTTGGTTGAGCGTTGTGATATTGGAGGCAAATAGTTTTTGTAGGGATTTCATTGAGAGTTGTTCGTTTAAGTGTGGGAGTGTTTGAATTTTTGTAGCTACATAATTTCAAGGGGGGCGGGTTCAAGTAGGAAGTCTTTTAGGGAACTTTTCAAGTGTAGTTTTTCCATGGGTTTGAGGAGAAATAACGTGCGGGGAATAAGAGATCTATGGCAATCATGGCTTTTGATTCTTGGTTATCCTTTTGCGCCCTCGTATTTGGCAAGTATGAGGTGTAGCAGACCTTTATATATTTTTTCTAATTTGCCTTTGTCGTTGAGGGCGTTTAGTAATTGTTTGCCGATACATCTAAGAAAGACATTTTTAAGAGAAAAGACATGGAGTCTGTAGAAATTTTGTGGAAGTTGTGATATGATGTTTGACATGCATTTAAGAAGGCCACAAATTATTTTTTTGTGCACCTAGGATTTTTTGTGTAATTTTTTAATGACTAATGTGGAGTATGGTACGGCAAAGAAACTATATGCTACCCCAAGTTTGATAATCTTGTCGATCATTTTTATTTTTTGTTTCATGGTGGTCGGACAATTTGTTAGTTCTTTTCATTGTTTGGTAAGTTTGGTGGTGGTGACGTGTGTTTGGCTTTTCCATTTAAGTGATGGGACCATATGTGTGTCCACGTATATATAGGCTTCGTTTTGGTGTAGAGCCGGTATTGGATTGTTGCGGTAGTTGATATTTGTAGCCTGTATATAGGCCTTGAATGCTCTGGGGTCATTTTAGATTTGTTGGGCATTTGGTAACTGCGCATTTTTGTACGCCAACATTCATTCCACTCCATTTACAAAATTTGTCAATTTTATTTATTTGTGTTTGCAACACAAATAAATAAGGATTTTAATTTTCGGATAATGCGGCTAGGTCATCCCACCATTAGTGTTCAATAATAAAGATTGAAAAAAACAAGGTACTTGGTGCTTCACATTTATAAATCACTTAAAGGTATTGAGTTTGATTATATTATTATACTTTGTTGTAATTTATAATTCATCTCAAACCACAATCATTCATTGTATTGTAAATTGATGTACATCACAAGTATGGAATGAAAATAGTAATATTAATATATTTCTATATATAATAGAATATTATATGCTCGTTGAAGCCAAAATTGAGGTGATATTTTGTAGATACCTATGGTTAGAATATATCCATCTTTTAATCACACACAAGCTACAAAGCGACACAAAACCCTATTCTCCCACATCATTGTGACTCTTCTCACTTCCATTATTGAAAGTGGACTGTATACAGTGGCAACCAGAAATAGTTGTACAAGAGGAGTTTTTTTAGAAAATCACTTACCAAATATACATGAATTCTCATAAAATAGCAAGAACACAATGACAAGCACATATAGTTGCAACATGCATAAATGCACAAAGTTATTAATGAAAATATGAATTAAAAAAACACACACTAATTCAAATGTGCAACAAGCCTATGCAATTATTTATAGCCAAACTAATTTTTATTGCATATCAACTATAGAAAACAAGACTAAAGATTACTAAACACCTTTACAATTCAATGATTCAATTCATAAGCACTCACAAACACTACCACCGTGTGTAGCCACCTTTTGCTTAGTAGACATCAAGAGCTCTTTGAGGCATAGTGTCGTAGTACGTGTTGGCAACTATTCACATCTTAACACAAAGATACCCTTAAGGTAATTGTTCCCACAGAGAATCACTGTGAACTACAACGACTAACAACCAGTTTATATTTACACCATATTACCTATATCACAATAGTTACATCAAAGGAAAGAAAGAAAAAGGGTTAGATTACAACGCCTGAGCGTTATCTACATCCACCACCCCGCTCTCCGTACGAGTGTTTTCCCTCGGGTAGGAGCCTACTTTGCTCGGAAGGTAGGGACCTTCGAGTAGGAGCCTACTTCGCTCGGAGGTAGGGACCTTCGAGTAGGAGCCTACTTCGCTCGGAGGTAGGGGCCTTTGAGTAGGAGCCTACTTCGCTCGGAGGTAGGGGCCTTTGAGTAGGAGCCTACTTCGCTCGGAGGTAGGGACCTTCGAGTAGGAGCCTACTTCGCTCGGAGGTAGGGACCTTCGAGTAGGAGCCTACTTCGCTCGGAGGTAGGGGCCTTTGAGTAGGAGCCTACTTCGCTCGGAGGTAGGGACCTTCGAGCAGGAGCCTACTTCGCTCGGAGGTAGGGACCATCGAGTAGGAGCCTACTTCGACTTAGCCCCGATTAATGGGGGAGGGGGTTATCTTTACAACTATGCACATTATAGACATTTGGAGTACCCGAGTACCCGGATAAAGATTATATCACCCCGGACGTAGTCCGTGGACTCATAGAGATTTTAGCGTTGGACACAAGTAACAGCTATTCTACCTCCCATTCTCTCCTTCTAACTTTACTCACTCACTTGGATGGTTATGGTGTCACTGAGATCCCTCCGATGGGGTGATAGACCTGTGTTTCTGAGGCTGCGAGCGGCGTAATGTAAATGAGCAAGGGGCCTACCCGCCCACTATCCGTCCTCTTCTCAGTCTCCCTCCTTTTCCGATGCGGCTAGAGGTAGGATATTTCAGGGATTGGTACGAGCCTTCACAACCGACACCAATCGGTACGCCGGAAGGTCACTCAAGACTCGTTAGGACCCTTTTCACATCCGTCATCCCCCCCTCGTCCTCTTCTAGACACATACAATCTCACCTGTTATTCCCATCCACCCCGACTAATCTACTTGATGGAAACAACTGTACGGTTAGAGTTGGAGTCACGTCCCTACTAACTATCTTCTCACCTCACCTGTTATTCCCACCCACCCCGACTAATCTACTTGATGGAACAAGGAAACAATGATTAGATAGTTAGTATAGACTTGAGAAGTGGACTACTTGAAATGGCACTCACAATCATGTATGCAATCCGAGCTCTCCAACCATCGAAGGTCTTCTCAGAGCGTAGGTTTAGAATTAAACTGAAAGCAAATACACACATCAAGTAGTCAAGAGAGAGGCCACGGGACTCCTCTCTTATACCGCGAAGGACTCACACAAGAGTCCAAACTCAAAGATACCTTCTAACGGTGACATTAACTACTCTTGGCGGCGCTGGCTGCCACTCCACACAACATGCACCGTCAGAGGTCACTTATTACACAAAATCCAAGGCAAAACCAAGTCAAATCCCAAAGTCAACGTGGGGCCTAGTCCGCGAATGAATAGTGACCTACCAACTAATGATTCTGACCCTACTTCCGAGCCAACTCCTCAAGTCTTCTCTTCTCTTCCCTCCTCTTCCGCTTCTTTGAACTCTTGCTGGAAGTTGGGTGCGCCGCAGCCTTTGCGAGTGTCACAAGTGGTGATAACAGATCCGTTGATGAAGAGGGTGCCGATCCGGCCATGGATGACCGAGGCAATGCCTCCATCGAAGTCACGGAGGCATCCGGACCACCCGGAGTGAGTAGCACAGAAGTTGTGCTTCGGTGGGGCTCGGTTTGGGGCGGAAGGGTCGGTGTGAGACTCGGAGTCCCAATGAAGACCTCCGGCCGTATTGGAAGGTGTAAGTAGGCCGAACTCTCACTCGTGGTCTTCCTGAAAGGAGACATACCCGGCAAAGGAGTAACCGTCGGTGTTGCGCGGACGGGGTCACCAAGGGAAAACTGTCGGAGGAGAGTCGCGCGCAGAGGCTCCATCGGAGCACCGAAGCTATCCTTCCTTCCACTTTGTACCTACGTGGTGAGATCTGAAGGAGAAGGACAAACGGTAACGCCCATAGAGGGAATTCGAGAAGGAAGGACAGGACTATTGAGGTCAATCACTCCCTTGCCCGGCGGAAGTCCTTGGTCACCCTTCTCCGAATCCGCATCCGAACCCGAGTCACCATCCTTGTCCGAATCCTCCACAAACTTGGGTAGGATATGGGTGAGGTTGCTTACCAACAACCTCATGTTGGCATATGCCTCCTCGATCTTCACGGTTTGCTCCATCATGAAAGCAATCACCTTCTTGCTGGAAATGTGGCCATCCCTCTCCAACCTCGCGTCAAACATCTTTGCTTTCATCACTACCTCCGCCGGAACGTGCAACGCCTCCTCCACCTGCTGCAACGCCGAGGTCGATGCATTGGCTTGGAGAAGGGCCTCCTTGCAACTCCGCTCTGCCTCCAAGGCCCGGCTCTTCATCTTGGTCATGTCCAAAGTGAGTCGGTTCACCTTTTGTTCCATAAGGCGGAGATCACCGGCTCCTCCTATCTTCTCCTTGGCCGCCGCGACTAATCCTTGGTAAGAGGTATTGCCGAGCACGCTGCCCAACTGGCCCAAGGTCTTGTCTACATCGTCCACATATACCCGAAGAGCCTCTACTAACTCGGAGGCACGGTAAGTCTTTCCCCCGAGTTGTGCTAATCCCGTAGCGGTTGCCCGTGCAGCAGCTCTAGTCCGGGTTGAAGGTGCTCCTCCCTGTCTCGGTCGTTGGCGCTTGGGAGGTGGAAGGGCTTCTTCCTCGGACTGCGACGAGCTACTCACTCCTTCTGATCCAGGCTCAGGCTCCGATTCCGTCCCTTCAAACTTCTTCATCATCAGCTGCGTGCCGTACGCCATGGCCTCCTCCGAAGTAGTTTCCTTGAAGTGGTGATAGAGGTGGATGAGGTATGGGCAAATGGGGGAGCGCCTCGTGCTATTGACACTCTTCATCAACCTCATCACTACCTCTTTCATGATAAGCGCCCAATTCACCATCTGCTCCCCTAGATAGGCACCATAGAGAGTGTTAGCTAGAGTGATCGTGACTCGGGTAGGTTTCTCCGGGTGCAAGATTAGCACGAGGAAAGCAAAAACCCTCTTCGCCCGAGGATCTTGACAATCTTGCAATGCATAGCCATTCTTGGCATCCTTGGTACCAAAGAGCCCCTTGGCGTACTCCTTTTTCTTCAAACTCGTGAAGCCCGCCCCTTGTCGCGGGAATCCGTACACCTCCTGCCATCTTCCCATGGTCCAACGATCTGGGCAAGCTCGGATGCTATTCTCCTCGGGCTCTGGTAGCGGATCTTGTCGTAGCTCCTGCACCGTGGAGTCTACACAAAAACTCCAACAGAAGTCTAGGAGCGAGAGACAACCCATTCGAAGGAGGTCTTCCTTCAATTCAGTGAGCTCGAGCAAGTCTCTTGGGATCGTGGGAGAGACCTCCTTGGTAATGGAGGTCATTTTGTCAAGACTTCCTCTCTCGGTCTTCTTCTCTCCTACTCTAGGTCGTACTCCTCGGTAGAGAGAAGTACCCTCAGCCCTGACCTCACTTACCTTTGGATTCCCCGCACCATTCTTGTCGTCGGCTGTGATACGACCCCTGGCTTGGTTATGCACCAGGCTCGGACTTAGAACCAAGTTCGTGCTCGTGCTTGGCTGTCGTGGGAGATACGTCCTCGAGCCCGGGCCTACCACCCGCTTTGTGATCTCGGGGTCACCTCCTTCGTGCTCGGGATCTGCACAGCTCGTGCTCGGACCTTCGTGCTTGGGGTCGCCACCAGCCTTGCTGCATCCTACACACTCGTGCTCGGACCTACGCAGCTCGTGCTCGGACCTACGCAGCTTGTGCTCGGACCTACACAGCTCGTACTCGGACCTACACAGCTCGTGCTCGGGCCTACACAACTCGTGCTCGGGGTCGCCTCCTTCGTGCTTGTTGTCGCCACCAGCCTTGCTCGAACCTACACACTCGTGCTCGGGATCTGCACAACTCGTGCTCGGACCTTCGTGCTTGTCGTCGCCACCAGCCTTGCTCGAACCTGCACACTCGTGCTCGGACCTGCTGTTGGTGATGATACGTTCTCCCGTTCGACTGTTGGTTGCCCAGTGCGAGGGCAGTGCGGTGTATTCGGCTCGGTGGCCCCTTCCCAGCTCTGATCTCTCAGGCTCTTCTCCACCTCGGACCTATCCTGCTTGGATTTACTACCAGCCTTGCTCGGACGTGCACAGCTCGTGCTCGGAGCCGCCACCTTTGTGCTTGTCATCGCCACCAGCCTTGCTCGAACCTGCACACTCGTGCTCGGAATCTGCACAGCTCGTGCTCGGAGTCGCCACCTTCGTGCTCGGACCTGCACTCCTCGTGCTCGGAGCTACACCAACCTTGCTCGGACCTGCACAGCTCGTTTTTGGTCCTGCAACAGTTCGTGCTCGGACCTGCAACAGCTTGTGCTCGGAGCTACACCAGCCTTGCTCGGACCTGCACAGCTCGTTCTCGGTCCTCCAACAGCTCGTGCTCGGCCCTGCAATAGCTCGTTCTCTTGTTCTTGCCACCGCTCGTGCTCAGACCTGCAACAGCTCGTGCATAGCTTGGCTGTTGGTGACGATACGTTCCCTTGCTCCACTATCGGCTGCCCAGCGTGGGGAAACAATGTTGTGTACTCGGGCTCGGTAGCTCCCTCTCTGCTCCAGCTCGGAGTTACTCCAACTCGGACCTATCCTGCTCGGAGCTACTCGTGGCCGCCTTGTTGTGTGATGTGGAGTTCTCTAATGCCCGGCTCCTTATACTAGGGCCTAGGTGAGCTTCCTTGGCGGTGCCGGTGGACCTTCCTTGCCGGTGCCGGTAGGCCTTCCTTGCCGGTGCCGGTGGACCTTCCTTGCCGGTGCCGGTAGGGCCTCCTTAGGATGAGGTTTCCCAACCCCCCGTGGCCTTGCAAGCTTTACACGGCCGAGCCTCCTCCTCCAAGCCTTTTAATTCCCTCTAGGCTAGGGTGTTAGTACCAGGTGTTAAACGACTACTTGCCTACTTTAGTATTTCCCTAGGGTCGTATTTCTTTCCTATTCTAATTCTTCCTAAGAGCCACTACTAGGAGGCTACTTACCTCTAAATTTTAGAAGGTGGTACGTTGATACCCTTCCTAAGTAACTAATTACAAAAATTTTAAAATTTGGGGTACGACACATAGAGTGTATCAACTTCCCAATAACATCAAGCTCTATATTGTACTGAATTTCTTGGATCTTCTCCCACAAGTCTTTTTTACTAGCGGGTTTCCTCTTGGACCTTCTCCGACGACGATCTACTTCATTCCAAAGATGTTCTATTGGATTGAGGACGGGTGATCATGGAGGGTGTCCAAAAAGTTGAAATTTTGAGACCGCAACCAACCTACAACATAATGTGCAATATGCTTTGGATCATTGTCATGTTGGAAAATAACCTCATCCTCTTCTAAACCTTGCATTTGTATAGAGCCCATGAGTTCCGTCTCTAACATGTTGCAATATACATACCTATCCATGTCTTCCCTTTAATTAGATGAAGCTTGCCAACTCCTTGCCAACTCCTTGCCAACTCCAAACCATTATTTTTCCTCCTCCATGTTTGACTATAGATTGCACATGCTGATCTAAAAGACGTTCTCTACTCTTTCTCCAACAACACTGACGTCCATCTGAGCCAAAAAGATTGAAATTAGACTCATGAGAAAAAATGACACTATCTGGAAACTCTCAATCTACATGCTTGCACTTCTTTGCCCACTGCAAACGACGTGCTTGATGTTTCTTTGTCAAAAGTGGCTTTCTGGTCTTCACACATGCTCTCAAACCTTGCCTCCAAAAACTCCTTTAAATCGTATTATCACTCAATTGGAAGCCCTGAGACCGTAACACTCTTCCTATGGTTGCGGCTGTACTTGTATTTGAATCATTTAATCTCCTCACAACATCATGGTCACCTTGTTCATCTAGAATTCTAGGTCTTCAAAGTGAAGTTTAGTCTATTGGCTCTCTCTCACGAAATCTTTGCACTATGTCAAAAGAAGTGCTTTGAAGAATGCCCAAAATTGTTGAAATCTTACCCATATGAGTTGCCTCGCTCATACATCTCAAAAACTGCCCTACGTTGATTCTTAAACCATCTAGAAGCCATACCAAATCACCAAAGGTTTCTCCAAATCTTACCAAAAAAATCCAAAACAGAAAGCCTCACAAGTGCGCTTGTAATGAAAAGATAGTGGTGTGTACAACTTATGTGCATAAGAAGTTGTACACACCCCTTTATGATTTTTGCATGTATAATTTCTACAAGTGGCAAATTTTGAGGGAATCAATGTTAATTAGGTGCCATGTGGTATACTAATTATAGCTGGACAAAAAATCTCTTACTGACCTACCAAATAAGCTATAGTCAACACTTGTTTGAGCAATGGTTCATTGTCCGAGTGCTTTTGAACGCCTATATATATATATATATATATAAACTCCAGTCTTTAAAAGAAAAAAAACTTGAATAAATGTATACCTATCAACACATTCCATAAGTTAGTGGAATAGAATTGCTATCTCTTTTGAGGGTAGAAAACACTAATTTGTAACCATAGACTAGAACCACAAATCTATAGCCACTTCTCGAACGTCTCGAACATATAGTGGCTTAATTTTTGGAGTGGAAGTTACACGCATAAATAGTTGTATCTACAAACATGCACATCTAGTGACAAAATTATGATAACAACTAAAATGTTTGGTGATTAGTGTTTGGTGTCTTGATTTCTATGTTTGATCGTGCGACATTGATACAAACTTAATGTTTTATAATCTTCTATCAAAAATTTAAATACTAGTATGGACGTGACATGACATGCAATTGTGTAACTTTATGTTTTTAAAGGGAGCCTCTAATGAGAGTATTAGATATTTTAAACATTTCTTTGAGTAATTTCATCAATGGTATTTATGTTGTTGTTCATGTGCATGTTGTTATTATAATAATGAGATCTAATTTCCAATCTTAAGCAAATATGTTATTTTCTAGTAGTTGATATTTTTTTTGTTACGTTGTCAATTGTTTATGATAAGAATGTATGAATTTCTCTTATGTAAATTCTATAAATGTACGGTGAAGTTAAATCCTTATTTTTGAAAAGGATACGTTGATATTATAGACCTTCATGTATAGTATGTCTAATTTGAACTTAGTGTTGTAGTGACATCTTTGGTGTCAATAGGTGCAGGGTAGAGCTAATTTGATACTGTGTTTTCTTTTGAAAGTGAATTGAAGGTGCCAACATTCATCACTTTGTAAAACAAAAAAATTGAGGAGATCAATTATTTGAAGATTTGCTACTACTTTATTTTGCCTTTTGGTTATCAAAATATGAGTACCGTACACATTGGTTTGGTTTGAAGACCCCCATGTACAAACCAATTTTTTTAACACAGTGGTTCGGACACAATGGGTATCACCTAGGTATTACATGAGTATTGCCTAGATAGTACAAAGATATGACCTTGACACTACATGGATATCACCATAGACAAATATTTTATATTTTCCAAATTTTTTGGACACCCTCCATTTTGAATTGATTATGTACGAACCCGACCAACGCATAGGGTATTAAGTTTTTTGCAATTAAGAAAATTATGCAACCATGTAATAGGCTCTACCGAGTTGCATGTATGATATGTGATGGAATTGTAAATTTACTTTCATTACCAAAAAAGAGTTGTTTGCAGGCATGTGAGTTGCATATATGATATGTAATGGAATTGTTTATACTTTCAATACCAATAAGAGTTGTTTGTAGGCATCTCCTCTATATTGCCATGTACAATATTCGATGAGACATGATTTTTTGTAATTACTAGGTTGTTCTAAACAATTGTAGAGAATTCTCTGTCAACTTTGAGATTACCTTCTCATTTTAAAATTTTAAAAATTGGTTTTTAGATCACGTTTTTGTCATGTTGTTTGAGGTGTTTTACAAAGAATTTATTAAACCTTTGTCTAATGTGTCTTGCATGGAATGTGACAAGTCTCTTTAGAAATAATATGGCATGGCTTGTAAATACTCTTATGGGAAGATTGCATTTACACAGTGATGGACAAAATGGTTTCATTGTCCTAAGTGGTGTCACTCTTTTTCTTTTGTAACTTGTAGTAATGGGTCAACAAAGCTAAATTTTGGAATGAAGGATTGTTGTATGTTTTGGAAGACATGGTGCAAGATTTGCGACAATTGGATCCAAAGAAAATAGGAAAAGTGGCTTTCATTAGAAACAAAACATTGAAATAATTTTGGCCTTGACAATCAATATCTAGTTGGGCCACCCTTGGCCTTCAAAACAACGTGCATGCGGCATGGCATGCTATTTATAAAAGTGAGGATCACTTCCATAATGATATTGTTTCACTCGTCTACCCTCTCCTACAATTCCAACATCCCACTCCGATGATTCAAGTATACATTCAAACGATGCTTGAGATGCTCTCACAAATGTTCTATTGGGTTCTAGTCTGGTGAATGTGCTAGCCGATTCATTACTTGCAAGCCAAATTCTTCTAAGCATGCCTTCGCCTTTTGGGAAGTGTTCTTTGGATCATTGTCTTGCTGGAATATGACATGCTCAACACCCAAATCATATCAATAAAGGAAGGGCATGAGTTCGTTACGTAGAATCTTGCAGTACAAGTCTGTGTCCATCTATTCGAACACACCAATTTTTTTTTGGCATGTACTAAAATTTAAAGGGAAGAATAGTGAGATAAAACGATCAAATTAATACCAGTGTTCATTTGTCCCATGGATGATAATACCAAATTTAGATCAAATGAATGGAAAACTAAATAAACGGATGAAAATAAGTTCCAATCCAAAATGTAGACGAATGTAGGATTATTTGAAAAATACATTTAATTGATTCTTCAAAACATATTTGATAGAATATTCGAAACTCACTCCATAATATTTCAAGTTAGTACAATTCCGTCCTACGGCCATGGGTGCTCCTACCTCATTACTAAAACCGAGCTGAAAGCAACCCCGACTTCGAGGTCCCAACTACCATACCCACTGACACCCGCTGGGTATCCGGGCCTCAATCATCGTCACCCGGACAAGGAAGCAAAGGATCAACGAACACATCCGATCTTCCAATCACATCGGCGCAAAAGCAGGCGCAAAAGCAGGCGCAAATGATTACGCGATCACTCTCCGAAGATCTACCCACCCCCACAACTACGACTGATACCCTGCGCTACACGCCTACGATGGATATCCGACACTCAACCGTACGTACACGCGCCAACCATCAGAAACGCGTAATCAGACACTCTGTATAATACTACATCATTCACGAACCTGACACTTTACCGAAATCTAACAAGTAATTAGATTCATATCGGAAATCTACCTCATCTTCGGAAGTAGTCACGGCAGTGAGCACCATCCTCCCGAGTCTGCGGCCCGACACGCGGAGCCGATACGCCAACACCAGAAAGCACCGTAAATCTACACAGGTTTTGCATATGATAAGATCTAGGAAAAAGTCATTTAACAGGTACAGTGACGGGGTTAGAGTAAACCCAGAATCTTCCTATCTCTAGATGTCTTTCCGTCGTCTTTGAATACGTAGATGAATGTCAGCTTTTAATGCCGTAACGGTTTTGGGGTCTGACACCGAAAACCAGGAAGAACCTAAGTTGCTTATTTAAGTTCCACACATGGAAGTGAAGATGGTACGTGAAGAATCTAGGTTCTTAACAAGCCCTTTATTTGAATTCCATACTTCAAGATCTACGTTCTAGTTCTTTCATAAGAAGTACATTGTAGATGCGGAAGTCTACAGAAGCTGACGGTTTCGAGCATTGGCGTAGAACTCACTTGATGAAGTGAGGGGCTGGACCGGAAACTCCTCGAAGTGTACATTGGACGCGTAAGATCTGGGGTAGGTGTAGATGTCGTTAGGAGGCGAGAGGCGGCAACGAACGATTGCGGAGCAAACCCTGAGAGCTTGACGCCATAGCTCGCAAGGGCGACGAGAGGGACGGAGACGACACAGTGAGAGAGCGAGGCGGAGCGGAGCGCAGGCGGAGACGAGCGTTGGACGGCTGTGGAGGGGAGAGAGCAGAGGCGGAGGAGAGAACTTTAGACGGACAGACAGGAGGAGCGAGGGTGGAGCTCGGGAGGCGGAGCCGGCGCTGCTCCGTGCGTGGCCAGCGATGGCGCAGAGCAACTGGGAGGCCGATAAGATGTACGCGTAGCTCTCGTTTCCGTCATTTCGTTGATGTTGAGTGTAGGTGTTAGTGTCGTCTCGCAATTCTGGTTTTGGAGGAGAGGAAGGTCGGAGTGGAGATGCTAGGGAGAGAGAGAGAGAGAGAGAGAGAGAGAGAGAGAGAGAGAGAGAGAGAGAGAGAGAGAGAGAGAGAGAGAGAGAGAGAGAGAGAGAGAGAGAGAGAGAGAGAGAGAGAGAGAGAGAGAGAGAGAGAGAGAGAGAGAGAGAGAGAGAGAGAGAGAGAGAGAGAGAGAGAGAGAGAGAGAGAGAGAGAGAGAGAGAGAGAGAGAGAGAGAGAGAGAGAGAGAGAGAGAGAGAGAGAGAGAGAGAGAGAGAGAGAGAGAGAGAGAGAGAGAGAGAGAGAGAGAGAGAGAGAGAGAGAGAGAGAGAGAGAGAGAGAGAGAGAGAGAGAGAGAGAGAGAGAGAGAGGTGTCAGTGTCGGAGTTTGAGTAGATGGCGAGGTGTAGGGTTCGTTTCCCGTAGAGTGGTGCTTAAGCTGTGGAGCTGGTTTTGTTGCTGTTGCAAGAAGGAAACTGGATTGCGAGGTTTTGTTACTGGCATTTTGGTTCTCTGAGGAGTGTTTTTTTTCCCGTTTGCCTGGTTTGTGTGAGGATTGAAGGAGTTTAAGTCCTGCGAGGTTAGTCTTTGGGAAGAGAGGGAGCTGATCTATGAGCTTCTGATTCTGGTGCTGAAGAGCATTTTGTTTCTCGACTGGTGTGTGCGAGCTGCTTTGGCTTTTTGTAGTGATGGTTATTATTTGTCAATTCTTCCTGTGTTTGCCTTTGGAAGGGCTGAACTTGCGTTTGGCTTTTATCAATGTCGTTGGGAAGCAACTAGCTTCTTAGTGTAGGCTTTTGTGTTCCGAGTCTGCTATGTTTAATTTGGCTGCACTGTTGTTCTAGATGTACTAGGTTCAAGTGTGCAGTCAAGTTGCCTGTTTTTAAGTATTCCTATAAGCTTCGCCGATATTTGCCTTAAGCTGATCGTGTAAAAGCACTTCGCCTTGTTGGCGCATCTTCGTGGCGATAGGTACGTGAGAGCCGAGAGATAGATGCCATTACGGTGCAGTGGTGAAGTTTGATCGCATTCTGAATTTTTTGCAGCGTTTTGATTCATGTTCCGTTGCAGGAGTTGAGTAGTTTATTTAGAGTTTTGAGTGTAATGTCAACACTGGGAGGTTGATGTGGTTACACAGGGCATGCTTGTTGGACTTATTTACTGAGAGGTTGGAGGGGACAGTGGAAATAAGCTAGCGTCGTAGAGTGAAGATGGATGGTCTGCAGTCAACATTAGAATCATAAAGCATTCAACTGGATAGTCACAGAAGTACACAGTAAATCTGTTTATTGGTTTTTCTTGGGTTTGTTTTCGAAGATCCGTTGAGTTCCTTCTAGAATAGTAGTCTTATCGGAATGCTTACAACGGTGGAGAACCATTTGGTGTGTTCTGCAGGCTGGATGTTTACATATATGATTATCTCATAAAGAGGAATCTGCAAGCATCGGCAAAGGCTTTTTTGAACGAGGGCAAGGTTTCCTCGGACCCTGTTGGTATGTTTTCTCTTTAATCTGTTTTTCTATCTGGATTGAAATGAAATTTGCGCAGCCTCTCTTTGTTGGGTGATGTTCTCCACCAGTAGCCATTGAGCAATCTTCCGGCCTTCACTGATCAAATGTGTTTTCTTTCTTGTCATCAGCCATTGATGCACCTGGAGGCTTTCTCTTTGAATGGTGGTCGGTTTTTTGGGACATATTTATTGCTCGCACTAATGAGAAACATTCAGAGGTGGCAGCCTCTTACATTGAGGTAAGCTAGTTGTGCTTGGTTGGCAGTGTGTCTCTTAAGAGTGCTTTCCAGTTTCGTTTTTCTGAGACTTCTAATCACGCTCTAAATAAACAGAGTTTTGGCAAGGATCGTGAAATGGGTTTTATCAAGGTTATGCATGATAGTAGTTCATGGTGGATGACCGGTATCTCTCACAGATTACATAATCAATGCATCAGTTATTTTTGTCTGTTAGTTACTGTCATGTTTTGCAACCCACTGTTCGGGATCCTGTTGATTGTTCTGGCGCAGGTTTATAGAGTAACTTGAATATTGTGTTGATGCTTGGTGCACTTTTCTATGCTCAGACGCAGCAGTTGAAGGCTCGTGAGCAGCAACAGAGTCAACAGCAGCAACAGCAGCAGCAACAAGCTCAACAGCAGCAGCAGCAACAAGTTCAACAACAACAAGTGCAGCAACAGCAGCAGCAACAAGTGCAGCAGCAGCAGCAACAGCAGCAGGCTCAACAACAGCAGGTGCAGCAGCAACAAGTGCAGCAACAACAAGCTCAGCAACAACAACAGCATCAGCAGCAACAAGCCCAAGTGCAGCAACAGCAACAACACCAGCAGCAGCAGTTGCAGCAGATGCAACTTCAGATCTTACAGCAGCGCCATGCACAACAGCGTAGAGAAGCTAGCTCTCATCTTTTGAATGGCTCTGCTAATGGTTTAGCTGCCGAAGCCATGTTACGACAGCCAACTGCAAATGCTATGGCTACAAAG
Organism: Bryoerythrophyllum caledonicum; assembly: GCA_963971425.1. Taxonomy (NCBI): domain Eukaryota; kingdom Viridiplantae; phylum Streptophyta; class Bryopsida; order Pottiales; family Pottiaceae; genus Bryoerythrophyllum; species Bryoerythrophyllum caledonicum. Next base: position 11,240,580 of record OZ020526.1, on the reverse strand, counting down.
ATATATGAAGAACGCCTGAAGCATCCTCATCAGAGAGATGCACTTGACGAGACTGCAATGAAGGTATGAATGATCTGACGAATGCTGCGCCTGTTTCCTCTTGACTAGGTGTGCACGTTCATCATGTTGAGAGCGCTTTTGAAGGTCTATGCGATGACAATTACGGCTTTAAGAGCTTAGTGCTACTAATGTATTGTAATTGATTATAGTCAGTTTACTGGGATTTAGTTTGCTGGAGGGATTCACTATGTTGATTGGCAGCTCATTTGTCTGATGATTTATTTATGTTGGCTGTTTTGGTTGCAGAGGTATGGATTCTTGGCGTGCTTAATTCTCGTCGCTTGTTACTCCTGCGCATATCCCGGAATACGTAGATGAAGCAAGGAAATTAAAAAAAAATCGGCATTTGATTTACTCACCGCCTTTGGCTGTTCGTCATTACTGGGGGGCATATTTTAAAATATAGCATAGGCTCACGTTCTCACTTTGGTTCTTATTTTTGATAGGCCACTACTTGCTGGAAATGCAACTACAGCTTTGCAACAGGTTCAAGCGCGATCTCAGATGTCAGGATCTTCACAGGTTCTCAGTGATTGTCATTTATGATCTTTTTGCTATTTTAATGGGTGTCAATGCTGGAATGTTTTAGGACCTGTCAATTTTTAAGTGCATAAATTTTAACAGATACTTATGTGTTAGCATCAATTAATAAGTAGATAGCTGATTTTGAAGGTTTCCGGTGATGTAGGATAATAAGAATGACGTATTGAACCAAAGATCGCCAGCTCCAGAATCAGCCATGTTTGGAGTACCAGGGGTTGGACATTCAAAACCTGCACTACTAAGCCCAGGTTGGTTTACTTCATCATGCTGCTCATTTATTAGTGTAGTAGTTTTTTGAGAAGTATTGTTATTAAAGAAGATTCTTCTATTTTCGGACTGATTATTATGATTCGTAATTTGTACCAGGCGTGAATCAAGGTGTGAACCCGGGATCTTTAAAAGGGTGGCCATTGACTGTATGTTTCTAACCTACATGGTCTTGTTGATGATTCATTGAGCATGAGTGAAAGTATCTAATTGAAATTAATACTGTTGCCAGATCTCCGGACATAATTGAAACTGTGTCGTAAGTCATGTTCCTTTCGTTAGTTGATTTCTTCTGTTAATGTGAGGATCTTTTTAATTTGAAATTATATATATTTCTACTATATTTCTTTCAGATTCTAATTTTGATGTGAATTTGTTCTTTTTTCGTTCTAGTTGTGTATTGCAGTACAGTTGTTCACTTGTACTGGTAGCTTACTTACCCTTAATGATTATTACAGGGTATGGATCAACTTCGACCTGGGTTAGCAGGTCAAACGCAGAAACCTTTTATTCAAGCACCGAATCCTTATCAGCAGTTCCAGTTGCTTACTCCTCAGCAGCAGCAGCTTCTCCTACAAGCCCAGGCACAGGGTAACATGTCGAGTTCAGGTTCTCCGCTTCTGAACGAAATGGATCCCCGACGTTTTCGTGTCCTCTTGGGAAGAAGCGGGCTGACTAAAGATGGACAATCGAATGCAAGTAGTGATATTTCACAAGGTGGGGTAGGTTCACCGATGCAGGCGGCTTCACCAATACCACGAGGAAATCCTCAAGACCCAGCTCAGACAGAGCTTATGATGAAGGTTTGTATATTCTGAGAAACTTCTCGACTCTTCTGTATATTATAATCATATCTTTGGAAGCATGCGACTCCACCTGGTATGTTGTGTCCCGGTCATTAATGCGACCTAACGGCGCTGGACATAGGTGGACACTGGACTCTTCTGTTTTTCTATAAATGCTGAGTCCATTCGTCTGCTTGCCTTCTTATCTTTAGCAAATGAAGCAGATGGCACAAATTCAGCAACAGCAGCAGCAGCAGCAGCAGCAGCAGGCTGGCAGTCATCAACAGCAAAATCCGACTACACCCCAGCAGCAACAGCAGCAGCAGGATCGACTGGGTCAAGCGGCCGTGGATGTTTCCAATTCATTCCGCCCAAATGACCCTGTCTACGGGGGCCTGGAGCCTAGTCCCAGCACAAATAGCACCGGTACTGGCAAGGTATGGTACTGTCTAATTCTGAACCACTCCGCTCCTCAACTCTACTTTCCTGCTCTTTTATAGTGCTAGATTTGCAAGCGTGGTCTCGGTACCATGAAGCATGATGTGTTTTCTGAAGGAGCTTGCTTTTCCCTCCTCGTTCAGTGACTTCGTGGATATTGAGCTGACATCACTTGATTGTGAGGTTGAACAGTGTGCTGTCAGGTTTTGAGTATTAGAAGTCAGTTTGATGGATTTCCTTACGTAAACGTAGGGAAAGTCTGGAACTTACAGATTTCCATATCTTTCATTATCTGCCTTTTATGAATGCTGCATGGATGATTTTATGGCTGGTTCTGTTGATAGACTTGTGAAGCATCCGTGCTTTTCTGACCTCCTGGGCAACTTTTTGTTGCTCAAAATTTACCCTTTTATTCATTTTTCGTTTCTCCTTTTTTTCCGTTTCTCTGGATTCCCGACTTAAGTTTTTTTTAGGGTTCGTCTCTGGAAATCTTTCTAGACGTTTTCGTTGCCCGTTTCTGACTGCCTTGTGATCACTTTTTTTATGGGAGTTTTGAACCCCAAGAGATCACTTTGGAACCATATCCACCTGACCATGAAAGGGGATAGTATACGAGCTTGAAGTAGTTTTTCACTGTTTGGTTGTAAGGGCAGGTTTGAGCTTCGTACAGACAGACAAGATAAGACCACCTCACCTTAAAATGTGTGTGGGTTTGGGAAAAGGCTGCTGCAAAGGTTGCCCCGAGTGCAAGAAAGAGAAAGCAGCCGGCATCATCCTCAGGCCCTGCAAACAGTACAGGAACTGCCAATACAGCGGGTCCTTCTCCAAATTCGGCGCCTTCCACCCCATCTACACACACGCCTGGGGATGTTATGTCTATGGCTGGAGCTTTACAACATAGTGGCAGCATCTCAAAGCCCTTACTGATGTATGGTGCTGATGGCACTGGGACGTTGGCATCTCCTTCGAACCAGCTGGTAACCAGTTGGTCACCCGTTAGTGATTTGCATCCCCCTTCTAGTGTTTTAGTCAGAGTAAAAGTTCTCTCAAAAATAAATTACTCCAACTTCTGTCGCATTCTTTTTTTGTGTGATTGCACCTTCTGAGGTAATTATTTCCTTGGCGTTGTCTACGTTTGAGTGTGCTTTGTGGGGACATTTGATTTTGCAGTTTTTAAAACCTTAAATGCCTCCAGTCTTATGCAACTGGTGTGGCTTAGCGTTTGTGAATGACGTGTGCCTGTTCTTGGCTTGTGCTGATCAAGCCCTTTCCGATTTGGATGTTTCAATACTTACTGACCCAGGCTCTAATAAGTGTTTGAATTATAGTCAATGGTACGTCGGGATTTTTTTGTTTAGGCGCCTTCACATCGACTTGATTGTCGTGTTTTGTTGGAAGGTTTATTTCCGACAATGGCTGTAGATTCTAGTCATTTGGCATTCTTTTTGATGTCCTGGTCAGCTCAACCTCTCTTGGTCACGTTAGAAATGCAGAGCATACGTTTTAAGCGGTTCAATCCTGTAAGACCAGTATGTTTGTTGTGTGCAGGCTGATATGGAGCGATTTGGTGAGGATGGGTCGTTGGACGATAATGTGGAATCATTCCTGTCCCATGAAGAAGCAGACCCACGAGAGTCTCTGTTCGGCGGGAGTAAGAGGAGTCCTGCTGGTCATAGCATGGATGTTTCTAAAGGTGAACCAGCTCATCTTTTCAAATCCACTTTTGAATTTTTGAAGGTGCTGCTAATATGTGCTCTGTACTGGTATTGAATCAGTGTTTTGGTTATTCACGATGCTGCCTATCCTGAAGGTTACATATTCTGACAATGTACGGGTGCTTGTGGATCTACAGGTTTCTCCTTTAATGAGGTGACGTGTCTGCGAGCAAGTACCAGCAAAGTGGTCTGCTGTCATTTTTCATCGGATGGGAAACTACTGGCAAGTGCAGGCCACGATAAGAAGGTACTCATTTTTCAGAATTGCTATTATATCACGCCTGTTGGTCTTGTGATTGAAGAAGTGAACAACGGGGTAGCTTTATCTTGAAGTTGTAATCAATGACTTCTCAACTTTCGTACCTGGCTGTGCGTTGTGCATAGAAAGGTCAACACGTAGCAAAATTGGACCATTGGTTGCAATTGGACTGCAAATTACACTGTTTAATTGTTGGTGATTTTCTTAGATGCATGACGTTCCTTCTTGATTTGTGCCATCCGTTCCACAGGCCGTGTTATGGAACATGGACACGTTAAAGCTGAAGAGTTCGCTCGAGGAGCACTCTTTGCTTATTACTGATGTGAGGTTTAGTCCAAATTCAACGCGCCTGGCAACTTCATCGTTTGACAAAACAGTCCGGGTTTGGGACGCTGACAATGTAAGTTTTCCAAACGTTGTACATCCACTTTCTCTTGAAAATGACTTTTTCGATGAGGAGCTTCATCAGCACGTGTGATCTCTTTGTATGCTGTATACGTTATATGTGAAAGGGACCTAGATTGTTATTGCAGAACTATTTGAGAGCAGAAATTTAACATTTTGGATATCTTACATGCTTTGTATGTTTTATGTGCAGCCAAACTATTCATTGCGGACTTTCACTGGGCATCAGACATCTGTTATGTCGTTGGATTTCCACCCGAACAACGAGGATCTTCTTTGTTCGTGTGATGGTGACAGTGAAATTCGTTATTGGAATGTTAACCAGGGAATATGCACACGCGTATTTAAGGTATGTTGCTTGCAAAGCTTCAAGTTCAATTACATGGTATAAATAGTTCAGTCTTGAATATCCGTGTGTTTATTCTAAGGTGCGAATCAGACTTTAACAGAACCTTGGTGTTAATTTGCAGGGTGGTATGACGCAAATGAGATTCCAACCTCGACAGGGAAGGTTGCTGGCAGCTGCTGCCGAAAACGTCGTCTCTATTTATGATGTTGAGTCAGAGACTTGTGTGCATACTCTTCAGGTATGTTCAAAAATTTCGGTGTGTTTAAGGGTGCTCTAATGTGTTCTTCCAAGTAACTTGCGGAGGGTGCAAACAAACACAAAAAGCTCTTTGAATTATGTTTTTACCCTAGCATTGAACACTTTTGGTGTCTTAAAATGCCGGAGTCATCTGTTGCTAGTTATCTGTATCTTGTCCCAAGACCAGGGCTCACCGATATCATTTCGTGCTAGGTACTGTCTTCCTTCGGTTGCATGGTTGGCCTTAATTCATGTGTGGATGTGCAGAGACATACCAAACCTGTTCACTCTGTGTGTTGGGATGCGACCGGGGATTTTGTTGCATCTGTCAGCGAGGATTCGGTGAGGGTTTGGAACTTGGGTTCAGGTGGTGCTGAAGGAGAGTGTGTCCATGAGCTCAGTTGCAACGGCAACAAGTTTCACTCATGCGTGTTTCACCCGAACTACCCCTCGTTACTTGTTATCGGTTGCTATCAGGTAATGCGTCTTCAGGCCTCTTTCAGTGGTCATTCTCTTAGTCATCTTGTCGAGGTTGGTTGTGAACTGACTAGCTGTTGAAATCTTAGGTGCTGTCCTGTTCTCTTCAATTTCTCGATGAATGAAGTTATATGACCGTTGTAACTCGTATGAACAATGCAGTCACTGGAGCTTTGGAATATGGTTGAGAAGCAAAGCATGACTGTTCCGGCGCACGAGGGCCTCATTGCAGCGCTTGCTTCATCGGCGGCCACTGGCATGGTTGCTTCTGCTAGTCACGACAAGTCCGTCAGATTATGGAAGTAGTTGAGGTTGGGTAGTTTTTCCCAGGATATCGACGCAATGGAATTGTTTGGCCAGTGTCTCGTGTGATTTTCTCACCATTGCTGCTGCTGCTGATGCGGAGTGCACTGCCGAGATTGGTGTGCGTCATGGCTCCCACAGGTTTGATCTGTAGTTCTAGAGAACACCCTCGTCGTGGTTTTCAAGCAGCACTACTCCCAGATGATTTTGAAGGTTAATTAGAGGGGCTGTCTGGCATATATCATATATCTAATCTGGTGTAGTAGAGGTATCTGAGTTGATGCGATCAGGTTTGGAGGCCGCATTTTGAGGAGAGATCTGGCTTTGGACATTGGCGTTGTAATAGTTCATAGTAGATTGAAGTTGTCAAGCCAGGATTTTGCTAGGATAAACTAATGATGAAGATTGAGCTTTTCTCTTCTGTAATATGTCCACATTAGTTTGTAGGGGATATGTTGAGCTTTCTTTCAGGATACCCGGTTGTTGTGAAAGAGCTGTGGGTTTGAATTTCTTCACACTCCCTGCGTAACCTTGTATACCCCTTCATTCGTTGACATGCTTCTGTGCAATTCCCTGAAACATTGAAAAATCTGGTCTCAGTTTATACATGGATAAGTTTCGAATTCTTCCATAAAAACATCCACTAATGAGCTTTGAACTTCATGAATCAAACTCGAAGAGGCTATTGATTATCAATACAAACGGGAAAGTTTTTGTATCAATATTCATGAGACACAGTATTAGCTTTGTCATGTACCCTTGTCTACCTTCTTGTGTTGCTCTTGTTCCTTACTTCCTTCAAAATATGGGAAGTTTTTGTATCAGTGTCCATGAGACAAAGTATTAGCTTTGTCATATACCCTTGTCTACCTTCTTGTATTTCTCTTGTTTCGTACTTCCTTCAAGATAGATCGATGTTATAATATCATATTGGCCTTGTCATACTGTCTTCAGGTTTGACTTTTGTTATAAAATACACATTCCCATGTCATATGGTATTACCTTCACCATGAGATAAATGTACGGGCCTTGTCAGTATGATAAAAGGTTGTACGCACATGCTTGAAATATGACAACCATCACAATGAATTCAATCACCGGATCTCTGGACATGGAAGAATTCACAAGCCACCTTCACCAACATCCATGGAAATATCAACTCATGTGGATATTAACCCTTTAACCCTGGAAGAGGAGCCAGAAATTGGATTCTTTGGGTGACAATTTGAGGATGATAATCAATGTGAATGATTTTTTTCATCCAATTCTTTTTTGGAGGGTTTATTGAATGTGTAAGTAGTAGATGATGATGAAACTTGCCTTGTTGAGGTTGTCATGTTTAATCTAGAGAAGAAAATCTTTGCAACATGAATCTCAATGTAGTGTAATTTAGAAACTTCTACCTTTTGCTCTAAATCTGAATTTGAGTGATTCAAATGATACTTTTCGAATTTGAGTCCAACTAATGAAATGAAGCTTATGAAATCTAGTTTCCATTCTAGTTTAAAATCTTGAAAATAACATAAAATTTTATAAGTTATTACCGTTTGAACTTTGGCCTGTAACCATGGTTGATCAATTTTCTAATTATAGATGGACATAGGAGTTTCATCTACACCTCAAGTTTTGGCATTGTAATGTACACCTCTAGTGAAATTTTCAGAATTTTTAAGCATATGCTATATTTGGTATGAATTTTCTTCACTTTTACTTTGGAAAATCATAATAATAATAAATTTTCACGAAAAAATCTTCAAATTTTGTGACATAAATAAGACATGTGTTCTCATCTGTGAAAATTAAAAATTAAAAAAATAGAGCTTACAATGGAAAATAAATTCAAATTGATGCCACGGTCATAGGCTCAGTCTTGTAGGGGTTAAGGCCAATGAGTTTTCTTTGCTTGTGAGATTCTACAAGTGTTCTAGATCATGGAGAATAGCAACTACACACCGTGTACATTTCACCACAATAATCTATGACTCCACTTCACATGCGGTAAATCGTTGTAGCTCGCCGATGCTTGCACCAATTTTTGTGGGGATGGTCTCAATAGATGCCCATCTTCCTTCACCTCTTTGTCCTTGTTTATATATTTCATGGAGGTGGCCTATAGCATTTGCTATCTAGATTATCATGCCAAAACAACCCAAAAATGGTCTTTAGGAATTATCCTCTAAAGGACCGTGACATTTTCGCACCCACACACACTGAAAACTGCCAATTTCAATGCATTCAACACAAAATATAAACAAACACAATTTTTACATATCTAACCATAGGATCTTGTATTAGGATTGTACAAGTGTGTGTAGGATTGTACAAATTGTACTAAATTCTTTTTTTCAATTTGACGGCACGGATTGAAAGATATCAGCCATTGAAGTGAGACATAAACTCTTCTTGAGGTCATACTAAACACCTTCAACAAACTTCAACCACTTTCTATGGCAACTTTTTGCACTACGGTTTGTAATTTTCTAAATTTACCTTTAAAAAGGATCATAGTAGGCACATGTGCACCAAATTTTAAAAGTAGAAGAGGGGTAGAAGATGTCCTTAAAAATCCTGCAATGCAACCATGTGCTGAAGCCTGAGAATCAACAATACACTATCAAGTTTTGCATATGTCATATCCTTCTCATTTAAAATTATAATTTATTAATCCATACGGTAGATGCAAAGATTTCCATTCTCTTTTCGAAAGGATTTTTTATTTTCTTAAATGGATAAATACTCGAATTTCCATTGAATTTAGAACTAATGAAAGTGCTGCTACACTATTTGTTATATGTCACACTAAACTACGGCACTATTTATATATGTTACTGAAAAATGTTTGTAACTTTTGAACCGGAAGTTGGATTTCTACAAACATTATGTCTACACGAAGCTAATAAAAAACTGCCCATACATTAAGAAGCAACCTTAGAAAATCATTCCTTAATTTGAGATCCTGGGACCCTACCCAAACTCAAAACGTCCCCCGGGTCCTTTAGGGGTTAAAGGGTTAAATGGTCTCAAGCCACAAGCTCACAGAATGCACTTGTCATGGCTTGAAAGCATTGTCAGATGATATTATCTGCACTATATCAACTTGCATGATATCTTGCACTGTTGATAAGCTCCAAACGTTGCAGCCTTTACAAGAGTGCATTTCCAGAGGCATCTGAGACTCTCCTGCATTCAAGGTGGAAAGGGTTCAAGTATCGTGCATCATGTTTCAACTTCATGAGTCTGCAAGCATGCATCTCTGGCTACTTCTACATATGTGGAGTTAATTCTCTTCAGTTGCAAAAAAAAAAAAAAACTATACCTCTCCTGGGATCACTTAACTGTTACAATTCCTCATGTATGGTTGGTTGTCTATAAAAGTAGTATTTCAAATTTTGAGGAAGGCCACATGGCCAACTAGCTCGATTTTGGAGCAATGCGTGAGTTGTAGCAATTGGGCACTCATACTCTATTGCATGTTGAATTTGGGCATCAAATCAAGGCATGATCGAAAAGGCCAGTACACTAAATATCACTTTTAGTGTAGCGCCCAGTAAATGACTTGTAAATGCTACAAGTTTACAACTTATTGCATTTACAAGTCATTTACTGGGCACTACACTAAAAGTGAAATTTAGTGTAGTGAAGTTCACCCAATCCGGATTCATATGAATACATCCACCCAAGCTGCCTGATTGTACACTCAACTATGGCATTTTCAAGTTACAAACTTACGCTACCTTGCATAAGGTCGATATCCATGCGTGCATCCAGGACCATTTCCCATAATCAAGGGCTGTTTTCAAGTAGTTATGTCTATGATCTGTAACCCTTAAACATCAGAAGGTGCCATTGATGGCCACAATATTCTACATGTACAGTGTTGTATTTCAACATGATAAGGTTGAAATGACCTCCAAATGAAACATGTTAGTTGGGAAATCTTCAATCCAAAGGTTTACGTCTTGCTAAACTGTGATACATAGTAAAATACTTAATGCCTATGTGTGATTCCCGACTGATGTCTGATTGATCACCTGATTGAAGAAGTTTGATAACATCCTGTTGTTGACGTTGTGTTGAATAAGGGTGTCAAAACAACTCCATTTATGGTGATGGTAATCTGTTTCTGTGAGAGGATCAATTATTTCTCATCACAAGGGTTACTTGCAGATATGATCAGACATTGGTGACTTTGACAACATGACATTAGACATGGTTGTTTACCAAAGTTCCCTACAAGTATATGATCTCCAACAGATGGATCCCAGAGAAGCAGAGTTGTAACTTGTCACTTCAATCAATTCTCTCAACGTGAATGGCAACATTTAATCCTTGAGACAAGTTGACTTTCTAATAATCAGATGAGCTGACTTTCCAACACTTATTGAGTTGATAGTGGCCGACATAAGTAATGAGGAGTCACTTGAATGTACAAGGGTAGAGAAGATTCTATCTTTCTCTTCAATGTTTGCATTGCAAGTTGGCACATTGCATGTGTACAGTTTGCACATTTATAAGTTGACACATTGCAGCAGGAGCCTTTCCCTTGCAAATGTATACACGTAGGTTAACTCTTCAACGTCCATGTAAGTAACATAAAAAATCTATTATAGGTGTCAGTATCTACATTTAAAAAAAAGAAAAAGAAGAAGAAGAACTTTGATCCTCGAAGTGAACCAACATGAATATAGTGTTTGTTCATTCTCTTCACTAAGCATATGGCTAGAGGACATAGGTTAGTGTAATAGAACTACACTAAAGATGGCATTTAGTGTAGTGGACACTAAATACGAACCCGTACACTACTACTCAACTTGACAATTAGTGTAGTGACAAAACTATACACTAAATGTCAACAACTACACTAAATGTTGATTGTAGGAAATAGTGGAACTTAGGTTTTTTTACATGTGGACATTTAGTGTATGAAACATAGAAAATGATTACGTGCACATTTCGAGCATCAAAGTAAAGAAAGTTACGAGTGCATTGAAAAAAAAAAACAATTTGATAAAGAAAGATTGGAAAAAATATAGTGTGGATATGGAACAAAGTAAAAATCCCAGAAGTAGAAAAAAAATAGAATGTGATTATGGAAGGAAATGAATTTGCAAATAAAAAGATTGGAAAAATAAGAATTGGAATTCAGAGGAAAGTGAGAGAAGAAAGATATTTTGGAAAATTAAAAAAACATAGATAAAAAATAAATATAAAATAAACAAACATACAATAAATGTTCATTAAGTATAATATTGGATACTAAAATAATAAATATTAAATAATAAATTGATAAAAACCAGACATTAAATAATCATGGATCATGATAAATGAATATGTATACAGATTAAATATTCACAAAACTTACAAATATATAAAAGTAATATATTATATTTTTTAAATATTCAATATTCATAAAAATCATGATATACAATCTATATTCAATAAATATTCACAAATATTCATTAAATATCAATTAAGTATTAATTGAATATTAACTAAATACTTGGTAATTATTTATCTAAAATATATTATCTACCAACTAAATATCATTTAAATATTAAATGAATTTTTCGTGAATGTGAATCAAATATTAATTAAATACTCATCAAATATTCATTAAAATATTCAGAACATATTCATGAAATACTAATTAAATATCAATTACGCATTTATTAAATATTCATAAATATTCATAAACTGTCATCAAACATTTATTAAATATTTATTAGATATTTATTGTATACTCATTGAATATTCCTAAGTTATCATTTACATATTTAAATATTATTTACATACTAATGAAGTATTAAAAAGCATATATTACATATAATTTTATTAACAAATATTCATTAATTATATAATGAATACTAATTTAATATTATTTTAATATTATTTTAATATTATTTTAATATTATTTTAATATTATTTTAATATTATTTTATTATTATTTTATTATTATTTTAATATTATTTTTAATACTATTTTAATGTTATTATAAAATTATTTTGGAAATTGGATACTATTTTAACATTATTTGATTAGGGTACTATTTTAATATTATTTTTGAAATTGGGTACTATTCCTCATGTGGGTAAGTAATACTATTTTAATCTTTTAATATTACTTTAGTATTATTTGAATATTGTTTAGAAATAGGGTAGGAAGGTTGGTGGATGATTGGGGATTATTTTAAATGACAATGGCGGCTAACACTACTTGCCAACTTGTTCACAAATAGTGTACTAGGGTAATTACACTCTTCGTACCATTACACTAAATGCCATCTTTAGTGTACTCCCTCCTTTTAAGGATAAACACTTTTTTGTATCCACATGTAGAGAGTGTCTTGGGTTCTTAACCCCTAAAGTTCCTTGACAATTTCTGTCAAAAACTAGTCCACAACTACCATTGTCAAACATGGCCGCAATAATCACATTTTTGAGAAGAATTCTCAACTTTTAACCGTAAGATCTTTAAAATAGACTCATGTATGACAATCCTGTAAAATTATGGTTGCAATCCACCGCACGGATGTGAAGATTATAGTGTTTGAAGTGCAAGAAATAGTTTTTTTACCCTCTTGCCCGGCAAAGTCAGCTCACTTTGACTAAGCATATCTTCTAGTATTTACACTACATTGTGTTGGAAACCATTACCAATGCAAAGAATATGATGTTAACTAAGTGTGCAAAATTTGAGGTCATTCCGAGGGATACATCATGCTCAAATAAATACTTTAGTGAAAGGGGGTATAAACCAATGCAAATGACTACAAATGAAGTGAGAAATTATTTGCTACCTACAAATTTACAAATTTGAAAATCCGTACGGTTGAAATGTGGAATTTAATTTTTTACTTATTTAGAGAAAAATAATCTAAAACGGGTAAAATCTCTAATTTTAATGAATTTATTGAATTATTCAAATATTATAGGTGAGGGCAGGGCTTCAAAATGGGGACCCTTCAAGAAATGTAGGGCCACGTCATTCACCCACTCCCCTGTGCGGGACCCGCACAACTCCTTGGGGGTGGCCCGCCATTGCAAGGCGACGTTTTTTTTTTTTTTTTCACACGTGCCCTCTCTTTCATTACCCGGGCCCGCCACAACCCCTGCCATGCGCCACTTGCCATGATCTGCCGGGCCCGCCGTAAGGCACTTTATGCTATTTTTTTAAATTTCTATTTATCCCTTTCCTTGGAATTCGTGGGGTCTTCCCTTCCACCATTCTTCCCCTTGATTTGGGCTGCCCCACCCTCCCTCCACCCTTTGTGCCCCTACTTACTGCCCCTCTTTCACACATGTGTTTCATTGGTTCCCGGGGGTGCCCAGGCTGCCCAGCGTCCCTATTTTTGAGAATAGGTGGTACTAACTTTGAAACCGTAAATCCAGCAAAAAAATTAAAAATACCTCCACGAAGCTCTTATCAGGGGCAATCTAGAATAAAAAATTAAAAAAAAGAGATTTTTTTTCGAATTTTAGGAACTTGCCCAAAATCTGAAATCCCCCCGAAGGAGACTCTGGTCCTTTAGGGGTTAAGGGATCAATGGGTATCCAAGGGATGATATCAATTGCGGCAGGAAGCCATTGGTTGTTAATCCTTTAATCCTTTAAGGTTAGATGAGCCCAAACAAGGTCGATTCTAGGTGTATTTGGAGCAAGCTCTGGCCTTAACCCTTTCAGAACAATGGTCGAATTTGGTCACTGCAAGAATCTACGAGGGTTGTAGACAATGTTGATAAAATCTACAACCCTTGTAGAATCTTGCAGCGATCATATTCAACCATCGTCCTTAAAGGATTAAAGAGTTAAGGATGAGCAACCATTTTTTGGTTGTTTTGGCATGTTAGATTCCTCTATAGCAAGCGATGTAGGCTACTTCCAAGGAAAATTTAGAAACGGAGCAAGATGAGCATCTACCAAGACTAGGGTCACCAAATATTGATGCGGGCATTGGCAAACTACAATGATTTCCGTGAAGTGGGGTCAATATGAAATGTACCCGTTGTATAAATTATGTTTTGCGTAATCTATAATGCTCGTAGATCCTCCCAAACAAAAATCTCTTGTAGGCCTTAAAGGGTTAAAGATAAGGTTACTTCTCGTAAGCAAGGCATGTTTTGAAGTTATAATAATATTTTATTGTGATCCATGATTAGACATCCAATTAAAACAACTTGACAATATCCAACCATTGATGTTAAAACACCATATTCAATAAATTGAGAAAATTTCAAGAATTTGAAACTACACATGCTGCATCACAATCTCTCTAGAATGTATGTATATGATACATTCAAAAAATAGAGAGTCCAAATTTAGCTCGATTCAAGTTGAATTTGGAACTTAGAATATCCCCAATCTATCAAGTACTATGACTTTAGAAGCAAGTTGTCAATATCCAACCATTGATGTTAAGTCCAAATTATGTGTAACCCCATCGTCATGGCTCAACAAGGTTGTTGTTCCCTAAATACAAACTAAAATGTTAAGTCTGTGTTTGTAGTCCTAGGAGATCATTGCAGCGACGCTATCTTGTGAGCGGTGAGCACTGAGCGGTGAGCACAAAATAGTTTCAGAACACCTAAAAATTGTTGTTTTTTAGGCAAAAAAGCAGTTTTTTGAGAAATTAGTGGTACAACTGTGAAGTTTGGCCTTGAATGTTGCAAAATTTTCTAAAATAAGAAAGTACCCTATAGCCGTGGATACATTGACAATTGAATGTTTTTTCCATGTTTTACGCATGTCATGGCATTTTAATCTTTGAGTTTTATTTTTTCCCGAGGATTACATTTGTGGTTTTATTTAGGATGGCAACTTATAAAACAAAAGCTTTTGATGAAATGCTAGAGTATTAGATGTGGAGTAAGATATTTTATTTCTTGAAGCAATAACATATTAGGTTTCTGTAGATATACCAACGGCCTGTGAAAACATTAAACTACTAGGTGATGGTGAGAGTTATCCAACTTCTCCAAATGGAAAGGTTTAGGGTTCAAATCCCCATCGTGGAATGTTGGCAATATCTAGGAGAACTATCGGAAGTTGCTAATAGAACACTTCCGATGTAAGTTAGGAAAAAAAACAAAAATAATTATATAATACCTATAGTCACATAGTTGGAATATGGACACCGCATCAACTATCTAGACCTTGTCTAGAGTATTATAAGTTCAGCAGTGACGTACATCATCATGCAACTTTTGCAATATTAGCAAGCTCTAGTATGCATATAACTTCATTGAAGCTGTAGCTTGGAGAATGCATGAACAAGTCTTTTTTGTAGTCCAATTTACATAAGTAACGTAAGATGTAGTACACATGCTTACAATATTTCCATTGCCCCTTCTTTCCCAACGCCTCTGTTGACATCTTCAAGAAATCAGGGCACGTACATGCGGGGTAGTCCGTGATGGTTACGCAATACGACTTTTCCTTCTCCGTTTCCAGAGTGATAACGCATCCAAATCCTGGATAAGGTATGGTAGTGACATTTGAAACGTAACACTGATTCATGAGAGCAACACTTGACCACTTGTTTCTATGCTGAACGGAAGGCTCGTCATTGGTCCTCCGAATCTTTAAGCCGTTCCGGAAGGTATGATAAGAATCAGGATTCTCTGGAATAGGGAAGTGGGAACGCGGAAGAGGCATGTTCAAAGACACTTGAAATTGTCTTCGAGGCGATAGTGATCCACGTTGCTCCAACTGAAAACCTGCTTCCTCCAGCGATAAAACCTCTTGCATTGTCAAATTAGTGCCCAGCTTCACCGGCGACGTCATTGGAATCATTGGCCAATCAACCACATTTATTTCTTTGATCCCTTCACACACCGACCAAGATCATCAGCGCAAAACCAAAATTCAACGGTGATACTACATGGTGATCTGAATTCCTTTCTCCTACCGACATACATTAGAGCCGGAGTTCCGTGGATCCCACGCCCTACTTTAGCGCCACACTTCTGAGCAGTCCCGGCCTGCAATGCCTGACATTGTCTTATAGAGTTCTTTGGAAGACGCGCAATGTGCCACTTTGACGGATCACACTCTGGTTCTAACACTGATGTTGTGTGTGGAACTCTGGAATCTTGTCCACTTAACGCCTCCTCAATCCGCGCACGAGTCACCCTTCTGCCATCCCGTGGAATAGAGTAGTTTTTTGTATCGGACCGGTGAGAGTCGTTACTGGATCCAGGTGGCATGTTAAGCTTACGCTTAGTTGATCCGAAGATCTCAGCTCCTTCAAGTCCGCCGGTTCCTATCAATAAGTCTTCCGCCCTTGGAAAACTCTTGACAGCTTCGGCTATGAGTCTAGGATCACCAGAGCGTTGAGCAGATCGCAATCAAAGCGTACCTTTATCTGGTCCTTTACCTGATGTGCCTCCCTTTAACCATGCTCGATAAGTTGTGATTTGCATAAAAGCGTGGATGAGGTCATCCACTGTAGCCGCGTATAAAAACGTCATCGTGTTCCCGGATTGTTGAAGCCAACGATTGTGGACAGTCTCCGCAAGCTTGTAGGATGGCATGTCAGCTCTCTCGTCAAACGTGAGGTCCTACCAAGGCAAACTGAAATGCAATTTAGGAGATTAATCGTAGATATGCTAATTCATAAGATAGTTGAAATGGTGAAAGAAAGAAGACTTATAAGCTGCATAGCGCCACCCTATTATCTATAACAAAAGTGTCAGAATGCCATCTAGTCTTCAAGGGCACAATGTCCGCTGTCAGTAGTGGCGCCAGATGAAATCCACCACCCTCGAATCAAGTTGTATTGAACTTCAGCCTCTTCCTGTGATTTGACATTCTTCCATATCTTGCACAGTGCAATGTGTTGATCTTGAAAGGCAAGGAGAATACTCTAGGTGGTGGCTTGGTGAAGGCACTTTGTCCAATGAAATAAACAAGTCCGCTGTCGTGTAGTGATTGCGTACATGATGTGAAAACATATATTAGTATAGAAAAATAGGGGGTATTGAATGGTCTAGGCCAATAGTGAAAATATGACTAGTGGATTCATCCTCAACCACACGGTCATACTTTACCGGGGCGAGCCTTATCTTGGAAATGATATTCCTGCATCTTATCACTAGCTCAGGCTTTGGGAGCGTCAACCGGCTGTCTCACTGCTAAAGTTTTAGCAGTCCCGAGGACCACGCGTCACACTAACTGTTCAGGCAGTCTACGGGAATCGAACTCTGAACCAGTTTAGTATAGCGGAACGCTCAGCCAGCCCGTTGAGCCGTGATCGATGTGCGAAGATATCATCCAGTAGTATATAAAGACTTTGTTATATTAGGATTACCCAAAATATGTAAAAAACCAATCACGATTGGTAATATGTTTATAAGTTTTGGGTATGTTATAATAGTTGGTAAATTAGTTTGAAAGTTGATATAAAAAGATTATTTTGTACGTTTTTGTTAAATTAGTTGAAGTCTTTGGATTATTTAGGACTTAAATGTTTGATGTTAAGCTTTTAGATAAAGTTTTGGGCTTAAAGTTTAGAGTTTAGTTCTATATGTTTAAAATGCAAAAGATAGAATTAAAAAGGATAGAAGGAGGTGGCAAGGGATAGAAGGATAAGAAGGAGGTGGCAAAGGATAGAAGGAGGTGGCAAGGGATGGAGGGGGATGAGTTTTGGATGAAAGTCCTCCTCCCATTCGCCGATTCTCATGTCCAATGAGAATCAAGGGGGCTGTCCGCGGCCTTATCAAGCGTTTCAGCAACTTTAAAGGGGGCATTTGATCCAAGAAGGCCATATTCGAGTAGATTGGATTTCGGGCTATACTTTGGGTACAAAAAAACATAGGATTTGGAGTTGGGGTTAAGAAGCTATGAGCGTTAGAAGTTAGGGGTCGATTTGGGAACCTACTGCCACTCTTTTGAGCATCCCGGGAGTTTCTAGAAAGCTTTTGAAGATCGGGAGAAGCGGCTGCAAAGGTGTTTTCAAGTTCTACTTTTTGCGTGGAAGAATCTAAGGATTTGGAGCTTTTATGCAGGAGATATTTGGAGCTGAACAGCGCACAAATATTTTCAATGGCTGTAAGTATATCACTTTGATGTTGGTGGCGGTTTTGGCCATATCTTTGGCTTCTCGACGAGTTTTTGGCTAAGATTTTTCAAGAAGGTGGTTTATTATGCTGTCAAACTATATCTTAAGTTTCGTAGCGTTTGGAGCATTTTCTTGGGAGTTATGAAGATTTTGGTGCGCGGGTGTTTGTAAACAAGGTTTTAGAGAGGCTGTAGGTATTTCGGTGATATCTCAAGATCCGTGAGGTATCTACGGTTGAAACTTTGTGTAACCGTTTTTAATAGTATATCAGTTCTACTGCTGAAGTTTGGATCTATTTAGACGGTTAGATTAAGAGACACAAGCTCTTAGGATTCGGATTAGTTTCCTTTTCTAAGGCTTGTAAAATTATATAGTTTTCTTAGATAGTTGGATTCTTTTGTCCTATAAGGACTTGTGTATTGAAGTGATTGTCTCTTGAAAAAGACAATCTTCATATATATTTGGAGTTTCTCTTATCAAGAACTTGATTGAGTAAAAGTGGTAGCCAGAAATCCAGTATTTTCTTGGAACATAAATTCTCTACCACGACACCGCTCTCTGTTTTCCATCGTGACGTCTTTATCGCCATTGCCATACACCCTCCGTACAGCATGCCAATTTGCGCCTGCACTATCAGCCATGAACCCTTTGAAGTTCGTGTCTTTTATTCCGTGCTTCTTCATTGTATCGTTCAGGTTCTCCTAGTAAAGTTGTTGTGCTTTGGTATCCTCCGATTGCATATCACACATGGCTATTGTCATGACTCGACAGTATTTGCTGTTGTACACGTAACATGCCATTATTGTCCAGTCTTTGACCCGCTTAACATAATCAAACATCAATCAACAATCTTGGAGGTCTCCACTAGGTTGCATCCGTCTGACAAGGTCAACACCACTACCAGGCCGATCGGCAGACATTTTAAAAACAAATACCTTACCTTTAGATTGGCCAGGGAACTTGTTTTCGTGGATGAAGACAAACTTTGACGACTCCTTCAAATCCATGATGTTGTCCATAACTCCCTTCCCTCCACTGTAGAAGCGTTTGCACGATGATACTAGATTCCGGATGTTTGAAGATGATAGTGTCTCGAATCGGTCAAGGATAACATCCATAGATGCTCCTTCAAGGTTTGAAGATCCGGATGTAGGACGGATCAAGTAATTGGAAAGATAACTCTTACTCGCAGCCATGATGATTGCTGAATTAGTAGCCTTCGGTATGCGCTGTACTTCCTTCGCGACGCACTCATGTATCAAGTCTATCGCAGTTTGGTCAACACCCATTGAGATCCATGATGATGATGTCCAAGATGAATGGCGAGTCGGGTGCGCTCCGAGTCAAGAGAGGTCACATAATATATACGTGCATCACAAAGCGCTAAACAAATAGGAGGGGTTTGGTACACTTTACAAATTAAAGTTGATTTCCCCGATGGTGTGCCATTCACTGAGAACGACGAGATCGCAAGTCCGGTCCACTCAGTTTGATTCATGCAACCCTCGTTCCTACATCTATAGTCACAATTAACGTTGGGGCATTGAAGATGTCCAGTACATGTTGATTTTCGGTAAGTGAGACCGAGGTCGTTCATGATGTTGGTCGTCATTGTCTTGCACCACATATGACGATCGTATTGTTTGCTCATTCCGTCGAGGCCCCCCCGAATTGAGTTGGGATACCTTCTGGAAGAGGTGGTAGTTCAAATATCATGTCTCCATTGTACTACGGAGGTAGATACTTCACACGAGAAATCTCAAAACTATCAAAATCAGTGCGGGACAACTCAGACCGAGACCCCTTCCTAGAATAAGTCTGGCGGACATAAGGAATGATACTTCTGATACCCTTGGACAAACGATGGATAGGAGGCTTTCCAGAAGAAATAGAAGGGGACATATGTGATCTACTTGCAATTGGAATTGACACAGGCTGATGGTCCGTGTCTTGTGACTTGGAGGGAAACGATGACTCTCCCAAGTTTACATTAGTCATCGTCATCGTCAGTGTCACTAAGAAATTGTACGCTTGGGTTAGACTGTCTGCTTAAACCGGGCAAAAGTACTATATCACCTGATTGAGACGGAGGAGTCGTGACATCACACGAGGCATGCGTAGACATTTGAGCATCTGACACACCATACACCTTGAATGAACCACGTCCTAGATTCCACGCAAATCCATTATCATCGCGATATTTCACATGGTATACGGAATGTTGCAGTGTACCCGAACTATCAAAAATCTGAGATCTCCTATTCGACATGAACTGTTCCAATCCTAAGACCAAATCGAATACAAAGCACTGCCTTAGGGACATTAACAGTTCCATCATCACTGAGGGACATGACAAGCAGAACACCGCCGTAGTGAGAAGTGAGGGACGCCATTAGCACACAATCTCAAAAACAACAAAGTTACGACTCTAAAAGATGAGAGGTGATTATTTGAAAGAGAGTTAAATATCATGCGTACTTGAAATGCTGAATAATGCATTTTTAGTCTGCCAGTACGACTAGCACACAATCTGACACATCTTTCTCGAACACGACAAAGTAGAGACCAATCTAGCGGTCATAATAAGAGTCAGCAATGAACAAATAGGTTAGTACTAGTTGTATCCTTTTAGCCACCATGGTAGCTTATAGTTATTTTTTCCTCGGTGTTGTCGTGATTCAGTAAATACATTAGATAAATCCAGTTAAATGCAATGTTTGTGACTGCAGAAGCAAATAATAGAGATTTGAAAGACACCAATAGCTTCGAATTTGAAATTCAAATTAAGGCTGACAACAATTGCTAAAATAGATAGAGATCTTGAGACATCCTGTTGGCAACAACTTGGAATAGTAAAATTGCTCCAAGTAGGCGTCGATGTGGTGCAACTACTTCTTACCATATCATAGCAGCCAAACTCGTCTGAAAATGTTCAATGTGACGCAACCAGGTCGTCTTGTAGAGGATGACAAGCAGGGGTGGCCGGAAAAGAAGAACAACACACTATTCAAATCCTAAGCACAAGAGGTCACGGACGCACTGACAATAGCTCAACGCCTTGATTTCTGAGGAGAGTCGTGACAAACTGTCATATGAGGGGCCCGTGCGATTGAGGAAATTGTCAAGTATACTGCAAGTGGAGGAGGCGAAGCACTGTCTTGACGGAGTAAGTATTTCAAGTTTATATGCCTATTTGTTTTCTATAATGCAATATTGTGTAGGTCATACTTACACTCGTAATGTGTAGTCGAACAGCTACATTATGCAGCTGCGCAGAGAAAGGGGGGAAAAAGAGTCTATACAAGTTATCATGACGAGTGATTTCACGGGACCTAATGCGTCAGGAAGCTCGATGCATGGAGGTAAGGGTGCCAATGTTGTTGTTGACGACAATGATTGTCAAAGCAGGTACTTAAACTCTGAATTCTTGGGTGCCCACTTTATCATAGAGTAATCCATGAATTGAAGTTGCAGGTGGGACAGGTTGGCGGTGCAAAGGGGCACAACAAAGTCTGGTTCACGAGCATTTTATCAGGCGGCATGGAAGAGGACCAAAACCGACCTGTACATTTGGTTAGTTTTTGTTCTTCATAAACATGAAACTTGACAAGCAAGATGCCAGTATTGTTGCGATTGCGTCTTATTGTGTTTGTTTTTATAATATCAAGAACATGCTTTGATCTTGTTTTAGTTTGTTGAGTCTGTGCGCTTGCTAGTTGAACGTTTGTTGAGTCTGCACATTTGTTAAGCATGCACGTTTGCTAAGCATGCTTGTTTGCTGAATCTGCATGTTTGTTGAGTGTGTGGCACTTCTTGACGTGCAGATCCTGTGTCGATCCAAGGTCCTTCGGATCCGAGGCCCAGCTTGAGCCTTCCCTTCGTGTTTTGTTTTTTTGAATTTAAGTTATATTCCTTGTTCGGAGATTCTCATCATTAGTTTGCATGCATGCTGGTTGATAGCTTTTCGTATGCTAGTTAGGAGCTTTTTTTCTTATGCTAGTTAGGAGCTTCTTTTCTTCCTGAGTTTCTGATCTTGTAATGACCTAGGGTCCCTCGGATCCAAGGCCCAGCTTGAGCCTTCCCTTCCCTTCGTGTTTTGTTTTTTTGAATTTCAGTTTCATTCCTTGTTCGTTTATTCTCATCATCAGTCTGCATGCATACTGGTTGATAGCTTTTTGTATGCTAGTTGTGAGCTTCTTTACTTCCTGAGTTTCTGATCTTGTAATGATCTAGAGTGCCTCGGATCCAAGGCCCAGCTTGAGCCTTTCCTTCTTGTCTTGTTTTTTAGAATTTCAATTTCATTCCTTGTTCGTTTATTCTCATCATTAGTCTGCATGCATGCTGGTTGATAGCTTTTTGTATGCTGGTTGTGGGCTTCTTTTCTTCTTGAGTTTCTGATCTTGTGATGACCTAGGGTCCCTCGGATCCGAGGCCCAGCTTGAGCCTTCCCTTCGCGTTTTGTTTTTTTGAATTTCAGTTATATTCCTTGTTCGGAGAGTCTCATCATTAGTCTGAATGCATGCTGGTTGATAGCTTTTTGTATGCTAGTTGTGAGCTTCTTTTTTTCCTGAGTTTCTGATCTTGTAATGACCTAGGGTCCCTCGGATCCGAGGCCCAGCTTGAGCCTTCCCTTCGCGTTTTGTTTTTTTGAATTTCAGTTATATTCCTTGTTCGGAGATTCTCATCATTAGTCTGCATGCATGCATGCTGGTTGATAGCTTTTCGTATGCTAGTTGTGGGCTTCTTTTCTTCCGAGTTTCTGATCTTGTAATGACCTAGGGTCCCTCGGATCCGAGGCCCAGCTTGAGCCTTCTCTTCCTTTCGTGTTTTGTTTTTTTGAATTTCAGTTTCATTCCTTGTTCGTTTATTCTCATCATTAGTCTGCATGCATGCTGATTGATAGTTTTTCGTATGCTAGTTGTGGGCTTCTTTTCTTCCTGAGTTTCTGATCTTGTAATGACCTAGGGTCCCTCGGATCCGAGGCCTAGCTTGAGCCTTCCCTTCATGTTATTTTTTTTTATTTCAGCTCCATTCATTCTTCGTGTTTCCTCATCATTATTCTGTATGCATGCTCGTTGATATCTTGAAGCATGCTAGTCGTCAAGTGCGTTACTTCCTAAAATGCTAGGTTTTGTGGATATAGGGTTCAACTTGATCTGAGGGCCAGCTGGAGCGCTTACCTTCGTGATATATTTTCCAATTTCAGTTACATTCGTTGTTTTGAAATTGGTATGAATTCTGGTCATTCATTATTATTTGTAATGGATGTTCATAGATGGCGTCACTGCAAGGAGACAAGGTAACTCGAACTTTGGACTTGGAGGAGCCGATTGTGGACGCGGAGACGGTTTCTGAAGCCTTGGGCTCCCCGAATGAGGCTACGAACTTAGTCCTCCAAGTGGTGCATCAAGTGGTACCGGCGATTGGAGTTGATCCAAGTTTGGACACTACAGAGCTTTCTTTGAGGAAGTCTATTGGTGGTACTTCCTACGATGTACTGCAGAAGTCACATTTTCCATCTATTGGGGAGTTGCACATCCCACTCTACCGAATGTTGCCAATGACGGAGGTGCGTATTCCAGTCAAGCCAGACATAGAGAAGCTCAAGAGCGAGTTTGTCAAAGGATACCGCCCAGGATCTACATGTTTTTATGTTGCATTGAAGAACTTTTCGATGGTAGAACGGGAAGTTCTGCCTCAAGAACGTGCGGGGTGGTCAGACCTTTGGAGGGAGGAGGACCAGAAGTTTGAAGCTATGATTGCGAGTAGGCCAGAGTTACAGAGCCTTTCTGATCGCTATTTCTTTGTGTGGGATGGCAACCACCGCCACCTTGCATGGATGGATGTCATATCCACAATGCATCGAAACGATTGTGCTTTTCATACTCCAATTTGGGCAGTTTTATTGGAGCCCACTTTGGTGAACCGCCATATACTACTAAACACCATGACAGACTAGAACAAGTGAGTTCAGCATTTTGATTTCTCTTGTTTGTTTGTTTTTGTTCCATTTGTTTTTATTTTCATGGTTTATTCCTATTGTCTTTGATGTTTATGTTTATTGTCGCTCAGACAGAAAGACTCCGACCATGTGACACAACAACTGTCACATGATGTGAAGAGAGTTCAGCATTTTGGGTTGCTGGACTTTGATCAGCTCAAGGGTCTGATTAGTGACGAGGATCACGATGCTAGTGTGGCGGAGTGGGCTAGGAAAGGGACCAAAAAGTGGTACCATATGACCTTCGATTCATTCTTGAAGTTACTCTATGAGGTATGTTAGGATACATTTTGGACTAAATTTGTTTGCTATATGCTTTTATGTGTGGCCCTGAGTATGGTTTTTATACGATATTGTATGGATTATGGCAATTTTTCTAATATTCTTTTCACTGATTTCTTCGTGTAGCGGGAGCTCATTGCTGCTCAAGAAGACTGTATTCGAACTTACCGTGACACACTTGTGACCGGTGTTGGGGCTGATCGTGTTGGGAGCTCGGCAAAGTTGGTCACTCTTTGCTCGGAAGCGGTTCAAAAGAAGAAGACTCTATGTGGCACCTTACTCACCCGACTCCTTGCCATTGCTGACCCTCGTAATGGTGAAGAGTTTTTCAAAGAGGTATTCGTATGTGCATTTCATTGAATTCGTTCATTCAACATCATTGAATTGGTTCAAAAGTTTTCATTGACCATGTACATGTTATCCTCCAATTTAGGTTCTTCATCATTACGATGTTTATCAAAACAAGCCCGAGATTACAACAGAAAAGTTGCAGCTGCTTTGCACGTCAAAGGTTTCAGCAAGGTTCAAAGGCAGATGGATGCATTGGTGGAATTTGTCGAAAGAAGGCAGGGATGAATACAATTTCCCAAAAGCGCCATGTTCGGAGATCAATCTTAAACCCTGGCTCGACGTTGCTTCATTTTGGGCAGGGGTAAGTTCAATGTTCTTAAACTATTTGATCTATTGTTTTATACTCAATTGTTAGTGATGTTTTGTAATATTCTAATCTTTACTGTACAGCTTGAGGAGGAGGCAGAGAAGTTATTTTCCAAGGTCGTGAAGGAAGACAATATCACCATTTGGATGGAGGGCCTCCTGAACCCGGTACTGGACATTGGCTCGTGGATTGAGGCCAACTCTCTCACGTTCTGGAAGAAGGCGTTCAAAAATCATTTTAGTGCAACAAAGCCGTTTGTGAAGTCTAATGAGTTTCTTAAGCAGCCAGAGACACCTCAAACTTTCTAGAGAGTGGTGCTTCGATACTTTTGGTGAGAGCTCGTTGCCAACGGAGCATTGCAGCCTCGGGAGTTGCCAATCCGGCTGAGGAAGTGATGTGATACCACTGTCAATGCTGAGTGCATCTTCACAGAGTCTCAGTTGCGCCGTTTCACTCGACACCACTTGGCTCAGTGTCCTTGGTACTTAGAGCTTCGTGGATTAGTTCCAACTCCAGGTGATGAGGTGGAGCTCCGAGAGTCGTGTGATGCCTTGGCAACACATTCTAGAGCTGGTCCAGTTTTGCATGCTTCAGCTCCATTCCTGATTGAGCCTGAGCTTGAGCTATCTAAGAAGGCCAAGGAGAGGGCTATATAGAAGGCTGCAAAGATTGCGGCTAGAGATGCAGAGCGAGAGGCGGTACAGTTGGAGAAGGAGACTGCACGGAAGGAGAAGAAAGAGACTCGAGGAAGGAACAAAGAGTTGGCAGCACTGGTGGCAAAGGAGGGACCCGAGAAACTGTTGTCCGCCGTGGGTCTTGGATCGTTCTCATAGCCGGCACCTATATTGACAACATTTGGCGTTTCTCCATCCGTCAGCAGCCGACCAGGAGCATTCGTTGCTAAACCAACGCTGACCATCTATTCGATTCCTGTAGTGGAACAGACAGAGTCCACTGTAGCTGTTGAGGTAATGAATACCAGTGCCTACTCTATGTTTACTGATTATGATTCAATTACAGTTGAGGATGACGTTCCGCCAGTTTGGAGGGATATAGCACAGTGGTTGATGGCCAATGGCGGATCTAGGACGCGGTACATGAAGGGAAAATTGACTGAGGATGGTTTGGCAGATATGTTTATATTTGATGTCTCGGAGGACTTGCCAGTTCGAGGCATTCAGGGTCGTACTGTGATTCCATCATGGAACACACTACCTACAGTGCTGACCCCCAAGGGTCGGAAAGAATCATTGTGGATTCGATTTAACTTCGAGTTTTCTTGGTGATGGAGGAGCTATCATCGTATTCTATCCAGATTCTAGGTTCATTTTAAATGAACTGGTTTCCTGGGCTCAATGGTCGGGATTTGACGAAGAGGCGAAGTGGTTCGCCATCAATGGACTTCCCCTCTTCTCTGATGTGCGCCCCGGCCGCGTACACAAGACTTTCATGGTCAAGTGCTTCATTTGGAAGAGGGATCCTCCAATTCCATTTGTCTTCAATGAGAGAGTGGAGCTTTTGGCGGATGGGATTGAACTTTCCTCAGACGGTCACCTGACCAATTTCATCACCCAAAAGTCACTAACGGTGAGGGCCTCCACTGGGAGGCCATGGAGAGGAGCCAGAGAGAAGTCGCAAAATCTATTGGAGGCTTCTATTGATCTGTGCATCAAGGAGGATGAGATCGTCATGGACCTCACTCCTTCTACAAGTATATTCATTTCATACTTCCATTTTGTTTTTTTATTATCCAACCATGATTCAATTTCTTACTGTTTGTATTCCACATTTTTTGCATGTGCATCTATCAAGGCTTGCAAAGCCCTCAAGCGTCATATTATTGCCTTCGAGGCAGACAAGGACTTGGTAGACGAGGTGCTTCGATCCATGATTCCACAGACGGTGGAGGTTAATTCTGCGATTGTTGAATCCATAGATCAGACTTCTCTGAAGTGCCCTTTGGAGCTTGGTGATGACGAACGAGAGACTAAGACTGCGCCTAAGAGAACTTGTAAGTAAGTTCTCTTCATTCATTTGTTGTTCAAGACATCTTATTCTTTCATCCTTTTTTTCTAATGTAAATCACTTGCAGACGGTTCTCGATGTCGTTGATGGCTTCTCTGTCAATACCTCCCGTTGGAGTGTTGGCTCGCTTGGCAGGGAAGGTTGTCAGTCCGGAGCAACCGCACATTTTGCCTGAGTATGCTGAAGCTGCTGCCATTGCATCCATAGTGCAGCCGTCGCCTCCACGACGTCCACCGACTACTCCCTCAGGCTCCAGAGCGAGCGTTTTGTGGATGACGAGGCTGAGGAGGCTAGTACCGATTCTGATAGTGGTTCTAATAGTAGTATGCCGTTTATCCATCAGGGCAGTGACGATGAGTTCACATCTGAGGAGTAGTGATTCTTCTATTTTATATGCCGTACTGACCTGATATGCGGCTTTGGATTTATGGATATATATCATTCTTGCATGTCTTATTTGATTATTTGTTTCATCCACATAATTGTTTGTACTCTAGTTATACAGACTAATAGATATTGAATTATTATTCAAGGATGGATTTCAATCAATTTTAATAATGTGTCTTAGAATTTAGAACTATACTATTATCACATCATGAATAGTATACAAAGTTTCGAATATTTTTAGATGGTCCATCACTATCATTCTCTCCATTCGGCACCCTAAACCTTCTTGCAGAAATTTCCATAAACCCAAAAGATTTATTAGAATAGTACTACATATTTGACTCAATTAGAATAGTAATACACATCCAAGAGTATTCCTCTGCTGCAAGTCGCAGAGTTATTCAAGCGATGTTTATCCATGGACTTATGATATTTGCAATAAAAGAATTTAGATAGTTGAAGCGATGTACTTCATCTCCATATTTTTAATTCTATTGTATAAGAAAATAAGGGGATTATAGATGTACTTCTCCCCCTTTCTATTGTATAAGAAAATAAGGGGATTATAGATGTACTTCTCTCCCATTAATCAAATATAAAATCGTTATTATTTGGAATAGAAGTTTGCATTGTAATATATGTTACATTATCTCTTATCAGATTACTTTTAGTTGTAATTTTTCCCCAAAATTCTAATAATAGTGCCACGACTATTGGTGCCTCTATTCAATAAACTATAAATTAAAGCGATTGCAGGTCAAGAATTTCTCTTATGTTTTTTTTTTTTTTTTTTTTTGAAGCACAATCCACCTACATTCACGGCAATAGGTGTTCTTTTTAATTTCACAACAAAAACAATGGTAAAAATTGTCATGAATTCAGTGCTCGCCGCTCGCCGCTCACCGCTCACCGCTCACAAGATAGCATTCCTGGAGATCATTGCTATCCAAAGCATTGAACCGGGCAACACTGTATTTGTAAATTCTAGCTGCATTTGATAAATTTTGGCAAACAGTTTTATAAATAAATATAAATACCTTTTGCAATAAGGAGCTTTTCCCACAAATCTCAATGTTAGCATTTACTATTTTTCCCTAAGCTTCTTCTAATGGAATATATTTACTAACTTTAATATCTAACCATTCAAATTTAATTTAATTCATGACCTTTATTATCTTTGGAAAAATCTTCACATCATCGAGCATTTGATGAAACATATTATTGTGTTTGAAGCCAAAGCAAATTAATAGTGAGAAGTGCGGATTTTGGAGGGTGTAATACTCTATCAATTAATGTAATCTTGCAAAAAAAATCTTTAAGAAAACGTGTCCTATGTTGATAGCTTCCTGTTGACATACAATACATTATGTAAAGAATTATGCATGATTTCTAATGAATTTTTATCTATTGTTTACTTAATTATATACAGCATTATTTCAAACTTATAGAGCAAGAACAAAGTCTTTTATGCAAATAGGGAGATTAGCATTTACAAAACAAAGAAGAATCTTTTAAAGACAAATTTCAATCAAATTAAAGAAAAAACAATTTCATGTGTATGATATCCCATATAGTAATTTGCATTGTATTTGTAGATTCTCATTGGATTTGGTGTAACTGGCGATATATTTGGAGGCATTCCAAGAATTCTATAACTCCAAAGCATGATCCCATTTTCAAAAAGTGTACGTACAATGTGTGTGTAAATTTGAACTTCAAAGCTCACAATTAGTTCAAAACCCAAATTATAATACATTTATTTTCAGTAATAGCCAATAGAATTATAATCTCAACCCAAGTGATTTCATATTTTTCCAATGAGATGTGAATTAGTTATGAATTTTCAAAGTGGTCAGCTATGTTTAGCCTATTTTTGCCACTAGGTACCCTCCATTAGCGCCGTCCAAAAGTTAGGGGTCCTGACCAATACGGTAGTAAGCCTTAATTTGAAATTGGCCGGATATAGGGTGGAATTGGGATTAATATAGAATGGCAGTGATAGGAAGATGGCAGTGATAGGAAGATGGCAGTGATGGGCTAGACTATTTTAACCCTGGAACGTCGGAGGAGCTAGAAATTGGCCTTTTGGATGATAATTCGAGGATGATAATCAATGTGAATGATATATTTTCATCCAATTCTTTTTGGGAGAGTTCATTGACTGTGTAAGTAACAGATGATGAAACTTGCTTTGTTGAGGTAGTCATGTTTTATCTAGGGAAGAAAATCTTTGTGGCATGGATCTCAATGTAGTATATTTTAGAAACTTGTAACTTTTGCCAGAAATCTGAATTTGAGCTATTCAATTGATACTTTTTGAATTTGAGTCCAACTAATGAAACAAAGCTTGTGAAGTCTAGTTTCAATTCCAATCATTTAAAAAAAATATAATAAATTGAATAAGTTATTGCAATTTGAACTTTGGACCTCTAACCATGGTTGACTAATTTACTAACTTTAGATGAATACAAAAGTTTCATCTACACCCCAAGTTTTGGCACTGTAAAGTACACCCCTAGTGAATTTTTTAGAATTTTTAAGCATACTTGTATTTGATATGAATTTTCTTCACTTTTTCTTTGGAAAATCACAATAATTATAAAGTTTCACCAAAAAATCTACAATTTTGGTGACATAAGCAAGGCATGTGATCTCATTTGTGAAAAATAAAATGGAAAATTTTCCATCTATTTTAATGAAGAAATAGAGCACATAGTGGAATGAAAATTGGGATTGATGCCATGGTCATAGGCTCTGTCCTTTAGGGGTTAAATGCTTGAACACATCTCCAATGCCCAATCTTCATAAATTTCACAAAGTTCCTAGATGACACCAAAGTTACCGGTACTTAAGCCCTAAATTTCTTTGACAATTTCACACCAGAAGCACTTCAAAATTGCTTGTTTAAGTGCAATGAGTAAGGACAAAACAAAAAACTTTTACTTCTAGTTCTAATCATAGGATCTCAATTAAGACTTATTAGGTAACTTACGCAAAAAAATTTCATAAAGTTTGACTGCACGGATTGTAATATTATTGTGTTTGAAGTAGAGAGAAAGGTCCATTTTCTTCGTGCGTTTCATGGACCAACAAACTTTGACTTCACTTGGTGTCAAATTTTTGCACTACACAATGTCTAAATTCATTTCCATCATGTTAAGCATGATATTGGTTCCTCGAACTCCAATTTTAAGAGGTAGAAAAAGGGTGTCGCATATTCAAAAAAATTGTGCAAGGAGTGGAGGTTCAAGAGAATGTCAATTTGATTTATATATATTTTTTGAACTTAGTATGTTTTAGAATGAGAATCCAAATGGTCAATAACTTATAAGAAGGTTTACACCACATAATGCTGCGGGAAAAATAAAAAGTAAAAAATATGATGATCTCGAAGTTTTATGTGAAAAAGAAGAAGTTTTTCTGGTACCTTGCCCGACAATGTGGGACAATGTGTGAAAATGTTTGACCTAGATATATATATATATGCTTTTTTTCACTAAAGACAAGAGTTTGTTTTTGACAATTTGAAAGAAAAAATGTTACTTGCTAGTACTCAAAATCTCACATTCGATAGAGTGTCCTAGCAAAAGTTTTTAGAGTTGCCCGACGTGCCCGCTATCCCCATTTGAACTTCAAAACCCTATAACTTTTTCATTGAATGTCGGATTTAGGAAAAAATTGGACTCACACAAAGCTTTTAATAATGTCCATCTCCATTAAAAATATTAAAGAAAATTGTTACAAAATTACACCATAGAAACCTGCATGAACCTTCTAGAGTCCCCCAAGGAAACTCTTGAAAATTGAGGGGTTAATTAGGCATTGCAATTATCATTAGATTAAGATCTAGAGACAAATTAAAACTGTAAGGTAAAGCCACCTTGAGCTTTGTGATGGGATAGTCGTTGTTTTGCAATGTTCGCATCGTTATTTTAAATGATACTTTACTTTACATGTTGTCATACTATGAAACCCACATAGATGACAAATTGAGAAGGGCTTTTCAAGCTGTTGAATGTACTAGCTCAGTCAATGCAAAATGACACTATCTGTACTTATCCAAACCCTTCAATGCACATAATTCTTGTACTACGTGGGGAACATATGCACGTATAATCATGGAAGTACATGAATATTTGTGAATTGAAATAAAACAAAATAAAATATGACCTTGTTTTCCAAAAGGGAGCACTACATGTGGAACATATAAAAGTCTAAACATGGAAGTACCTTGCAAAGGCAGATCTCGGAAATTACACTAATCCAAATGTGCGGAATTCATGAGACTCATGCAATTAAGCAATTGTGCACTTGGTCAAGTGCACTGCGGGGCGGTTTACACTGCAGAACAAGAGCCGTGACCAAGGAAAATGGATTAATTCCATGGTTACACTTCATGGTCACACTTCCATGGTCACACTTCATAAAAATGTAAATTTTAAAGCCCTTGGGCTTCTCACTAAGTGTGAACCGAATTTGGACTGGGAAGAATGACCATGTACTAAAAAGTGGGCGTGCTGATTTTTTTAATGAATGCCTAAAAAGGGCAGTATTGCCTAAAGTAACAAAGAAAATAAAACATGCCAAAAAGACAAAAAGGGTGGCCGCCATTGTATCTACAGTAACGTTGGACCCCCTCCAAAAAACCAATAAAAATTTTATTAAAAAAAAATTAAAATTAAAAAATTAAAAAGTCAATTTGAAAATAATAAAACGGAATTTCAAGCCCATGGTCTCCTCGTTCAACAATGAGAGAACCCTTTTTGCCTCTCTCACCGCAAAATCCCTGGGACCCTTCAACATTATCCACTAGGCCTATTTCTAGGCCTTTTGAGGACCTCAAATCCTTTGGTCACATTTCTTTTATCCTTGTAGTGTAAACCCAAGTCATCTCGGGACGAGTTGATGGAGCCAATCACAGATTTTAGAGGTGCATGGGACGAGTTCTTGGTCCGTAGTGTAAACCGCCCCTACATAGCAGCAGAAATTTGGCGGAATTTTGCACCAAAAATTTAAAAAATGTAATAAAATTAGGCAAGATTTCAATGATCTTTTGAAAGTTTGTATACAAGTAATTAATCTATTAAATTTTATTGGAATTGTCAAAAAGTTAGTATAATTCAAAAAAATCACCATATGAGGAATACAAACTTTTGCACTTTCAAGTAGATGCTAAATCATACTTGAATTTCCACATAGAAACTGAATATTTTGAATCATTTTTCAAATTTTCTAATAAAATATTGACCTATTTAGCCATCTTGTTTGTGCTTTCAAAATTTATAGGCAAGCAATCAATATAGTCTCCTTTGTCCAATTTGATATCAAAATCTTAGTTTACTTAAATATTAAAAATCCGCTACTTTGGCAATCCAACACTAAAATTGGATTTAAGTGGAAAAATCCCCAACCATATGCACAAATTTCACTCACATTTGAGTCAAAATGCCTCCAAAGTTTTGACACTAATTTTTTAATTTTTTTTTAAGCCAGATAAGAATATGAATTTTTAAAATTTTGAAAACTAAAAGCTTTCTATTCTACTAATCTTACATTTCTCCAACAAATCCAAATCTGCAATCAAAATTCAATAATAATAATTTTGCAAAAGTTCATTTTTTAAGGTTCTAACTCCAGGGATGTTTTGAAACTTGGTAGAAAAACTCAGGGGTTAAGGTTCCATGGCGCGCGTTAAAGTTCATGTTCAAATTAGCAGCTCTTGCCGCAATTTGAGTGCCCTCATACTTGTCTGTTGCGTGTCATTGGATGAATACGCGCTCTGTAGATGAGAACGTGCCATGAGGATGAGATCCTTTAGATGACGCTTGGTGTTGACCTTGCCCGTGAACGGATTGCCTACGACTTGAGTACAACCCTCTCCACTCGATGCCACCTGTTGACTCCGTCACCTCACGTCCGTGTCCTGTAAAGAAAGATCGATAACCACAATAGATCGAGAGTCCTAACCAACATCAAATAAACAAAAAACATACACTAAAACAAGTATACGTAGTACACCCTCAAGGAATATCTAGTAATTATAAGAGTAGTCAAGCGTCTTGCATTCCACAAAGGGAGAATCAATGAGTGCAAGTAGTGTAAGAGAATGCAAAGCCTTTACTAATGATAAACAATCACTTATAAGCAAAGGTAATCACTAAACACTCTTTTTTTCACTCACAAAGCTTGACTTGTCAAAGACGTCAAGTCAAGGATGTATGCCGCACTATATGCACACACACAACCCTAAATGGATGAAAAACATCCATGGATGAATGTAGTGTGCCGTCATACGTGAGTGTCCAACCATGGCCCAAAGTATGCGGTAGAAGCACTCTCCGGGTGGTCTAGTGAGGGGGAGCGCTAATTCCGACTCCGGGTACTCACCATAAACAAAAACCACCCCGGGACTTATCTATGGGTATTATGTAAAAGGTAACGGTACAAACGGGCAACTCGCACCTGCAAAACCACCAAACTTTGTCGTTCACCAGTCATCACCTCCGGCTAGCACAGATCCAACCACAATCCTCACATAAAAAGGTCTTGCCGGCCATGAACTCAATTTCATCCTTACAAAATCCTATCACAATCATGGACAATAAGAAAATGGGGCCACTGGAGAACAGTGGCAACAAGTCCGCAACACCGGGGAGGTACCGCACAAGAATCTAGTAATCAAAACTCAATCCTCTTCTCCAACGACATAGATGCGGTAAATGAAAATTACCAAAGCCACTTGCACACGCTTGCAGTGGATGGTCACTAGTTGCAAAACCTGCAACAACACAAGGGGAACACCTAAAGGTGTCTTGTTCAAAGTCTAAAACTAAGGAGATAACGAGCTTATATAGTTGTGGTGTTCACAAACACAAGTCCCTCCAATGAAAACCACACATTGGGTGGAAAAAGTGCTCAACATCAATCTAATATCAAAATTAGAATAACGATGAAATGCCCTAAATATAGGCGCAAATTTTATTCTAAACCAAGTTAAATTGCCTCAGTTATATACCTTTAAAGTTTAGACACTAATCGTTTTTTTCAACAACCGACAAAAATGTAGTTTCCGAAAAACGTTTTCCTCTAAATTTTATTCTTCCTCCAAGCTAGAAACCTCTACAGAGAGCTCAAATCCAAAGTCGGACCTCAAAAAAATTAAATATTTTGGAAGATATTAACTCACAGTTAAATGAATATTGCCCAAATTATAGTTTTATTCACTCTAGATGAAAACAGCCTGGAGCGGATGAATTCGCAAAAAATGGATGAAAATTGATCATGAATGAATTTTTTCTGTTGATGATAATTGTGCAATGGATGAAAAATTGCAAATTCAAGTCCACCAGCTGTTGTTGTTGTTGTTCTTCTTCTTCTTCTTATTCTTCTTCCAATTATCATGCCATTGACATCTTGCTAAAAAATTGTCCAATTTGTGTGCCGTTTGTTGCATAGGCTCCATCCTGACGCGCTCTACATCAATCTAAGCACCCTAATTTTTTTAAACTCACCTAAGCTCAAATTCTAGAACCAAAGAGAGGAATGTGGAAGGGTTTTTGTCAAGTGAATAACTAGTAAATGACAATTCTAGTCAAGCGTCTTGCACTCCACAAAGGGTGAATCAACGAGTGCAAGTAGTATAAGAGAATGCAAAGCCTTCACTAATGATAAACATTCACTTACAAGCAAATATAATCACAAAATACTCTTTAACTCACTTACAAAGCTTGATTTGACAAAGACGTCAAATCAAGGACATGTGCCGCGCTATACACACACACAACCCTAAGTCGATGGAAATCGTCCACAGATGAATGCGATGCGCCGCCGTATGTCCCTAAATCCGTAGATTAGCATCAAATCAATCTACACTAAAACACTACGATGCAAAGGGGCTCTCGACGCCACGTCCCGTAACATCCACGTCACCTTGTCACTCCATGAACAATACCCTTTGACCATGCCTGCATTGACGTGGCTTTGTGACTCCTTTTGGTTGGCTTCTCGCCTTTGATGGGGCTGCTGCTTGATGAGACGTTTGGATTAGATCGCTGTGAATGGCAGCCTCTGCCTGCCAAATGACTCGCAGATAATAATCCAAGGATGAACACAGGATGGCTGGTTGATTAATGAGGCTGAAAAATTGGGGTCCTTTTGACATTCAATTGCCTTCACAGAAAGCCTCCATCTCCTTCCAGAATATGAACTCTCTCTCTCTAAAACTCAAAACTCAAAGAAATCTCACCAAAAATATTGCAACCTTAGTACACAATATTTAGTGGTAGAAATACCGACTCCTCCTCTACTCTCTTCATTTTCTTCAAACTATTCAAATGCAAATATTGTAGGAAAATGAGGGAAATAAGAGAGGATCTTTATCAAGTGAGTTACTATTGTAGTCAAGTGCTTCGCACTCCACAAGAAGAGAATCAAAGAGTGCGAGCGGAAACAGAGAATGTGGAGCTTTTACTAATAATAAACCATCATTCATAAGCAAAAGACTCACTAATCACTCCCTAAACTCACTCACAAAGCTTGGCTTGACAAAAACATTAACTTGTACGCGCTGCTATATGCCTAATGGATGAAATACATTCATTAAATGGATGTAGTGTACTGTGTGGCGGACGTACGTCTCTGACAAACGTTGGTTAGAACTAACTACTCTACACTAACACTACACGATGTGGTGTGGTCCTCCAACCTACAGCCCGTGACAACTTAGGCTCGAGGAAAAAAAATAAATACCAAGACCACAAAGTTATGTAAGTAGTCTACAAGAATCCCTTTACTAACAAATATGCAAAACTCGCTTATGATACATGAGAAGTCTAGTCTATGCCATTCTTGAAGAATGATAGCATGATCACAACAAGGCTAACGGTGTGCAAACACACCTTCACCTCATCCACACAATAAGCCCACTTAAAAAATACAATTGGTGTCTTTTGAATTTTTGAAAATAATTATAATTTACATCTAGGAAAATTCAAATTCACTGTAAACCACACAAATTGCCAATGGTACCAAAAACCCACCAATTAATGTGAATACAACTCTCCCTTGATGACAACACCAATTGCCTCCATTTGATCCAAGCTACACTAACTTCTTGCAAAAGGTTATAACTCTTTACACGAGATAAAAAACTTATGGATAAACTTTTTTATGAAGATTGAAGATATTGATACAAATCATATAACAAACATTCACAAATAAAATTGGTAAATGATTTGCCTTGTATAAAAGCTTATACCCACTATGAAACAATACTAAGTGCACCTTGGACTAATGCAGATAATTGCTGTATTGGAGATGGCGCTTGCAAGCATCATCAAGATTGAGTTCCCATGAGGATGGAAAGGAGTTGAACTCATGAATTATGAATCAAGTTCCGCCCTCAAGTGACAAATAATT
The DNA here is from genome assembly GCA_963971425.1 of Bryoerythrophyllum caledonicum. Lineage (NCBI taxonomy): Eukaryota > Viridiplantae > Streptophyta > Bryopsida > Pottiales > Pottiaceae > Bryoerythrophyllum > Bryoerythrophyllum caledonicum. The sequence continues at coordinate 11,203,918 of OZ020526.1, read as the reverse complement.
AGTTAATATAAAAAAATAGATTTTTTTACATACAAACATGAATTAGTTGACATGAATTCGTTTGTTCACCTAATATAAAATTTAGTTTCTTGGAAAGTAATTACCAACATGGTTTTTTTTTTTTTGCAATTTGGAGCCAAATGGCGAATTTTTTTCTTCCAAAAAACAATTATTCCCGACAAAGTGGGAAAATTATGATTTTATATTGCCAAAATTTTCATTGATGGCTATTGTCATTTTTCCATATTGCTACTAATGAACAGAAGGGACTCCATCATGTTGTCAAAAATGATGTACAAATCTATGTTTATGGAGATGGATTCTCCAAAAAAGATATTAATGGAGAAAATTTGGTTTTGTGTGGTTTCAGGAGAAACTTTGTGTCGCCAAATGTGTGGTCTCCAAAAATTTGTGTCACCACTCTCGTTGAAACCGTGTAATAAAAAAAGGGTCCAGATGAAGTTGATGTTGTCAAACTAGGGTTCTGCCACCAATGGTGCGGAGAAAGCAGTACATGGCACGTAGTACACAAGTACAAGTATATCATTGGCAGTAAGGAAGTCATCACGGAAATCAGAGTTGTGTTTAACGGCCATGACTGTGGATGTCGGTTTGTACACGAACCTTCACACGACATTGGTGGGAAATTTAGTCAGCACTTGGCATGAGAATCAGTACATTGCTGGAGGCTTCTAGCTTTGTGCTTGTTTCTGGCGCCCAATGCAGAAATGTTATATTTGATATACTGATATACTCAAGATAGTATCTTTCAATCCAAGATCAATCATTATGGTTGAATGTTTGCCAGGGCCAAGACAAAGGAACACGCAATGAAGCAATTTTTCCCTTGCAATTTAAAAGTGTCTTTGTTTACAGTGGTGGCCATTGCACACATAATTGGCTTGTTGACGCATCATATCACCCATTGTGAAAATTTACATTTGGGGGATTTATGTTGTTGAACACAACGGTCAATTGTCCCACTACTTCGTTAATTTAGACGTTGAGGGAACACTTTTAGTGTTTCTCTTGTGTTGTTGTAGGTGTTTGCAAATTTTGTGACCATCCACTATAGGCACGTGCTAGTGGCTCTGGTCACGTTGTGTTTTCTTGCTCTTATGTTGTTGGAGGAGGGGATCCAGTGTGGATTTTCTTAATTCTATTTATGATATCCCCTTGTTGCAAACTTTTATTGCGAGAGTTTTTGGTGACTATTTATTGTTGTCACTAGTTTGTAATAGGTGTATCGTAGGGGTGAAGCCGGGGTGATGACCGGCATGGCGTTTCTGTAGGGTGGTCGTTGGAACTTTGATTTCCGAAGGTGATGATCGGCCAATTGTATAGTCATATGACTTTGCACGTGCATGTTGCATGTTTTATCCTTTCCCTTAGATAGTTTTTGTAGACAATTTTCCAGGGGGTTGTGTTTATGGTGACTACCATGAGTCGATATTATCGCTCCCACTCACTAGACTACCTGGAGAGTGCGTCCACCGCAAACCTTGGCTAGGGTTGGATATTGACGAGGCTTTTGAGCCTTTTTGACATTGGATATCAATCGTAGGCTTCAGGTTTGGGGTGAAGTCTGAAGACACATTTGACGATATGGAGGGCGATCACTGTCATGTTGTGTGAGACAGGTTCTTAGGATGGGTTGGAGCATCTTCCTACTTGATTCCAGACACAGATGAAGTAGAAGTGCCAACAGACACCATTGTTTGACGACAAGTACGCATTTCAATTATTGCCACAATACTTAGAGTTGGAAGTCTTTCACACATACAAGAGATGGATCACGCAATACGAGGTGGAATTACGCCCAGCTGAAGATTACTGGCACGACCATACAAAATTAGTGACTGCGCTTAAGGAGGGTGCGGTTGCCCGTGTCCTAGCTTCCACCAACTAGTAGAAGGGGGAAGAGAGTTCCTCCTATGGAATTTCCAGACATAAAGACATTGCCCTTGTCGGTGACGGGCGTGGGATTGGAGCCATGTCAAGTTTGGTCTAGGTCATGCGAACGGCATTGGCGCCGATTGGCCCAGCCAACCTGAAATCCCATAGTGCGTTTCCTAGAGCATTTAGAGGTGGAGTATGGGGTTTTCAATGTGATAAAATATAGAGCGTCTAGGATTTCTGCCAAGAGAAGGAGGATACATCCCGTACTATGTAAACTCAACTAGGATGATTGTCTACGGAGGGTGGCAATGTGTTCATAGAACGCCAAGTGGTGCAAATTTTCCTTGTAAATGCTTTGGCATCAAATTTGCCATGTGATTCTACGCTTTTGGATGGGACATATGCATTTATGTTGGGGGTAGTGGAATCATGTCGGTACGTACGAGTTAAGATCCTTGCAGGTAATTGCAAGGATCTACTTCCACTTTGGAGGACTTAGTTGGAGCTTACGCGTTGCAGCCGGAAGATTGTAGATGCCCTTCATGCTCTATAATTCTGTGTGGATTCTTCGGCTCCATTGCTGGCTCGCACTATTCAATGGTGACCATCGGATGAGGGTATTACCCTTGTGGAGGTCTTTGCTAGCATTAGTATAGGGCTGGCGGCTATGTTAGAAGTCGGGTTGAAGATACAATGGTACATCCACCTGGACAGTGGCTTTGCAACCAACCGTGCGACTCACCATCACATTCAACGTCTATTTGCATTGTATTAGAAGTAGCTACCATCTTCTGCAATCCGCGGTTGTTTTGGCAAATTGCCACGTGATGTGATGTTGATTAGTGAGGATGATTTCCGACGGTTGGAACATGTGGATTTGGTGATTGCCAAATGACCTTGCCAAGGCCATTCACGGGCGGGCAATGGACGAGGATTGGATGACCCACAGTCATATCTCTTGACGGATTTGCTCAAGCTCATCTAATGGTGGAGTACCGACCAATCGACATCACCGAGGTACATTTTTGAGAATGTACTCGCATTGGGAGACACACTAACCATCGTGCGTGAGGATGGTGCATACATCCATCACCTTCTTGGTCCCCACACTTTTGTGGATGCTACAACCTTGGACTCCTATGCCTATTGGCCACGTTGTATGTGGACCAACATGGCTTCTTCTTGTATTTGAACATGATAAGGTTCACACTGATCAAAATGGCCTCCAAATGAAAGATGTTAATTGAAGAATTTGCAATCCAAATGTGTATGTCATGCTAAATTTTATCACTTCTATTTTATTCTAAGAGTAAAATACGTGATTGTATATATAGGTGAGTAAAATATACATCTTTAGATGGAAGATTCTTCAACTAACATCTTTAATCAATCATGTTCTAATACGACACCATAACCATTATTTGCAACTTCTCAAACATGTGGGCGGTGCAACGATGATCTAAATTTGTCGTCGGATCATCGGATCAGAATCAACACAAACACAAACTGTTGTAACTTTTGTAAACACCTTGAATGACAAAATTGACAGAAAACATCATGCATGTTGCAACCTCCGACCTCAAGCAACGGAGTTCATTCTAGAGAGCACAACGCGGTTCACGCCCTCGCGATTGTGGCGGAAGCCATCGGACCTGGAGCTCTCGAACGTGATCTGCACAACGTGGTCCTTGCTCGGTTGATGGAAGCTCCACAGCAGTGCCGCGCCTTTGTGCGCGGCGCAGAGGCCGTCCAGAGCCGCCACGATGCCTGTGCAGATGGAGTGGAGCGGCAGGATCCAGAACGGCTCTTCGATAAGCACCCCGACCTGCTCGATGTAGAACAACGCCGCGGCGGTGGCGAACGTGGCCGGGATGGTGAGCCAGCCGCAGGTGCTCCACAGAGCGAACGGGAGCGCGAGGTGCCAGAGGATGAGAAACCTGGAGGTGAGCAGCGTGTAGGCTACGGGGATGGGCGTCTTGAGGATGCGCTCGCAGCCGCCCACATTGTCGTGGAACGCCGTTAGGTTGGCGTCTATGGCCATCTTCTCCCACTCCGAGATGCTGCACTGGTCTACCAACGCGGACAGCACCTGCAGGACGTAGTTGGGGCGGTGGGTGGCGCTCATGACCGCCTCCATCTCCTGGAGCTCCAGTACCGACTCTAGTTCCTCCCGAAGGATGAAGTCCTCGCTGAGGTGGTCCTTGAGACAGAAAGAGTAGGCCTTGATGTGGCGGATGACGCAGGACAGCTTGGCCGCGTCCGCTGGGGAGCGGATCCAGGTCAGTCCCTGGCGCGCGAGGTCACGCGTCCGGTTCACGTTCGAGCCCCAGAGCTTGCGCGCCTCGTCGAACCGGTCGTAGGAGGAGTTGGTGCGGAAGACGAGCAGCAGGGAGAGCACCGAGGACGTCAGCGTGAAGGGGAGCGAGGACACCTCCAGAATGGGGATGGAGTGCGGCTTGAAGTGTCCCACTGCGATCAGGTGGTTCAAGACGGCGACCAAGGTGGACAGCAAGGTGCAGGCTAGCACGGGAGGAGCGAGGGCGGTGAGGATCCCGGACGAGAGAATGCTGCAGAGGTGCCGGCTGTGCCTCCATGGAGACTTGTGCTTCGCCCACTCCTCGTGCCCGTACACGCTATTGCGGTGCATCTTGATGCTAGCTGGAAAACTTCGCATCAGAATCAAAACTAGTACCGAAACTTCGAACTAGAATGGACTGCCACCAGCCTCGAAGATCGAGGAAAGAGGCGGTCGACAGATAAAACACAAGTCTTCACTCTGGACAGAAAAGCTTGTAGCAAAAACCGACTTTCACCCGCTTCCGATCCACCAAGCGTTGCTGATGAGACCTGGAACTGAGGGCGAGAGGCGGTGGCAGCGCTCAGGAAACACAGCAGGAGTTGAGGAAATATTCTTCATTCGCAAAAAAACGTCTCAGAGGGGCAAAGCGAGGATCTAGGTGTGGTTCTTCAGTTGCATCACGCCAGCAATCGGATCCCAGAAGGCCCAAGATCATAGAGGAGGGCGTTGTAACTAGATGCTCCCCACTAGAATGATGGCCTGAATATGAGGAGGGGGAGTGTTTTATAGATTCACTTTCCGTATGCATTTGCCTACAAAGTCCAGATCACGTGGCGAGTCTAAAATTCGCCAGGGTGGGTGGGCCCTAGTCGGATTCTGGTTCTACTAACTCACGAATGCGGCATCACGAGCGTCTGGGGGTCGCGTGAACTGCACGACCGAGGTCCCTGGCTCTTGGAGCCTGAAGCTGCTGCTAACCTACAGCTACTACTAGCTATGACGTTGTTGGTTTTTTCCTCTTATAAAGCGGTCTAAAAGGAATCCGAGACCCTGGCCCTGCAGTACATGCCTCCGACTTCAGCTTCCGACCAGCTTGGAAGAAAGAATGAAGACTGCTCGGAAGATTCACTTTGCAGCCGGACGAGTGTACCGAAAACCCTCCCTCAAGGCCAGTAACTACACGGTCACCTGCTCACATCCTCCAATTTTTCATTTCTACATACACTTAAACCTCTATATTACCACTTTTCTGTCACACGACATTCAATATGATTAACCTACTTTAGCCCATAAACGTCAGTCGGGAACCGTACATACAGCCTCGTATTCCACTCTGGAGGAAATAAAAAAATGTAAAAGAGTTTAGCAAGACTTGCACTTTTGGATTGAACATTCTTCAACTAACATCTTTCATTTGGAGGTCGTTTCAATCAATCTGAACCTTATCATGCTCAAATACAACACCATACATGAGATCTACAACCACCAGGGACTGGTTGTGATGTTTAAGGGTTAATATGTCGTCATATGGTGTCACCGGTGCCACAATAGTCTACATGTATGGTGTTGTATTTGAACGTGATAAGGTTCAGATTGATTGAAAGGACCTCCAAATGAAAGATGTTAGATGAAGAATCTTCAATCCAAGGATGCAAGTCTTGCTAAACTTCAATGCACTTTTTGTATTCTACATAGTAAAAGACATGCCTGTATACACTGTATATAGACTGAAGTAATTGTGACTCCTTATAATCACGAGAATTATGAGGATGTGCTTTGAATCTAGCGCTTGGTGACAGAAACGAGGCGAGCGGGACCAGCATGAGCCTGTCACCAGAGAACTAGAATATGAAGAAAAATATGGAGGTGAAGAAATGCCTGATCGGTCAATGCCGGGTGTGACAGGCGACAAGTGGAGGCCAGTAATAGGGACATCTCTCCTTCTGGCGACCAACCCTGACTTTCATGCCCAAGATAGGAATCTAACATACATACAGCGGAAATATCGCGTTGAATCAGCTGCAGATCGGAAACCAACATTCCTACAGCAAGTTGAATCGCAGACCTGCCAAATAGTACGAAGCGTCAGCAAAACACTGGGTCCAGTTATCGCTCGTAGCGGTACTGCACGGAGAAACGGTACGGACCAGTTGTGAGTTCGAAAAGCAACAGCAGCTATTCTAGAACTTTACAATTAAACAAATTACTAAACATACGTATCATATGTTGTCACTGCGTCATAATGTTGGTTTGACAGAACCTGCAATATACATACGCCTTTCATTTGTAGAAATTGTAGAAATACCTGATCCTACGTCCTTTCAGATTATATCGGCCCATTGATGATCCATGACCTGCAGGAAAATCTCAGGTGACTCGTGAGAGATCAGGTAGGTCCACATGACAGAGGTTAGACTTCCATTTACACGATAGGTGGTCTGAATACTTTGACGAACCAGCTGAGGTTGCTCAGTGATGCATTGAGCTAGCTGTGCAACTTAGACCGAGATACAAGTACTAGACTTAGCTTTAGGGGGTGCAGCATCTTTTGAATCCCTTCTCTGTAGCGATGAACAGCACCTGCTAAAGAGCGTCTTGGATAGATTGTCGCAGTTACCGTGTGAAATCATTCTTTCTCTGGTTACCTGGGTATATCCAACCCTCTTCCATCCCATTACCACCAACTCACCTCCAAATGGAGATTTGCTACTAGTTAAGACCCTTACTTTTGGTCGTTGGTTATGGGGGTACCTACTGCTGGCCACCCACTAAACATGGTTGCACACTTTGAACATTCATAACTAATTCAATTTTCATTGAAATAATATGAAATCACTTGGGTTGGAATTGTAATTCTTTTGCCTATCACTAAAAAATAAAAATAAAAATTATCTCCTCTCTCCATATATGCACGCTCCTTAACTTGTTGGTTTTAGGGGGCTTACCTAATGGCAGTTTTCCTCACATTTCTCCTCACAAGAGTCTGGGGAACATAATTAACCCTTTAACGTCTAAGTGGACCATAAGGGCCTGGGAGAACCTACGAGCTTCTAAGATAAAGCAGAATATCATCTGCATTGAATATACATTTTAGCACGACCCCAATTCACGGAAACCACTGTAGTTTGCTGATGCCTACGTGGATTGGTTGGAAAGCTAACAAGTAGCTCTAAATCCGTTTAGATGACATGAGAGACAATGGGCAATTGTGGAAAGAGTTACATGAGCAAAAGCACCAAATCAATTGACCTTGCCAGGGCCTCATAGGTGTAAGAGAGTAAGAGGGTTAAGCTTACTGTAGCCCTACGCCGTGGTCACTTTTGTACATAATTAATTCAAAATAGAGAGTTGTCCAAAATTTTGGAAAATATAAAGTTTTTGTCCAAGTGATTACCCATGTAATGTCCAGGTGATATCCATTGTGTCAAAGAAAAATAATTCTTTTGACATAGAGGTGTTGAAAGCGACCACTAACACCCGGTACCTCAGACAAAGCAATCCCATCAAAATCATTATGACTTCTTGTTATTTTTCTAAAAAGATGAATTTTCTAAGAAGGCTCAAGAATGAATGATGATATGTTGAGTTATTTATAAGGTCATCCAAAAGTTGAATAAGATACTCTCTTTTCAATTTGAATTAAATCAAAATCCACTCAAAGTAGAGAAAGATGCCAAATGTTTTTGGTTGATCTCACGCAAACTCTTCCTTCACTCTTAAAAATGACAAACAACTTCAACCTGAGTTTTGGAACCACCAATCAAGCAATTAATCAGGATTGTAGGTGAGCTCTTCTATATTTAATGACTCTATCTACTAAAGAAAAAAGAGTATGACAAATAAAAATAGTACCGTACGCTACGGTCAGTTTCAGCAGGTGTGTGCCGAATTAATTAATTAATTTTGTTAGACTAGATTCGGCAGGGAATTATGATGTGCTACAATTTCGGCATGTGGGCCTAACAATTTCCAAAAGTTTTGGCACCAGCTTAAAAGGAGAATCAGCTCGACATCCAAGGGGAATCAGCTCGACATCCAACAGTTCTGGTCTTGATTTTTCCACCAGATATGGTCCAAATGAAGTTGTAGTCACTGATGAAGTTGGAAGTGGTTAGATTGTTGGGGTTTGAATTCATATTAGTCAGTGATATTTAAACATAGAGTTGAACCATAGTGGTGTTTACTTTCTCCTTTATGTTTATAGCATAATCTTCAATTGTATTCATTTCTTTCATAATGATTTCATTTGATTTTTAACATCAAATATCTAATTTTATGTCTTTTTTGCTTAATTTATTTAATTTCAACAATTCCGCCTATAATTTACACATATTCAAACACTTGTGAAATGAGTTTATTTATTTATTTTGGACAACTCTCTTAAAAAATTTAAAATTTTGGACGTTTGCCTATTTTGAATTAATTATGTACGAAACTAACCATAGCATAGGGTATCATATATTTGAGTGACTTCACAAATAACCCTATAGTGATTGCACAAACTAGAATTACCTTCAATAGCATAGCAAGAGAGGAACATAGCTTCTTACAAGTAAACTTCATCTTAGGTGAATGTACAGTACCCACCAATAAGTATACGTTCATTTTGCATATGTACGTTTCCACTCTACACTGCTGCCAACTTTGACACCCTTTTAAAGGCTGAAAAATTGTCAATTCACCATGATATTTTTGGCACAAGATCATTTCTATGTTGACAACATGTGTGCAAAATTTCAAGGTCGGAAGTCGAATTAAAAGAAAGATATTCAAGATCTACCAACATGGGTAGCACTAAGAAAAGTTTCATAGCTACGAACTTTGACACCCTCCCAAGGATTGAATTTTTTCTTTTTGCCCATGTAATTTTCGGCATGGGACCGCCTCTGTGTTTATTACATGTTTAAAGTCTAAAACATCCACACAAAGAGACATATTTAAAATCTAGCAACATGTGTAGTTGTGAATGTAGTTGTAAGAAACATTTCACTCCTCGCCAACTTTGACACACTCCCAAGGATTAAATCTTTTGTTTTTGTACATGAAATTTTTGGCATGAAACCATTTCAATATCAAATACATGTGTGCCAAGTTTTAAGGCTAGAATACCTACACAGCAAAAGATTTTTGAAATCTACCAACATGTGTAGTTGTGAGAAACATTTCACTCTTGCCAAATTTGACACCCTCCCATGGATTGAATTTTATATTTTTTCCCATGAGATTTTGGACATAAGACCATCTCTATGTTGATTATATGTGTGCTTAATTTCAAGTCTAAAATATCCACGATAGAAAAGAAAAAAATCAAAATCTACCAACGTGCTAATTGTGACAAACAACCAAGGGTACCATTTCAACTTTGGCACCTTCCCTAGGTTTGAAAAATTGTTATTTTACTATAAAATTTTTAACACATGATCACCTCTATGAATATAACATGTGTGCCAAATTTCAAGGCTAGAAGATGAATAAAAAAACCCATATTCAAAATCTACCAACATGTGTAACTATGAGAAACAATCTTGTGTATCTATTATTGTATTCATCACATGGCTTTGAAATTTAACACACATGTTATCAGCATAGAGATGATCTTGTGATAAAACTTTCATGGTAAAATATCAAATTTTCAGCCCTCAAGAGGGTGTCAAAATTGGCAGTAGTGAATGGCTTACAACTACACATGTTGGTAAATTTGGAATATCTTTTTCGATATTCATCTTCTGGCCTTGAAATTTGGCACACATGTTGTCAACATAGAAATGATCTTGTGCCAAAAATTTCATGGTAAAATGACATTTTTCCAGCCCTCAGGAAGGTGTCAAAGTTGGCAGCAGTGTAGTGTGGAAACGTTCATGAACGTATATTTATTGGTGGGTACTGTACAGTCCCCTTCAATAAGGTTACGTACTTTTTGCATTCCTAGGGATAGTAACTTTCAGTGCTACCAACTTTGACACCCTCTTGAGGGTGATAAATTGTTATTTTACCATGAAATTTTTGGCACAAGATCATTTCTATGTTGACAACATGTGTGCAAAATTTCAAGGTCGGAAGTCGAATAAAATAAAAGATATTCAAGATCTACCAACATGGGTAGCACTAAGAAAAGTTTCATAGCTACGAACTTTGACACCCTCCCAAGGATTGAATTTTTTGTTTTTGCCCATGTAATTTTTGGCATGGGACCTTCTCTATGTTTATTACATGTTTAAAGTCCAAAACATCCACACTAAGAAACATATTTAAAATCTAGCAACATGTGTAGTTGTGAGTGTAGTTGTAAGAAACATTTCACTCCTCGCCAACTTTGACACACTCCCAAGGATTAAATCTTTTGTTTTTGTACATGAAATTTTAGGCATGAAACCATGTCTGTATTGAATACATGTGTACCAAGTTTTAAGGCCGGAATACCTACATAGCAAAAGATTTTTGAAATCTACCAACATGTGTAGTTGTGAGAAACATTTCACTCTTGCCAAATCTGACACCCTCCCATTAATTGGATTTTATATTTTTTCCCATGAGATTTGGACATGAGACCATCTCTATGTTGATTATATGTGTGCTTAATTTCAAGTCTAAAATATCCACGATAGAAAAGAAAAAAATCAAAATCTACCGACGTGCTAATTGTGAGAAACAACCGCGTACCATTTCAACTTTGGCACCTTCCCTAGGTTTGAAAGATTGTTATTTTACCACGAAATTTTTAACACATGATCACCTCTATGTTTATAACATGTGTGCCAAATTTCAAGGCTAGAAGATGAATAAAAAAACCCATATTCAAAATCTACCAACATGTGAACCTATGAGAAACAATCTTGTGTATCTATTATTGTATTCATCACATGGCTTTGAAATTTAACACACATGTTATCAGCATAGAGATGATCTTGTGATAAAACTTTCATGGTAAAATATCAAATTTTCAGCCCTCAAGAGGGTGTCAAAATTGGCAGTAGTGAATGGCTTACAACTACACATGTTGGTAAATTTGGAATATCTTTTTCGATATTCATCTTCTGGCCTTGAAATTTGGCACACATGTTGTCAACATAGAAATGATCTTGTGGCAGAAATTTCATGGTAAAATAGCAATTTTCTAGACCTCAAGAGGGTGTCAAAGTTGGCGGCACTGAAAGTTACTATCCCTAGGAATGCAAAAAGTACATAACCTTATTGAAGGGGACTGTACACTCATCCCTCAAATAAGTTATAGGTAAGCATAGCGGAGGTGGTAGAAACTTAGTAGGGATTAAAACTTAGCAAAGGCTACATGTCACCAGAGGTTATAATGTAGCAAAGGTTTAGCTTAGCCTAGGTTATAAGTTAGCAGCAATCATAACTTAGCTGATTATAACTTACCTGAGGGATGAGTGCAAGGTTGATAATGGGATAAATGAACTTCAAGAGCAAGCCTTGCCTGTAGAAGTTATCGTATTCGCCATTCGAATTTGAACAATATACACACCTTGTTGAAACCGCTGCATCAGCTCCGATGCCTTCGGATTTTAGTACAAGATGTCGGTAGAAACAATGAACCATTTCTTCTGAAAACTTATCAGGCAGCATACACGAATAAATCATAAGCAAAAGCAAGAGTAGTTGAACACCGAATCATTCTTGGAGAGCAAACCTCCAGGAGCTGGGAATGAGCGGTTTGTACCTGAGATCTATCCATAGGAAGAAATAATAAGTGTGTACATTCATCAAACCCTGAGACTGCAGAGTGTACAGCACGTTTCGGCCCTCCGCATATTCGTGAAGGTGGCTGCTGTACCTGTACAATCAGGGCAAGCGATGCATAACACATCATCGGAATTTACATTACCCAAATTATTGGGAACTGCGTAATTCCTCAATATCATGATCCACTCTCTCCATGAACTTTTTCAAATAGACCTGATTACTAGAGCTCGAAACATCTAATCCTCTCGCCCATTGGGACACAAGTTCCGAAGACTTCTCTTCTAGAACAAGTTGCTGGAAAACAACTAGAGCTACCTGACTCATCTCAGCCTCAAAACTTGAAATTTCAGTGTACATATTTCCATTGGCTACTGTCTCCTTTCTACGCCAAGCGCTGTTGGAAGACCTGAAGGAAACCAACGTCGTTAGCATCTCCATTTCCACTAATGTGAGGCGGCCTACGAGGCTTTCAAACTCCAACTCGTTCAAAAACATGAGAATATGGATGCGCTTTGAGTAACAATGAAATGAATCATGGCGATTTCAAGTTAACAGCAGTACGGGTACGGAAAATATGCTTTAATCAGTGAGAAAGTTTGACTCACCAGCGCCACGAGTGATCAGCTTCTGGAGGTGCCGAAATATTGCTGAGTATCCTCTCTATCAATGATGTAGCAATTCTCACTGACTCGTCCTCTGTACATCACACTAGAATGGTCACACAATGATAACGATACTGCGAACTTGAACAAGGAATCATTCCCCAAGGATGGCTGCATCTAGATTGAGTGAGCTAGGTCACACTCTGAAGAACAAGCTCGATGCTAAGAGAAAATTACCTGTTGGTGTTGATTCGGAATTACGGAACGGCCACAGAGAAGCTAGAGCGGTAGCCAGTAGGTTATAACCTTCTCCGCTAAAATGTACTCCCAACTGCAATATGTGGATAGCAAGTTCTTTATTGACAGGATGGAAGTCCGCTGATTGACTGCCATCCAGTATGCTTAGGCAACTCGGACGGGTATCAGCAAGAGATTTTCTTAGCCCCAGCTTCTTTCCCGCTGAAGCTAGTTTTCCAAGCACAAGGGATGCTGTAAGCCAACGCGTTAGCTTTTCAGCTAAGCCCTCTGACATCTTTTTGGAGTCAGGACGCCATTGTTTCTGTTCAGTCTTCACAAGATCTTGAACTACGACAGACACAGCCCAACTGGTAACCTTGGACAGAAGTTGCTTGTCCTGCACATACAAACGCTTCATCAAAAGACCGACTTCAACAGGCATTATACAGTGTCAACTCAAAGCTAATAGAATTTAGACATTAACGTACTCAAGAACTGATCGAAATCCCAGGACTACGTCGTCAATAACAAATAAACGCTTCTAATTTCACACTATGAAACCATCGCAGATTATTAAGACAGAAATATGTTAAGGCCTCTATCTATAAGGAGTCAATGAGAAACACTTGAAGACGTGATATCGGAAAAACTCTGAACCTTTTGTGTTAGAGATCTCGAAAAAGCTGCGGCACTCACCTCAAGTGTTGACGCTGCAGGAGGTGAACTTTGTAGAAACATCTGCAAGGCAAGTGCTCGTGTTTCTCCAGTTGTCTCAACACCATACCCACTGTCTGGACCTTCTGATTCCACCCAGTGAATTGTCTCTACTAAATCATGAACAGAGAGGCTAAAATGAGTCTCGTGCTTTTTCCTTCGTTGAGATAGACGAAGGACATAGGTCATGATTCGTATCGTTGGCCTCCTAAAAACTGCCCGTTGCTTGGGAGTTGTTGCACAATGGGTCAGAAAATAACGTAACGAGAGAGCGGCTGTAGTAAGCTCCGCCATGCCCTCTCCAAGGAAACGTTGCTCCAGAAATTTCCACCTTAACAATCTCTCCATGATCTGCATTAACATGTCACAACAGGTAGCTTGAGCACCATAATTTTGTGCCGACAACCTCTGGTGGTTACTGTAAGAGACACGTATAATCAATTAAACAAGATTAATACACATTCCAAAGGATTCTATACCATAAATAAGAAAAAGGAGTGACAAGCAGTAACCTCGTGCTCAATTTTCTGAGCATTCTATTTGTCACAGAAACTGAAATCTACTCAATCGAAATAAATTCAGGACAGGGAGAGCTGCAAACCTCCAAAACCATAATCGGCAGGTCCCCAGCTTCTTTTGCATCCTGCTCTGATATGCTTAGATCCATGTAACCCACAGCTGCTGAAGCTAGCCAGGGCAGGAAACCCGAACGCTCTACAAGGGCTTGCACGCATCCTCGCACTCTTGTTGCTTTCATGAGAACCTGCATCTCGGAAAGCAACATTACCAAACATAATTCATCAAAAACACGTCAAAGAAAGTTCTGCAGCGTAGAGAGAAATCATGGTGGATATGCAAAAAAATTCAAGATTCCAGTCAAAAAGACAGAAAATTGAACTAAGATTCACTGAAACTCTACATTCAGTTAAAAGCGCACCTGTAAAACCCATTTTCTTGTGAAAGAATCAGCTAGAGGGGAACTGTAAAAACTCATTAGAATCTCGAGCACAAACTGACGGCGGAAGACTCGTGAATCTCGAGATGATGTCAAACCACATGCCAAAAGGCGCAGCATCCACAATCGCTCACTTCGATAACGTGGCGACCCGCTTCCAAACATCGAATGGAATAATGGAACATACTGAACATCAGAGTTACAAAATGTAATTAATCCTCGATACTGACGAAGAAAAAGATAATGAATTTAGTAGCATAGTGAGAAGTTTATGGAAGAGAAATAAAAAGTACTAACCTCGAGATCCAGAGCAGGACCCTTTAAAAGATAACGTGTAATAGTCAGAAAATGAGGATTTTCTGGATGCATAAGAATGCATGAAGACTCTGCAGCGAATAACATCAAAACAAAAGGCAACTGCTGCCATTCTTCAGTGACGGCATTCTTCACATAAGTCAGCAACATTCGAATTTGAGGTTGGCCTTTGAAAGTCGAGCCTTCCTGCACTCAAGTAACGCGTTTATGTTAGCAACCGAAACAAATCAAAATAATGGGGAATATATTTGGATGAAAAAATCAACACAAAAAAATTACTCATGAAACAACAACTTGACCTGAGAAGGCAGCTCATATCAACGTTCACAAGGAACCAAAAGGGCAATCATATCACATGATTAGAGAACATACCTCTAAACTGGCCAGATATTTGGCAAGAATCTTGTAGCCTAACTTCCTCATACCCTCCTCAGAAGAGCTCAAAGATGTTATTGCCAAAGCAAGGAGACCGAGACAAACAAACTCTTCCGTGTCGATACATCCTTCTGAAAGTCCATGAAGTGCAAATCGTAGAAGGAAGCGAGGGTCGTAGGCAGCCACCCTTAATTGATGCTCCTCAGTATCATAGGCTTCGCTTTGGAAAACCTGAACATGATAAATGTTTTGACCAGTCAAGCAGGATTGCATAATCATTTGAAAAACCAGAACAAAACCTAAAATTATGGAATTCTTAAATGAAGCTTATAACAACAGCGATTAATATCCACTCAAGAAGTGCGTCAATCTTACCTTCTTTGATTTTGCCCCAAGTTCTGGGATTCCTAGGGAAATTGCATGTTGTGCTACTGTCGAAAAGCACAAAACTGACAACCCACATCTTCTCGGATCTAGGGTCAGGTCTTCCTTGAAGGATCTCTTTCGAGCCTCTAGTAAGTTCTCATCAGTGTCCATGTCCTCGTCCATAGATTGAGACTTCTCAACTTTGGCTTTCCTTCTTTTCAAAGCTGCCTCTCCCCACAAGTAATCCATACCTGCAAGACCAGGAGCTCCTGAAGTACAATAAACAACACGTTAATATATAACTCAAAAGGTATAAGAACACTAATTTCAATTGAAAGGTGGACAAACAACTTCTACACTAAAAAGCTGTTCACGACTATCAACGGCATGACTGAGTTGACGACAATGAAATAGGCCAATATGAGCTAAATTGCCTATCCGTTCATGGATATAGGTGTTAACCAGATCGAAAACCTTAAAGTTCAACATGAAAACAAACGAGCCTTCAACAACTGCAAATAAAAACGTACATCTTTCACCCCGGTGCAAATTCCAGCAGCCTAGATGAAGTGATTTGCATACCTGATCCACCATAAAATTCCAGTTCACACATGAGTGCGTAAATTTCGGTGTCGATTTTATTTGTAGTAGCACCATATGCTGCAAGAATAAGAGAAAGTAGCTCTTCAACTGTTGCTATATCTTCGGAGGATAATGTCCCACCATCCGGGTGCATCTTCAGCTGAAATAGGGATCTCACTAGCTCAAGCAGTACTAACTGGCTTCCTTCTGAAACTCCAAGAGCATCGATCCCACTATCGGTAGCTCCTGATTGGCTCGTAATCTCCATGTCTGATGCTCCTCCAGAGGATTGTTCCCCAGAGGCGACTATAGGGGACCCGACTAGTGATAGTATAGAAGGAAGAGAGCTCAAAACTGTGCCTCTACCAGCTTGACGCCCCAGATTCATGGGCAGAGGCCTTGAAGCTGTACTACAAGAAACAATGTAGGGCACAAACTGAGAATGTGATAATACTAACTCTAGCACAGAAGCTGTTGTTTCTTTCCTTTTGGCTGCGTAATCGTCAGATAAATTCGCAACGCGCACAGCCAGTGCTCGAAGCACTTTCATCCCCTCCACCTTCCCAAATTGATACCGAAGACACGTTTTTGCATAGCTTTCAAATAGAGATAAAACCTCCGCTTCAGCTCCAGTCGTATCAATTGATTCCACCACTTCAACCAGGCGATGCTGTAAATACTCATCCAAAGCCCCTAGCACATTTAATGTGCCGGGAATGCATGAAGGTGCAGGTTTCTTCTTTAGCTGTGCAGTAATTTTGAATATAAGCGTTAAAGTGGAGGCAAGCCCAGTGACGAACCTCATAACTGTCTCTGCCATCAAACTCCTTAGCTTTTGCTGCTTTGAAACCGACATGGCAGAGTTGAATTCCTCTGGTGCCTGAGCTTCGATGTCAGACAGGATCTGTCTTGCGACAGCAACCTTCCCGTACAATTGAAAGAACAGCGTGCTCAAGTCTGCTTCTGTACCCTGAAATGAGCCTATTTGCACGTCGGCAAATGGCAGTCCAGCTTTGGGAAGGAGCTTGCGCAGCAGGGAAACGCGTTTCTTGCTGCTTAAAGGGCATATAGCAAGGCACCTCCTCATCAATACCAACAGATCGTTGAAATATGATCCAGTTAATTCTTCAACTCTAACGTGCTCACGCTGCATCTTTGGTACATCCAATCCCAGCTCATTCAGGCTTACAAGCTGTAAAACAAACTCATCCCATCTTTTGACATTCTTGGTCAACAGTTTCAAGTACGTAGACGCAACATCGATTATCACCCTCGTCATTAAACTTGAGTGATACTTCCACATAAATGCTTTGGCAGCAGGTAGTAAAAGCAGCAAGTCTTCATGTGAAAGAGAAATATCGGTTCTCTCTTTCTGTAATATTGCCTCCTCTAGAAATTTGCTGGCCATCTTCAAAGGTAGCTCATCTTTCTCGGACATTTCTTCTCTAGTCCCCTCGTACAATAACCTCCCAAATTCGTTCCTATGAGCTGTGCTTGTCTGCACCAAAATCCTGGCAATGTTGCCACGGACAACAGTTGGATGCTGGAAACAGTAACTAATGACACCAATTGGAGTAACGCTCACAAGAAGTGAGAACTGGCTTGATGTTGAGGAGCAGCGACCTTGTGAGGCCGAAGTAGAGATTTGCAGAGCTGATAGCAGGCAACGATCTCCATCTTCTGTAGCATCCTTTAGTACCTCATTCACCACGTATCTAAATACATCTACCAAGGTTTCCTGAGGAAGGGCCTCGGCATGCCATCTATTTCTCTGCTCAATCTGGGACCATTTCTCATAGAACAGCTGAGCAAGCGTAAGGAAGACTGTGGATGGAGATACTCCTGAAGGTGTCCTTCCGCTCTTGCATGAAATCAAGCCAGAGAGAAAGAGGAGGAAGTGTTTGGGATCTGCATAGCCTGCTAACTCTAAAATAAAAGATTGAATCAGTCGAAAGTCTCTGGAGAAGGTTCGTGCATCCTCACTAGCCACCTTTCCTTCCCGTTTAAGCAAGAATAACTTCATTGCCTGATGAACAAAGGGTCTGCAGGCCTGAAAAGTAGTCTCCTGAAGACTTCCCAACAACTCAGCAACAGATTCGGGCTTCCCATGCAAGTTCACAGCTGAATACGAATCCAAGAGAAACTTCAGATAATCCATGATGTACTCGTCAAGAAGTCGAGCACCTTCACTCGCCTCTGTAGCCGTGGGACTCACGCAAAAGCCTGCAATTGCAGGATGTGTCAACGACTTCGTAACCATGTCTTTGCAGAGCGATATCTCTTTGGGAACAGTGTCATACCCTTCTTCACGATTCGAGGTCTTCGGAATAGCAACAAATCTTTTCAAGTACGTGAAACATATGTCGAGACATTGCTTCTTGTCTGAAATTTCAAGTGCTGAGAAAGCAAGTTGCTGGATATAACTGAGGATCATTCGCATTATAACCGCCTGGTCGCGGGTCGATATTGATGAGAAGGAGCTATTAAGCGCTGCAGACATAAGCTCAAATGTCAAGGCCTTCCCCTTTGTCCCATGCATGATCACTGAGAAAAGGACAGAAAACGGTAGGGATTTCAGGAAGCAATAAATAACATCCGCTTGCTTCCTGAGCGACGATGAAGAATCGGATAAAGCTGACACAACCAAACTACTCGAGTTGGATGAGAATGAATTAAGTAGGTCCGCCACAAGTAATTGCCTTCCCACTGCTTGATCCTTCGGCTTTTTCACGCTTTCGAACACAAGGTCCACCTCCGTCAACAGTTTACAATGGAGACCACACAAAGTGATCAAGATTGGCGTCTTCAGACCACATATCTTCGAAACAACTTCTACAAGCTGGAAAAAGTTGTTGTTGACCTCTTGAAGTGATGCACAAACCATAGCTGAAACCAAGCCCTCTCTCAGCCTTACAAGATCATCTTCTGTAGATTCTCTGCAAGCTCTAATGATATCACTTAGCTGTCCAGAAGATTCACCGCTTTTTAAGCTAGTCATCTGCATTGCCCGAGATGAAACAATGACTTCGCCACTGAGAAATAGACGGGCTTGCAGATAAAGCGCCTGAAGTGGAGACCATTCAATTCCTTTGTCGGGGCTCCCAGTGACTAGGTGCAATTCAGGGGACAAAAGGGACGTGATTACAATTCCAAGAGCTCGAGAATCAGTCTGCATTCCACGTTTCAACAATGTGATTAATATCCTAAATCCATCACAAGGCATCATCTAAGAATTATAGGTTATAATACATAATATGCGGGCTTTACATATACCGTATGTGTGGATTCGTCTAGCATTGAAAGCAAAATCAGGAATTTTTTAATAAAGTAATTGATTTTATTAAAAAGAAATCCAATTTCAAAAACAGTACCTGCATTCGCAATAGATCATTGAGAACACCAGCTACATACAAGACAATGGCAGATCGCATAGGCAATGTCATGCTCTTGGAATCTGAGCGAACCACCCGAAGAGTGTGCTCCAGTGCGCATATAACGAAAGGACCGAACTCCGGAACCATTGAGCCTGTACCAGAGACACTCTAGTGAGCTCCAAATTGGATTCAAGAAAAGAAATTCAAATTCAAAATCATGAATGGCAGAATACTCCTGCATACTTTCAGTTAAAAACAGCTCAAACACATACTAGGAACCACAAACTGGATCTTACAAAAAGTTATAAGAATTATGATTAACAACTGAATTTATCATTATCAGAGAATTTGCGACGCCTGTACAAAAACCGAGAATTTCTCTAAGCTAAAAGGAACAAATAAAAGTCTCAGGAGCATTCGTCTTATGAACAAATCAAAATGTCGACTTCAATGAGTGTGAAATAAAGTCCAGAAGTACCTGATAGATCCTTGGAATGTTCAGAGGATTCCTCCCCGAGCGAAAGTGCAGAAAGGAGAGAAAACAGTTGGTCGAAATACTTGTACAGCGTCCTTCCAACTGAGCCTACAGCTTCCGCCACAAACCCAACAACACATTCACCAATGCTTCCGAGAACATGCTGCTGTAGATCATCTCCCTCACTGTCCTCGGAATTACAACCTGTGTGCTTTGATTTCCCTCCTAACCTCAATAAGTGATCCAACCACAAAGTTGATTCCCAGGTGTTACTTTCAAAGGCTCCCGTGCTCACCATAATGCGGGACGCCAGCAGATGAGTGGAATCGCTAATATGGCCTACAGTCGAGCCTATCATCAACTTGAGCAATGGTTTCACATGCTTGTAAATAGAACCAGAACCGCCAGCATCTACAAGCCTGTAAGCCCGATTGCTTTGAGAACCGTTTCGGGGAGCGCCTGTAGTAGCCAGTAAAAGTGAGAGGAAAGCTTTCTGCTGAGCCAGAGATAGTTGCAAGGGATCAGAAGGCAGCAATTTGAAGGGGTCAAAACTTTTATCAGCAAATGCCACGGGAAGAACCCTCTGAGAAACAAGAGAAAGAGCAAACTGTTAGAGCACAGAATCACTTGATTTGAATGTTATTTACGATAAATAGGAGGACGTCATGCTTCAACACGATCATACTACCTCGGGATGAAAATCAGGTTGTACGATGGCATCGGAGGCCAACAAAGCAGAGGTAAGATACGCAGAGCGGTAAGACAGACCTGATAAGCAGCAAGGACTTCGAGAACTTTCGCATGGAGTAAAAATTCGCTTGACCCTTCAGCACTAGCTATGGCATCTGAACCCCAAATTTGAGCAAGTGTCTCCAATGCACTAGAATTATCCTCTTCTTCATCTACTTCGCTATCCATATTGCAATTGGAATCACTCAGACGAGCTCCATCAACCTCATCAACAGCATAGCCTTCATCTTTCTTCCTCCTTTTGACAACCCTAGCCTCCACCACTGGTTGAGTTCGTTTGAGGCTCCCATCAGATCCTTTAAGCGAGTTACTTTTCGTGTTTATAGTTGAATTTATAAGAAGTAGAATATTTGGGTCAGGGAGAGTGGCCCGCATTAAATCCTGTATGGTTTCTACAAGCCCCAGCCACTGAAGCCTTTTCGATTCCTGCTCGTCAGCTCTTAAGGTCCCATCTCTGGCTGAAGTCAAACCACTATCCTCAACCCCACTAGTTGATTCAAAAACGTTACTAGAAGATCCAGCGTTCACTCGTGAACACGTACTCTCTGCCGCTGCATATGCTCCATCAAGAAGTAACTCCAGTGACAGAAGGGATTCCAATAGCAATCGCAAGGACGCATGCTTCACTAGCATGTCTGCATGTTGCAATCCCCTATTCAAAGCCACCTTTGTTAAGGCTCGAGGAAGCAAATGTCGGAGATTGTTTCGAACCAAGGGTCCGTCAGCAGCGGGAATAGGAAGCCCCCGCAACGCCATATCCACAAAAGGAGGAGGCGTGCTTGCAATATGTACAAGATCGGCGACAAGAGACATAATTGTAAACCTGTACATTATCAGAGCACCAGCAACGGTTTATTGCCACACACAAAGAGAATACGATCACTATACACTGGCTTCATCTAACCAGAAGGACCTCCTAATCAACATATACTACCAAAGTATAGAAAACCACTTACCAAGTCGGAGACGGTCTTGGCTCTAAAGAATATGGAACAGCATCCAGATACGCCGCTGCAAGCCTTGGTCGTATTCTAGCCGTCGTCAACAACAGCTCTCTATGTCGAAAAGCCTCGGTTACACGCAACCGCAACAGCAACCGCAACAATCTTCCTTGATTTCCACCATGAGCTCCAGTCTTCACATTGACAGACTCCCATGGCGATGCATAGTCGGGACACAGCCCGTGGGACGGATCTGTACACAGGGCCATGAGCGTCTCGTAAGCCACATCAGCGGACTCTCCAAACAGCTCATCACCTGCAATGCGCGCAAGCTGCTCAAGCGCAACATCGCCGAACAGCACACTCTGAAGCCCTGCCGGAACCAGTGAAGCTGGAGCCATCACCTTCTCCTGGAAAACCCGGAGCACTTGGATAATCGTCGCCTCTCCATCTTTCGCCAGCCCGTGCAGCACGCCGGCATACAGCGGCCGCTTCTGAAGAATCCATCGCAGCAACCCCGGATCTCCAACCACCAGGAACGACAGCGCAAATTCGACAAAGAAAAACCTACACCATAGACATTCGTCAAATTCCTGCAACGTTTTCCCTCCGCCATTCAACCCTAAGCGCGAAGCAATCATTCACCTGGTCGACTGATGCAACAAGCCTTCCTTCTTCCCGCTCGCCGCCTCTTTGAACGGGTGCCGCGCCAGCTTCTTCAACGCCTCCAACGTGAAATCGAATCCCGTCGCAATGTCAACCGCTAAGAGCCTCCCGCGCAACACGATACTCGACAGCAGCTTCAACGCCGCCTTCTGCCGGCTCCTCTGCTTCGACGACAAATGCGAGTACATGTCCTTCATCTTCGACCTTCCAATCACCCGCGCCAGCTTATCCAACCGCGACTGCACCACGACGAGCGCCTTCGCCTTGTGCCGATCACCGGACGGACTCTTCCCATCCCCCTTCCCCCGCGGATGACGCAGCAGCTCCGCCAGGAGCAGCATGAGCGGGACGGAGGTCGGAGCGCCAACGCCGAGCTCCCACGCCGAGAGCAACTCCGCGCACTTAGGCGACGCCAACACATACTGACGCAGGACGCGTCCTCCTCGCTTCGGCGCCGTCAGCAGCTTCAGAAACTCCTGCAACGAGTGCAGCAGCTCATCGGTCTGGCGAGACGCTAACCCTACGGCCAAGCTCTGCGTCTCCTCGTCCAGCTGCTCCGTGATCACGAACGCCTCCTCCTCCTCCTCTTCCGCTCCATCAGCAAATTCCAGCGGCTCCAAGTCCGTGGAACGCCGCAATTCCTGAGCATCCGGGCCCGCCATGGCTGAAGGTCGAGCAAGCAACTCAAATCATGGCGTGTGCGTGCCCTGCGAAGGATTTCATGGCGATGGCGAGGTTTTGGTTTCTTGAGGCTCCTTAAACCCTAAACCCTGGCTGCTCTGAGGACTCTCTGGATTCGAATGGATGAGAACAGCGGTACGATGGATGAATGAACTTTAAGTGATGGAGAACAATTCTTACATAGTATAGTAAATAAAATGATGGGTAATATCTTGAAACTTTGGATGTTCTACAATCTTCAAAAATCTAGAGGGCTTGTTGACTGTTAAAGTTGCAGTATAATATGAAGCTCATCCTAATATGCATAAGAATCCATTGACATATATTTTATTACTGTATCAAAAAAATTACAATATACAACATATTTGAATCTCTTATTTGATATAATTTGAAGATTCTACATTTTAAATTGACACAATGTGACTTCTGTAGTGTGCGTTACAAAACTGATGCTTTTATATAGTTGGTGGATTTTCTACTTTGGAGTCTATGCTCACATACATAAATAGAAATAAATATAATTTTAGTCTAAAACCACAAACTCATGCATCTTGAAAGTTCTTTTATTTCTTATTTTCTAAAATAATTCGTAAGTTTACACTATTTTGGTACATCTGGTTAGACCAATATTTTACTATTTACTAACATTGTAATTCATCCGTTTAACAATATACAGTGTTTGTTATTCGCCTGCTCTTACCAAATTGTACCAAAATACAGTATTCATGCATCGACGAAGCAGGGATCACTGTTCTGAAGAAGTTGCCCAATGTTTCACAATGTGCACCTCTCCACCAATATCTATGTGATTGGTCCAATGTTCTGTAATACCCGGTTCACATCAAGGCACTCATGTTGTAAATAAATCAGTAAGAAAACCAAAAAAAACAAAAAAAAACACCGACGTTGTAAACATGAGAAGGCTGCCTGTGTTCACCTGGAAGAAGAGTAGAAATCTCGATTCAGCATCGTGTGTAATTAGTCTAGCGAGTTTTCAGACAGAGAGGAAAGACATGGATATCATTCAAAGTGGCATACATCAATTCCCTCTCTTGAACCTTGAATGCAGGTATCAGAACTTCATGATTGTAAGGTTCAGAATCGGAATCTTAACCCAATCACTAAGAAATTGCTAGTCGTGACCCAGGTGATACTTTGAAAAACATCCTCGCTAGAACCTACAAAGCAAACTAACCTTCTTTCAAGCCTCATACAGAATGTCACTGGCCATCCCAGCCTTCTTGGGAGTCTTAGCAGAAACCGTCAAGTATCCGACATCCGGCAACACGCCAGACGGCCCCGCAGGCTGCAACCAGTACATCTCCACATAATCGGCCACGATGGCGCCGATCGCAGCGCCAGCTCTCGTGGACACGTTAAAGTGGTGCCCGGCGTACATCCTTCCGAGCTGCGCATCCTTGACCGCCGCGTCCAAGGACGCGAACTTCCGCCGCCCGATCACGGGACCGGAGTACCCGCAAGCTGGCGCTGGCGTCCCCTTCGCCACCGTGAACGGCCCGTCGGCAACCCCACGGCTCTTCAACCACTGCTTCAGCACGCGGGCACCCGCGCCCGCAATCGAGGTCGTCTGGCTCGGGTATTCCGGGTGCAAATTGAACGGATACACCGACGACCAATCGGGGATCGGCTCGTGGTCGCGGTCCCCGGTCCGGAACGCCGTCGTGGGGCGCCAGAACCAGTAGCCCCACTGCAAGGAGGAGCCCAGGACGGTCGCGTCGTGGATGGCGACATGGAGCTTGGCGAAGAGCTCCACTGTAGCGGCGAGAGGGGTGGACGCCGGCACTAGCTCGATCGCCGCCAGCGCCCAGAATGTAGTCTGCGTGCAGGCGGAGCCCGGGTACGGCGCGCCGTACCAGTAGCTGCCGCTGACGTCGTTTTCTGGCGTTCTCCCCGTGAACCCCTTGCGTCCGATATCCTTGAGCTGGTGCCACTCGCGGTCCCACTCTGGCGATGGCACCGCAGGCGGCGTGAATTCACGCAGGAACGTCTCCCGGAAGGCGATGGGGTTGGGGAGGATGTACGGTTTGGTTTTGCCGAGGCTGGAGAAGAAGCGGCTCGAGAGGCTGTCGTCGTAGCGGTAGATGCCGGGCGCGGGGTGGCGATCCGCGTCGAGAGCGTCGGTGGCGGCGTCGAGCAGGTAGTTCTGGCCCGGGTTGCCCGTGAGGCGGACCTGGACCAACCGCAGCGCAGCGGCCTCGCCGACTTGCTTGGCGAGCTTCGTCTGGGACGGAGTGAGGTTGAGCGCCTGGAGCTGCCCTTGGAGGGACAGGTCGAGGACGAGGTCGCGGACGGGCTGGAGGTAGTAGCTCAGGATTGCGCGGCTGGCGTACGCGACGGCTGCTTCCTCCGTGTTGGGACCCGGGTTCGAGGGCGTGTGCTTCAGGGTCAGAAGCGCGTGCCACTGGGCCAGGTGCAGCTGGGAGTAGAACGTGTTGGCGGCAAGGAACGGGATGCCCTGCTCGCAGATCACGTCGGTCAGAATTGAGTTCCACTGCACTGCGACGTTGTCGATGGGCGCGGAAGCTGCGCACCGCAGCAAGACCGCGCACACCAGTGCTGCCAGCACTGGTGATGACTTCATCTGCAAAGATATCTTAAAGAAGTTGTCAGTACCTGTGGACGAGTGCAATTTATACGCCAGAAATTGGCTTCTCGGATGACATTGTTGGATGATCGTCAACGTAAACAACTCCTTTTCATCCTTTTTTTAAGGAGAGTTCCTTGTATGTTCAAAGCATATGATGATGATGAAACTGGCCTCATTGAGGTAATCATGATTTATCTAAGAAAGAAATGCTTGTGACACGGATCTCAATTCAATGAAATTGAGAAACTTCTAGCTTTAGATCTGAATTCAGGCCATCAAAATTATATTTTTTGAATTTGAGTCCAATTGATGAAATGAAGCTAATGATGTCTAGTTTCCATACCATTTTGAAAATTCAAAAAATACGTAAAACTGAATAAGTTATTGCAATTTGAACTTGGACCTATAACCGTGGTTCTAATTTTAGCCTAATACAGAACTTTCATTTACACCACAAGTTTTGGCACTATAATTTCCACCTTTGGAGAAATTTTCAGAATTTTTTAGCATAATTTGTATTCAATATGAATTTTCTTCACTTTTTCTTCAGAAAATCACAATAAATTCGAATCTCCACAAAAAAAATATGTGATTTTTGTAACATATTTGAGACATATGATCTCATTTCCGAATTTTGTTTAAAAAAAATTCCACTTATATTTGATGAGAAACTAGAGCATACAGTTGATTGAAAATTTAGATTGATGCCATGGTCATAGGCTCCGTCGTTTAAGGGTTAAACTGTAATATTCTGTGAACAAAGTGTAAGGTACCCTAAGCCGTGGGTCGAGAATGATACAATTGCACCTAGCTAGTAGCAATAGGCTACTACTACGTACATACAGAATTTCAAGCAGCTCGATCGGACCACGACACTGATTCTGATGTACAATCGTGTCACGATGAGACGGTTTCATTGACCTCATGGATAGAATCATCTGTGGGGCTGCGCGAGCCGGAATATGCCGATTCATATTTGACGTTTTCCTCCAGAGAAGCAGCTTTCTTGTCGATGGAATTGCATATAGATACTTTGAGCTTTTCGAGAGCTCGTTCCGAATTGATGACATACACGGACATGGTTGTTGAGCTTTTTCGAGAGCTCACCACGAGTTACACCGTGCATCCATCCCTGGCCCTAACCAATGGCTTGAGACTAGCCAATTTTTATGTTTTAGGGCAGGGTGAGCGACACACGATACCGTGGATTCTAAAGTACCCAAGGAGGCTAATTATTTTTCACCTGTCTTAAAATTGGTCGGTTCGGTGAAGGACCCTGTTCTCACTGGCGAGAGTGAATTAAATTTTTTAATGTTTAAATCGAACAATTTGGCGACGCTTATGGCGTCATGAGTACGGATGTGGCAAATACATCCACACCCGGGTGGCACTATTGGCGACAATATGATCAAACACAGTAATTGCACAGGCGAGGATTTGAATTATCGTGGTGGCTTACCATATCTCTGCTAAGGGGAGTTGAACCCCAGCCGTAAAACGGCCTTGTCCAGTGCAGGTAGCAAACCCACCCTCCCACCCAAGTTAGTACTAGGTTTTAAAAAACCTGAACTCTGAAACTTGCCGTCATGGTGAAAACATAGCACTTACTGATCTGCGCCCCTTCGGATGGTTTCCTCCCGCCACTACAAGAAAACCAGCCCAATGTGACTAGGTTTTATGACTGCAATAGGGCATAAACCAAAATGTGACTAGCACTGTTTGTAGTCATTTGGACTTAGTCGCTTCGGACAATCTGACTGGGAGTCATATCGGACACTTCTTGTTCCCAATGCTACGTTCCCACCGTGTTTTGGGACCTCAAATAGGGACCTGCACTGGGACTTGAGACCATATGACTCTATAGAGTCATATATTGTTGACTACACTTAGTCACCAATATGAAAATAGCTTTTAATTGAGATGACTACTTGTAGTGAGGTAATAGTCAACACATGACTGGTTTTATCACTCGCATAGTAGTATGATGGTGACTGAATTCAGTCATACATTGACTTGGGAAAAAATGACTCTTTGGAGTCACATCTAATTGACTACCCCTAGTCACAAATATTGAAATATCTTTTGAATGATACGACTAATTGTAGTGAGGTATTAGTGAACATATAAACGATTTTATCACTACGCATAGTAGTGTGGTGCTGACTGCATTAAGTCATACATAGACTTGGGATAATATGACTCTGTAAAGCCACATCGAATTGACTACACATAGTCTCCAATACTGAAATCATGAGATGGACATGACTAATTGTAGTGATGTATCAGTGAACATATCAATGGTTTGATCACTACGCATAGTGATGTGGTTGTGACTGTATTGCGTCATACATAGACTTGAGATAATACGACTCTGTAGAGTCAAATATACTTCACTACACATAGTCACCCATATCATCTGATGACTATGTGGAGTCCTTGTATATTTGTTTCTTTCACTACCGGTAGTCAAATTTCAATCTTAAATTGGATTTTCTCTGACTAGAACTTGATTGTCGCTAGTCTAATTTAAACGTATGCCATGCAATCGAATCTGCCATTCTTACTGTGCATAGTTGCAGATTTCAGTTTCGGATTAAGGTGCTAATGAAATCTGATGACTATTAGAAGTCAACATTGCAGTTGTGAGCACTACATTAGATCATTCATATGATTTTCAAACATTTCATTAAAAGAGAAAATTCCTATTCAAACATGATGCACTGCAACTGGAACTCGATCAGTCTAAACTGCTTAGGAGAAGGACAGATCAATGTCCATGAATTCTGTGGGCCACAACACAAAGTGCCCTACTGCTTGTCCTACCAAGGTCACAGGAGGATCATCTAGTTCTATATTTGCAAACAAACCGTAGTTGTCATCTACGCCTTTGATCACTTCCACAGACACGGAACCTGGAAATATGGTTTTCCCGTGTAGAGAATCTCTAGCTATATTCTGCACCTTCCCGAGTGCCACAACTTTATCCTCCTTGCCTTCTTCTAGTCCCTTGAGTCTCACAGGATCACCCTTCTTGAACTCCGGGTCCTCGGTTTCTTGTACAACCTATCAGAGAAAAAAACACAAAACAAGGATTAGTTGGGACTGAATTGTTGCTTTGAGAAAAAGATGTACTTCTCTAAGGCTGATGGCACTTACATGTTCACTTACCGGTGCGTTCATGTTGCTCTCATTTTCAGGCTTGTCCTCTGTTGTACTGGTTTTCTTGTTTTTCTTCCTCTTCCCTTTCGCGTTCTGCTGACTGTCAATGTTGCCCTCGCTCTTGATATTGGCTAGCTTTTCCGCCTTCTCTTTGCTCCCTCCAAGTACCCTCTGCTTCTTTGGGTCGTCATGGTCTTTCTTCAGCTTCTCCACTTCTGTCATACGCATTTTCTTGTGGGTGCGACTGTCCTCCTTTGGCAGCCTGGAAGCCTTCAAATGTCGAGTCGAGTACACAACTGGGGCACGTCCTCCTAACTCTGCCATGGTCACTGTATCGCATTCTGGAGTGCCTCCCGTAGGGTTGTTTGAAGTTCGCGACATATGTAAGTCCTTTACATCACCTACTGCAGGAATATCCTCTGCCTTCTCCGGATCTGCAGGCTGCGATTCGCACGCCCCTGCTTGTTGCAATCCCTGCTGAATACAAAGGCAAAACGTCAATGTGGATCGGATCACTCATGGCATTTAAGCATGCCAAAATTTATAAACGTGTTCAACAATGCAAGACCTTCTTGACCATTCCAGTCAACTATTCAATGTTGATGACTGTGAATAGTAACAGATTCTAACCTAATGACTATGACAAGTCACATATTCTAACTTTATTACTAATATCAATTACAAATTCTAACTTCATGACCACATCTAGTCAAGCCTGGGCACTTGTTCTATATCAATGACTACGAACAGTCACAAACTAGGCATACTGAATTCTTTTAGAACTAAGGCACAACATTGCAAGAGATGCCCAACCAGGAGCTGTAATGCAAGTTCAGGACAAAACACATCAAGATCATACTCGTACCTCGAGTGGCATGATACTTTCCTTGACGTGATCTGGCTTTGGTGATGTGTCGGTGCCGGTGGACTCTGAGCTGGAATTGCTCTTTGCACTTGATGCCTTCGTGGGGGTGACAACGGGAATCTGTAGGTGCTATATGATGCGTTCAATGTTCTTCTCCATGGATCTCCGCCAATCACTGTCGTGCTCTGGCTGTGCATCAGACACTCGGCTACTTGGGGAGGTTTTCTTCCCTGAAATGAGTCTTCGAGGGGCATTTTTGACCCGTGCAAGCTCCCTTTCTATTTCAACCCTGGTTGGGCTTCTCTCCAACTCAATGGCCTGCACAAAGATGTTAGATTCCCTGGGAGCATCAGCATTCAAGTAGGGAGCATCAGCATTCAACTAGAGAGCATCAGTTGTGATCCCGAAGAGCCTGTGACAGAGGTTGAAGCCTCATTCCGAAATCCAGAACCGACACACTGAAACACTATGACTAAGAGAGGTCATGTACTCTAACTTGATTATTGATAATGATCACATATTCTAACCTTGATGACTGCTCCTAGTCACCTTAAGCCCCGGGCTGCGTGAACAGGCTGAGAACATCTTTTACAGACCGCGGGAGAAACAAGCACAGGTTGATCAGATCGAAGAGAGCCAAGTTTTTCCAAGTAGAGGAAAATCATTTGACTCTACTGGCAGTGTACGAAGCTTGGAATGCTTGCACCCAGCGCATAAAAACAAGAAGGACTGAAGACTCACCAAATTAACTCAAACGTATTTTTCGTTGCGCCCGGCTGAAGACGGCCTCCTCACTTGCGCTCGGCTGTACCGCAACTTCTATGCTTCCTGCTGTTTTTTCTCCTCCAAGATGAGTTTTGACAACTTCATCCAATGGTCATGCCGAATGTGCTTCGGCTTGTCCTTCCCTTCTTGCATTCTCTTCTTCAACTGATATCTCTTCACCTTCAACTGGCCCTTCAAAATGCTGTGGAAAGCCTCTTCTGTCACCTTGCCGAGGCCCCCATGGTACTCAAAAGTGTTGTCCACTCGTTCCTTGACAGCGAGCAACATAGAAGTGTTGAGATTCTTGTAGTTGTCTTCGCTGAAATCTATATCCTGCGCATGATCTCGAAGACATGTTAGCCACAACGGCCGATTCTGTCCTTGCGGATGTCCTCTCAGATCGACCTCCATAAGGTGTTTTCTGGGCCCCCATGCATCTCGATAAGTGACCTCCTCGGCCTGTTGTTGCTTCAAAGCGACCCGTCGTCTGGACTTCTGGTCTCTGGCATAAGAGGGCTGACCAAAGCTATCGTTCATCTCCGATGGAGAATATGTGGAGGAGTTGCCACCAACTTTCTGCAACTCCATAGCTCGCCTCCATTGCAGTAGTTGGAGCTATTTTTCTGCAATTTCCAAGTCCAGTGCATGAATAGGGCCATGCCGCGAAACACCTGTAGCGTTGCCACAAGGAGGAGGTGTGCTGCCTCCGTGGTCAGGAAGAACTTCGGGAACAACGTCATTGCAATAATCAAAGGGCTCCCCTGATAGTATATCTTCTGACATCTTGAGAGGTTTTGAACTTGTTTTTGGAATTGTACAACCTCCAGGACCTCGCTTATGCACCTCCCGCGCAGATGGCTCGGTCGACTGTCCTCTGCCCTACAGAGAGCATTGCAAAAATGCGTTGTCAGTTATTTCAATACTAAGGTTAGTCATAATCTCGGTTCATGTGATAGTAAGCAGTCACAACTCCTAAATATATGTGGCGTTTAGTAGTCAGTTGCTTGGTTCATGTGACTGAAGGCAGTCATAGAGCTCAAACATGAACGAACAGGATTTTGAAATTGTGACCGCTCTATCCATGCATGCATGTTCCTAAAACCTGCTCAGGATCCATTGATTGAAGATCGAGAAAATCCAACCCCACTTGTAAAAAAAAAAATAACAAAAAAACCAAACTTCAAATATCAGGAGAGCATCAGCATTCAACTAGGGTGCATCAACAAACGGCAAGGGAGCATCAGTTCGTGGGTTGAAGAGCCTGTGACAGAGGCTGAAGCCTCATTCCGAAATTACCAACCCACACACTGAAACTTAGCCCCGGGCTGTGTGAACGCTAAATGGGCCATTTCACAATTTAAATCACCAAAACCCCCCCCCCCTCCTTGAAAAAAAACTAAAACTAACGAAAACAGGAAAAATTCAAACATCAAGGGAGCATCAACATTCAAGTAGGAAGCATCACCATTCAAGCAGGGAGCATCAGTTGTAATCCCGAGGAGCCTGTGACAAATAGAGAGCATTAGTTGTGATCTAGAACCCACACACTGAAACTTAGCCCCGGGCTGTGTGAACGCTGAATGGGGCCATTTCACAAATTAATTCACCAAACCCCCCCCTTGGAAAAAAACTAAAATTAACAAAAAAACTAGACTTTGAACATCAAGGGAGCATCAACATTCAAGTAGAGAGCATCAACATTCAAGCAGGGAGCATCATTTGTAAGCCTCGAGCAATTCATGTAACGAGTTCATAGCAAAAATTAAAAGCAGTCACATGTCTTTAGCATCTAACGAGTTTAGTAGTCACACTTCTGGTTCATGTGACTATGAGCAGTCACGAAGCTGACTCATTATGGCAGTTTCAAGGAAGCAATCACTCAATCAACTGAGAGAGATCAATCAAGAGTGCAAAATCTGTGTAGTAAGGTTAGTACACTTACCTGATGATTTTGCGAGCCTCGATTTCCCCTTCCCACTGCTACTGTCCGGACGTGTTCATCGCCATTGCCACCCTGGTCGTTATCATTGTCGATTTCTTCCGCGCTATCGCTTGTATCTTCTTCACTCTGCCAATCCTCGGAGCTACTGTCCGATGAGATAGCCTTTCGTTTCTTCCGCGCCAAACGCGACCTTCTTTCTGTTGGCGGCAGTTTTGCAAGTCGCTCACTCCGCCGACGCACTCCGCCGCTCACTCTGCCGACGCACTCCTCGTTTGAGTGATCTCTGTTTAGTGTCCGAAGGTTAGTCGAGAATCAATCCCACTTAACCTGCTGTGAGCCTCTGCACCGAGCGCGAGAGGAATCAGAGTACACGTGGGAGCGAAGGGGAAACAGTGAATACGGTAGCAAGGGTTTAGAATTTAAGTAAAGTACCTGACGGGGAATGTACGTTTTTTGTGATCGCTGGCTCCGGGTTTCTCATTCGCCTTCACGCACTGCCCGTTCTTGTGTCTGTTCTCTTCTCCCCCCGCAGCTTCTGTCGTGGTTGTTGACGATTTGAGCGATGCTCCCAATTTTAGAAGTCCAAGCTCCTGTAGTTAAATCGAATTCTTCTGTATGTTTTGCTGTCACAGCCTCTCGTACTCTAGCACTTCGGCGTCTTCGTCCCTCCCAAACCCTTCCTCAGAAGCCTGCTCCACGGATCGCTACGACGTGCTTGTGCAGGAGGAGGTATCGTCCTCTTTAGAACTTGACTGCGCTTTAGCAGAGCTCGTTTGCGTCTCCATCGCAACACGGAGGAGCTGTTGTGGCTGCTAGGCAATTGACTGCCCACAATTGCTCCATTTTTGCAAAATCTACAGGTACGATCCGCCGCCACCCTCAATTCAAAAACCCTCTACTGGTTAGATTGCGTAAGTACCCCCGCTCCGCTCAGACGCCGCCAAAAGAAGGTGTGCATTCATTTTAGGGGTTCGTAACATTAGTCGAAGGATATAAACTTTCATCTATTTTGTTGGGGAGTCATCGGTGACTTCTGGCAGTCACAATTGTAAAGCTCAGTGATCTTCTACTTTGCTTAGTCAGAATTAGAGAACATCGACTGAACGATGACCGTTGGCAGTTAGAATTTGGATTGGACTGCATTGGATTTGAAGAATCCGATTTCTTCATCATGCCAATAATTTTCAGGAATGGATTGGATTGCATGTACATTGGATTGAGAATTGAATCTGAGAATTGGATTGCATTCGATTAGATTGAATTTGAAGGATTCAGAGAATATGCACGATATTGTGCGAGGTTTTAGCCAATGACTGTTAATGCTTGTGTTGATTTCAGACTGAGGCAAGCGAAGGAAGTTTAGATTTTTTGTTAGTTTTAGATTTTTTCCAAGGGAGGGGGGGTTTGGTGAATTAATTTGTGAAATGGTCCCTTTCAGCGTTCACGCAGCCCGGGACTAAGCTTCAGTGTGTGGGTTCTAGATCACAGCTGATGCTCTCTAGTTGAATGTTGATGCTCCCTACTTGAATGCTAATGCTCCCTTAATGTTTGAAGATTTGTTTTTTCGTTATCTCCTCCATTTCCAAGGAGGGGGAGGATTTTCTTTGTGATGAAATTTGTGAAATGGCCCCTTTCAGCGTTCACACAATCCGGGGCTAAGTTTCACTGTGTGGGTCTTGGATTTCGGAATGAGGCTTCACCCTCTGTCACAGGCTCTTCGGGATCACAACCGATGCTCCCTGCTTGAATGCTGATGCTCCCTACTTGAATGCTGATGCTCCCTTGATGTTTGAAGTTTAGTTTTTTTGTTACCTTTAGTTTTTTTCCAAGGAGGGGGGTTTTGGTGATGAAATTTGTGAAATGGCCCATTTAGAGTTCACGTAGCCCGGGGCTAAGTTTCAGTGTGTGGGTTCTGGCTTACAGGATTGAAGCTTCAGCCTCTGTCACAGGACTTGGAGAACTGGAGCGGAAAATTGGATACTCAAATCAAGTCTTGTAGGGAGGTTAGTCTCTCTTGTCCTATTTGGTTCATGTGACGATAAGCAGTCACAAACCTTCAACACATTACTAGTTCAGTAGTCACTTGTTCGGTTCATATGACTGGAGGCAGTCACAGAGCGTAAACATTGATGGCAGATTTAAGTGTAATTCTGGTGTGATCAAGGTAGTGTAATACCATTCATGAAATTTGTATGAATATCCAAATTTGCTCCATTTTGTGTGGTTTTCTGTATAGGAGCATACCCATTGACCGCTTTACATTGACAAATGGCCCGCCCGGGTGCGAGGGTGGCAAGCGACCTCGACCTTTGGGAATTGGAGGAGAGAGAAGCAAACAGGCGGGGACTAGCGAGTTACCCTTGCCCATGCAGAAATTGTATGGGAGGTCGTTGCATGAGCAGGGCAACCATTCGGAAGCATCTTCGGACTATTGGAAGAGACCCTCAATTCACTGTGCCTATTTTGGTATGTCTAAACTACGTGATGTAATAAGCAAGCCATTTGATATCTAGTGCTAAAATTCTTCAGTGATTAATTCCAAGAGTGTGCTATGCTCAGGCGGGTCTCGTAGATGCGGAAAATGACCTTGTTCAAGAGGAAGTCAGAGAAAGTCCTCCTGAGCTTGACAACGACAATGGGGGCATGGACGCAATAAAAATGATAATGGAGTGCCTCTCTAGATACGATAACCTCGAGGACGAAGACCGTGAGGATTGTACTCCAACAGACGATGAGGAAGAGGATGTCGCAATCCCATGGGAGGAAGGGGACTGTACGGCAGATGTAATGGAGGAGTTACTGGAGCATGCCAGAACTCCTCTTTTTGCAGGTGCCACAACAAGTCGGTTGGTCTCAACTCTTCTGCTACTCAATTGTTTTGCGGTGTTTGGAGTATCGAATGCATTTGTTGACGAACTACTGCAATTGCTGCATATTCTCCTCCCAAGCGACAATTACCTACCCCGTTCTCACTATGAAGCCCGGAAGTATGTGGTGAAGCTAGGACTGTCTTATAATATTATACATGCATGCCGCAATGGATGCTGCCTGTTCAGGAAGGAGCTGCAAGATGCAAAGTCCTGTCCAAAGTGCAACGCCCCGAGATACAAGTCAGAGTCCAGTCGAATCCCCTCCAAAATTCTACGCCATTTTCCATTGACTCCCCGTCTGAAGTGCATGTACCGGTGTAAAAGACTAGCGGAACTTAACAAATGGCACGCCAATTAGAAGAAAGAGGGAAGTAACGTGGATTGCGTCCCCGTTTCGAAGGCCTGGAAGCACATCGAGTCATTGGATGCCAACTTTACAGCTGAGCACAGGAACATACGCTTGGGGATGGCTCTGGACGGAGTGAATCTGTTCGGAAACCAGATGCTCAGTCACTCGACATGGCCGGTTCTTCTGGTGAACTATAATTTGCCTGCATGGCTAGTAATAAAGCCATTTTTCATCATGCTTGCATTGCTGATTCCAGGGAAAGAGAGTGTGACCTCGGAGAACATTGATGTGTACCTTACTCCACTGATTGAAGAGCTCTTGGAACTCTGAGAAGGGGTTCCAGCGATAGATGTGTCCGAAGAGCCCCTCAGACAACATTTTAAATTGCGCGCTCTACTTCTTTGGTGCATTCACGACTTCCCTGCGTACGGGCTAACATCTGGTCAAGTCACAAAAGGATATAGAGCGTGTACGGAGTGTGGGCCAGATGTTACAACTCGGCAATCAAAGGCTTTAGGAAAGAATGTATATCTAGGTCACCGCCGGTATCTCAGCAGATGGCATCCCTATCGTAGGCTCAGGCAAGCATTCGATGGTCAACAAGAATACCGGCCGCCTCCTCCAATTCTAACAGGATCTGACATCAAGGGCTTTGCACAGGAGAGAGTATCCTTCCTGCAAGAGTCACAGGGAAGAAGAAGTGGAGGAGAAGGCGACCCCATTCACCGGACCGAAGTGAAGCGGCTCTCAACTCTGTACATGCTTCCGTATTGGCAGGTACTAAACGCATTCACTGATTCTAGTAACTACTTTCAGAAACGTTGACTGAATCTAGTAACTGCTTGATAAGAAGGTTGACTGTGAATAGTGCAATTTGTGAAATCCATCACTGAATGTAGGGAGAAAAATGAAAAGGGACCTATATCTTCTCAATGAATGCATAAGATTCTTTGTCCATAGTGAGCAAAATTGAGGCTGGAATGCTATGCTGGGATTTCTGGCAGGACCTCCTCATTAGACATGTTTTGGATCCCATGCATTGTGAAAAAAACATCTACGAGAACATAATAAAAACAATTTGGGGAGTCCGCGACACTTTGAAGGCCAGGCTAGACTTAAAAGAGACCAATATTCGACCACATCTGCACCCGCTTCCTGGAAGG
This sequence comes from Bryoerythrophyllum caledonicum, assembly GCA_963971425.1. Classification (NCBI taxonomy): domain Eukaryota; kingdom Viridiplantae; phylum Streptophyta; class Bryopsida; order Pottiales; family Pottiaceae; genus Bryoerythrophyllum; species Bryoerythrophyllum caledonicum. The sequence continues at coordinate 11,167,265 of OZ020526.1, read as the reverse complement.
AAACCTGGGTCTGTCGTACTTCCAACAGCTCCATATGTACTATCGAAAGAGGAGAAGGCGAAATTCTTGGACATTATCCGGAATTTGAAGACTCCTACAAACTACGCTCGCCAACTTGCGAAGTGCATTGCATCGGATGGGGACTTGAAGGGACTGAAATCTCATGACCACCATGTCTTGATGCAACAGTTGTTCCCTTTGTGTTTGCGCACTCTCTTGGACAGGGATACACGGGTGGCAATAATGCGGCTCAGTCGGGTGTTTGTACGATTATGCGCAAAGTCCGTGGATCCCTCATCGATGGAACAGTTATTGGAGTACACAGTTGAGACACTATGTATGCTAGAGAAGGTTTTTCCACCTTCATTCTTTGATGTCATGTTACACCTCCCCATTCACTTGGTGCAGCAGTTGGATATATGTGGTCCCGTACACACCCGATGGATGTATCCTATTGAGCGATACTTGAAGAGATTGAAGGGCTATGTTAGGCAACGAGCACAACCCGAGGGATCCATGGCAAGGGGGTACATTGCAGAGGAAGGGTTAGGATTTTGCACAAAGTACATGTAAGACTGTGAGCTAACACGCAAGAGGATCTGGGACGATTAGGAGGAAGTAGGGGCCAAGAGTGAGGTCGTGGAGGGTACAGCTCGATACCGACTCCTGACATCGGAGCTAAGGGCATGGATTCACGAGTTTGTTCTCACGAACGCCGAGCCTCTACAGTCGTACAGAGAGTAAGAATCACTTGGATGTGCTTTGGGGAGAGTAAGAGTGCACAAATGTCTCTTGTTTTAGTCATGCGCTCTGTTTGGAAAGGGAGATGTGACTGTGTGTAGTCCCCGAATGTTTTTTGCGTACTAATTCTAGTCATCAAATTGCAACACATGACTAGAGAGTATTTTGTAGATGACGTTTCCTCTAACTGTTTACTGTTTTTGTTATCTAAAAACTTGCCATTCACTGTGGCTTCTAATCAGACGTCACTACTTGGAGATGGAAGCGCGGCACAGAATGCGTGCAGAGATATGCCGTCGATCACGGGATAGAAGAGCAGAGTATCCACCAATCGCAAGGAATGAACAGTTTTCTGAGTGGTTTCCTGCTGCAGTGCAACGGGATGTGGCGGCAGGCACACAGGTGGATGAAGATGTTCTTGGCCTTGTCCTACCACCTTCATGTGAGGCAAAATCGTATCACAGCATGTATGCATACGGGAACCATATACGTGTGCACGGAGCAGAGGTAGACTTGTCAACGTGCGACAGCGGAGTAGCTGCAAGATTCTCACAATCTTGCCGTGCCAGCAGAAAGGACCAGAACCACAGGCTCGCAAATGTGGAGTACGTGGGGTGGGTCGAAGAGATTATTGGTGTTGACTATGGGAAGTTCGAGTTACTCCTATTGTATTGTAAGTGGGTCCAAGCTACCTGAATTGGGCCACGGGCAACTATGAAGAGAGATGAGTACAATTTCACTCTTGTGAAATTTGACCGTACCATTCCGTACTCATCAGATTCGTTTGCGTTTCCACTTCATGCTCAATAGGTCTTCTTTGTTGACGATGTGGCACATCCTGGATGGAAGGTTGTTCTTCGCAAAGAGGCACGAAGTGTGAGAGTGACTTCCATGGCTGCGGGAAGACCAGATCTACACTGCCTAAGCTTCCGCGACGATGCTGAAAATCAGGGATTGATGGCACAAAATGTCACTGATGATACCGCAGCAGTGCCGCCTGTTTTATCAAATTCCAGGGAGCTTTCTAGCAACGAGGTGCAGCTTGCTCTACAAATGGAGGATACAGAGGCGGATTACAATGATGAGTCACCACAGTAGGACTGTAGGAGCCCAACTACTGTCTGTAGAATTTTGGTACAGCATAGGAGTAGTTAGAGAGATTGCACAGTTAACAAATGAGAGTTGTATGGACCTCTGTCATGAAAAAGGCAGTTCATTACCAATATAAGTAAAGGTGTTACTAAAATGCAATTCATTACCAATATAAGTAAAGAAAATTGTCCAGATGACTATGTTATTTTGCAATCATTACCAATTTTAGTAAAGAAAACTGTCCACATGACTACGTTATTTTGCAATCACTTTGACATCTCAAAAAAGTATGGGAAGGTGATCAATAATGGCTTTTTTGTCAGCATGGGAAATCTATGGCAAAGTTAAGCATACAAGAAATTTTCAAAATCATCTGATTGAAATAAATGACTACTATTAGTCAGGTTAATGACTACATGACTACATGTAGTCACCCAAATCAACTCTTTTACAACACTAAGTCATACATAAACCAAATACCAATACCATACGACTATATTAGTATGACTCCATATAGTAAGCACTCAAAGCATGACTCAAAAAAATGACTAGGGGAACATATGTCCCGTTCCTGTAGACGTTCCCACCCAGGTCCTCAAAAAAATGACTACTTTTATGACTAGTCCATGACTAGACCCTCCTCTGACTGATTTCGGAGTAAACTAATGACTGAAGTGACTACGTAGTCACATGCGCTTAGTCACATCCAGTCACATTGGGCTGGTTTTCTTGTAGTGCGCCAACTGGTTATGGGAGAATTGAAAGGGAAAGATTGAAGTGTGAAAAATTGCTGCGCATACAGCTTCATGCATGCGTTAAGATGCCCACCAAGGCGGTTTCGCAATTTTGATTTCATGAAGTTCAGGGTAGAGAAAGTCCTCTCATCTTCCACACTGCCTAACACGACAGTTATGGCCACCTCCACCACTTTGATGAACTCAGATAACCGGCTTAGCATGAGAGCATTCTGGCCCACCCGAGTCCACAGTTTTGTTACTGGGTTCAGATCATGGGACACTTCCATCGCAACTTTGGCATGCGATTTCAAGGTCAGCTTGAACAAGCTGGATTAAAGCATCAAGGACCGCCCATCAATGATGGGGTCAAGTTGCATAAGTTCAGGCTCATCCGTATTGCCGAAGTTTACAGTGCGGCATACCGAATACTACTCCTTCATCGTCTTTACATGCAAAGGAAACAGTTCGTCACAATTTGGCTGCAGCCAGTATTGTGGGAATACAATCCCTAGTGAGTTAATTAACTCCACCTCAAGGAATCGGCAGTCCAACTCTAGCCTGAGTAAGTCAGAACATCCTTGCACTGACCCTACACCGAAGTGATGATAACTTGCAATTCACTTTGTGACACTGACAATTTCTTGCCAGTGACTGCGCATATGGAATGAGCAAGGTATGTGTGATCACCGATCTGGAATGACAATGTATTATCTCCCGTATTCAAATCAGTCACCCATTCCTACGCTATAGCGAAGAATTTATCATGCACAATATCATAAAACATGCCAAAATGTTGTTGCTGGAATGCCGAAGCATCATCGCTGTACATCATATACAGCTCAGCTTGACAGATTCGAACTGTGCACCATAGTCAGCATCGACGACATTATTGGACTGAGCAAATTTCATCAAAGAATCGACAGATTTCAGCATTGGCACTACGCAAGGCAAGGCCAGCAAGGTGACCACATCGCACAAGAAGTCATAGTTCCGCCTCCCACACTCTCGCACTGCCATTTGCTTGGACGTCAAATCGGGCTCCTTAACTGCAGTGTCCATGCACATCTTCGCAAACAACGCCTTATACTCCCCCATGACCCTACGCGAGGGAGCCAGCAAAGAAATCCATCGAGTCTTCACATTTCCGAGCATTCGAAGTCCCTCTGTTTCCACAATGTCCACGAGTTTCTGAAACTCCAAATGTTATTTCGGGCTCAAGCTGAAATAGGAGAACATGGCCAGGCACAGGGCCTCTAGTTTGGCAACAAAAAGGAGATTAGACAATGGCTCCACGGCCAAGTTGGTCCGGTGTGCCATGCAGTGCAAACCAAACATAAAAGGAGCGGTATGAACCTTCATGTTCACTGGTGCAAATTCCCGGAGCCTAGATGAAGTGATTTGCATACCTGATCCACCATAAAATTCCAGTTCACACATGAGTGCGTAAATTTCGGTGTCGAATTTATTTGTAGTAGCACCATACGCAGCAAGAATAAGAGAAAGTAGCTCTTCAACTGTTGCTATGTCTTCGGAGGATAATATCCCACCATCCGGGTGCATCTTCAGCTGAAATAGGGATCTCACTAGCTCAAGCAGTACTAACTGGCTTCCTTCTGAAACTCCAAGAGTATCGATCCCACTATCGGTAGCTCCTGAAGGGCTCGTAATCTCCATGTCTGATGCTCCTCCAGAGGATTGTTCCCCAGAGGCGACTATAGGGGACCCGACTAGTGATAGTATAGAAGGAAGAGAGCTCAAAACTGTGCCTCTACCAGCTTGACGCCCCAGATTCATGGGCAGAGGCCTTGAAGCTGTACTACAAGACACAATGTACGGCACAAACTGAGAATGTGATAATACTAACTCTAGCACAGAAGCTGTTGTTTCTTTCCTTTTGGCTGCGTAATCGTCAGATAAATTCGCAACGCGCACAGCCAGAGCTCGAAGCACTATCATCCCCTCCACCTTCCCAAATTGATACCTAAGACCCGTTTTTGCATAGCTTTCAAATAGAGATAAAACCTCCGCTTCAGCTCCAGTCGTATCAATTGATTCCACCACTTCAACCAGGCGATGCTGTAAATACTCCTCCAAAGCCCCTAGCACATTTAATGTGCCGGGAATGCATGAAGGTGCAGATTTCTTCTTTAGCTGTGCAGTAACTTTGAATATAAGCGTTAAAGTGGAGGCAAGCCCAGTGACGAACCTCATAACTGTCTCTACCATCAAACTCCTTAGCTTTTGCACCTTTGAAACCGACATGGCAGAGTTGAGTTCCTCTGGTGCCTGAGCTTCGATGTCAGACAGGATCTGTCTTGCGACAGCAACCTTCCCGTACAATTGAAAGAACAGCGTGCTCAAGTCTGCTTCTGTACCCTGAAATGAGCCTATTTGCACGTCGGCAAATGGCAGTCCAGCTTTGGGAAGGAGCTTGCGCAGCAGGGAAACGCGTTTCTTGCTGCTTAAAGGGCATATAGCAAGGCACCTCCTCATCAATACCAACAGATCGTTGAAATATGATCCAGTTAATTCTTCAACTCTAACGTGCTCACGCTGCATCTTTGGTACATCCAATCCCAGCTCATTCAGGCTTACAAGCTGTAAAACAAACTCATCCCATCTTTTGACATTCTTGGTCAACAGTTTCAAGTACGTAGACGCAACATCGATTATCACCCTCGTCATTAAACTTGAGTGATACTTCCACATAAATGCTTTGGCAGCAGGTAGTAAAAGCAGCAAGTCTTCATGTGAAAGAGAAATATCGGTTCTCTCTTTCTGTAATATTGCCTCCTCTAGAAATTTGCTGGCCATCTTCAAAGGTAGCTCATCTTTCTCGGACATTTCTTCTCTAGTCCCCTCGTACAATAACCTCCCAAATTCGTTCCTATGAGCTGTGCTTGTCTGCACCAAAATCCTGGCAATGTTGCCACGGACAACAGTTGGATGCTGGAAACAGTAACTAATGACACCAATTGGAGTAACGCTCACAAGAAGTGAGAACTGGCTTGATGTTGAGGAGCAGCGACCTTGTGAGGCCGAAGTAGAGATTTGCAGAGCTGATAGCAGGCAACGATCTCCATCTTCTGTAGCATCCTTTAGTACCTCATTCACCACGAATCTAAATACATCTACCAAGGTTTCCTGAGGAAGGGCCTCGGCATGCCATCTATTTCTCTGCTCAATCTGGGACCATTTCCCATAGAACAGCTAAGCAAGCGTAAGAAAGACTGTGGACGGGGATGCTCCTGAAGGTGTCCTTCCGCTCTCGCATGAAATCAAGTCAGAGAGAAAGAGGAGGAAGTGTTTGGGATCTGCATAGCCTGCTAACTCTAAAATAAAAGATTGAATCAGTCGAAAGTCTCTGGAGAAGGTTCGTGCATCCTCACTAGCCACCTTTCCTTCCCGTTTAAGCAAGAATAACTTCATTGCCTGTTGAACAAAGGGTCTGCAGGCCTGAAAAGTAGTCTCCTGAAGACTTCCCAACAACTCAGCAACAGATTCGGGCTTCCCATGCAAGTTCACAGCTGAATACGAATCCAAGAGAAACTTCAGATAATCCATGATGTACTCGTCAAGAAGTCGAGCACCTTCACTCGCCTCTGTAGCCGTGGGACTCACGCAAAAGCCTGCAATTGCAGGATGTGTCAACGACTTCGTAACCATGTCTTTGCAGAGCGATATCTCTTTGAAAACAGTGTCATTCCCTTCACAATTCGAGGTCTTCGGAAGAGCAACAAATCTTTTCAAGTACGTGAAACATATGTCGAGACATTGCTTCTTGTCTGAAATTTCAAGTGCTGAGAAAGCAAGTTGCTGGATATAACTGAGGATCATTCGCATTATAACCGCCTGGTCGCGGGTCGATATTGATGAGAAGGAGCTATTAAGAGCTGCAGACATAAGCTCAAATGTCAAGGCCTTCCCCTTTGTCCCATGCATGATCACTGAGAAAAGGACAGGAAACGGTAGGGATTTCAGGAAGCAATAAATAACATCCGCTTGCTTCCTGAGCGACGATGAAGAATCGGATAAAGCTGACACAACCAAACTACTCGAGTTGGATGAGAATGAATTAAGTAGGTCCGCCACAAGTAATTGCCTTCCCACTGCTTGATCCTTCGGCTTTTTCACGCTTTCAAACACAAGGTCCACCTCCGTCAACAGTTTACAATGGAGACCACACAAAGTGATCAAGATTGGCGTCTTCAGACCACATATCTTCGAAACAACTTCTACAAGCTGGAAAAAGTTGTTGTTGACCTCTTGAAGTGATGCACAAACCATAGCTGAAACCAAGCCCTCTCTCAGCCATACAAGACCATCTTCTGTAGATTCTCTAATGATATCACTTAGCTGTCCAGAAGATTCACCGCTTTTTAAGCTAGCCATCTGCATTGCCCGAGATGAAACAATGACTTCGCCACTGAGAAATAGACGGGCTTGCAGATAAAGCGCCTGAAGTGGAGACCATTCAATTCCTTTGTCGGGGCTCCCAGTGATTCGGTGCAATTCAGGGGACAAAAGGGACGAGATTACAATTCCAAGAGCTCGAGAATCAGTCTGCATTCCACGTTTCAACAATGTGATAAAAATCCTATATCCATCACAAGGCGTCATCTAGGAATTATAGGTTTTAATACATAATATGCGGGCTTTACATATACCGTATGTGCGGATTCGTCTAGCATTGAAAGCAAAATCAGGAATTTTTTAATAAAGTAATTGATTTTATTAAAAAGAAATCCAACTTCAAAAACAGTACCTGCATTCGCAGTAGATCATTGAGAACACCAGCTACATACAAGACAATGGCAGATCGCATAGGCAATGTCATGCTCTTGGAATCTGAGCGAACCACCCGAAGAGTGTGCTCCAGTGCGCATATAACGAAAGGACCGAACTCCGGAACCATTGAGCCTGTACCAGAGACACTCTAGTGAGCTCCAAATTGGATTCAAGAAAAAAAATTCAAATTCAAAATCATGAATGGCAGAATACTCCTGCATACTTTCAGTTAAAAACAGCTCATATACATACTAGGAACCACAAACTGGATCTTACAAAAAGTTATAAGAATTATGATTAACAACTGAATTTATCATTATCAGAGAATTTGCGACGCCTGTACAAAAACCGAGAATTTCTCTAAGCTAAAAGGAACAAATAAAAGTCTCAGGAGCATACGTCTTATGAACAAATCAAAATGCCGACTACAATGGAGTGTGAAATAAAGTCCAGAAGTACCTGATAGATCCTTGGAATGTTCAGAGGATTCCTCCCCGAGCGAATGTGCAGAAAGGAGAGAAAACAGTTGGTCGAAATACTTGTACAGCGTCCTTCCAACTGAGCCTACAGCTTCCGCCACAAACCCAACAACACATTCACCAATGCTTCCGAGAACATGCTGCTGTAGATCATCTCCCTCACTGTCCTCGGAATTACAACCTGTGTGCTTTGATTTCCCTCCTAACCTCAATAAGTGATCCAACCACAAAGTTGATTCCCAGGTGTTACTTTCAAAGGCTCCCGTGCTCACCATAATGCGGGACGCCAGCAGATGAGTGGAATCGCTAATATGGCCTACAGTCGAGCCTATCATCAACTTGAGCAATGGTTTCACATGCTTGTAAATAGAACCAGAACCGCCAGCATCTACAAGCCTGTAAGCCCGATTGCTTTGAGAACCGTTTCGGGGAGCGCCTGTAGTAGCCAGTAAAAGTGAGAGGAAAGCTTTCTGCTGAGCCAGAGATAGTTGCAAGGGATCCGAAGGCAGCAATTTGAAGCGGTCAAAGCTTATATCAGCAAATGCCACGGGAAGTACCCTCTGAGAAACAAGAGAAGCAGCAAACTGTTAGAGCACAGAATCACTTGATTGGAAGCCTAGGTCGTATTCTAGCCGTCGTCAACAACAGCTCTCTATGTCGAAAAGCCTCGGTTACACGCAACCGCAACAGCAACCGCAACAATCTTCGTTGAGTTCCACCATGACCTCCAGCCTTCACATTGACAGACTCCCATGGCGATGCATAGTCGGGACACAGCCCGTGGAACGGATCTGTACACAGGGCCATGAGCGTCTCGTAAGCCACATCAGCGGACTCTCCAAACAGCTCATCACCTGCAATGCGCGCAAGCTGCTCAAGCGCAACATCGCCGAACAGCACACTCTGAAGCCCTGCCGGAACCAGTGAAGCTGGAGCCATCACCTTCTCCTGGAAAACCCGGAGCACTTGGATAATCGTCGCCTCTCCATCTTTCGCCAGCCCGTGCAGCACGCCGGCGTACAGCGGCCGCTTCTGAAGAATCCATCGCAGCAACCCCGGATCTCCAACCACCAGGAACGACAGCGCAAATTCGACAAAGAAAAACCTACACCACAGACAATCGTCAAATTCCTGCAACGTTTTCCCTCCGCCATTCAACCCTAAGCGCGAAGCAATCATTCACCTGGTCGACTGATGCAACAAGCCTTCCTTCTTCCCGCTCGCCGCCTCTTTGAACGGGTGCCGCGCCAGCTTCTTCAACGCCTCCAGCGTGAAATCGAATCCCGTCGCAATGTCAACCGCTAAGAGCCTCCCGCGCAACACGATACTCGACAGCAGCTTCAACGTCGCCTTCTGCCGGCTCCTCTGCTTCGACGACAAATGCGAGTACATGTCCTTCATCTTCGACCTTCCAATCACCCGCGCCAGCTTATCCAACCGCGACTGCACCACGACGAGCGCCTTCGCCTTGTGCCGATCACCGGACGGACTCTTCCCATCCCCCTTCCCCCGCGGATGACGCAGCAGCTCCGCCAGGAGCAGCATGAGCGGGACGGAGGTCGGAGCGCCAACGCCGAGCTCCCACGCCGAGAGCAACTCCGCGCACTTAGGCGACGCCAACACATACTGACGCAGGACGCGTCCTCCTCGCTTCGGCGCCGTCAGCAGCTTGAGAAACTGCTGCAACGAGTGCAGCAGCTCATCGGTCTGGCGAGACGCTGACCCTACGGCCAAGCTCTGCGTCTCCTCGTCCAGCTGCTCCGTGATCACGAACGCCTCCTCCTCCTCCTCTTCCGCTCCATCAGCAAATTCCAGCGGCTCCAAGTCCGTGGAACGCCGCAATTCCTGAGCATCCGGGCCCGCCATGGCTGAAGGTCGAGCAAGCAACTCAAATCATGGCCTGTGCGTGCCCGGCGAAGAGGTCAAGCAAAATACAGTATTCATGCATCGATGATGAGGTCGTGAACAGGGATCACTGTTCTGAAGACGTTGCCCAGTGTTCCACCATGTGCACAATGTTCTGAAGAAGTTGCCCAATGTTTCACAATGTGCACCTCTCCACCAATATCTATGTGTTTAGTCCAATGTTCTGTAATACCCGGTTCACATCAAGGCACTCATGTTGTAAATAAATCAGTGAGAAAACAAAAAAACAAAAAGACAAAAAAACAACGACGTCGGAAACATGAGAAGGTTGCCTGTGTTCACCTGGAAGAAGAGTAGAAATCTCAATTCAGCATCGTGTGTAAGTTAGTCTAGCGAGTTTTCAGACAGAGAGGAAAGACATGGATATCATTCAAAGTGGCATACATCAATTCCCTCTCTTGAACCTTGAATGCAGGTATCAGAACTTCATGATTGTAAGGTTCAGAATCGGAATCTTAACCCAATCACTAAGAAATTGCTAGTCGTGACCCAGGTGATACTTTGAAAAACATCCTCGCTAGAACCTACAAAGCAAACTAACCTTCTTTCAAGCCTCATACAGAATGTCACTGGCCATCCCAGCCTTCTTGGGAGTCTTAGCAGAAACCGTCAAGTATCCGACATCCGGCAACACGCCAGACGGCCCCGCAGGCTGCAACCAGTACATCTCCACATAATCGGCCACGATGGCGCCGATCGCAGCGCCAGCTCTCGTGGACACGTTAAAGTGGTGCCCGGCGTACATCCTTCCGAGCTGCGCATCCTTGACCGCCGCGTCCAAGGACGCGAACTTCCGCCGCCCGATCACGGGACCGGAGTACCCGCAAGCTGGCGCTGGCGTCCCCTTCGCCACCGTGAACGGCCCGTCGGCAACCCCGCGGCTCTTCAACCACTGCTTCAGCACGCGGGCACCCGCGCCCGCAATCGAGGTCGTCAGGCTAGGGTATTCCGGGTGCAAATTGTACGGATACACCGACGACCAATCGGGGATCGGCTCGTGGTCGCGGTCCCCGGTCCGGAACGCCGTCGTGGGGCGCCAGAACCAGTAGCCCCACTGCAAGGAGGAGCCCAGGACGGTCGCGTCGTGGATGGCGACATGGAGCTTGGCGAAGAGCTCCACTGTCGCGGCGAGAGGGGTGGACGCCGGCACTAGCTCGATCGCCGCCAGCGCCCAGAATGTAGTCTGCGTGCAGGCGGAGCCCGGGTACGGCGTGCCGAACCAGTAGCTGCCGCTGACGTCGTTTTCTGGCGTTCTCCCCGTGAACCCCTTGCGTCCGATATCCTTGAGCTGGTGCCACTCGCGGTCCCACTCTGGCGATGGCACCGCAGGCGGCGTGAATTCACGCAGGAACGTCTCCCGGAAGGCGATGGGGTTGGGGAGGATGTACGGTTTGGTTTTGCCGAGGCTGGAGAAGAAGCGGCTCGAGAGGCTGTCGTCGTAGCGGTAGATGCCGGGCGCGGGGTGGCGATCCGCGTCGAGAGCGTCGGTGGCGGCGTCGAGCAGGTAGTTCTGGCCCGGGTCGCCCGTGAGGCGGACCTGGACCAACCGCAGCGCAGCGGCCTCGCCGACTTGCTTGGCGAGCTTCGTCTGGGACGGAGTGAGGTTGAGCGCCTGGAGCTGCGCCTGGAGGGACAGGTCGAGGACGAAGTCGCGGACGGGCTGGAGGTAGTAGCTCAGGATTGCGCGGCTGGCGTACGCGACGGCTGCTTCCTCCGTGTTGGGACCCGGGTTCGAGGGCGTGTGCTTCAGGGCCAGAAGCGCGTGCCACTGGGCCAGGTGCAGCTGGGAGTAGAACGTGTTGGCGTGCAAGAACGAGATGCCCTGGTTGCAGATCACGTCGGTCAGAATTGAGTTCCACTGCACTGCGACGTTGTCGATGGGCGCGGACGCTGCGCACCGCAGCAAGACCGCGCACACCAGTGCTGCCAGCACTGGTGATGACTTCATCTGCAAAGTTATCTGAAAGAAGTTTGTCAGTACCTGTGGACGAGAGCAATCCTTAAACTGTAATTCTGTGAACAAAGTGCAAGGTACCCTAAGCCGTGGGTCGAGAATGATACAATTGCACCTAGCTAGTAGCGCGGACTTGGATTCAAGCAATCGATCAAGCTACTACTACTTACATACAGAGTTTCAAGCAGCTCGATCGGACCACTACACTGATGATCAGTGTAATCACACTCCATAATTTAGAAATGCTCTAAGTTTTTACTGTTGATGAATATATTCACCAATGATCACCCTCTTTAAATAAAAAAGATAGATGTGCTCTCAGTGGAGATCTTCATCAGATGTACAATTCTAGCACTTTCAAATTCTGTGGTGTGAATACACTGAACATCATGATCCGTATAGTAAAAATGGGTTACACTCTTTCCGACACTTCGCCAGAAAGTGTCGAATTTAAAGCGTCGGAAACAGCCCCATTTACGTTAGGGGAACAAGTTTTGTGTCACGATGAGACGGTTGGTTTGATCTCATGGATAGAATCATCTGTGGAGCGCGCTGCGCGAGCCGGAATATGCCGTTTCACATTTAACGTTTTCCTCCAGAAAAGCAGCTTTCTTGTCGATGGAAATTGCATATAGAGACTTTGAGTCTTTTCGAGAGCTCGTTCCGAATTGATAACGTACACTGACATGGTTGTTGACTATGGGCGCACGTTTTCGCGTGCTCACTACGAGATATTCTGTACATCCATCCCAGGCCCTAACCAATGGCTTGCGAGGGTGTGGCAACATGAATAACAACGTCGAATGAGCGCTTCGCAGCTGCGAAAGTCAATTCTTATATTAGATTATCACAGTTCGGCAAATAGTGCAACAGTGGTCACCTGGAATGGGTGGAATCATGAGTACTGTAGTTGTATGCAAGTGCTCCAATGTAGCATTTGTTGGATAATTGTGTTGAGTTTTGGCGATAAAAAAAACTATATGAAAACAATATGAACCCTTGAGCCCTTGAAACAATATGATTTTTATATGATCGATCCGAGGGCCTAGAATTTTTCTGATGAGTCAACTTTGTGTTTTCAGAAGTAAGTCTGAACCAAGAATGTTTGAATGCCTATATCTAGTGTTGGAAATGATTCCAACTTCATAATGAATCTTGTACACATTATCCGCTAAAAGCCACGACAAACTCCAGATGAAAAGACTACCTTGAAATGGACAGCTCCCAATCCTCAAAAACATTGAACAAGAGAGACAGCCCTGCCCAGACCAGAATTGCAAGCACCCAACCTTGGCCACCAAATGGAGATTGGTGGATGTTTATGGGCAATACTGGTTTTGAGGTTGCCTTCTGATGATTCCATGCTCCAGAATAGGCTTTTGTGAATTCCCTGCATACACAATAAAAAGCCCTTCAATGGACGCTCCTAACCTTGAAAGTTAGGCGGCTAGAACTAGGGGTGTGGCCATGAGTTGTAAACATACAGCAGAGATTACTAGTCAAGAACCATCAAGTTTACAGTGCCTTGGATATCAAATGAGGAACAACAAACACCATATATGCTTAACCAGACTCATAGCAAACTCCCAGCTATTTTGTGGATATCTGTAACATCTGAATGCACAAATGAGAACTTACCTTCTGGAGCAGTAAACCAGAAAGGCTGGAATGATTAGCATTACAGCACACCCGGCAAATGCCCCGGTAAAGCCCACTAGCTCATCCACTGACACATTTGCATGCTGGAAGTACATGGAAGAATGTTAATATCAAGCTTTGAACTCAGAAATGGCCAATTATAATGACAGTAATCAGAGAAAATAACTTTAACCCCAAGGTGCCCAAGTTAGAAATAGGAACAACGCTTCATATAGAAATACAATTTTCCATGTGTATCCAAACTACCCCATAAATTATCTGCTTATTACTGATATGCAAGTAGACCTTTCTAATCTCCAAATGGACAAAAGTGTCCATTACCTTAACTCATTAAACATCAAATGAATCATTATTAACCTCTGAAAAAGAGTTGAATTGCAGATTCAAAATACCCTATAACAGGAGATGATATGAACAGATATAGAAGTTTTTATTTCTATCTATGAGGTTCGAAGTCCAATTTTTACTTTTCTTTAGGGCACTTTGGAATTCAGAAGTTTCTGGTGATTCATTTGAGACTAAATGAGAGAGACTCACCTCAGCAACGTAAGAGAGCAAAGTGGGCGGAACAACAGCAAGCAAAGTGAGCAGAGTCCGCCGGTAGCTAGTTTTGGATTGTGACGTTGAAAGTGCTGGATCTGAAGGCGAATTCCTGTGCATCACTGTTACAATTGCACGTCCACATGTTACATGGAACCAAATAAACAGAAGGGAGAGCTTGTAAGATGAATCTCTTTCCACAATATTATTTATTAACTTGTGAAGAACCCATTGTCAAGCAACGACATCCTTGTTGAAACCTCTCCATCATTAATAAAATCTTGTAAAAATCCTCAAACAATGCACTAATCTTTGTGAGCGAGAATGAAATATTATGGATGGAAATGGGATGAATACACTTGATTGAGAAGTGACAGGACTACCTTTCTGTGAAACGTGATGGAATAGAGTGTCGAGATTGTTGCGCAACGTTATGGATAGCATGGGAAAACTTGACGACAAAGTGAACACTGCTCAACCCAAATGTGGTTAGAATATATGGGAAAATGATGATATACATTGAACATATTTCACTTAATAGTGACAGCAACTTTTAAATGAAATATGGAATTCAGAACTCTTTATATGACATGAACCATGTAGTTTTATTTTAATCGAGCGATACGTAGTAAGAGTACGTACCTGGAAAGAGGAATAGCCAATCGCCAAGGAATCCATATTCTGTGTCGGTTGCGTTAAGAGTTCCAAGGCATATACAACATGAATACAACCAACTCTTAGAGCATTTAAAGCTCAAGTGGAAGGATACGGTTTGGGGGGAAATTGAAGGTCAGGGGATCCATGATATTTCCAAGACCTGCAAATTTAAAGCCATCATAATCAGAATCATCTGAGTTATTTGTCAGGTCAGACCCTATTTAGAAACCTCGAATCTCTTTTTTGACCTAGAATTATAATATGTCAGTTACAGATCAGCATGAGTTGTGTAGTTGGTTCCTTCTTGGCTTGTTGAACACAACCTTAATGATAGGAGCACATCCAAGGGAACTAATAAATAGTAAAGATTGACAATGACGAAACTTTATGTTACAATGAGCTACCACAAATGTAATGCTCCTTAACACATCTCATACTTATTTTTACTTTGTTTCAGCAAGAACATTGAACTAATTTTAGCCGCCTTTAAACCTCAAAACAATATTTTGCTAATTTTCGAACCTCTCTTCCCTCTTCTCTAACGCAGTGGGAGCTTCACTTGTAGATCTGTCAGATGAAAATGCATATGAAAGTTCCCTTCAACAGAAAAGCGTACCAAAGGCAAGGCCGCTGGTGACAAAAAGCAAAAGGTACACCACAATGACGCTCCCAAATGCCACTCCGACAATACGCTGCAGGTGTGACTTATCTCGCATGGGTGTAACAATGCCAGGTAAACTGCATTCAGAGGTCACACAAAAAATCCACCCATAATCAGTTGGGGACTGTTTTTTTATAAAGGAGGAACGAAGAAAGAGATAACATAGAAGTTGTGGCATCACTGAGCTGAAGAAGAGGAATGAAAGTCAGATCAAAGGTACCTGTGGTGACACATAAATGAATAGACAGCTCCTCCGAATAAGTTTGGCAAAGCTCTGCAACGCATACGTTCTAAATTAGTGGTCAAGGACAGTAACCCTAGTGAAAACCACGTCATATGTCGAGATCATTGCAAATTAACATCAAACGATGAGGCATGTGCTTTTTCTTTGAAACTCTTGAATCAGAAAATGAGGAGTTTCTCAAACAAAAGTCTACGTGGTGCGACCTGATTTCAGTGTGAACAAATCTGTTGAATAACAAGAGAAGTGGTGAGAGCATACGCAATATTAGCGACTGGAACATCACTATCTTGACGGCCTCCTTTAACAACTTTCATGGCTGCCAAGATGATCATCCTGAATTCAGCATTTGGCATCAAGTTAGCATACCATTCTCGTGTCAATGATTAAGAATCACTTGAAAATCGACTCATAATTCATGCTATTAAGGAGCATAGAGAGAAAAGTCCCATACGTGTAAAGTGATATATTCCGAATGGCCTGCACATCTCACACATGGAGTAAGTTGAAATGGACGTTAATACTCACCTTTCTAAGTTGAGGTAAGGGATTCAGTAATAAATATATCAAAGCAATTGAACTGGTTAATACGGACAAATGGTTAAGCAAGGGGCATACCAGCGTTGTCATCTGCAAGAGCTTTGTTTTCTGGAAATCAAAGAAGCTGCAACAAACCAACCAAGGTACATTAATATAAAACTGACTTTCAGAAAAGAATGCCCAAATCGTAACATGTGTAAAACAAAAGTGCATTCCATAAAGGTTTTCGGAATTTACCAGAGGGGCAAGCTAACACAGAAGAAGATACCCAGATACAGATCAAATGCCCATGAATCTGGAGTGAAGTCGGAGAAGAAGAGGGCCAAAGACCTCGCAACTAAAGTACTATATATTACAGAATCTCCTATAAGATACAACTGCACACACCACTCACATCGATAAGAATATCTAAATAAGCCTCGACAAGAATATCTTAACTTACTAGCCATACCATTTCAGTAACAAGATTCACCAAAAGTCAAAACTATCAGTAACCAAAATAATGAATGTTGCTGCTTCTCGATACTAAAGAAAAGAGCTTGTCAGGTGAGAAGACTGTACAATCAATGTGGTGTAGAACATGATAATGCCCCATTCGTTGAAAAACAGGCCCTGCAGCCAGACCAGCCTCAACATTCATTAGATTTCTTCACACAACATTCTGAAGAAACACTGACTTTCTTCTCCAGACATGAAAATAAACATCCTGAGAGTGCAAAATGAACCAAGACTCACCGCCATTTCTCCAAGCTCTGTCCTCCTCACAATCTGAAAGAGGTGTTTGTCATTCGGTGCCACGTTAAGACATGGCGCATCCTCAAAACCGCCATCGCCTTTCATACCTAACTCCTCGCCCAGAAGGGCGTGCTCTTCAAGTCCATCCTGAAAATCACAATAAAACTCAAATAAAAAAAGATGTTGAAACAATGTAAAGTGAGGCGAAGATACCGCGAGTATTGACCTCTTTTCTCATTTCAAATCGTTAACATTGACCTCTAAATTTCTATAATCAGCTTGAAAAAAGGTGGCTACAATTCATCGCAAAACATTTTCTTTTCTTCTTCATTCTCAACGCTCTTCCATTCTTGATTGAAGGTTTCTAGATGAGAAACCACCAAGCTTTTCCAGCACTTTACAGGTATCTTATTGAAACTTTGGGAAACTTTCCAAAAATACCTAATGTATATAAACAATGTATAGAAGATATTGAGTTCACAGCTAGAGTCGACTTTCACCATACCTTGCTTCGGAGCCGAATAAGGGCATTGGCAGTGGCCATAGCTTCCAGCATGAACGTCACACTTACATAGCTGCACAACAATGTAATTGAATTTTTGACACTATTCCTGACACCAATCAAAACGAATGACCACAAAAACGAGGCTTACCTCAAGAAGGCAACTATTAGAATGAAGAATCCGCCCAAAAACTGAAAATGTGAGCCACCACAACACAAGGATTAGACCTAATTCTAAGCCAACAGAGAAGAATTCCATGCTACTTACAACAAGGTGGTCCATGAAAGAGGTCAAATTATAAAGTCACCCACCCAGCCTCCCTTCAAAAGCACAGACGGCAGCGCCAAACATCCTGTGCCCACCATCAAGTTGAAGATATAGCTGCATGAACCCGTCAAATCCATTAAACTCATCCTCAGACAGAAAAACAACAACAACAACAAAAAATTGTTGAGGACAACGTACATGAACGCAACAAAAGGCGAATACTGAGATCCATGAACTTCGTCCATTTTGCCCATCCTGAATCAGCTACTTCCTATGCCGCAACTTCATGTTTCAAAACACCCAATTCTTCTCACACCTGCAAAAAAACCAAAAAAAAAAAAAAAAACATATTTAAAAAAAAAACTCCTCCACCAGAAGTAAAGCTAGAATGTAACCCAAGACCCAGAAAAACTAGGGTACCATCAAAAGTAAGGCATTCTCCGAAAGAGATCTAGATCCAGAGAAGCGCTTCGGACCTAGACAAGCGATTTCCATTAGAACCTCAACAGAAAAGTAGACGACAGGAGTGAAGATCTAGAAGCGAAACCTCAGAAAGGTGGGACTTTCCTAAAGGAAACGGAGGAGTTAGACATTGCAGTCATATTATTGAGTGTAACGGCGATGCCTGGAGCTCCAATGATGCAGTGGACTCCGGCGGACTCATTGACCTGCTGCAACGGATGCAGATTCTTACGTGCGACGTGGGTCCCAACCTCATGTCACTTTAGCGGTAACGCTTCAAATAGCGGTGATTCGACTTACGCTAAACTTGGGATTTCTTCTTTTTTTTTTAATTTTATTATTATTATTTTAATTTTTTTTAAACATATTTATATTTTGTTTTTGTTTTGTTTTATTGTTTTATTATTTTTTTTTATTTTTTTTTATTTTTTTTTATTTTTTATTTTATTTTTATTTTATTTTTTTTATTTTTTTTTATTTTTTTATTTTTTTAAAGTTTTTTTAAATTTTATTATTTTTTAAATTTTAAATTTAAATTTATTTATAAATTTTATTTTATTCCTATATTCTTTTTCTTGTTTTGGCACACACATGTTGCTATGTTGGTCCCATCAAGTGAGAGAAGATTTTGCAGATGGGGATTGAAAGACTTGGAAGTTTTTAAATTTGTCATTGCCGTCATTTGAAGCAAATTGAAATATGAGGTGAAATGATTAGGTGCAACTTTGGTGGGCATTGACTTAGTGGTGGAACAAATAAATTCATGGCAGCCTCCTTTGGAAACTGGAGTTTTTCTTCTTTAGAAGGGTGTAGCAAAAAAATTAGAAGTCCAAACAAAATATGTTTTTTTTCTAATCAAGTTTTGGATTATTGGAAAAAAAAATAAAGCTCACTATTGTACTACGTGATCGTTGAATATCAAATTAAATACTTTTAATCAAAATCAAAATTGCAAGAGTTTGCCCAAGATGTCAAAGTCCGAATCAAGAAGAGGGAAATGAGAGAGTAGCTCTGTAAAACCTCGTGAGGAGGAGGTTTGGGTGTTAGGCACGAATACAAGGCACAAGACAATGAGGGTTGTTGGGTCTCATTGTGAATCCCGATGTGTATTCCCTTGTTGCTAGGAGGTGTTGCTATGATGTGTGGAATGTTGGAAGGGATTGCAAGCTTAGATCTATTGCTTCAAAGCTTGAATGGGGATGCAACTACCTAGGACTAGTATGGGAGAGTAGGTCTGAAAGTGGGGCTCTGTATTGGCCCAGATCTAGAATTAGAACATGCATTACCCATATCGAGCCTTAAATAGTGAGATCTAGATCTAGATACAACAACACAATAGAAATACCATACACCTAGATCCCTCCCCATCCAGGCTACAAGCACCAATACATGATGAGAGTTTAATGCCCACAATGTACAGATGACCAACATCAAGATACAAGACTTGCTCACAAAGACCAACAATCTCCAAGACCAGCTAAGCTATTCATCTGTATTTTGCAATCTGTAATGCTTTAATGTTGCTTTCATAGAAATGGTAGGTATTCATCAATGTATGTTGAGAAAGTAGAAGTCATGTATGACCCCTTTCACAAGAAGCTGAATAGCAATAATAGCACATCACGATCAGCACAAGCGTACAAGAGACACTACACGATGGAGACAACGAACAAGGTTGAGCTTATGAAGACAACACAAAGAAGTGATGGACGACACGGCGACACAGTTCAAGGCACTGGAGCCACAACAAAATCAAGAAGACCCCACAAGCCCAAGATGTTTGTACCGTCAGCACCACACCAACATCAGCAAACCAAGATCAACCCAGCCATCACCAAATGCATGACACAGATCTCCGAACAAGACACCATATCATCCTCCCGGCCAAGGTAAGTATCCTAACTTCTCTCCTAACCCACATACCTTCTCAATTCCTTGTCAACAGAAAGGACTGCGATCACCATCGACATGCAACCAACAAAAGAGGACAACAACACATCAAACAAGAGCTAATAGAAGAAACAAAGGCAAAACATGAGAACTCACCAAAGGTGAAAGTGATGGAAGCGCAAACCCATAAGCTACACACTTCAAAGAGCTTTGTAACCCGACCACCACAACGCCCCCACCACTTGCGGTACCAATTGCAGCAACATCTTCATGTAGACAAGATCTCAAGACATCATTCAACAATCAGGTTTACACACATCCAAGTAAGTACCCTCACCGCCCCGTTGTCTTCTTCCTTCTCTATTTGCAAAGCACTATTGGATGACGGCATGAGCTTTAGAAAGTTTTTGGCCATCAACATGGATGCCCAATACCCAAGAAAATACAGCCAACCGCAACCTCACTGACGTAACCCTAGCCGCCACAACAAACCCAAAAATGGAGTACTCATGGAAGAATAAGACCTAAGCCTTGATCTCAATCACCACAACCAACAAGCTGCAACCAAACGGCTCTGTGCAAAAGACATCCCTAAACGCCGACTAGCCCAAAAATGAAGATGATCATCGATCACAACATCCATCAAAGACCAACACACCACAAGGTATAAATCACACCTCCACCACCCCCTCAAACCCTCTTACTTTGTTCCACTACGCAGGCTTTTACTTCCTACCCTTTGGAAACAAAGCGCCATATGTTCAGCTTGAAAGGAGGACACGAACCTACTTTGAGACGCAAAGGAGGGTACGATCTTGTGCACAGATGCACAGTACCGGAGGAAAGAACCATTGCTTTCAAGACCATTGCGGACACTTCTAACTTGTGAAGAACATCTCACTCCCTCCCTTCAAAATTTGTTGTTTATACACTGCTTGATTGCTTCTGCATTGTTTTACACTGATTTGACGTTTGCGCATTACTCAAAGTCAATACAGAATCTACAGATAACAAAGAAAAAATTGATTAGATCTGACGATACGTCGTATTCTAGTACATAAGAATCACAAAGGGAAGGTGTCAGGAGATCAGAACTGACCGCCGAAGCACACAGAAAACCGGACCGGAGGCTCGCCCCAAGCAATCACAAGCGGAAGTCCTATCCGAGATCTGGAGGAAAAACACCACACTACAAGCAGCCAAGATCAAGATCTGCAATGCACACACAATTGCAACAGCAGCCCAAGGCATCTCACACACTCGCAGCTCGCGCCGGCCTTTGAAGAAGTCAACGTTAACCTACAAATCCCGGATTGATCACGAGCAAAGAGTTTGCACTTCGGGCTCAGCAATTCCCAGAAACCCACAAATCGAAGACGCAGAGTAAAGAGTTTGGGCTTTGGGCTCGTAGCTCTCAGAAATCCACAGATCGCAGTCGCAAATTAGGAGTTCGCACGCATAGTGCACAGAAACGTAGGCGTAGTGCATAGAGACGCCGACCCATTACATAGAGACGCAGGCGCAGTGCCTAGATACCCACAAAAATTCGAAGGCGCAGTGCCCAGAAACGAAGTGCCTAGAGCCTAGAGGCTAGCACTGGAAGGAGAAGTGCCAGAGCCTAGAGATGAAGAGCCAGTGCACGGAGGTAAAGTTAGAATGTCCGAGGGCGCAATGCCTGGAGACGCTATACCAAAACCTCTAGGCGCATTATCGGAGCCAAAAGGCAAAGCGCAGGAGACTGCAATCTATTATTGGAACTAAGAATCGCAGCCTACAATTGTGACTCATTACCACCGGGACCTTACTCAAACAAAGTTGTGGAGAATTGTTCTCATAGAGAACTCTAAGCCCAAGCATAGTGCCACAGTAGGGTGGTCCTATCAAATCAAGGATCAACACCACAACACCCAAGCTGAAACCGTATACTCATGTTATTTTCTTCTCTCACCTCTCTCACGATTTTATATTTTTTGCTATCATTTGGTTTGTTATGCAAACATATGGGCATGCAAACAACTCTCAATGTTGAAAAAAATTATTTTGGAGAGGTGACCATTATTGCGGCACCTCTCATGTAAGTGTACGTGTAAAAGTCACTAAGTGTCACAATGCTAGTCACTCTTATCCCCACTTTTTAAAAAGTGGTTGTCAATCTTATTACTTGCATGTTGTCAATATTGTTACCTCCCACTCTTTTTTTATCATCTTAGCTTCAACAAGTCCTCAATGCATGTTGATGGAATAAGTTAAGAACAAGGCAATAAGGAGGAATATTGAAGTAACACTTTACACTTCATCAAGTGAAACTTTTGCTCTTTATTTTTACAGCATGTCTCAAGTACAAGCCACAATCACCCCCTCCAATGTTTGTTTGTTGAAGTGATTTAGCAAAATCCTTGTCGTGTGATTGTAAGTGAAAATGCTTTAGTTGTTGCAAGTGCCACCCAAAAAAAGGTGAAGGCAACAAGTTTGCCTCACACCAAATATTGGCTAGGCTTTTACACAATGAATATATTTGCAAAGAAAAGTGGTTGACCAAAAGTATCCATAATTGCCTTGGAAGAATTCGTCAAGTTTGGTCTAAACACGAAAGAGGCAACTGAAAGCTTTGAAGCAATGCCTTCATTTCCATTTGTTCCCCGAGAGGAATGGCCCTCTGAAAGGATTGATGGAAAAGTTGGCAACCACTTCAATCTCACCCAACTTCCAAGTGAAGTTGAGATAGATGACAATGACTTTGCGTTAGATTACCAAGTATCAATCCATTTTGAACTTGGTGATCAAATATGGACAAAAGATGTTGTATTAGAGATGATAAAATCAAGGCTTAAAGACATAGAAATCCTTGTTGGGACGCGCATTAGTGAGCCAATAGCCATCTTTTGCTATTACGAGTCTAAAAATTGGAATGGAGTCATTTAGTTGCATCTAAAAAATCAAGGAGTGGATGGAAAGGGATTGTTGCAAGGGTTGAGGCCCTTCATTCTCATTTTGAATGTAGGAATCCCAGACAAAGGGAATGTATGTAAATCATACAACGCCTCGGCCTTTTCACATCTCTTGTCAGTAAAAATATCCGGTCCTAATCTTGCTTGTAAAGAATCATATGACTTGCATGCCGAAATTGTGAGAGATGGCTTTGCAAGAGGCTATGATTTTGAAGTGACAGGGATAGAAAAGAAGGGGTTTTCTGAGTTTGGATGGGTGAAAACTCCTTCTCCCGTGCAAGCGGCCAAAGTGAAGGACTACAAAGTTGCTTTGATAATGAGATCTTTGTGCTGATCTTTGCAACTTGGAAGATGGATGAAGATGAGATTGCAAAAAAAATTGTCTAATTCTCATTGCAAAGCATCTTAATAAAACAAAAAGTAAAAAAGAACTATCGGATGGAATCAAGTCCATATTTGGGGATGAGAATATGGTTGATACATTCTTCAAAATCGAGCATAGGCGTCATGTAGGGACTTGCAATATTGAGTGTTTAAATGCAGCGGTGTATAAAAAGTTCGTCAAACAGAGTCAAAAACTCCATGGTAAACACATCATGTTTACCCCCTACCATAAGAGTTTGGACGGTAGTTGCAAACCAAGTGCAGATGAATTAACGAGATTAGGATTTATGGATGTAAACTCGGTTGTCGCAAACGTAGTAATTGCCATGGAAAATGGCCCAAACATGGGCAATGGTGTCACCCTACAACAACTTTGGAGAGAAACATAACGACCATGAAAGGGGAAATTTTGGAAGAAACAAGACAATATGCGAATATGGTGCAAGCAAACACAGTCAAATTCCTAACGGGGGAAATGTTGACTCTTTTATCCCAGCTCATTGCAACCATCATAATGGCAGAAACACAAGCATCGGAATGAGAGCAACGTGTCATTGAGAGTAAGATGGACACGTCAATCTAATAGCGTCAAACAACACTACAACCAAACATACTATAGTATGTATGTATATATATACAAAAATATACATGTATAAAACCCAAAATCAATAAATAACAATATATATAAAAGAAAAGAAAAGCATATCATGGTATACTTATATACTACAAAACAACAACAACAACAACAACATCAACATCAACATCAACATCAACATCAACAATAACATCAACATCAACATCAACATCAACCTCAACATCAACATCAACATCAACATCAACGTCAACATCAACATCAACATCAACATCAACATCAACAACAACAACAACATCATCAACAACAACAACATCAACAACAACAACATCAACAACAACGATATAATACACACCATCCCAAAACACTACAGACTGTCTAAAACACAGAAACACCAAATAAGACACAAAAATATAAACATAGAAACAAAACAAAAATCATACATTCAACTAAAATTATTCATAACCAACTTCTACTACTACTACGTGGTGGAGACATTGAAACAAACCCTAGTTCCATGCCAAACTTACTAAATACCCATCCCTCGTCACATTAAAAAAGAGCCAAAATGTACTTTATCCTAAGCACAATAAAACTTCACCCCAAATACCAACATATATCTAAAACATGTGCACTCCTCCCAAATAGCACACACATTACACAACACACATAATGCTGCATTTCCACATATTGTCCAATTCATCCAACAAAATAATATACACCCACCATCATATATACTATATGCCTTAATAATCACTACCCACCCCACCTTAGAAGAATGTAACAACCTCCTATCACCGCAATACTCTAATATAACACAATGGACCAACACTTTCCTAAACAAACTAGTTGCCCTACATAATCCACCCAAACAACACATTAATACAAAGCACTTGTATGTAAAATTCATTGAAGACAAAGAAGACATTATTTTTCATAAAGATTCAATTCATAAAAAACTATACAATTTCATCCACAATCAAAACCCACCTCCGACACAAAACACAATAAAACAAAAATTTCCATTCCTCCCTAATAATCCAATTAAAGAATCATGGAGATGCTTCAAACGTATACCAAAATACTCACATCCACCCCCACTACTTCTATACATCCCCTTCTAAATCAGAACACAAATCAAATAAACAACATCACATGTTATCTAACATGGAACGCTTCATCCCATAACAGTGCCCTCCCATGTATCCAAAACCTCACCACATGCAACAATACTCTCCCTGCCATAATTGCCATCCAAGAAACTAAACTCACAGCCACAAAATCTACTATACACATACAAAGAATTTTCCTAACTATAAACTTATCTTTAATAATACCCATACACTTACACGTTGCATCCAACAACGTCGTCTATATACACGAAGCCGCAGTGGCCTACTCACACTAGTACACAAATCATATGCATTCCCTGGCAACATCGTTAAAATCCACACACCAATGCATATCACTCCATACCTACGGATAATAAGAATTAATAACCAACCCCTTCAACCATGGCTAATACTTCAGATTTACATGCCATCCCACCTAGAAGACATAAAATTCATCACAGATATCAAGAATACCATTACCACTCAAATTGACAATCACCCAAACCACACATATTTATTGTGTGGTGATTTTAATAGAGACGTTGCACTAATAGACAGACAACACGGGGACCAATTCTTCCCACCACAACACATTGATCAACAATGGCATAACTTCACCGATAGCCTAAACCTTACATATATTCATACGAATACACAATACTTCAAACATAGTGGCTATGACCATAAAGACTTAAGTTTAATAGATGGCTTTTACATACTAAATCCCAACCACGCACAATACACATGCACTACGAAAACAAAAATCATTCTAAACTCATATCACTCACCAATCCAATTAAATATTCTACAAACACACTCATTAGCAAAACACACACAATACCAAACAATGCAAATGTTTGAATACTCAATCACATCCCTTAATCTAATATTCAAAATTTCAATACTATGTTTTGGAGACGGCTTCACTATAGATAAATGTGGTCAACCACAAATCCCACTATATACCTACTTTAAGAGAGCCACATATGATATGTGCCTCAAAAAACCTAGGCAATAACAAAGCCCCAGGGCGAGACCACATTCCAAACTCCATATTAAAACTAATGCCCCCTAGGTTCCATGAACTTCTCTCTCTATTCTTCTCCCATTGCTATAAACAAAAACAAATCTCCGCCTCATAGAAAACTAGATCTACAATATTACTATATTAAAAAGGTGACTCCGAGCAATGCTCCCCAATCATAGACCGCCAGCACAATCTATAAACTCTTCACAAGCACATTCACATACATATTATCTTCATACGAAGAGAAACACAAAATCTTATACGATAGTTAAGAAGGCTTCCGTGTCGAAAGGAGTACTGCTAGACAACTTCAAACCATAGTAGCCGCAGTAGAAGACGCACGATTTACAAACCAAGACATATATATTCTATACATTGATTTCAAAAATACATTTGGCTCTTTTGACCATGCTAGATTATTTGCAATTATATCTGACCTAGGATAACCTTCAAACGTTGTTGCACTAGTTGGGAACATATACTCCCACTCCTCTACCTCATACGTGGGAGAATATTTTGGAACAACCCAACCTATCCCCATACAACAAGGAACTATACAAGGTGATACCTAAAGTCCATCCCTATTCATTATCTTCTTAGAACCACTACTAAGATGGATGCAAAGGGGTAACAACGACTACACCTTTGGAACATCTCAAGTCACTGTAAACTTGGTTGCTTATGCAGACGACCTAGCCGCTAAAACAAGAAAACTATGATCAATGCAAATCCAACTTAATAAAATCGACAAATTTTGCGAATGGTCCGCTATGGATGTTGGCACCCAAAAATGTGCCGCCACGGGATGTCCACACAAATCCAAAATGAATCCCACCACATTCAAAGCACTTATGCAAACTGCCAATATAAAATATTGTAACCAACCCATTTCCATACTACATCAAAATGAACCACACGTGTATCTTGGCACACAACTTGTCCTCTCACTAAAATGGAAGATACAAATCCACACCACTACCACAAAACTCACTAAACAATGCAAAGAATTGATAACATGCTCGGCCACCATGAAACAAAAAATAACAATGGTAGACACAGTACTTAGATCCGGAGTAGCATACAATTTTTATGCAGTACCATACTCCATGCCCGCCATAAAAAAACTAGACAAAAAAATCACAACCACACAAATAACAATTTGTGCCAACAAAATGTCAAATATCATAACCCAACTCCCAAAAACATTATTTGGATTAGAAGCTTTCTCCCTTAAAAATACTTACTTCCATTGTATAGGCAAACAACTCCAAAATGCATTCAACGAGAAAGGTAGACTTGGAAAGATCTACAAAGGACGCACACTCTATCCTTGCTAAATACGGTGGTGCTAAAAACATTCCTAGAATAAACAAAGCCGATTGCATTAGATCACCAATCACCTGAATATTTTTTCTACTAATAAACAAAGCACAAATTTACCTCAAAAGCACACTCACGGATTTTCTTTTAGAACCTTCACCTTTGGAGCAAATGTGGCTACAAGAAACTCATAATGACACAAAAATTAACCAAAAACTCTTTAAAAACTATTCTCGGTAAACATTACCGAATTATAACAAATTACACTACCAAATGGAACACATATTATGAACCACAATGACTTCAAAACATTTAATGCTCCACCATCCAAACTAGTGAAAAGCGCTTTTAATATTGCCCAACAACTATTTTGCTAACCTCCATGCCCTAATACATGCACATCACCATGCACTACACACCCAAACCCCTACACACTTTGAGACACATATGTCACCACCAACACTAACATCCATCCCAGAAACACCCCCTCACCAATTCACCCCCCCCAGCCCACCGCACCCATCCCTTCCTCCCCCGCCAACACACATCTTTAAATCCATCCACATATCTTATAAACCGCATTGTTGACCATAAACATAGAAAACATATTGACTCAGACTAAATTATAAGAAATGATACCAAATATCTATGCCAATGGCAATGTAATAACAATACCTACAACAAATCATTACTCCAAAAGAACCTATTCCCATGGCATGACCAAAACTCCTCCACCCATAACTCCGCACAATTAACACAATATTATTAAAACACCCAAAATATATGCTATTTAGAAATCATTCAAGCACACCACCCCCAAAAACAATCTCATGACCCAAGATACGTCATCCTACCTATAATCATCCCCCTCCTCAATATCCACACAACAGAATGCAACCCCCGAAAAGACATTCTCACATTGAACAATACAATTGGAATTATTGATGATCACGCACACATATATGAAGATATCGGGAGACATCTAATCTCCATCCCCATCACTAGACTCCAATGGCTATTGAACCAATATCACAACAAATTACAAACTCCCACAAACATAAAGCCAATAATCCAATCATTTGAAACCGAAATAGTCTTGCCATATCAAAGATATAACTACGGCATTCCAAAAAATGACCCCCTTAAACTCACACAGTACACATTACCCACGCCCATCTGAGACACATTAATCTCATCCTTCAACATCCGACACTCAAACTTTTTGTCCCCGGTCACATGCTCCATCCAACTCACTAAGTTTTACTCACCTTTGAAAAGAGACAAAATCTTTGGTTCACTGAGAAACGCCTTTGACAACAAAAAGATTGGAAATGGTATTGCACACCCCCACAATATTGAAGAAATACAACATGTATTACATTGGGCTAGACTTGCGGCCAAAAACGACCCAAATATACTTCCACTCTTATCATCACACCAGACAACAACTGGTACCAAAACTTTAACCCACATTCAGGCCCATACTTGGATTCTCACATCATCGCATTATTTGAAGCAGATTCATTACCATATGAAATACCCACGTTAACATCTAAATCAAAAAATAAATAAAGACTAGAGCCATCTACCATACAAATACTATGAATACACCATCAAAATAATACCATTGGCACCACGGAACAACTTGCCACTCACCTCCATAACAAATAATTTGAACATACATCTACCTATATAATAGGCGTCAGTCAGTCTGTCCGCCGCTCCCTAACCCTACACCCTAACCCTAATCCTAACCCTAAATCCTAACTAACCCTAATCCTAAACCCTAATTCTAAACCCTAAACCCTAAGACTTCGCCGGAACATGCGCGCTGTTGTTGGTGAACCCCGTGTGGATTTGGACAACCGTACATTTTCAGAGTGGCTCCTGGCGCTGGGGGAGGACAGGCTGGAGAAGGTGATGGATGACATTATTAGGTGTCCACGGGCGATGATTGTCAGCAATCACACCTTGAACGGCTTGATCAATGTCGTCTATGGAGGAATTGTTGACGTCAAAGCAAATGCGCGCAAGTACTTCAGCGGTCGTGCCATCCTTGCTGCACGGAATGACGACGTTTCGCGGATCAACGCACGACGTTCCGAGGGATGCAAATTGCAATCTAAAATATAATACGTCAAACAAATTTTATTCTGAGGAGTACTAATAAAAAACCTTCCCTGGTCGGAACGACGGGTACCGAGGCTTGTCAAATGTATTCAAAAATAGCTGCACCTACACCCTCTCTAACCCTGGTAAACAACAACAAAAAATAGAAATAACTTAGATATGCCAACACAATACATCTTTACCTCACCTCACTGCCTCCCCTCCCCACATATTCAAACTATATTCCATTAAAATTCGACCCTACATATAGCTACTACATAGATGGCCCTTTCAAAGAACCAACACAAGCCAGCCCCGGACATTCACTACAAGAAAATAGGGTGTTTAGCAACGTTTTGAAAAATTCCTAAACAACGTCTAGGGGCTTGCTTTGTACATAAAACCACGCTACAACTGTTGCTTCTTTAAAAAGCAAGCCCCTAGGCGTTGCTTAAGAATTTATCAAAACGTTGCTAAACACTCTGTTTTCTTGTAGTGATTGGCATAAAGAAAAAGCTAGAGATGGAATATACAACTCAACCAAAGAAATAAAGATATCCAAAAGACTACATGGATTTCAATATATCTTCTTAGCTAAATTGATGGCCTTATACAGAACCCTCCAAATTATCACTATGCAATACACTAATGAACCTGCACACATCTTTACAGATTGTATAAATGTACTATATCTATTAAACACACAGATAACACACTCTATCCTCCACAATAGTCACCCCGACCAAACTATGTAAACATCTATGGTTCAAATGCTTCATAGTCGTACACAAATTACAACCCTTCATAATGTTAGAGCACATGTCAATATATAGAGGGAAACAAACAAGCGGATAAACTAGCTAAGAAAGGACTAAATAAATCCACTAGAAATGCCAAAACACTTACATGAATACGCCCACACTACCCCATACTATTTCCAAAGAAATAAGCAGGCTTTCATGGAAGAGACCCCGAACAAAGGACCAATAAGATTTTTGGACAAATATCTCAAAAAACAAGATCTAATTAACAACCTCGATTTAAACTTTTGAAAAAATCCCACAATTATAGACCCTCAAAAAACCTGCCTTATTTCGTACTGGACAATATATGGGACATGCTTGCAAACAACTCTTTGTTGGAATAGAATGATTCCCATCCATCACATGCCCAATATGCACCTCCTCACATAGCTACATGTACTCCTCAAATGCCAAAACCTTCACATACACTCCCTAATTGTCAAAAGACACAACAAAGCGGTATGAAAAATCCAAAAACTAATTGTATCCTCAAATAAACCCAAGTTCTTTATTCTTATGTATGCTAGAACCTTCAACAACAACCCACAACAAAACACCGTGCCCCCATGGCTACTTCTATGCACATGTAGAATCCAAAGATGTCATTGTAATGCCAAATTCAGACCATATATATACTATGCGTCAAAGGACTACAATATAAAGACCCCTTACTGGACCACATAGATACAAACCTTATTATCCAATATATCAAATTCAAACATTGTAACAATAGGTTTTCCCCATAAGCAATTGAAAACAAAATTAATAAATACCAACCACTAATTAACAACATTGCAGCTCTTGGATGGAAAGTTGACCCCCTTATTGTCATCACCGCTGGAGCTAGACCTACTACTTTTATTCCCTCTATGAAAAGTCTAGAAAAAACATTCAATATCCCCATTAATCCTATTAAAAAGACATTTAAAAATTTCAACACCATTGCTATTCAACATGCAATGTCCATACTCCTCCACAAACGCAAAATTGAAAATAATCAGTCTCTCCCAAAATCAAATTATACTCCTTAAACCTCTCAAAAGCACATTTAACCTTTACATCTCACCTCTTTGAATTGAGCCTTGTGGCTCTGACTGGCCCTTGGTCCTTGATCACTTGTTACGGGTACTGGTTACTGATATAGAATGTCTATTCTTGAGGGGGAAGTAGTTTCATACTACTAAACCTATGTCTGGTAGACATTGGTTAAGTGGTGGAACAAACAACACTTTATTCACTCCGGCTCCCTCCCTCAGGGGCCGGAGTTCTTCATCTTCTTCTTCTTATCAAAGTCCTCCTCAGGGACAAATAATTTTGCTCGGGATATTACTTTTATCCTACAAGTAAAAGCATATTTCACGTCCAAGGAGGCATCCCATGGAGGTGCAAGAAGCTTTACTCATGAATTTAGTTTATAAAAACCGATTTCTTTATCTACTTTGGAAGAATTGATAGGTATCATATATCTAGTAAATCTTCTCACAAATTTTTGAAGTTCATAATAGTAAGGAAGAAGTATCAACTATAGACAAAATTTCCTTTTAACATCAATACATGTAAAAATTTTAGAATGCAACATAACAGTTTGTGGTAGTTGTACCAAGTTCAAAACGAGAACAATGGGCAAACAAATTAGAAAAGGAAGAAAGACCTGGGTCTTCCAAAAAAAAAAAAAAAAAAAGCCAATAAATTGCAGACTCCATTAACCCTTTGACGGTTGGCTATGGCACGACCATCGTCTACAAGTGTAATAGATTCTCATCTCATGTGTACAGGCCATGCCAAGAGTACGTCAACAAGCAAATATTACATGGAGTCTGATCATGGAACACACTGCCATTTAGTGTGGACCCCAAACAATAACATCTTTGAGGCGAGAAAGTTTCAATCAACTCGGCCAAGGCACCTGGTCACTTGGGCAAGGTTAAATAATCCGAGTTTCTACCAGGTTGTCTTTGTCATGTAATCCAAGAATGTTGTAGGATCATTGACATTGCAGCTTGCCAACATGATTTGAACATACAAATTGCCCACCAACCTTAAACCTAATCCACATAAAGCTAGAAGAGCGACCTACTACCTATCTTGAACCCTAATGCTAGGTTCACAAGGTGGAGGGGTAGGTGCACCTGATGCAGCAGCAGTCGATCAGGATAGGCCTCCCTCCCACTTGTGAATCACCAACGAGTTGCAAAGTATAGCAAAATATGCCATGATAAAAACCGCTGAAAACAGCAGCACTGCCACAATGACAAAGTTCCTCTTGAAGTGAAGGGGTTGCATATCTATACGGCGTCTAGGGCGGGCTACTAGGGTTTCTTGGCGTTCTTGATAGGCAGGCCCTTGCCTCAGGAGGCAAGATAAATTCCTTTCAGTCACCTGATCACAAATGATCCTAGCTGACATCAGCACTGATGCACAATTGAAAGGCTACAAACTGTAACAAACCCCAGGATTTACCACATCAAATAACAAGAGAGACAAGCTTACATGTAGTGCCATCGTGGTTATTTCAATGTCATAATCCAAATGGAGGCGGTCGGAAAACTTTAGCCACAGCGCAACAATGGCTACGAGAGCAGCGAGGCATGTCAAAAGGATGAACCAATGAATGGTTTTACAAGTGGAATAAGTGTCAGATTTGAGCTGCGACACGGCGGTGAGTATAACTCCTTGGAAGACACTGAAAAACCCTACCATGTTGAAAATCTCCGAGTTCAATTCTGCTTTCCTCGTCTGTCGCCGCTCTAGATGGGTGCGGAAATGCTGCTCCCGGCTCTGCAAGAGATTCATAGTTGCACTCAACCCTGTGTTCCCCTCGATAGCTATCAGGTTTCTGACCACGTGGTTTTCATTTACCGGGGGTTCCGCCATATCTACCGGGGGTTCCGCCATATCAACCACACAATGTTCTGGCTAGAAGTTTTAAGTGCTCCACCCTCACCTGGAACAAATCAAATTGATAACAATGCTTGAGATCAAATTGGTCGCTCCGCTAAGCACCCTTGCCGAGTCTCTCTCTCAAAAACCGCAAGCTCAAAAGCGCCGCTAATACTTATTTATCGATTTCCCAAATGCGAAAAAACATCTCTTGATTATCTGCAGTATCAACAATAGCATCGTTAATAAGTAGCATCATTGAAGTCGATATATGAGGTCAATGAACTGAGATAGCGGAGCAACACAAAACAAGTCTGGTTGTGTTTTACAATTGCAAAATAATGAAATAATAATGGTTAACAACGACAGAATGAAATACGATTAAAAAGTGAACAATGAGGGTCAACACACTGGTTGACCTCACTAACCTCATCCAAAACATTACAAATACAGACCCAAACAAAGAAACAGAGCTGAGAAGCTCTCTTAATTTCTGCGGTACTCCTGATGATGCTGTGAGCAACGGCAGAAATTCCCGGAGCTCGCTCTCACAACAGAAACCACACACCCTCTACTCGCTCCTAACCAAACGCACATAGATTCAGAGAAAACGAGAGAGTCTGAGCAAACTGCCTACAGCTCTCCAGGCCGCCTCGCGCCGACTCCTCGCCAACGAGGGCGAGGTGTTCAAACAATGGTTTGGTACGAGTGTCGGTATGCTAATGATCACGTCATCGATAGTGAGAGAGTGACTGTCACCACCCAATTAGTTTCCTCTGAAAACGACGTCAAGAACTCAGACTCGACTACATGACTTATCACTATTTCTGCCGCTACTCAACAAAACTACCCAAGCGTGACTACATACTTTGCAACGGAATCGATGTTTCGGAAGCATGTCAAACATGAACTTGGAGAATGAAGAGCAGCTTACCAGAACTTAGATGTGGCAATTTGTGGAGGTGATCGAACCCGTTGCACCAGAATCGCCTTCGACCTGTCACTCAGCAGACGATCGCCTTCCACTGAGTCTCATCCATGAAGAAATTGATGAATACAGACATTTGAAGATGGGGTTGTGGAGCCTCCGAGCCGCTAAAACCAGGTTACCGATTCCCTGCATCGTCACGATTCTAGGGAAAATCGTAAACAAAGAGCTCATTGTCGGAGGCCTACTTCTAGTTCCATTACTATTAATTAAAAGCAAAAAGAAAGCTGGGCATTTTCTGGCTGTATCTGTACAGGCTTCTATTTCAAGATGTCTGTACCATATACTGCTGCAGAA
Source organism: Bryoerythrophyllum caledonicum (assembly GCA_963971425.1). Taxonomy (NCBI): domain Eukaryota; kingdom Viridiplantae; phylum Streptophyta; class Bryopsida; order Pottiales; family Pottiaceae; genus Bryoerythrophyllum; species Bryoerythrophyllum caledonicum. Next base: position 11,132,933 of record OZ020526.1, on the reverse strand, counting down.
TCTAGTGTTCTTTGATGATTACAGACTCATTATTAATAGAGTGCACCCCGACGAGGAAAGATGGTGCCAGACAGGACGAAAGTTTTTTATGCACGAGAATAGACGTCCCAAAATCTCATACTTCCTATTTCTGCACCGATGAGATGCACGGCAATCAATGCTCTTGGGCCCTACCCCATGCAAGCTAAAGCTCCCCTGTAGTACCCCAAGTTCCCAAAAGGTTGACCGGTGGTTCCCCCACACCTTTTCCAAGCCAAGTCACCATGTGCATGTGGTCCCATTTACTGACATAAGATCCTAAGATTTGAGGTAAAGATCCTTTACTTTCAGGGAAATCTTTGTTCTTCATAGATTTCTTGAAAGTCACCGAAATACACTGGATAGTCACCCCAAATCTTAGGGTCTTATGTTAATAACTGGGACCACATGCACATGGTAATTTGGCTTGGAAAAGGTATAGGGGACATTGGTCAACTCTTTGAGAACTTAAGACATTATGGGGGAGCTTTAGCTTCAATGAGGTATGGCCCAAAAGCATTGATTGCCAAGCATTTTACTCCAGCATATATAAAGTGATATAAACTTCCTCATACTCTCTTTCTTTGCGTTTTAAAATCTCATACGGCCGGACACAATATTCCTCCTAGCTTGCCTCTTCCGGAAGCACTTCCAAGAAAACTCTCTTAGAGAATCTCCACCCTGGGCGGGATAATTTCCACGCCAGGGCGGAGAATTCTAAATAAAACTGGCACCTTTGAGAACTTCCAGGATGAACATGCTCCATATACGGAGAAAATAAAAGCACAAGCCTATATTGCAGCCACCCTCATGTTTTCATTTAATCAGTTCTCGTTCCCGTGGGTGGTGTGGTAAACTTTGAGTGGTCAGAAGCTAATGACCACTCACATGCTGCCATGTGGCGGCATGTGAGTGGTCACCAAGAATAGGAAAAGATGGGGCTTGCCCGACAAAAAGAGTCAATTTGACATTTCGTGAGCTGCAGAACGGCAAAATGGTGAGGAGGGATTCCGGGTTGGCATCTGTGGTGCAGCTCTTTCAAGTAGAATCCACAACATTTGAGCAAATCTGTCGGGGCCCCGTGCCTCGATAGAGATGCTCTTAAGCGCACCGCATCAATGTCTGTCTGATTCAAGGGATGCCACTATATGCAACAAAAAAGCCTTCTTTGTATTTTGTGCAAATAAACCACAATTTGAGCACATTGAAATGGAAGAAAAAAATGGTGCAATCTGCCTCAATCATCAAGTGCGTGTCTGTTGGTAGGCCTATGTGATCCACTATGAATCCTTGGAAAAGCTTTATGTTTTCATAGACATGCCAAATCTTTCTTGAATGCACTAGTTTGATTTTTCTAGGTGGATAATGGCGGAGTTTATGTACTATCAGGTTGGGCAGTAGTAGTTCTCCTTATCCTAGATGTCGTAATTTTCCTTCTGTATTAATGGCGTTGCGCCAACCTTTCCAGTACTTATGAAATTCTCTCTTGTACCAATCTCGTACAAAAGGACACGAGGATATTTCCAAATTCATCCTCTAGAATTTGGGCCTTACGTCTTTCCATCCTTGCCTTCTTCAACTGCTTATTACTAGAAAGAAACCAAGTCCGTGTTTCCTTCATTTCTTCTTTCCCTTTTATTTATGCCCCGACAATATTCACCGTTGTGTATTGGGCTCTCGTAAAAAGTGGGTTCTTACTTGCCAAAATACCGTTCTACAAATTTGGGCTCTTAAGAGAAACACCAATTTCAAGCGATCACAAATCATTGCCCTTGAACGCGTTAGTTTCCAGCTTCCTCAGAAGCGAGATACACGTCCATGCTGGCACTTTCATTCAATCAATGTTGATGGCATTAACCTCACTATGTATCTAGTTCCAATCTTCGAGAGGACAGTTACATCCCTTGTCCCCTTTCACAAAAGCAATGAAGCGTTGTTCCGGCGGGCTAGTCACTGCCGAGCTTCAGCGATGGGGGTCCGCCCTAACGATTAAGGCAATAATTTGGAAGTGCACGATGGTGCCTTTTCTAAGACTTGGGTGCATTGTTGAACTTGACATTGACTCCTCCACTACCGACACCTTGGTGCACTACATTGTTATGTTTAGCTCAATTTTGGCTTGCACATGTTGGGACTTTGTTTAAATGCAAACAAAGGCCAACCAATCCGGCCAATCTTAGGTTAATTGCAAGCATATATACTTTGTCTATGCGGTCGTATGCAAGCTCAACAAGCTTGAGGACTTGTTTGTCCACACCCCCACACTTAGCTTCAACAAACTCATGTCTATAGTGAGAGCAATTCTATTGTACAGGCTTGCTTGAAACTTAATAAATTAAACCAATACCGAGTGCAATACATTTAGCCAGTATTGTTGAGTTAGTTTGTACCGTGTATAATGTTTGCATATCTTTTATGAATGACAAATCTACAAATTCATTGTTCATTCTACTTCACAAGTGTAACATGTATTTATCTCTTGTTTCATTTGTTCCAACTTTCAAAATTCTCCTTGAGTTTATCATTCAACAAAATAAGCCCAGGATTACACATGTTGTCAAATGTATAGTTGACAAATGGAGGAATTATCAACATATTCCACAATAATAGGACCCTTGTTTTCCAAATTTTAATAGTTAAACTTAAAAATTCCAATGACTCAAAAATCACTAACTACCATCCTAAGGAGATGCCAGAATATTTTCCACGGGAATAAGTCTTATTTTTTTTCCAAATTTAGATAGTTTGTAATGGAAAATCTTGTTTTAAAATCCATATTTAAAAAGAAAATTTTGATATTTGAAATAATTACTAATTTTAGGTCTCTTCTCTCTGCTCACTGCTCATCGCTCACTACAAGCGCTCTCCGACCGCTCACACGGTCTCATCGTTGTGACCTTAGACGTTAAGATAGGGCCCACTATTCTTTGCGTGAAGGATGTGTTGCCCAGTGGGATCTTGTTACTGGAAGGCAAGGATGGGCGGGAGTGTTGGGAGCTCCCTGAGTATTGTGCTCCCCGCCATTTACCCATTGATGGCTCTGTTCTTTCGGAGTTGGCCCACTGCTAGAAATCCACGGATAAATAACTAGGGGTTTGCTTCTTTGTTTAGTTCTAAATTGTCAATTAATAACTAAACAAAGAGGCAAAACCAAAGAAGAACCGCATAAATTTTTGAAACGGAAACAACTATTGTTGTCAGTTATTGATTATTGTGGTTATTCTTTTTTGCCACGTGGAGTTCTCATCCATCTGCCAACATGGAACGTCATTATAGAGAAATGATGAGCTCGCTAATGACGTGGATTTGAGTGTTACGTGGAATTTGAGGTGGATTTTGACGTAGATTTCACGATGACGTGGAGATTGAGGTGGCAGCTGAGGTGGAAGATGACATGTTTCCCTTTATGACGTGTAATCATATGTGGCAACCTACGTGTCACTTCTTTTGGGACCCACTTGCTATTGTGCGGAGGCGTTAAATTAGATGAAATCTATGTGCACACTGCATAGGTATTTATTATTTATTTTGTAGTTTTTCAGTAGTTATTTTCAGTTATTTTTTAGCTACGTCACACCTATTTATTAGTTATTGTATAGTTGTTCTAAGGTTGTTTTATATTCATCCTTGTCATTTTCTAATGACTGTTCAGGTATATTCATAGTTATTGAAGAGCTATTGAGATCAACTCTTTACAGTTATTACATAGTGATTAAAAAGTTATTCTAAGGTGACTTGATTAGTTATTAGATATGTATTTCTACGGATTGCGTACAGAGTATGTGCTTGAAAATCCATACAGACTTAGTGATTTGTTTACAAGTACTAGAGTAAATAAACAGTGAAGTATAGTCCCATTCAACAAAATGCTCCAAAGTTTGAGCCAAAATGTAGTACCACAATTCCTACCAATGCCAAAAAATACATGCCTAACAAAAAACCAGCCCTGAGTCATGGTTGAGCTTCATGAGTTGGATATTCTAAAATATGACTAAATCTCCAAATCTCTCACATGGTACTAAATCTTCCACATGGTATTACTAAATCTTCCACATGGTACTACGAAGCCACCAAACACAATTATAATTAAACAATCCATTCAGATACATTAATACACAAGAACTATATACTTACTAAAAACAACTGCAGAATGACTATGATATAACTATAGAATGACTGTGATATAACTACAAAATGACTAAACAAAGCAGAAGTGTATTACTTTAAAATGACGAAATAATCACTATACAATAACCATATACCTACTCAAAAACAACTACAAAATGGCAATTGATACAACATATAGAATTTTATAGTAGTGGCACTCACCGGACCAAAATTTGAGGTGTCCCTTGTGATCTTCCTCTTCAAAATGGGGGCCTCAAAAATGCTAAAAAATGGATCGAAGGTAGGCAGATTGGCTAGATCTAGATTGGATCTACTAAAATGAGACTCGATCTACTCAACCCGAAAGGTCTCCTACCAAAAAATCACTTTCTAAGAACAAGATCTCATGTCCACACACTTGGCCTTGCCTCCAAACACACTTTAGGGTTTAAAAGACTATCATTACTTCACAAAACCTTCACAAAGTACTCGGTGTGCACTTTCCTAATCCTAACAACCGGTTTAGCCACTCTAAGAACTCTACACTATCACCTTCTGACTCTCTCTGCATACACACACCCCACAAGAAGAGAAAGTCAGAGAATGAGGGCTCTTACCTCCATCCCCTCCAAACCCTAGCCGCCATAACCCTAGCCGCCAATACTGCATGAGTTATTTTATGGTTATTTTATAATTATTGATTAATTATTCTCGGATGTATTACTACAAAATTACTAAGGCACAATCCACATCACCAACGTACTTGCCATGTCAGCACTATCGGACGTAAATATGAAACCATCCATGTCATCAATAATGTAAAAATATCCATGAGTTCGTTTATAGTCATAGATTATATTATTGCTCAAATTAATTTATAGATATTGCACCAAAAGAAAACCGCGTTTTAGGTGGCGTCATGGTTGCAACGTGCCGTGTTTTTTGAGACTCCAGACGTTTGTCGGACAACAGTCGCTATACCTGCAATTATTTTTGACGTTGCATGAAACGTATTCCTGTCAAAGGCGAAATGCGCAGATGGACAGACACGCTTTGGAGGACGTTAGTAACAACGTGGTCACGTCTAAGTGCAACGTCATAGAAAACATGGGAGGTCCATGTTAGCCACTGCATTCATTCTCACTGTGGGATGACTGTAGACTGCTGCCCAAAAACAAAAAAATTGAGCGAAATGGACAGCTCATCGACGTAGATCGGTAAAACTTGTTTGTATGGAAACATTGGTTGTGCTTACATGGGATAGATTATTCTAATGGACTTATAGGAACACATGAAACTAAAAATTTATTAGTGGCTCAACTTAAATGCACATGTTATATATATTTTGTATACATAATATTTTTAAGTTGATTAAGGATGTGATTATTTGCTCATTGATTTAAATTGGATTGCACAACATGCTTGTAAATATGGCAATTCCAGTCATTCAGTCTTTAAATTTATTTTTTCAAAATAATGAATTCCAAAAAATGGTAAATGTTTGAGTGGTCTTGAGTTGTTAAAAAATTATGAAAGTGGAAAAAAAATGGAGAAGGTGTGAGTGGTCTTGGGGTGTGTCAAACTCTAAGATTGATCAACAAAAATTGGGGATGGACAAACTAGTGTAAGGTTGTTCTAAAAACTGCAAGAGTGACTAAGAAAATGGAAAAGGTAAAAGTACTCGTTGGCTTATGGAAAATTGTAAAGAGAGAATTAAAAAAAAATGGATAAGATTTAGAGTTGTTGGGTGGTTTTAAAAGTTTGAAGAATTAGACAAAAAAATTACGGAAATGAATGAAATGGAATATAAATGTTTTAAAAATGTTCCTATGTTGAATTTTTTTTTGGAAATATCCAAGTGGTCTTCAGTTTTAGGGTAGCTCAAAGAGTGAATAAAAAACTTAGAGAATGGTTGAAGGGAGCTTGGAATCTTCTAAGATTTCCAAGAGTAAATGAATAAAATGAAAAAGGTGTAAGTGATCTTTGAGTTTTTTAAAACTCACAAGAATGGATCAATTTTATTAAGAAAGGTGTAAGTTGTCTTTGGATACATGTTTACAAGTTACAATATTTAGAAGAAAGGATATAAAAATGAACCAGGTGGCAATGGGTCTTGGATGTTCTATACATAAATTCAGTGATTAAAGAGAATGTAAAGTTGAAAGTGGTATTTGGATATCTTAAATCTCACCAAAATAAATAAATTCAATTAGGTAAGGTATAAGTTGTCTTCTGGATATATTATTTAATGGACTTACAAGAACACTCAAAACTAAAAATATAATATTAATGGCTCAACTTAAATGCACATCTTACATATATTTCATTTACATAATATTTTTAATTTGATTGAATATGGGATTATTTGCTTATTAATTTAAACAATATCATAGAGCATGCTTGTTAATATAGTAGTTCTAGTAATTCATTCTTTAAATTCATGAACTCCATGGCAAATGTTTGAGTGGTTGTTAAAAAATTGCAAAAATGGAGGGAAAAAAATGGGGAAGGTGAAAGTGGTCTTTAGGTTTAGAAACACTAAGAAGAGTGAATTAAAAAAATTAGAAAGGTTTAGAGTTGTTGGGTTGTTATAAAAATTTGATGACAAAAGTAAATGACAGTATACTGCCGTTAACAAAAAAAAAAGCGGAATAGATGAACTGGCCTTGGGCTTCTTTTAAAATTGCAAGAGTGAATGAAAAAATAAGGGAGAATGAATAAGTGGTCTTCGGTGCAAGCAAAACTTAAAAGACTGAATAAAACCATTAGAAATGGTTGAATTGGTCTTCAAGTGTTTCTTATTTATGAAGATTGTAGAAAAATAAAAAAATGTGTGAGTGCTTATTGGGTGTTTTTAAAATTGAAACCCATTGAAGAAATATTTGGAAAATGCTGAAGTGCTCTTCATATGTTTGGAAACTTGGAAGGTGAAAAAAAGTAAAATAGGAATGCATGAGTGGTCTTGGGCACTTACAGAAATTGCAAGAGTGACTAGAAAAAATTGGAAAATTAAACAATGGTCTTCTGTGTAGTCAAAAATGAAAAGAGTGAATAGAAAAAATGAGAAATGGGTGAAGTGCTCTTGTCGGGTTTCGAAGATTTGAATATTGAAAAAAAATTGGAAATGTATAAGTGTATTTGGGTCTTTAGAATTGCCCTAGGTCAAAAGAAAAATAAATGGGAAAGATTGAAGTTGTCTTTGGGGATTTTAGGACTGAATTAAAAAAATAGGAAAGGTTTAAGTGATCTTGGGGTGTTTTGAAACCTTGGAGAAAAAATTGAAATGCGGGAATTTGTACGTCCTTGGCTATATTCAAGGTTGAAGTCCTTTAGTGCAATTTGGTTGCAACAAAACTCAACGGACCGAATGAAACACATGGAAAATGGTTGAAGTGGTCTTTAGGTGTTTTAGAAATCTCAAGATTGAATAAAAAAATTTGGGAAATGTGTAAGTGGTTCTCGGTTGTTTTATAAGGGAAAAGATTGGATAAAATTGGGAAAGCTTGAAGTGCTCTTTGGGTGTTTGAAAATTTAGAAGGTCAAAAGCAAAAAAATGCAAATGGATGAAGTGGTCTTGGGCTGTTATCAAATTTACAAGACCGAATGACAAAAAATTGGGAAATTGTCAAGTGGTTTACCGTTTAGGCAAAACTGAAAATAGTGAATAAAAAGAATGGAAAATGGTTGAATTGCTCATAGGTTTAGGCATAAGTCTCAATATTATATAAAAAAGAAAAGTGTGTAATTGCTCATTGGGTGTTTTAAAACTAAAAACATTGAATAAACAAAAGACAAAGGTTGTGGGGAAAATGGGGTGTTTATAAAGTTGAAATAGTAAATGCAAAAGTTCTACATGAGTCTACTTAACCGAGGCAACATATTTTGGACTTCCTTATCATATCGTTGATTTTCTTTGGCCTAGTAAATTCTTCATTGTTTTTCTTTTCAGTACAAAAATTTCAAAAATGCTGATGAATAGAGCTATATATATTCTTCAATTACATATTGAATAAACTTTAAATAGATCCAAAGAGCGGCCAAGGATGCAACGACTTAAAGAGAATAGATAACCACACATGTTGTAGTAATGGCTTCCCTATATTGTAAAATACACCATAATCAAAAATATTTAAATCATTCACTTACAACTTAAAGTTTGTCAACTACAGCTGCCGTTACAATTGCCATCATTTAAGACTGGACATCTTCGAAGGCGTCACCAAATATGTGAATGAAAACGTCACTACAAATATGTAGAGAGTATCCAGAATGACGTCGCCCATGACATTGATGTCGACATTCATGAAATTGGTATCCATAATGACATCATCCTCAATGAAACTACTGTAGAGGACCGCTTAGAGCAGAAGTATTTAAACAGGAAGATGAACATCATCCAAGGCCGGATCACCTTTCATCCATAGTGGGTGAAATCTAATATAGGGTAGGAAGAGCCGAAAGACAACTTACACGAGAGCAACCTCCACATCATCCACACTTTACTTTTGGGAGTATAGATGAGAGCAAATTGAATATAGGTGATGGCAGTGGGAGGTGGGGAGCGGCAAAGCTCACTACAACGCTAAAAAGAGGGAGATTAGGAGAACAACAAAGATTAGAAAGAGGCAACTTGAAGGTGTTGGAGTAAAGAAACCTCCTGACGAGTATGAGATGAGGTCTAGGTGAGCTCCGTTTTTTCTGGTGAGGGAGGAGGAAGGACTTAGCCTCAGAAGTAAGGCTTATAGGCGACAAGAAGTGGTTGGCCTTGTTGAGAGCCTCCATAAGCTATAGATCTGAGTTGCAGAGACATTTGGGAAGCAGTGATATGTGTTGGGAAGTGCTCACACACTAGATCTGAGGCTAGTTAACTAGAAACGAGTATGAGGGATCGATCTATGCAAAGTGGTTCTGAGAGCGAGGGTTTTGGGTTAGTGCATAGATCCATGCCTACGAGCCGTTAGAGGTCAGATCTGACTCAGATCTAGTAAGAAAACAGTAGATCTGCTACCTCTCACAAGTCTCTCCCTCCTTCCCGACCCAGACACTCCACACACAAGATTGAGCAAGAGATTAACTCGACATCGGTATCCAGCATCAATTATCCACCACTTCAGGTTATACTTTACTCATCGCAACATTTTTACATGTTATGGATTTCCCTACATAGGCACATTACAAACAATAGTCACATCACCTCAACCCCCACGCACACTAGGCACAACACTACGCACAATCACCTTGTCAGTAATCCTCTACCCCTTAGGCACAATAATAGGACGTGGGTATAAACATGCCGCATGTGGCAGCGCTGGCAAAATTCTTATAGATCTAAACAACAAACACGAGGAGCAAACCAAGACACCAACTCGAAGTCAATCCGCGCGCATCCACAGCTGATCTGCGACACCACCACAGCTACATACGTCATCATCAATAGAGACAAGCGATCTGGACGCAGCCCTCGAAAGGTGACTAGCAGACATGCAACAACAGCACAAGGACGAGCGTCACACGAACAAGAAGAAACAAGAATACAACCCAAATAAAGGTAAGTACATCTACAAAACCCTCAACTCTTCTCACCCTCTACAACCTCTCTCCCTACAACAGGTCCCTCTCTCCCCCCCGGCCCCCCTCTCCCTCTCAACTAACTATCTCCCCCCTTCCCCCCCCCTCTCCCACTGTCCATCTAGTCCCCCCCTCCTCACCATCTCAAAACCCCCTTGATCCTCTTAGTCTCCCCCCCCGCAGCAGCAGTAGACGTAGAAAAAAAAAACATACAAAAAGAAAACCCCAACCCAAGCCCCCCTCACATCTCCACCCCTGTAAGCAGAACCCCCACTCCCGCCCCTGTGTACACCCCCTACCCACTACGCACACACCATCCCTCCTATACACAGACCCCCGCCCACGCACACAGAACCCCCGCCCACACACATAGATCCTCCGCCCCAAAGAAAACAGAAACCCACCTCAACTCTCCCTCCCCTCCTCTCCCGCAAGCCACCCATCCCCACCCTCCCTCACCTGCTCTCAGCAAGTTGTCCGCCACCACCCTCCTTCAGCTGCTCCACAAGCTGTAGACTACAGCTTGTAGTCTCTTACTCCCCCGCAGACTCTATCTACGACCCCCCACAACGACCTCCCACAGCGACCCCCCTCCTACAACCTTCCCCCCTTCTGCGACCCCCTCACTTACTCTTTGCTACCCCCCTTCTGCGACCCCCTCACTTACTCTTTGCTACCCCCCTTCTGCAACCCTCCTCCTCTTGCGACCCCCCTCTCTTACCCCCTACAACCCTCTTCCATCCCTTGCGACCTTCCTCTACTACTTCTCCCCCTCCCCGAGACCTCCTTTCTCCCAAAAATGCAACCTCCCTCCCCTTTCAAAACCTCTCTATTCCTCATCGACCTTCCTCTCTTCTCACACGACCTACCTCCTCCACTCTACAACTTACCACATACATACTACGCCCCCTTGTACCCTTTCTCCAACCCTCCTCCCCTTATTTACAACCCCTCCCTCCACCACTACTCATAGAGCCCGACACAACCGCATGAGTTCTGGAGGTCAGTGCCAAACCACCTCTCGAAAAACCATTGAGAAGAAACATAGTGGTGAAAACGTACAACGAGGGCCAATAGTGGAGTGCCCCGAGAAAATCCCAAAAACAATCCACACCCACGACAAGCCAAATCCACTAGCATCTCTAGAGTAGAAGCCACACGAGCCAAGACAAGACCATCGACTACGAAGAAACTGGCAGCCCCAACCTCGAAACGCAACATCACCCCCAAGACGCAAGGTAGGAAGAAGAAGACCTTGGACACCAACCCCACCACACCCCAACAATACCATCTAGAGCCCCCACTTCACCTCTTAGACGACCAAGAAGAAGCCCCCCTCACCTTCTTGAGAACAAGCAAGAAAAGAAGGCTCACTGCCTCTCTCCCTCCATCCCCTGACCACGAAAACCAACTTTCCTCCACTAGCCCGCGAAACACCATGGAGCAGCCCTTGAAGGAGCCTAGCATTACCACCGAAGCCATGGACACATAAAACGGTGAAATGGTTTGCACTAACAAAACCTCCACCTCTGACCCTCTGAAAGTACAACACCCTGCAAAGAAACAAAGAGGCAGCACACCAGATCCAAAACCGAGTAACAGCACCCCAGACCCAAAACCGAGTAGCAGCACCCTAGAGCTATCCACATTTCGTTTTTGGTTGGGCTTCCCCAACATGGAAAAGCTTGCAAGGGACGCAAACCTTGATCCATTATTTAGTGGAGAGAGTGTCTTTGATATGATGATCAGAGGAGTACCCAAGTCGAAGGCAGAAGAAGTCCTAAATGCCACAATTTCTTATATCCAAATCCCACAAATGCTATATCCTAAGGTGAGAGAGGATGGTGTTGAAGGGCAACACTACAACCTCACACAACTCCCATTCAATATCCCAACTAACCCTAAAACTGGCCTATCCTATGATTTCCATATTGTTTGAACTGCCTAAGACCCCATTGTTTCATGATGATGTCAAAAGGCTTGCTAGAGATAGGCTTACTAAGATGAATATCCCTCTTCGCACTAATCTCTTGGATCCCCTTGCCATCCACTGCAAAGGGGTGAAAAATGAAGGTCAAAAACATGTCTTTTCAGGATTGATCAAGTTGCATCCTACTCAATCCAGCAACCGATGTCATTTCTCTACTCTGTGGCACACGATACTTCATATTGCAACTTGATCCCATGGGACCGGTGTCCTTGGGGAAGGTTTGCAAAACATGGCATGCAGTGGCTCGGCAAGGACTACCGTATCTGTCAATATCAAGAGTGATAACCTATGTGGTATCCCTGCACACACCTTGTTCCATAATGTGGCACTTAATGGTTTTTCCCGTAACCTTGAGTTTGAAATCACTGATGTCCAGAAGCAGGAGAAGAAGCCCTTTGCGTCGATCGTGGCACCCACTCCTACCCAAACGAAGAAACTAGAGATGCACCAGATTACGACCTTCCAGGAGATCATCCCTACGAAGCCCAGCAAAACTGAAACCTTCCCAATCACTGATAGGACCAAGAATGACGCGCTCTCACTCACGCTATCTCAGCTACCAATCTTGCTGAGCGTGGTTGAAACCGCGGAGGCCATCATGAAAGCGTTGGAGGCCAAGAACATTGTCAACATTTGGTTCCACCGGTAGATAATGGCAAGCACAATGGCTCTGCCAATGTGCAAGTCGCAAATCCTATTGTCTATAGACAATACCTTCACCAAACCTTCAACATTGGTTGCCACCAAGTTGAAATTCGACCCCACCGCCGTAGTCTTGATGGCATTGATCCCCCCTCCACGACTTTGGTGGAGAAATGAGGATTCAATGACATCAACACCGCCTTGGTAAACACGGTTGTCATATCAACTCCACCACCGTTCCCACCACCAACATACGTGAAGAGATGGCCGCTATTATGGCGGATGGGCACAAAAAACTCCGCTTAGAGCTATCCACTCTCAAGAAAGACATCATTCGAGAGACTCGGGAATACACCGACGCCCGCAACGCCGAGGTATACTCAAAACTTGATGATGTTGAGAAATTAATGAGTGTCGCCTTGTCTGTGATACAAGGTATCAAATCCAACCGAGAAAATCCATCTTTCCCCCCTTTGGATGACCCGTCAAACGTGGATTGACCAAAGACCGCCCATGAACTCTACAACAACACGGTGACCACCAAACTCCTCCTTACCTAGCTTCATTTCCCTTAGTAGTCACATCTCTCTTCATCACCTCACATATCTATCTTATCACTTCCCTTTCCCCCTTCCATCCTATAGTATTGTTAGTGATATATCTCATTGTAATCACCCATTATTGTTCTCTCCACACACCTACAACCCTCCTTACTCCTTCTACACCTTCCACCTCTCTAGAACTTGTTGTAGCTTCCAATAGGTATTTCTTTGTAAACACATGTCATTTGTATGAGTATAAACCCATGAGAAGGCCACAACCTCTCCCATGGGCTCCTCTAACTCTTATGACAAAGTTATGTGATCAAGACCACCACAATAATATACACGCTTTTTGTCATTGCCAATGGCATTGGCATACTACCAAAATTTCCACTACCACACATATACCACATGCCAAAAAACATAAAATACCACCACAACTTTGCCCACAACAAAAGAAATTGAACACAAGTGACACATATAACCACCCTCACACCACATTACCAATAAATTACAAAACACTACTAATACCTAACACACTCATCCCAATACCGCGCAAAGACAAACACCAATCACAAACTACGCTACCACATATACTCAACACCCAAAAAGCTAGACACTTCCCCCCACTCACACTCTTACAAACATATACTCCCCAAAATCAATACACCATATACCACAAACATATTACACCAATCCACCACATCACACCAACTATACAAACATCCACAACCAAACCTCACCCCTGTTAACTACAACAACACCCAGACCACAATATACTCTAATGACAGAAACCACAATCCCATCAACACCAACAAAAAGCCCCACAAGAAAACCAACTCACAAAAATAGACAATAAAAATAAAATAGACACCATAACCACAAGGAAAAATACAATGCTACACATTTATTCATTCACTATCCCTACATTTGCCAGAAACACAAATACAAAAACAACAACACACCCAACCAAAGACACACATACACATTCAACAGACACAATCTCAAAAACGTAAAGAAACATCCGAAATCCACACAAAAAACAAAAAATTAAAAAACACAACACCAAATCCAAACACATAAAACTCCTACTACTCCTAGGCGGAGACATAGAAACCAACCCAGGGCCAATGCCTAACATATTAAAAACACATCCCTCATCACATAAGAAAAATGCTAAAATATATTTTATACCAAATACCATAAAACTGCATCCGGAATACAAACACATAGCCCAAAGATTTGCACCTCTCTTAAAAACAACACATGCACTACATCATTTATACAACACCACACACCCAAATATTGCCCAATACATACAACATCAAAATATCCATCCACCAACACACATTTTATATGCTATAGTAATAACCATCCATCCAAACATAAACGAATGTAACCATCTTCTAAACCTACAAATCCCGAACACAACTACATGGACAGACACACTATTACAAACCTTATCAAATTTACAAAATCCACCTGAAAGACATATCCATATCCCACACCCATTTACAAAATTTCTTGAAGAAAATCAAAATATCAAAAATCACGAGCACTTAATACACAAAGAATTATACAATTTCATACAAAGCCAAACCATACCACCCTCAAACGACACAATAAAACAAAAATTCCCATACCTCCCTAACAACCTAATTAACGAGACACTAAAATGTTTAGATCCCATAATAGAATATACCCACCCATTTCTCCCCCCTCGTCCGTCCCCTACAAAACCAAAACACTAGCACAAACAACGACAATACAAACATCATTACATGGAACGCATCATCCCTAAACACCGCTCTCCCTAGCTTAAAAGCTCTGACCAGAAGAAGAAGAATGCCGGTCTCCAAAGGAGGCCAGCATGAATAAAGTGTCTGTTCGTTCCACTACTAAGACCATGCCCACTGGACAAGGAATTAGTTAGCTGGGACTACTTCCCTCTCTCGAGGGTAGACACTATGCCAAAAATAGCCAAAAGAACCACAAACCAACCAACCAACCAACAATCCACTAACCAAGCAACTAGCCTACGAAACAACTATTAACTTAGCAAGAAGTCCAAAACATCAAAACCAACTTAATCATAAAAATCAAGGCGGGGGAAGAATTTAAGGGGGGTCTTGTGTATCGGGGAGGGCTTGGTTGTTATCAATTTTGCGTTTATGTAAAAGAATGGACATGGCATGTTGAATAGCTATGGTGTTAATATTTTTAAAGGTGGTTTTAATTGTTTCAATGGGTATTTTGAAAGCATCTTCTAGAGTTTTCATAGATGGGATAAAGGTGGTGGCACGAGCGCCGGCCGTGATTACAATGGCGGGGGGTCTTCATTCCAACCAAGGGCGATGATGTCTTCAATGACGGGTTGGTATTTTTCTATTTTGTTTTGAATGGTTTCTTGGGAAAATCTGTCATTGCAGTATGTGAATTCAATGAATTGAATAGTGTAGTCTTGGTTAATGTGATCGGGTGATGGGTCATTATATGATAAGCCTTTGACACAAAGAATGTCTGGTTTGAGTCTAGCATTGCAATGACACCTTTGAGTCTCACATGAGCATGGGAGTAGCCAAGGAGAGACCGTATTTTCTTGTGGATTGTTGTTAAAGGTGCCGGCGTTCATTAATATAAAACATCTTGATTTGTTGTAGGAGGTGATTAGCTTTTGGACTTCCCATACCGCTTTATTATGTCTTTTAACAATTAGGGAGTGTATGTGGTGATTTTGGCATTTGAGTAGAACATGAAGACATGTATCGGGGTTCGTTGAAGGGCATATGGGGCATGTTATGGATGGGAATCTTTCTACTCCAAAGAAGAGTTGTTTGCGAGCGTTTCCCATATATTGACCAATACGGAATTCGATGAGGCATGTTATTTGTGAGTCTGAAATGATGGGGTTTTTCCAAAAATTTGTAGAGAGTTCATTGTCTATGTCGTTATTGTTGGTCCATTTTTCTTATTAGGAATATTTTCTAAGATTGTGTCAAGGTTGTTGTAGAGGTCTTGTTTTTTGAGGTATTTGCCCAAAAATCTGATTGGGCCTTTGTCGGGGGTATCTTCTTTGGACGGCCAATCTTCTTTTTGAAAGTAGTATGGGGTAGCATGAGCATGTTCGTGTGGGTCTTTGGCATTTTTGTGTGTTTTTTCTCGGCCTTCTTTTGCTAGTTTATCTGCCTCTTCGTTGCCATCAATATTGGCATGGGCTCGCACTTTGTGGAGGGTTGTGATTTGTGTACGGTTTTGTAACATTCCGACCATTGATAATAATATGGTTTGATTGGGTTGACTGTTGTGAAGAGTAGGGTGTGTTATTTGAGTGTTAAGTAGATAAAGTGCGTTTATACAATTGGTGAATATATGTGCGGGTTCATTATTGTATTTTGTTGTGATGATTTGTAGTGTTTTGTGAATGGCCATGAGTTCTGCTCTAAGTATATTTTGTAGTCCATGGAGTCTTTTGGCAAGCTTGATTTCCTTGGTAGAGTTATAAATGCCATAGCCAGCTTTTTCTCTTCGCCAAGATCCTGGGCTAATTTGTTCGGGTGGTTTAAAAGAGCCATCAGTGTAATAACTATGTGCGGGGTTAAATTTTGGTGTGGTATGATTTGGATAGCTTGGGAGGGGGGGCGGTGTGGTATGGTAGTTTAGTGTATTGTTAACATAGTTTAATTTTGACCATTTTTTACTTCGGTTAACGGGGGTTTGTACAGGTGTTGGTGGGGTCAGTTTTGTATATTGTCTTTGTATGTTTAAATTGTCCGTTATGGAGGTAAGCTCGGCAAGTTGCTCCAGGCTGCCAAGGGTTTGATTTTGATGATGGACACATAGTATTTGTAATGTAGATGGCTCGATTCGAGGTTTTTTTTAGCTCGGGTGGAATATTAGGTTCTTCGTATGGTATTGAGTTTGCCTCGAGTATTGCAATGATATTGGAATCTGGAAATGGGTCTGAGTGTTGGTTGTTGTTTTGGTACCACTTGTTTTTTGGTGTGATGATGATTGTACTTGTGTTATTTGGATCATGTTTGGCAGCAAGTCTAGCCCAATGTATTGCTTGTTCCATTTCCTTCTCGTTGTGGGGGTGAGCTATCCCCTTACCAACCCATTTGTAGTCAAAGGCTTTTCCCATGGATCCGAATATTTTGTCTCTTTCAAATGGTGAGTAAAATTTTTTAGCTTGGTAGAACATGTGACCGGGGAAGAAAAATATGATTGTTCAATGTTAAAGGATGAGATTAGTGAGTCTAAGATGGTATGTGGTAGGGCTTTTGGGGATGTATGTTGGGGGGTGAGGGTGTTGTGGATGTGGGGGTTAGGGGGGTAGACTGGTGGGGGATGTTCCTTGGAGTGATGCTGTTGTTGGTGGTGATGAATGAATCTTGAAGTATATAGGAGTATGGGTGTATGTTGCAAGGGGTATGACATGTGGTGGGGCATGTTGGGTGGCAAAATAGTTGTTTAGCAATGTTTAGAGCACTTTTTAGTAATTTGGATGTGGTGAAGTGGTAGGTTTTGAAATCCTCATTGTTCATGATGTGTGTGCCGTTGGGTAAAGTGATTTGGCTTATTTCAAAGATATTTTTTGAGAGGAGTTTTTGTAGGAGTTTTTGGGAGAGATGGGTATTGAGTGTGTTGTGATTTAATGTTTCTTTTCGCTATAGTATTTCTAGTGATGTGGGATTAATGAGAAAGTTTGGGAGTGTACTTTTAAGGTGGATTTTAGCTATGTGTTTTAATAAGAAGAATGTTCGTGTTATTGGTGATCTTATGCAGCCACTTTTTTTAAATTCTGGGTATGTTTTCGGCTCCTCCATATTGGGCGAGTACATAATGAGTAAGTCCATTATATATTTTTTCAGGTCTACCTTTATCGTTTAAGGCATTTTGGAGTTGTTCACCTATACATCGGAGATATGCATTTTTGAGGGAGAAAGCTTTGAGCCCAAATAGGTTATGTGGGAGTTGGGTGATTGCATTTGACATACATTTTGGTAGTCCACATATGATTTTTTGTATGGCTATTATTTTCTTATCAAGTTTTTTGATAGCAGGCATAGAATATGGTATACCGTAGAAACTGTATTCCACACCTGGACGTATTATGGTGTCAATCATTTTTATTTTTTGTTTCATGGTGGCCGGACATGTTGTTAGTTCTTTGCATTGTTTGATGAGTTTCGTTGTTGTAGCGTGGATTTGGATTTTCCATTTTAGTGATGGAACAAGGTTTGTACCTAAGTATATGTATGGTTCATTTTGGTGTAGTACAGGGATCGGTTGATTGCGGTAATTGATGTTGGAAGTTTGCATTAGGGCTTTGAAAGTGGTAGGGTTTAGTTTGGATTTGTTTGGGCATCCGGTAGCGGCACATTTTTGGGACACCTACGTCCATTCCGGTCCATTTGCAATATCTATCAATTTTATTGAGTTGTATTTGGATGTATTTGATTTTGTTAGTTATGACGGCGAGGTCATCCGCGTATGCAACAGAGTTTATTGTGACTTGTGATGTGCCAAAAGTGTATCCAATGTTGCCTCGTTCTAGCCATATGAGTAGTGGTTCTAAAAATATAATGAATAGGTATGGGCAGAGGGTATCCCCTTGAATAGTTCCCCTTTGGATGGATATAGGTTTTGTTTTCCCGAAGTGTTCTCCAATATAGCAAGTGGACGATTGAGAGTAAATGTTTCCAACAAGTGTAGTTGTATCTTTTGGGTAACCAAGGTCCGTCATTATTGCTACTAGTCGGGCATGATCTATTGAGCCAAAGGCATTTTTAAAGTCAACGTATAGTTTGTATATATCTTGGTTTGTGAATCTTGCCTCTTCTAGTGCGGCTATTATAGTTTGTATTTGGCTAACGGTACTTCTTTCTGCTCTAGATCCTTCTTGACTATCGTGTAGGATTCTAAATTTTTCACCGTATGAAGATAGTATAGAGGTGAGTGTATTAGTGAAGAGTTTATATATTGTGTTAGCTAGTGCAATTGGCCTATGGTTAGATAGTATAGATGGATATCCTTTTTTGTATAGTAGAATTGTTGTGCTTGATTTCTATGACGTTGGTATTTGTTTTTGTTTATAGCAGTGAGAGAAGAATAGGAATAATAATTTATGGAATCTTGGAGGCATGTTTTTGAGTATTGAGTTTGGTATGCGATCTGGGCCAGGGGCTTTGTTGTTACCAAGATTCCGAAGGCATGTGTCGTATGTGGCTATGTTAAAATATTGATGTAGTGGAATTTTTGGTTCACCTCGTTTGTCAAGGGTAAATCCATCAAGATCATGCCATGGGTATTGGCGTACTCCACATGTGCATTCAATTGGATGTTGTGGTTGGTAATTACATGTTGATATTGTCGGTCTATTGCTTTTTGTTTGTTGGTTGAATATTTCATTCGCGATGTCTTCTGGGCTAGTTAGAATATTGTTGTGTTGATCTATGATACAATCCATTGGCGGGGATTCCAGGTTTTTAAAGACTGTCATGTTAATTTTTTTGGGGCTAATTTCGTGTAGTTGTCTGTATTTTGAGATGGCTTTCTTAATGTTATCTTTGGCGTATTTTGAGGTTATTTTTTGGGCTTGTATGTTGGCATTTTTTGCAATTAGTGCAATATCCTTTATCCATGTATCATGAGGTAGGTCCGGAGGTGGCAAGGTAGGAATTTGGGTGTGTTGTAG
Source organism: Bryoerythrophyllum caledonicum (assembly GCA_963971425.1). Taxonomy (NCBI): domain Eukaryota; kingdom Viridiplantae; phylum Streptophyta; class Bryopsida; order Pottiales; family Pottiaceae; genus Bryoerythrophyllum; species Bryoerythrophyllum caledonicum. The sequence continues at coordinate 11,113,369 of OZ020526.1, read as the reverse complement.
AGTTAGTAGCTCAGTGCATATGGGATGGTTACGCCATTGAGGGTTGTTTTTTACAATTCTAATGGTTTTCCGTATAACATGATATGTAGTTAGGTGTTGTTTCCAAGTTTTAGAAAGTTTGCGGGGGAGATATTCGCCTTGTTGAGAAGTTCTGTTTGTCATTTAAGGTATTGGGTGGGCTCAACAAGTTTGTTCTAATGTGTTAGAGATTTTATTGATGAGTTTGTCTAGGGTGTGGCATGCTTCTTGCCATTGTATTTGTGATAGTTGGCTGTTGTTTTCAAGAGTGTTTGTGAGAGAATCTATTTGTATGGAATTTTCTTCAAAGAATTTTGTGTTGAAATTTTCTATATTGTCTTTTGGTATAGGATTGAGTATGCATATTGTGTCATTGTTTGGTGTTGTGGGAGATCTATTAATTAATGTGTTGTCTGGAATGTGCAGTCGTATTGGTGAGTGGTCCGAGTTGAGAATATCATCTTTATTTGTTGTAGAGGTGTATTGTGTATTGTTGTTTGTGTTTATATAGAATCCATCTATTAGGCTCCAATGACTGTAATTATAGCCACCTTGTCTAGAGAATTGTGTATCGGTTTTGATATAAATGAAGTTTAGGTTTTCTGTGAAGCGGCGCCATTGGTAATCAATGTTTTGAGGGGGGGTGTTATGATTTCCATTTTGGCGACCTATTAGTGCTATGTCTCTGTTGAAGTCTCCACATAATAGATATGTGTGATTGGGGTTATTATTAATTTGAGATGTTATAGTGTTTTATATGTCTATGATATATCTAGTATCTTCGGGATGGGATGGCATGTACATATGAAAGATTAACCATGGTTGTAGTGGGTGGTTAGTGATTTTGATTATTTGAATATAAGGTGATATATGCATTGGGGTGGGAATTTTGTTGATGTTGCCCGGGAAGGCATATTTTTTGTGTATTAATGTAAGGAGGCCACCTCGGCCCGGTGTGTATGGTCTCCGTTGTTGGATGCATCTTGTAAGTGCATGTGTATTGTTAGATATGAGTTTATAGTCTTGAAATATATTTTGTATATATCTTGTGGATTTTGTGGCAGTCAATTTTGTTTCTTGTATAACTATGAGGGCTGGTGGCGTGGCTGTGTGTGTGACCAAATTTTTTAAGCTAGGTAGGGCAGTGTTTAGAGAGGGGCATTCCATGTGATTATAGATGTATCTTCTTGATTTAGTCGGATGTTTTGATTTTGTGGGGGGATGTAGGGAGGTGGTGGTGGTGGACGGGTGTATTCTGGTAAAGGGTCTAAGCATTTTAGTAGTTCGTTGATGAGATTGTTAGGGAGGTAAGGGAATTTTAATTTTATTGTTTCAATTGAGGGAGGTATGATTTGACTATGTAAAAAGTCATATATGTTCTTATGTATTGAGTTTTCATGGTTTATAATATTTTGGTTGTCTTCAAGAAACTTTATATAAGGGTGCGTAGTGTGAATGTGTCTTTCTGGTGGGTTTTGTAGGTTTAGTAGAGTTTGTAGGAGTTTATTGGTCCAAGTGGTTGTGTTTAAGTTTTGTGGGTTTAGGAGATGATTGCATTAATCTATGTGTGGATGAGTGGTGACTACTAACGCATATATGATGTGGGGTGGTGGATGTGTATTTTTTTGTTGTATGTATTGGGCAATGTTTGTGTATGTAGTGTTTTTTATGTGGTGTAATGTATGTGTGTTTTTGAAGAAAGGCGCGAAGGATTTTGTAATATGTTTATATTCCGGTTGAAATTTTATGGTATTTGGTATGAAGTATATTTTGGCATTTCTTAGGGTGTCTTTTTAGTTTATTAGGCATGGGTCCCGGGTTGGTTTCTATGTCTCTGCTTAGAAGTAATAGTAGTTTTATGTGTTTGGGTTTGGTGTGGTGTTTTAGAGTGCTTGTTTTCTTTGTTATTCCTTGGTGTTTTCTTATGGTCTTGGAGTTGTGTTTTTTGGGAGTTTGTACTTGTCCTTGTTCGGGGGGGTTGTTGTATTTGTATTCGTAATTATGGCTAATGTAGGGATTTTAGATGTATAGCGGGTTTTTGGTGTTTTTGTTTTTATTTCTTGGTTAATGTATGGGATCGTTTTTTTTCTTGTGATTATGATGGTAGTTTTGTTTTTGTTGTGATTATGTGTAGTTGTATATTTACGTACTTTTTTGTTTTTATTTGTGTTTGTATTTTTGTGTTATTTTTGTTTGTGTTTGTATTTTTGTGTTGTTTTTTGTTTATATTATGGTGCGGTTTTATGTTTGTGTTTGTTTGTTTTTTTGATGTTTTGTGTATAGGTGTATGTGTGTGTGCATTTATGTGTAAGTATTTGTGTGTATATGTTTTATTATATATATATATTTTTTGAGGTTGGCGGCTAGATTGGGTACATGGTTGGATGTGGGTGGTTATAAAGTTTTTTAATGTTTTTTGGAGGTGCATTAGTGTTATGTATTTTATATGGGGTTGTTTCGGATATTTCGTGGATGGTTGTATGTGCAATTTGGTAATTGGTTTGTTGTAGTGGTAGAAAGTTTGTTGTTTGAGGTTTTGTGTGATTATGTCTTTTGGAGGTTGTGTGTTAGGTTTGGAGTTTTTTTGATTGAGGATTTGATTTTTGAGAGGAGTAGTTGTTTGGTTTTGGTAATAGGTGTAAGAGTTGTATTGTATTTGGAGTTGTTGTGTTTCTTTTGTGTTGGTAGTATTCATAAATACTAGTCTATTGTGGTTTTTTGGTTTTGGTTTAGTATTTATGAATACCAATGTTTTTGGTGTTTTTTTATGGTGTTTGTAGCATGTTGTTTCATTTGTCAAAGCTAGTTTGACTGGTCCATGGAGCCTTCACCTCCTTCAATCATCATCTTGTCAAGGATGTCTGTTGTAAGTTTAAGTTGACCATACAGTGCTCTCATCTCCTTGCAAACCGCATGAGCTGAGGCTTTGGCAATCTGGTCTGCATAGATGCATGATTCTTCCACCATTGTGTCCTTGAAGGTAGCAAGTTCTTGTCTCATCTCAGTTTTGGTGGCCTCTGCACTTTTAGCCACTACCATGTCCACGAGCTTGGTAACGTCACTTCCACTATTGTCATTGGTTTTGGTGATGTTTAGAGCCTCAACTGTGTCTGCAATGGCAGTGTTTATGTTGCCAAAGCCCAACTCCTTGTGACTTGGCTTGCTAGAGCCATCCATACTCTTAGGGTGTGGTGTGAAAGTTACATAGTGGCCATGCATCTCCTTAACCTTGTTCAAGAATTTTTTATAAATTGCGGCATTTTTGCATTCAATGTTACAAGACCCTTTACTCTTGCCACCTTCAGTTTTGAAGAAGAGTTCCACAATGTTTTCGGTTCCCATGTGTTTTTGTATTGCCTCTTCAAGTTCTTTAAGTTTTTTCACTTTGTTAAGCCCTATGGCAATGAGAGATATGGCTTGTTTTTTGGCTTTGTCATCAGCTGACATTTTGCCTCTAGGGACAAAGGTTGGGACAAACACTTCATTGTCCATATAGATTTTTTCTTGTCTTATTTTTAAAGCTTGGTTTGGTGTTGTTGCTCTTACCCATTCAAAGTCTTATTCCAACATTTTAGTGACACAAACAAACCTCATAGTTTGAGCCTTTACAAAAGCCTTCATCCACGATTTCAAGGAGAATCTCGTGTCGGTCTTTTCCTTTTAATGATGGACTGTTAATGCGTGTATTAAGCATACTCAGTGGGGCAATAGTATCATATGACCTGAATATTTTAGCTCTGAGGTTTGTGTCATCAATCTTAAGGACAAACGGGCAAGCACCTGAGAAGAGATCACATCCATCAACCTCAGGTGTCAGGAGGTTAACTTTAAAGATTCCATTCCATTTTTCAGAGTTGTGTTGACACATTGCAATGATTAGTTGGGACTTAGCCATACTTTCACCCAATTTGATTCCCATGACTTCAAGTCTTGTTCTGGCCATATTAATGATTTGGTCTTTTGTGAGTGTACATTCTTTTATTTCGAATGCAAGTGCAATTTGGTAATTGAAGGAAAAACCATGTTCATCCACCTCCAACTCACTAGGGAGTTGGGTGAGGTTGAAGTGGTTTCCTTCAACTCCATTCAAACGGACGTTATTCCACTCCTCTTGTACTACATAAGGAAATGAAGGAGTGGAGTTGATGACATCATCAACTTCATTTGCATCCATTCCTAGTTGTAGTAGTTCTGGTTTAGTTAGGTTGGTTTCTTTAGGTGCATTACGTCTTTGACCAAGTGCGTTCAGAGTGGCAAATCCAAGCCAGTAGGGGATAGGAGTATACACCTCATTGTTTGTCATGATGGTGCCTTGGTCATAAACACCAGCATCCTCTCCAACTGCTACGTCCATGTCCAATTGCCGTGTAGGATATGTCTCCAGCTCCTTGTTTGGTGTTTGAATGAGAGTGGAGGTGTCTTGCCCTGGTGTAGGAGTAGGTGTCATCCTATGTGTACAATAAAATGTGTGTAAGAGTTTTTGTTTGTAGGTAATCACTTTATTCTCATGCCAACTGCCCTCCCACACAATAAGGTGTGGGTTGTACGTGGATATTGGTGAAGAGTAGTTTTGTTGCAATTTTGAGGTCAAGGGAAGATCCAATTGGATTCCACTTGATCTTGTATTGCTAGTGTGGGTATGCCCACTAATGTGGTTGTTGTATTGAATACAACAATCCCACGTTTGTATAGTTTGAGGTAATACTAATTGTATCATTATCGAATTTGTTTGTATGGGGATCGGTTTGTTTAGTGTTGGTATCTTGATTCCTTTGCTCCAATTACCCTCACCTTCCTACACAGTATGGAGTGGGTTGTGCAGGTGAGGAGTAATGGATTGGGATTCAAGCATGTAACACCACAATGTACTTGATTTATGCAATGCATGGGGTAAGTATACATCAATATTGATGTAACTTTGCACCATATTGCAATATACTAGGTGTCGTATTACTATTGATTCTTTTTTTATTATATTAGAAGGCGTTACTTGTGAGCTATCCATTCTACCAATTTGTGTGACTTGTGGACTAGGATATTGCCACCATACTTTAAAGTGTAGGCTACTCATTTTAGTGATTTGCAAGAATGATGTATTTTGAAATCGTTTCCTAGAATTTTTAGGAGACTTACAACTCTTATTATGTTGTATGTCGCATGTGATAATGATTTTGGTATTAGCAACTCTATGAGATATAAATGTTTTTATGTAGTGGCTAATGTATGTAGTAGGGTGAGGGTTCTTAATGTTGTTTAAGGACCTTCTAGGAGTATATATGAATGACATATTATTTTTGCAACTTAGCCCATATTCTGATGTGTTAGAGTAGAGTTTGTATATCAAACCTGATGAGATCACTTGATGCTCTCCTGCTCTGTTTTGACTTCTCGGTGCTTGGTGCCACTTCTCCTTGTCTTGCTGGTGTTGGAGTCTTGGTTGGGGCCTTCTTTTTGTTCTTATTTGTTGTTGTAGCGATGTCTTCCACTTGTTGTACACCTCGTTTTGATCTTCTACCTCCCGTTTGTGGGTGGTGCAATGTAGAGTCCTGTTGTCGAGTTGCTCTTGGTCTATCCTCGGTCGCCAGCGTGACACCTGTTGTCCTGGTTCTGTCCCAGCTACACCCACGTAGTTCCCACAACAAAGCAACAAAGCAGCAAGGGTGCCTTTTCTATGTTCAAATCTGGGGGAGATATGTAGTTTAGGTAGGTTAGAATGGCTATAGCCGAGCACGTGTATAGCATGGTGAGTTTTTATGAGTGATAATTTGCACTTAAGTATACTGATGAATTCACAGGTGAGGTGAAGGGACTTACCGGTTATCGCTGGAACCAGTGTTCGGCGACGAGCTTTGCTTGTTTGCTCGTTGTGAGCCTCGTTGTTTCCTCTCCCGAGTATGTTCACGTGCTTGGATGAGTTTGGTACGCCTTCTGACTTTTTACTTGGAACTAGTGTCCTGTTGTGAGCTTTGTTGATTTTCACGTTGCGAGCCTTGCTGCTTCCACTTTCGAGTATATTCACGTGCTGGAATGAGTTCGATTCGCCCTCAGGCTTCTTTCTTGGCTTGTATGCTTATCCACTCAGACTTTTGTGGAGTGTGAACCTCCCGGCTGGGTCGTAGGGTCTCCTAGTTTCGTGGAATGTGGGCGATTGCCTGGGTCCGCTGTGGTCTGTAAACCGTTGCTTGGTGATGTCGTTACAGGATCTGCACTTCGAGACTAAAGCCACACATGCAATTTGTTTGTTCTTTCTCTCTCGTTGAGTTAGATCTGTTTGTGTTATGGTTAGTTGTAGCGATATATGTAGGTCCTCAACTCGATGGTACTTGGTGTAATTAGCGACATAGCATGCAGTACAGAATGAATATCTGAACTTGTGCAGAGTGTGTTTTGACGTACCTATGGTTACTGCATGGGCTTTGTTGCTCGCATTCCACGATTTTGGGGTATTAGCGCTCGCTAATTTGCATGGTATGCATGCCAGTCTTCGTTGATTGCTCCTGCGTGCAGACCGCAAGGTTGATTTGATCGACAGCCCTGTTTCACCTGTTGCGACCTTGTGGTCACATTGTGGGCTTGCGATCCTGTGCAGAGTGAGCTCCTGTCGTCGGTGTCTATCGTGAACTTTGGGCTGCTGTTGATTGGTGTTGCGGTTGCTTGTCGTGTTCCTATGCGTTATGTCTAGCAGGGCACATACATCTTTTCCGTTTTTTCTAATTTGTTTTATGAGTTTTTTCTGCATTAGGGTTAGTTTTGGTATGTGGTGTAGATATCTATCTTGATAGTAGGTAGTGTCAGCTAAAACATAGCATGCAACATAGAGCATGTACCATAGTGCAAGTAGAAAGTGATAATTGAACTTGTGCGAGGTTTGGTTATGTGTACCTTTGATTTTTGTATGAATTGCGTTGTCCTTGAAGTTGTTGTTATGGTCTGCCGGGAGGAGTGGCGCTTTTGTTTCCAGAGTGCTTGGTGTGTGTGTCTGGATCTTGTTGCACGGGAGTACGTGTAGAACAAAGATGTTAGGTTTTCCACAGGTGATCGCAAGGTTACCGTGACTAGTTGGCTGCGGTTACAAGTTCCGAGATGTGAGTTTGCCTTTGCGTTAATTCCTTTTTCTCGCAAGTCCTGCTCCACAGGCTAGTACTATAACCTAACTTGTCTGCAGACCTAACTCAATACCGGATCTAGGTTTAGGATTCAGGAGTATGTCCTCCTCAGTTTTCAGACCGTGACCCTAAGTGCAAGTGAGTCTTGGTGTTCTTGTTCTCGACTGGGTGCAGACTTATATGATCTAAAACCCGAGGGAATTCAAAAGTGGAAACAAGTAGTTCGGACCCAATACTCTGTCCGCTTTCTAGCCTCAACTCTGTTTCCTCTCGAGATTAGGAAGTGTGCTACTCTAGCCGTATGCAATTCAGGGCACTCGGTTGCTATAGGCAGCTCGCAGATCTGGAGGAGCCAACACCGGCCCAACTTTTGCTTCAGAATCGTCATTCCTCGTGATCTGCGTTCCTACTGTCTAACGCGCGGGGAGAAAAGAGTAGCCTCAACTCTGCTTGCAACAAAACCCTTCCAACAGGAAACTACTCCTTACCTCTTCTCAGCTCTACACTTTGCAAGACTAACGAGAATCAGGGTTTGTGTAGAGGCCAATCCTCTCTACACTATTCTCTCAGTTTTGCAGCTCCCTCCCTTAGGCAACCCTCACCAGATCCCACTTCTCACTTAGTTAGACATCGTGCGACGTGCTCTCCCCAATTCTCTTGGGAGTGTACCTTTTCGTGACAATAAGCTCTGACCACATATACAGAAACACCACCGGCCCTAATAACCATACAAGAAACAAAAATATCAGCCACAAAATCTACAAAATACATACAAACATATTCCAAGTCTATAAACTTATCTTTAATAACACACATGCACTAATAAGATGCATCCTACAACGGAGACCATACACACCGGGTCGCCGTGGCCTCCTTACACTATTACACAAAAAATATGCCTTCCCGGGCAACATCAAAAAAATCCCTACCCCAATGAACATATCTCCCTACCTTTAAATAATTAGAATCACTAATCAACCACTACAACCATGGTTAATCTTTCACATGTATATGCCATCCCACCCCAAAGATACTAAATTTATATCATAGACATACAAAACAATATAATATCCCAAATGAATTTAAACCCAAATCACACTTGCTAAATCTGTGGAGACTTCAACAAAGAGATAGCACTAATTGGTAGACAAAACGGAAATCATAACACCCCCCCTCAAACCATAGATTACCACTGGCGACACTTCACAGAAAACCTAAACTTCACCTACATAAATGCTGATACTCAATACTCTAGACAAGGCGGCTATAACTATAGTGATTGGAGCCTATTAGACGGCTTCTACATAAACACAAATAATAATACACAATACACCTCCACAACAAACAAAGATATTATTCTCAACTCGGATCACTCGCCCATACAACTCCACATCCCAAATAACATATTAGTAAGTCGTACCTCTATAAACACAAATAATAACACTAAACGCATACTTAATTCCATCCCAAAAGATAACTTAGAAAAATTCAACACAAAGTTCTTTGAAGAAAATTCCACACAAATTGACTCTCTCATAAACATACTCGAAAATAATAATCAACTCTCTCAAACACAATGGCATGAAACATGCTACACCCTAGATACACTCATCAACAATATCTCTGAGACATTAGAACAAACTTGCAAAGCCCAACCAATACCACAAATGACAAACCAAACATCACAACAAGGAGGTTATTTACTCCGTAAACTTTCTTAAATATGGAAACAACACCTAACTACATACCATATAATACAAAAAACTATCAGAACCGTAAAAAACAACGCGCAATGGCGTAATCATCCCATGTGTAACGAACTACTAGCTCTAACCCACATCCAAATTCCTCCTCCACCTCCCCCCTAGAACTTCCCCATGGTACATGGATAAAAGACATTGCACTAATCGCAAAAAAATGCCAATATACAAGCCCGGAAAGTAACTACAAAATACTCAAAAGACAATATTAAAAAAACCATCTCAAAATATAGACAATTATACGAAATTAGCCCTAAGAAAATAAACATAATTTTTTTTAAAAAATTAGAAACTCCACCATTAGATTGTATCACTGACCAATATGATATCATTCTAATTAGCCCGGAAGACATTGCAAACAAAATATTCAACCAACAAACAAAAACCAATAGACCCACAATACCAACATGCAACTACCAACCACAACATCCAACCGAATGCACATGTGCAGTACGTCAATACCCATGGCATGACCTAGATGGATTTACTTTAGACAAACGAGGCGAACCCAAAATTCCATTACACACATACTTCAATAGAGCTATATATGACATGTGTCTCCGCAACCTCCGAAATAACAAAGCCCCAGGGCCAGACCGTATACCAAATTCAATACTCAAACACATGCCCCCAAGATTTAATAAATTACTATTTCTATTCTTCTCTCACCGTTATAAACAAAAACAAATACCAGCCTCATCGAAAACAAGTGCAACAATTTTACTATACAAAAAAAGGGATCCCTCAATTTTACCAAATCATAGACCAATTGCATTAGCCAACACAATATATAAACACTACACCAGTACACTTATCTCAAGATTATCTTCATATGGTGAAAAATTTATAATCCTACACGATAGCCAAGAAGGATTTAGAGCAGAGAGAAGTACCTCTAGACAAATACAAACTATAATAGCGGCACTAGAAGACGCAAGATTCACAAATCAAGACATATATGATTTATATGTTGACTTCAAAAACGCATTTGGCTCTATAGACCACGCTTGTTTATTAGCAATAATGACTGATGTTGGATATTCTAAAGATGCAACTACACTAGTTAGAAATACCTACTCCCAATCATCTACTCACTACACCGGAGAGCACTTTGATAAAACTAAGTCCATCCCCATCCATAGAGGCACTATACAAGGAGACACCCTTAGTCCATATCTATTCATTATATTTTTAGAGCCACTACTTAGATGGCTAGAGCGAGGCAATAATGGATATACTTTTGGTACATCACAAATCACCATAAACTCCGCCGCATACGCCGATGACCTTGCTACTATAACTAACAAAATAAAATCATTACAAACACAAATTGATAAAATCGATAGATATTATAAATGGACTGGTGTGGACATAGGCGTCCCAAAATGCGTTGCTACTGGATGCCCAAACAAATCTAAAATAAACCCAACTACATTTAAAGTCTTAATGCAAGTTTCTAACATTAACTACCGTGGTCAACCAATCCCCGTATTACACCAAAATGAATCACATGTATACCTAGGCACAAACCTTGTCCCCTCTCTAAAATGGAAAATCCAAACTCACACTACGACCACAAAACTCATTAAACAATGCAAAGAATTAACAACATATCTGGCCACTATGAAACAAAAAATTAAAATGGTTGACACCGTAGTACGCCTAGGCATAGCATACAGCTTTTACGCAGTACCATACTCTATGCCAGCCATTAAAAAACTTGACAAAAAAATTATAGCAATACAAAAAACCATCTGCGGTATGCCCAAATGCATGTCAAACGCAATAACCCAACTCCCACATAACCTATTTGGACTTGAAGCTTTCTCCTTCAAAAATGCCTATCTAAGATACATAGGGGAACAATTATAAAATGCCCTAAATGACAAAGGTAGGCTCGGAAAAATATATAATGGGCTCACTCATGTTCTTGCTCAATACGGTGGTGCCGACAATATACCAAGAATTAAAAAAACGGATTGTATAAGATCACCAATAACTCGTACATTCTTCCTATTAAAACACGTAGCTAAAGTTCACCTTAAAAGCACACTCCCAAATTTCCTTTGAAACTTAACATCATTAGAAGTAGTATGGCGACAAGAAACACAAAATCATAGCACACTCAACGTCCATCTCTCCCAAAAACTTTTACACAAACTCCTTTCAAAAAATATTTTTGAATTAAAACAAATTACTCTACCAAACGGCACACACATCATGAATAATGAGGATTTCAAAACCTTCCACTTCACCCCATCCAAACTAATCAAGAGCGCCCTAAATGTTGCCAAACAACTTTTTTGCCATCCAACATGCCCCACCACATGTGATACCCCTTGCAACATACACCCATACTCCTACATACTCCAAGACCCATTCATCACCATCAACAACAACATCCTCCCGAGAACTATCCTACCACCAATCTACCCTCCCAACCCCTTATATCCATACCAACCCCGCCCCCCAACATACATCACCAAAAATCCCACCACATACCCCATTAATAACATCATACAACATAAACATATACAACATATAGATACCAACAGAATACAAAATACCTATACAAAATACCTATGTCAATGGCAACACAACAACAATACATTCAATAAATGGCTCCCTCAAAGAAACCTCTTTCCAAGACATGACTGTAACACCTCCACATATAACACCGAAAAATTAAAACAATATTATCAAAGAATCCAAAATAAATTCTACTCGGAAATCATTCAAGCCAACCACCCTCAAGAACAATTACAAGTCTCAAGATCCGTAACTCCACCTATAATCATCCCACTCCTAAACATCTATACAACGGAATGTAACCCCGAAAAAGATATTATCACAATCTCGAACACAATTCAAATAGAGAACAATCAAGCCCATCTATATGAAGCAAATGGCCAACATTTTCACACTATCTCCACTACTAGACTCCAATGGCTATGGAACCAATATAATTTGAAACTACAAACTCCTACAAACATCGAACCAGCAACCCAACCATTCGAAACCGAATTAAGTTGGCTATATACCAAAGATATAAATACCGCATTCCAAAAAATAATCCCCTCAAAAGTGCACAGTACACAATACCCACACCTATTCTAGACTCATTAATCTCATCCTTTAACATCGAACAATCATACTTCTCCTCCCTTGTCACATGCTCCACCAAATTAAAAAAATTCTACTCACCCTTTAAAAGAGATAAATTTTTTGGCTCCTTGGGAAAGGCCTTTGACCATAAATGGGTCGGTAACGATATAGCTCACCCCCACAATGAAGAGGAAACACAACAAGCACTACATTGGGCCCGTCTTGCTGCCAAAAATGACCCACAACATACATCTACACTCATTATCACACTAGACAAAAATTGGTATCAAAACTTTAATCCTCAATCAAGCCCATTTGCAGACTCCCATATCATTGTTATATTTGAAGCAGACACAATTACATACGAAGAACCTACTATCCCACCTGAGCTAAAAAAGCCCAAAATCGAACCATCTATATTACAAGTAATATGCGTCCACCACCAAAACCAGACCCTTGGCACCCTAGAACAGCTTGCCGAACTCACCGCCATAGCAAAAACTCTTAACATAAGCCGGCTACAAACAAAAATGGCCCCACCAACACCTATACCAACACCCATAAACAGAAACAAAAAATGGTCAAAACTAAATCACAACAACAACATACTAGATTACATCTTATCACCCCCACCCCTCCCGGACTACCAAACTACCACCTCACCAAAATTTGACCCCGCATATAGCTACTATACCGATGGCTTCTTCAAACTACTAGAACAGATTAGTCCGGACAATTGGCGTAGGGAAAAAGCCGGTTATGGAATATTCAATCCTACGACAGAAGTCAAATTAGCCAAAAGACTACATGGACAACAAAACATCCTTAGAGCTGAACTCATGGCCATCCACAAAACACTGGAAATTATCACAATAAAATACAACAATGAGTCAGTGCACATATTCACAGACTGCATTAATGCACTATATTTATTAAACACCCAAATAACACATTCTACCCTCCACAATAGCCACCCCGACCAAATCATACTAAAATCTATGGTCCAAATGATACTAAAACAAAGACAAACCACAACCATCTACAAAGTTCGAGCCCATGCCGACATTGATGGTAACGAACAAGCGGATAAACTAGCAAAAGAGGGCCGAGAAAAATCACACAAAAATGCCAAAGATCCACACAAACATGCCCACGCTACCCCATACTACTTCCAAAAAGAAGACTGGCCCTCCAAAGAAGACCCCAGACAAAGGCCCGGTTAGATTCTTGTGCAACTACCTCAAAAAACAAGACTTATATTATAACTTTGACACAATCTCAGATAACTTCCCTAACATAGAAAAATGGACTAACAACAACAACATAGACAAAAAACTCTCTACAAATTTATGGAAAAACCCCATCATCACCGACTCACAAATAACATGCCTTATGAAATTCCGTACCGGACAATATATGGGAAACGCCCGAAAACAATTCTTCTTTGGAATAGAAAGATTCCCATCCATAACATGCCCAATATGCACGTCCACGGATCCTGACACATGGCTACATGTTTTACTAAAATGTCATAACCACCACATACACTCCCTGATTGTCAAAAGACATAACAAAGCCATATGGGAACTCCGTAAATTAATCACCTCCCATAACAAATCGAGATGTTTTATCCTCATGAACGCCGGCACCTTTAACAACAACCTACAAGAAAACACGGTCCCACCATGGCTACTCCCATGTACATGTGAAACCCAACGATGTCACTACAATGCTCGACTTAAATCGGACATACTATGCATCAGAGGCCTATCATACAATGACCCCCCACCCGACCACATAAACCAAAGCTATACCATTCAATTCATCGAATTTATATACTGTAATGACAGATTTTCCCTAGAAACAATTGAAAACAAAACCAACAAATACCAACCCCTTATTGATGACATCACTACCCTCGGATGGAAAGTGGACCCCCTTATGGTAATCACTGCCGGCGCTCGCGCCACCACCTGTATCCCATCTATAAAATCCCTAGAAGATACCTTCAAAATCCCTATAAATACAATTATTAACACTTTCAAGAATATTAACGTCATTGCCATACAACACGCTATGTCCATCCTTCTACATAAACGCAAAATTGAAAACAACCAAACCCTTCCTGACACACCAGACCCCCTTTAAAACTCCTCTTTATTTTAGTTCACCCATGAATTTGCAATACACACCCTCCTCTCCATCTTTCCCTCCCCTTCATATTTTCTCTCTTTTCTCTCTCCTCCCCCACTTGCATCCTTCCTTGTTACTTTGGTGGTTGGTGGGTTCTGTGGTTCTTGGCTACTTGTTACATAGTGTCTACCCTCGAAACGGGGAAGTAGTTCCAGCATACTAATTCCCTGTCCGGTGGGCATGGTCTTAGTAGTGGAATGAACAGACACTTTATTCACGTCGGCGTCCTTCGGAGACCGACGTTCTTCTTTTTCTGTTGGAGCAAAGCAACCGTGGCTATGGCTATGGTGGGAGCCATGGAGCAATGAGGACGGAGCTAGTTGGAAGCAAGGAAGGCGATCTGCGGTAGATTTAGACAACAAGGGGAGAGCTCAAAGGAGAGAAGAACAAGGGCATGAGAAGGTTTGGCAATAGCTGACTAACCTCAACCATAACTGACCTCAACCATGGCTAGGAAATCCTAGCCATAGCCAAGTTCAGTGTTCGCCACCACAGAGAGGTTGCAGCAAGAATTTGTGATTTTACACATTATTACATCCTTCTCCAGTGCTTTTTTTATGCTTTCAAAAGAGTTATTGACGTCCTTCTTTGATGTGAATGTGTGTTCTGTTACGTAGACTATAGTGCTAAGGATGCTACGGTTTGACCTTGAGGTAGATGCGGAAGTGGCAAAGGATTACCAGTGGCAGCAAGAAGACAAGCGCAAGGTCCATCCGGATTACGCAAGAGAGACTGAGAAGGTACGTAGTTGTATCGCCGAGAATATCAAGCTATGAGTACAGTCAATGAAGTGGTGGGTAAAGAGAACATAAAGGAGCAAGAGGGGATTGATCCCCTCTCTAGCAATCAAGCAGACCTCTACGTACGTACAAAGCCCATGAATCCCTTCTTTGGAAATCCTTTGAACCTTCTTGCCGTTGAAGATGATGTACTTTGCGACTTGAACACGGTAGCCATGACATCTTCACGTCAGTTGTGACATCGTGGTTGACATCACAACTAACATAGTGTTATGTCATTGAAGACGAGGGCACTTCCTCTAGTTTACATGGAGCGTTGTTGTGGAATCGTAGATTCTCCTTTGCACTTTGATATGTCATCCCTATGAACTCTTGCAATAAGAGAGTGAAGCACAAGGTGAGCCATCAACCCGCCCTCGACGTGCTACGAAGAGAGCAAACCAGACGATTATTGCAGTAGGAAGCAATGGGCCAACACCAAAGCAAGCCAATCTACCCAAACCTCCAGAGATTTTGTTAAACAAGTGATGCTAGCATGACTTCATTGGTGTCACAGCGTACGGGTAATGTCTTTTGGGATGTTTGAAACATCTCCCATTTTTTATTGCGTTAGATGAGACATGCTTTATATGTCATAGTTGGATTTAGTAGAACATGAGGATGTATTGCTTGTCGTTGTTATAGACGACGAATGCAACAACGGTGTTGTCGGGTTCACCACCGTGCATGTTACTGGAAATGTCAAAGCCAACAACTGATGTTGATGGCATGTTCATCTTTCACATCAGCGCTAACATCCTGGCTTGTCTGTACTCATACAACATGTTTAGTTGACGTTAAAGTGGACACCACATATTTAGCCATACTTGTTGTGCATGTTGTAGTAAATTTTGAAATAAAGAAAGAAAATGTGCAAGTGAACATTGACTCCAGCATGGCAAATGTGATTGTGAACACATTGTCGAACGGGTTGTTGACGTTCAACAACAGCCCTCAATGTTGATTGTGGTGTCATAAAAAACGCGCCATCATTAAAGAAAATATCTTCTACAACAGGGACATGTTTGACAAAACGTCAATTCTAACAACCATGGGTGGGAAAAAATGCCCCAAAATAGATGACGATAGCTGACGAGGACTGTACACATCATCAATGAGGGATCCAAGTCAACAAAATTACAAATTTCACGCCATTGCCCGCTCAAATTGGTGTTAGATGAAAAAAAGTCCAGCGTGGCAGTACCTAACAAATACATTGCTTGTGTAGACATACACATCCGCCCACGTGCAGCCTTTCCCAAAGCAATTCAGAACTTGTTTTTTTAGACGTCATGATGTTGACAACCGCAAATCTCCCCTATCGCATAAAATTTGGCACTTTTTTTTGCCAATCCAGGTAGATGGATTTTAGATGACATCAACATTAACGTTAGAGCATGTTTTTTCTGATGTTCATACACGTTTCTCGACGCGTTACATAAAATGCGGTTTTCTTATAGTGTTGATTAGTTATTCTCAAATGTATTACTAGAGATTTACTAAGGCACAATCCACGTCACCCATGTACTTGACACATCAGCACTACTAGATTAAATAGGCATCAATCCACGTCAATAGTTATGTAAAAATATCCATGAATTTGTTTATAATTATAAATTATATTACCGCTTGAGTTATCGTACAATTGTTGATTGGTTATTCTCAAATGTATCACTATTGAATTACTAAGGCCCAATCCACGTCATCAACGTACTTGCGACATCAACACTACCGGACAATACTTAGATAAAAACCTAGGGATGACAATTCAAATGATACTGAAAGTCATGTGGCATTCATCCCCCTGCTGCCCACAAAAAAATCAATAACTGCAAAATTACTTGGGCAACTTTACAGCTGGAAACGGACAGCTTAGTAGTTCCAGAGTTATTGTTTCTTGGCTAATTATTTCACTGTAGTTATTTGTCCCTAAATTTCCTTATATTGGCCGGTGTCCCAGATGGCCTTCCGTGTTTCGTGTGTGGTGAGAAGAAGAATGCGGCTACGATGTTGTTGTGTGACCATTGCCAACGTGATTCGCATATGGCTTGCTTGATGCCATTCTTTCTATTTTACCGTCCAGGAATTGGACTTCCCCTTGTTGTTGGAGGTCTTTGAGCCACGTTTCACCAAGTGAAACAACTTGAATTCCTCGTGGACTTGTCACCGTGTGGTGCATTGTCATCTAGTTGAAGTTTATGGTTTTGATTCACGGCTAGGCAACTTGAAGATTGACCAAATGATTGGCAACAAAGGTGCCTATGGCGATTAAAGATAGGACTCACATTGCACCCGGCCTACCCTCTACCTTTTTATTTCTTCATACGCATATTGATTCAATGACAAACAACATCTTTAACTGGATGCATACAATTGTTGCAACAACATCACCGTGGCGTTTAGTCTCCTTGGTGATGTTTGATCCTAGTTGATTAAAAGGGGCTCTTTATGAGTTAGAGGGAGCACTTGAGGTTGCACTTAACATAGTTGTGTTTGGCTATGTTTTTCGTTTATTTGTTGCTGATTAGGATGCTCAATCTGTTGTGGTTATCAATCTTTCTTTACACGACAGTTGTCACAGGACGTGGCGTTGAGGGTCTCTTCATATCATAGGATTTTGGTGTAGATTAGTTTGTTGCTAATCTACGGGTTTAAAGACGTACGGCGGCACACCACATTCATTTCATGGATGTTTCTCATCCATTTAGGGTTGTGTGTATGTGCGTATAGCGTTGCATACGTCCTTGACTTGATGTCTTTGTCAAGTCAAGCTTTGTGAATGAGAGTGGAGAGTAGTGATTGAGAGTTGCTTGTAAGTGGCGGTTTAAGTCACTGGTAAAGTCTCATGCTTTCTATTTCACTTCACACTTGTTGATTCATAAAGATACAAGATGTTATTCTCTTTGAAATTTCCCACAAAAACTATTGCCTTCAATTAAAGAGAATTATATTTTAACATCGTTGATTCATACATTGACGTTTGACTACTTTTGTGATATGCAAACCTTTCCGCTTATCATAGTTGTGTTTGGCTATGTTTTTTGTTTATTCGATGTTGGTTAGGACTCTCAATCTGTTGTAGTTCTCGATCTTTATTTTCACAACATTGTTCTCACTCTATACCTTCAAACTTTTGCTACAACCTGCTATAAATATTGAAAATATTCATAAAGATACAAGGTGTTATTCTCTTTGAACTTTTCCACAAATACTATTGCCTTCAATTAAAAAGAATTATATTTTAACACAAGTCAAACATTTTCACTCATTGTTGAATAGGGTACCAAAACAACATCTTTTCTTCTACATGAAAAACAAAGGTTGTTATATTTATTAGTTTTTAATTTTTTCCTACTATAAAATGTGGTGGTACTTAATTTGATGATTTGGATTTTCATTGTACAATAAATTTGGTTTACAAAATATCAAAATATCAAAATGTGTATTTGTAATTCTTGAAGCACTGCACCTTGGCAAATTGATTTGAGTATGCTATACTTGCTATCCAATACCATTGAAAATTGGTGTATAATCAATTGATTGTATAAAACATGACGGTATCAAGTTTACACCTTGTGTAATGCAAAAATTTAATACCAAGTGAAGTCAAAGTATGCTCATCATCTCAAAGTAGGGAAGAAAAAGAACCTTCTTCTTCACTTTCAATACAACAATCTTCCAATCTGTGAGGCCAAAGTCTATGAAATATTGCAAGTGTGTAATTTAATGAATCTAATATCAAGATTTTATAAGTAAATCTTTTGGTTTTTCTTTCCATTCTTTACACTAGAATGCGAAATTTTGAATTGTTTTGGTGTAAACTAGTCAAAAAACTTTTGGTGTTAACTTTGAGCTTATGTGTACAAGGAGCCAACATAACCGCCATTGAGATTTTTTTTAAAAACTTTTAGTAGTGCAAAAATTTCTCTTTAAGAAGTGTCAAAGTTTTCAAGTACCATGTGAAAAAAAACTTTCCTTCTCCCGCATTTATAAATATAGAATGGATTTGGACCTTTTCCATTATATCATTGTGCAGACACCTTTTATACATGTTAAAGTAGTTGAACAAGTATATTTTCATATATTGATTGTAATGGTGAAAAGTTGCAACTTTGCATAGAGTAAGAATCCTTGTTCATCAAGAAAACATAGTGAGTTGACCGTATAATATCAAGCTTTCAAAAATAATTTAAAACTAGCCTCAAATTCTATAAGCTTTCCATCCGAGGAATTAAAATATATTAAGAACTTTGACATGCTCTTCTAGACTTAATTTTTATCAAGATCCAACAAGTACTCTACATTTTATTACTTTTATTTTTGAATTTTCGAAATATCTGCTAATAAAAATAATTTTTGAAGGGCATTCTTCGAAATCATAGTCATGGTCCTTTCCAGGTTAATAGAAGAATGTACCACAAAAATTATAACTACACGCACTCCAATGAAAAACATAAGTTTCTTTAATCTTTAAAAAGATCTAGCTTGAAAAGAAAGAGATATTCAAATAAAGCTGCTAATGTACCATATCTCAATCTTGAATAAAAAACAAAAGAATTATAACCAAATCAGAATTGTAAGAACTTGGCCAAAATGTCAAAAGGCAGAAATGGTCCTTACCAGGGAGACTTTTACTTTTCTCCAAAAAGTAAAAGCCCCTGGTTCTTCACACTCCAACTAAGCTTTAGACTCCAAATCCTCTGAGGTCTAGGGTTTAGGGTTTTAGGGACATGGAGGGACCTCGGTTTCTCTGAAGAAGAAGAGGAAGGAGATGGCGGCGAAGAAGAAGGAGGACGCGAAGACGAGGAAGATGGCGGTGACGGAGAAGAAGGAGGAGGAAGACGTTTCGGGACGCAAGTGCTTGGAAGTCTTGGGAAGCGCGGACCCGAAGCAATGGCTCGCAGCGCCTCCGGAGCTCGTGAAGTGCGTGCGGGCAGCGTCGGAGTATCTGTTCTCCGTCCTAGGGACGCACACCGAGTCGGAGCTCCGGCAGCTGCTCACGCAGAATTTCGACCCGGAGCAGATTTGGCAGCAGATCGACCTTCAGGCCACCCCCGCGCTGGACAAGATCAAGGCGTCGCTCCGGACTCTCGAGAGCTCGCCGCGCCTGGAGCTCTTTCGCTTGAAGGACAAACCGCGTGATTCTGGTAAAGAATCTTGAATTCTTCTGAAAGTGCATTTTGTAATGGCTGTGACAAACTTCCGTCGTTTGTGTTCAGTGAGAAGTCAAGCGGTGGAGGAGAATGGCGATTCGGAGGAAGACGAGGATGAATTACTCGATGCTGGAGAAGTTTCAGGTTCTGACGATGAAGAGGAAGAAGATGAGGTCGACGAGGATGGTGAACAAGATGATGAGTTAGAAGAGGAGTATTCCGATTATGATGAAGGTTCGGCTTCTCCTTAACCGCGTATGTTTACATCATCAGTTATGGACTTTCTCAATCTTACTGCTGAGAATTCGTTTGCAGAGGAGAAGAAAGCTGTTGAGGACAAGTTTCTGAAGCTTTCGGACATGGAGAAGTTCTTAGACCGGGCTGATGCCGAGGAGGCTGGTATTGTTGAGGACGACGACGACGACGACGGTGAAGAAGATGATGACGAAGGTGACGATGATGACGATTTGGAGGTACATTCGGAATGTCACTCCTGATTGTGAGAATATCACGTTTTTTTGTTTTACATGAACGCTTAATGAGGACATTCTGTTGTTGGTTTTTGCAGCTGGATGAAGCGTTTGATTTCAGTGCAAGGGCGGCGGATCGGGAAAATGGTGATAGTGGATGGGGACCAAAGTATGATTTTCACTTCTGATTCCTGTCACTTTCTGGTATTAAGATGGTCTTTGCAGTTAATAGCTTGTTGGCTCATGAATTGACTATCTTTGTTTCTCAGGTATTCAGATTTCATTGGAAAAGGCAAGAAGAAGGAAACTAAACTGTTGAAAAAAAAAGACAGTGATGATGAGTTTGAAGAGGATGACCTCGGAGAAGGTGACGAAGACGAGGAGGACGACGACGACGAGGAACTAGGGACCATGGATATTGAACCAGTGGAGGTACGATTGATCGCTGGTTTTGCCTGTTATTCTCGCCATGAGATATTTTGTTGTTAGTGATTTTGATTACTGAGCCCTAAATGTAGAGGTCGTTCTTATTCGTGTATCTTTTATTCTGAGTTAATTTGTTGGTTGCCAGGAGAAGAAGCTTTCTGCACACGAGAGACAACAGGAGAAAACAAAGAGACGTATCGAGCAGCTGGAAAAGGCAAATTTGGAATCGAAAGATTGGACAATGCAAGGCGAGGTACTGTTCATCAAATTTCAGGATATAAGTCTGTTCTGATACATTACCTCCTCAAAATGCCCATCATATGATCATTCTTATGATCTTAGAGTTGCTCTATTGTTCCAAGTTCCTACGAATCTTCTTTTCTTTTTCTGTGATTAATTTTGGCATTTCAACACCTAGATGACCAGACGCATTAGATGTGTTTTAAAACGTGGCTTCTGTACTCCAATGAAGTTCATGTGCAAAACATTTGCCTTGAAGTCATTTATGACTAGAATGAAAATGGCTCCCGTTAGAATATGAATTCTTTCGTTTCGGTTAAATCAGGAAGCAACAAACCAGGAAAATCAGAACTCCTTAAATGTCGTTAGTTTCTTTGAAGAAAAAGTTCTTATACACTCTGATTATGTGTTTATTTTTAATTTGTTTTCTATTTTCAATCCTGGATGCTGATTATGAGTAAATTATCAGGTTTCGGCATCTAGAAGATCAAAAAACAGTGCTCTGGAAGTTGAGCTGGATTTCGAGCATGGTGCTCGTCCGGCACCCGTTATTACGGAGGAGGTTACTCAATCACTTGAAGATATGATTCGGAGCCGCATTATCGAGGTCAGTAAACTCAGTGCTTCGTTTCTTTTTGCTGTGCTAGTAAATGCACAACCGTTGTCTTCTTTTCAATTTACTAAGTATCTGACTAACGCATTCTTTATCCTCAGGGAAACTTCGATGATCCTCAACCAAGAGCTGCACCAGTCACAGCAGTTCCTAAAGAACGCATCGAAATGGTGGGTCTCCTATTTGCTCTGATTCATTTCTTCCAATCACATCTTTTTGACTAGTGACCATGAGCACTTCGCGGCTGCCGTTTCTCTTCTGCATCAGATATCTTTCGGGTACCTTTGGCTTTCTCTAGTTTCTCATATGCAAATATTCTAGGTGAATTTTCTATTCTTGTTTAAGTTCTAAGTTTTATGCATGGCATTTTTTTCATGTTAACGTAATCTTTGAGCTCCCTGTTGTGCAGGATGAAGAAAAAAGTAAGAAGGGTCTTGGAGAGATTTATGAGGTACAGACTAGCTTTCCTTTATTCTTGTTGCAGTGCTGGATATGAACTAGTATTATTGTCCTATTATAGTCTTACCTATGTCTGCATTCTTGTTGCCTCTTAGCTTATATAAAACCGTGTTGTATTCATTTCTCAACAGACTATTAATCTACAGGTCATATCCTGCAGTAACCTCATTGTCGTTGTGGCGTGATTATTTTCTTGTCTTCTCATGTATATCCCTTATCTTTGCAGCAACAATATATGGAGAGTACTGGTCTGGCAGTTGCTGCTACGCCTGCTACGGAGACTCTGAAAGCAGAGGTATAGTTCAATTCTTGCTTTTATTTCACGTTATGGCTTATAATTTCTCACGTTTCAGGTGTATATGATTCTGCAGCAAGGAACTTCCTGCTTTGGTTTCATCTCGAAGTATTTCAGATGTACTATCTATTCACAATGATGGATTTCTGTATGCAGGCAACAATTTTGTTTAAGAATCTATGTTACAAGCTCGATGCCCTCTCACACTTCCACTTTGCTCCTAAACCAGTAAGTGGTGGCTCACATACTTCTGCATTTTATTCCTTCAAGATGTTTGCATTGTTTTTGGTCTTAATGTTCTTTCTTCACAGGCTCAAGTGGCCTTCGCATTTGGACTTGGAAGACTCCATTCTCAACACCTTCCATCACAATTAGAAATGTCTGTGGTAGATTGTTAATTGTGCTCGTCTTAGATTTAAATTCCACAGATTCTTCATGTGATCATTACTTCGATGGAATTGCAAAGATATTAAATTCATGAATGGTTATTCAGGTTGTGGAAGAAATGGAAGTGAAGGTTGATGTACCAGCACTTGCCATGGAAGAGGTATGCTTTCTGTCATTCAAACCTTTCTCTAATCTTGGGAAAGGGGACGTCGAATGACCTATTCAACAATTAGCCTCAAATATTGGACATTACTTAATAGTTGTATTAAGATAGATTCCATCAGTCATCTATGAGGCTCACACAAGCCATCTCCTAATTATAGCACAAGTCTGATGTGGTTAGCTGAGATATTCAACTGTTGCTTGTTTTCACCAAGTTTTTGATAACATCAATTGCATGTATGTGTTTCATCCTTTGCACACAGGTTGCTCCGATAGCAGTCTCGGATGCATCCATGCTGGCCCCAGAGGAGGTGTTCAAGAGCGCCGGCCTTATCAAGGGAGAGAGTGAACTTACGCCAGAGGAGAGGAAGAGACGCAGAGCTCAGAAGAAACGGAAGAGAAAAGGTTCTCTTTCTTTCCCCCCTCAACCTTTTTATGCTTTGTGCTCAGGATGGATTTGCTTGGATTGCATTGAATATTTTTGCTCTGTTGGATACTTGCAATCCTTTCAATGAATAGGAACTGAAGTGACCTGGGTGCTTTTGCAGGAGCTAAGAATGCAGCGGAGAACCTCAAGAAACTGCGACCGAACAATGTTCCAGCGAGCGACCTGCCCAAGGAATTAAATGTTAGGTCAAAATATACCGACAAACGAACCACGTCGTCTTTCTCCAAATCTGCCAAGGTAACTCAACATACCACTCTTATTCTGTTCGATGCCTCAGACACTCTGTAACGTTCAAATTAGCTTGCACTGTTCTCGGCTTGTGGTGGTCATTCTTCGTTAGGGTAAAATCCACATGGACTTACTTAAACTCTTCTTTGTACAGGTTTTTGGTGAACTTGACAAGGCCCAAGAGAGAGGTAACAAGGCTGCGAAACCTGACAACTCCGGCGTACCTACACTGCATGCTTCGTCGTTGAAGCTTTAGGACTTGAAGGCTGCCTTGGAACCGCATGCAATCAAGACACGGATTAGATTTTCATTGAAAAGGGAGTACATCACAATGAACGAAGGAAGCGTAACTTCCTCTTTCAGGTGTTTTTTCACAATATCGCACCCCTGATCATTTTCTACCAAAATCGATGCTCTCACCATGACTCATGAGGCGCGGGAGCGACCTTGCGGGGGACCTTGTCAAGCAAGTGGCATCAGCGCTCACAACAGAACTCCATTCGATCGGAGACGAATTGCCGTCCTTGAGGGGAGGCCATCTGCTTGCAATCACTTGAGTCTCCGAAGGTCATTTTAGACCGAAACTTGTACTTTCCTACTGTTGAGAAATATGGTTAAATGATATTTTGGTGCAACATTGTAGTCACTACAAAAGTGTTGGTTGAAAGAAAAAAAAGATGGTCCAACGAGTATGTGTTGCTGAGAAGAGAGCGAGGAAATTTTGGCATCACAACCTGTCTTTTCAATGATTTCTTGAGTTTCTCACTTTGATGTGGAATTTCTTGAGTTTCTCACTCTGAACGCAGCTGTCCTTGGCGATCTCGGAGAACGAGAACTGTTTCCCGTCTGCTCGAAGTTTCGTCGCTCTCTTCACTGACTCCTGCGCAACATCACATAGATTTTTACACAACTTTACTAAAGACCATACTTGGCGGTGAGAGCTAGGTTAGCCACATAGTTATGCCAATCTCTATTCATGTGATGAATCTAACATGTTCATCTAGACAGAAACGTGAAGTGAAATGTGAACTTCTGAACATACTGGTCTAGTCACCTCAGCTGAGCACATCTAATTCTAAAAAGGGAGTAAGGGCTCCCGGGCATCCTGTGACATCTATACAGAATACAAAAATGATACGTAAAAACTTGAAATTTTCAACTTCCTAGGTACCAAACGTACTAAGAAAATGACACACAAAAATGTAAAAACATGACTCAAGGTTACCTTCTAGAGGAATTTCTCATTCTAGATGGACAACTGGAGCTCTTGGAGGATTAAGAACTTCTATTTTGCCCTCTTTTTTAATCCTCCTTCAATGAAATGCTTAGCAATCCAAGCTCTTGGGCCCTACCCCATGCAAGCTACAGCTCCCCCATAGTACCTTAACCCCTAAAGGACCACGACCTAATTCGCTCTAAAACCAGTCCAAAACTGCCACTGTCAAAAAGAGACATGAAAATCACATTTTAAAGTGAATTTTGGATTTTCAACCGTAAGATCTTAAAATAGACTTCCATATAAACATGCCATCAAATTTTGGTTGCAATCCACCGCATGGATTGATAGATTTTAGTGTTTAAAGTAAAACAATGGTTCATTTTCATCCCTGCGTTGAGTAGATCAGCTGACTTTGACTTCATTTTGTATCAAATTTTTGCATTGTACAGGGTCTAAATCTTTTACCATTGTCTTCAGCATGATGCTATTTCCCAACACACCAATTTTTAGAGGTAAAAAAGGGGTGTAGCATATTCAAATCAAGTGTGCAAGGAGTGGAGGTTCAAAAATTGCCATTTCACGTTTTATTTTTTTGTGAACTACGTATGTATTCAAATGATAATCCAAACGGTCAATAAGAAGGTTTTCACCATATATTGTTGTTGAAAAAAAAAAAAGTGAAAAATATGAAGATCTCTAGGTTTTATGTAGAAAAGATGAAGTTTTTTTCCCCGTTGCCCAACAATGTGTGAAAATGTTTGACTTGGAATAAAATGCCTTTTTACACTAAAGACAAGAATTTTTTTTGAAATTTTCTAAATAAGGAAATATTCTTTATATGTGTGAAAAATCTCAATGTCAATAGAAACTTTTGTCAAAATTTTTGGAGGTGCCCGAAGTCCCACTTTTGGCTTTAAGTGGTACTAACTTTCAAACCACAAATCCAAAAAAAGATTAAAAAAAATCTCCACGAAGCTCTTATCAGATCCTATCTTCAAAAAAAAATTCAATTAAAAAGGATTTTTTTTTCAAATTGTAGGTACATGCCCAAAATCCAAAATGACCCCGGGGGGACGTTTGGTCCTTTAGGGGTTAAGTTCTCAAAGAGTTGACGAATAGTTCCCCCACACCTTTCCCAAGGTAAGTCATGACGTCCCAGTTAATAACCTAAGATTTGGGGTGACTATCCAATGTATTCTACTAAATCTCAAAAGACAGCATAGTGCTCACTTGTCTGCAAGCATCATTGGTAAGCGGGACTAAACTTAAAATATTATCGGTAAAGTCGGACAAATTGAAAACATTGTTTTACATAAGTGCTCACTTCTCTGCAAACATCATCGGCAAATAGGAGAAATTGAAAATATTTAAGGAAAGCCCCCTAAAACCGACAAGTTAAGGAATGAGCATATGTGGAGAGACGAGATAATTATACTATTATTTTTCAGTGATAGCTAATAGAATTACAAATCCAACCCAAGTGATTTCATATTTTTCCAATGAAAATTGAATTAGTTATGAATTTTCAAACTGTGCAGTCATGTTTAGTGGGTGGCTAGCAGTAGGCACCCCC
This sequence comes from Bryoerythrophyllum caledonicum, assembly GCA_963971425.1. Taxonomy (NCBI): domain Eukaryota; kingdom Viridiplantae; phylum Streptophyta; class Bryopsida; order Pottiales; family Pottiaceae; genus Bryoerythrophyllum; species Bryoerythrophyllum caledonicum. The sequence continues at coordinate 11,086,735 of OZ020526.1, read as the reverse complement.
ATATCCAACGACCAAAGGTAAGGGTCTTGACTAATAGCAAACCTCCATTTGGAGCTGAGTTGGTGGTAATGGGATGGAAGATGGTTGGATATACCCCAATTTTATAGGCGTTGGCTATGGATTTTGGTTGGTTATGGGGGGCTTACCTTAATTCATAAGAGCATCCGCAACACTCCTCATAGTGCGGAGCACCCACATGATTCGGCACATTGACAATATGACCTCCACATAGTCAAGTTCGAAGAAGAAGAAGATTCCCGGTTGTTGAAGGGGGCCGAGTGAATAAAGTGTTTGTTCCTTCCACCACTAAGGGCCGCTTTGCACTATGGTGGAGAGCCCCACCGGTTGGTTAAGAGGTTTTGGCCAAGACATGATTATTTGAGGCAAGCGGTGGATGTTGAACAAGATTAAAAGACAACAAAATAATGCATGAAGAAGTCTTAACTGGTTTGTAGTGTAAACACCATCCAGTGAAGTCCACCGGCCAACGATACAAGGTGAAGCGCACCGGCCAACTTCACCACCAAAAAGGTTTAGGTTAGTCAATAGGACCCACAACCCCTAATGGTCCCCATGGACATATTATGAACGTTTTTGGGCTGCATTCAACTTTTTAAATCAATTACTTTTGCATCTAGCTCTCAAATCTAGAAAAACTTGTTGGAAAAAATGCATCTACTTGTCTAGTTTATGTGGTAAAATTTTTAGATCAATTCAATATATATTGTAATTTTGGGACTTATTTTAGTACACGAGATTTAATTCTAGTTCTTGTATGGAAAACATAGCTAAGGATGGAGAAGAGAAATCCCATATTCATTGTATGAAGAACTACTCTTCTCCACTATACAGCACATGTGTTCTTCTTCTGCCTCTCCAACTTTCCTCTCTTTTATATCGGTTTAGCATCATGAGCATTGAGCAAGCTTATCCTCTTTTGTAGGACTTGAAAATGGTCTCAAACTTCTTCCGACATGCTTCAAGAGTGTAGGAAAATCTAGGAATTGTAGCAAACATTTGTGCTTGAAGTCAAATCCATGTATCCACACCTGCAAAAAAAGTTGCTTGTTGTTAGAAACGTAATTGTTTTTATATATTAATGCATGTAGAAATGCTCAAAATCAATGCCATATGCTTTGCAAATGACTTTGAAAAATTACAAACAACGATTACATAAGTAAATAATGAAACTAAGGATAGTAAAGAATTCAAAATGAAACACATATATGATAAAAATACATTTTAGTAGCTTAAATATGATAGAAGTATCTTATGCTTAACATTATGACATCATGGAAGTTGTAGTCATAAAAATGGACATTGGCAAATCAATACAAAATCACATGTACTGAAATGATTTCCAAAAATTCAATACTACACATAATCATTTAAAAAAATGTAAAAAAAACTAGAAGACATAACAAAGTTTTTCAACAAGTTTTGGTGAATTCAAACAATGAATGTAAAAGTTATAGATCTTCAACATTGAGAGCAATCTAAAAATGTCAACAGAAGAAAATTTAACCACAATGAATGAAGAGCAAACCTTGCTTTTTAGCATTCCTCACAAACTATGCGTGCATTTCACCTCAAATTGCAATAAGTTGTTCAACGTCACCATTCGGCCAATTCTTCTTCTTCTTCTTCAACCTTTACTTTTTGGCTTTCTTCTTCGCTAAGTCTTCCTCTTTATTAGTCCATCTCTTTCTGTGTTTGTGGGTTCAACAATTTGACAATCTTCATGTTCCTCTACTTCCTTCCCTCTAACATCCAAATTGTTCTCATACAGTTCACTTTCTCCAATCAAGGCACTGCTAGTTGAAGAAGAATATTGAATGTAGTACTTGAAGGCACTCTCACTTTGAGTTGGAGGATTACAAACATTCTCACTAGCCACATAATTTTCTTCTTCGCTGCAAGTGAATGGAAGTTGTGAGAAACTAACCATCCTTAGGGAGAGAAAGTAACAAATATTGAACTTCTTCCTAAAACACAAGCTCTACAATCATGTTCTTGACAATTCAAAAACAATTTGAATTTCAATGGCAATTCATCTGTCAATGCAAAAAAATGAAGTGGAATCCTATGCAAAAAAATGAAGTGGAACCCTATGCAAAAAAATGAAGTGAAATCCAATGCAAAACATATTCAAACTATATGTATACATTTTATGTATTTTCTTGGTTTCTTAATGATTTTCCATGGTTTAAAAAAAAAATTGGACACCCTCATCTATACCACTATTTCTTACTATTGTAGAACATTGTAGGTGTAGAAGGAACTTTGTATATAGAACTTGAAACATTCCTACAGATAGGTAGTGCCTTTGGTATGAAAACCACTCTCTCAACTGCGTAGTAATACTTTAAAGGAAGAAAGAAAAACCATAGAATATACTAAAGTTCATAGGACTGAAATCCAACTAACACATTGGATCATACCAAGCTCTCACCGAGCTTTTGGTGATTACGTGATGAATGGAAGAGGAGATTCAAAATCATCTGCTTGGCAAGATTAGGATTTTGTCGATCAGACTCAATTCTGGAAGGTTATGACAGACTTGGGTTTAAAAAACGTCCATGGATGCGGGAGCTCTAACGAGCAACCAAAGCGCTCTTGTGCTTTCACCATGCTTCCTATGTATGTTGTAGCACCAAAGCTATAATGGAGAATTGCTTTGAAGGAGTCTCATTGCGTCCCTCAGTTGCTTGAAGTTACTGAATTTAAGCGAAATTGGTGTTATTTAGATTGTGGATTTATAGCTCGAAAGTTCACTTTTCGATTGCCGAGGTTTGCTCATGACTTGTTTGCCATAAAATCAAGTGTCTCTCAGGTGTCTGTGCCATGTATTGCAGGTGGAGGGAGGTTATTTTGCAAATAGGAGAGAGCCAATTTCCAACATGCCTCAACCTCTTGCTCGGAAGCGCAAAAAAGTGCCACCTTGTGGAGGTCCCAATCTTGAAGACGATGCTTCGCCCCCGGAAATGCACATCCGCGTAGTAGGAGAGTGCGGTTCCAAGACTCATGGGGATTGCAGGCGCATAGCCGCCTTGAAAGGTAAATCTCCCGCACGTGAAATTTCACCTCTGCAGAAGAAAATAAGGGCCATTCAGGTCATATAGGAGGATGAAGAAGAGAAGGACAATTCCTCTAAGGATGGCAAACAGGGTGGCATGTCAAGGGAGCAATCATGGAGGTATGCTTCTGGCCCCTGACATCTTTGAGAATGCTCTGTATGATTGAAACATCTCGTGATGATGTATAAATGATGAACCTTTCGAGTTAAGTATGATGATGCTAAATCGACATGAATATATACTAAGTGAAACTGCTAATTTTTTGGATTGTAACATACTTAGGCATGTAAGTATGATTGAGTGCTTAAGTATGTTGATACTTCAACATGTTGATGACTCTAGCAGCACCTTGTGAGAAATCATAGTATTTGGATTTGGGGGCAAGTCTGGTGCCACTAAGCATGGTAATTTCGCGTCCAATAGTGTATATTTAAGTTGTTGTAGTATAAAGCTTTGTTTTGCATGTTACCTTCTGCATATCACAGTCAACTTAAGTATGATGATGCTTAAGTTGACATTACCTTGTGAAATTCAACAAGCTTAAATGGACTTAAGCACACCGTGATTGACAGATTGAGAGCTATTTTTGATTCTATGGTTGGTGGTGCATGGCTGTTTTTAATTGGTGGAGTCAATTGTCTGGTTCATTTTGTGTCTGTAGTGATTTCTGTGTTGGTACCTAGTTAAGCATGTCCATAATTGCTCTAGGCAAAATATACATCCTAAACTCATCAAGCATGCCGGTTTAATCTATGTATGCATATTGCAATTGACAGATTGAGGGTTCTTTCTTTATTTTGAGCCTCGAGGTGCATGGGCGTTTGAAGTTGGTAGCGTGATTTGTTTGGTTAATTCCATGTCTAAAGTGCTTTGTTTGCTGGTGCATGGCTATTCTTAGATGGTAGAATAGATTAGTCTGTACTGACTTTTCAACTGCAATGTTTTTTGTGCAGCCGAGGGTATGACACGCATTTTGGGATTTCAGATAAAGACTCTGCTTGCGATATAGATGATGCAATTGAAGTTGTGCTTCCGTAACAAAAAAAAAGGGAACTAGTGGCAGGAGGAAACCCATTGAAGTGGACAAGCAAGGGGTAGCCTTTCGGTCCATGAAGAAGGCCTTCTCTAACAATGTGAAGAAATGTGCAAAGGAACTTGACCCTAGGGTTGGCTGGGACAAACAACCACGGCGTCTAAGGCGGACTCTCTTCAAACAAGTGTACGTAGGTATGAATAGAATTGGGACCCTTGCATGTGGGGACAATCCGATTTTATGATTTCTGGTTCTATAACATTGTTTCCGTCTGTACACACGTCTTGAAAAGGCGTAGATAGACATGCTGATGTTGAATTTGATGTCAAGTGAAACGTCAAGTGTAACACTGTCAAAAAAAATATTAGTGTTATGAAGCTCAAGCATGTGAATTGTTGCAGATTGGAAGGTGTGCGATGATTCTCACAGAGTGAGCAAGAAATTCATGGGGCCCACTATAACAAAAGGCCTTATCACTTTGCAGTTTGAGATCAATCAATTGATTGATGGCAAGAAGCCCAGACTGTAAGATGTGATAAAAGAGTACTCGGATGATATGGTGGCTGAGCGTGCTAGGGAAGGTGTTCAAGCAAAATCAACTCAAATGCATTCAATTTTGAAAGGGAGGGCATCTACAACTGCGCAGATGCGGTCCATTGAGATGGAGGTTGTTTCACAAATGGTAAGTGTGACAACGTACTTTGTTATTTCTATTTCCCTCATGTTTATTTTGTCATGTATATTTACGCAAATGTTGCAATGAACGTATGTTGTCAGCGCTTGTAAACATACACGTAATCTCAAGTATGTTTTCTCTTTAGTACAGTTTGAAAGTTTACACATTAGTACCTCCTTCTCCAATATTTTATTTATGCCAACAAAGGAGGTATTGACACCCTTTCTTGATGTGAATGTGTGCCCTCTGTTCCATAGACCATGGTGCTAGGAAGACCACCGGCGACCCCAAGATAGACGCGGAAGTGACAAAGGAGTACCAGCAGCAACAATCGGAGAGGCACAAGGTCCGTCCAGATTATGCAAGTGAGATTGAGGAGATGCATAGTCATGTCACTGACCTGGAGAGCAGCCTCACATGTCTTGGGGAGAATGTGAATGCGTCCAACAAGCATATGGAGGATACGATGCGGCAACTTCTTCACGGTCAAGGATTGAAGCAAATTGTTGTGTATGATGATGTCACTAAGCCGTCATCATCAACAAAGGTGGTAGAGACATCCCCGATGATATCAACCACCACAGAGGCATTGACGGCGCTTCAAGCGGATTCATTCAGGCAATCTTGAAGACTGCTCCGCCCTCCATTGTGACAGAGTCAATAGGTGCTCCTACTACCGCCATCGTCACTGAAGTGATTGCGGAGGACCTCTCCAAGTCTCATGAAGTTGCAGCCAACAATGACCTTCTAAAGGACCAACGAGATGACGACATGTACTCCATGGCACTTAAACATGCAATGTTATTTGTCACTGAGGGCATTGAAGTGGCGCGCGAGGATAGCACGAAGAAGCCTGAGAGAGTTAAATCTCTCTCTAGCGGCCCCAAGTACGCTAAAGAATCCTAAACCCCTTCTTTGGCAATTCCTTTGACCCTGAATAACTGAAGATGGCATAGTTTGTGACTTGAATATGTTTGACATGACAACCTCATTTCAATACTGACGTCTAATTTGACGTCATAGATGACAGTCTGAAATGTCAGTGACGACGGGGGCAATATCTCTACTTTACCTTACGAGTGACTGTGATCTCCAAATGCATCCATTTTCATAGGAAGGCTCTTTTTTCTACTCTATGTAGAGGTTAGATATTGTGTTCCCATGTAATTGAAAAAATTCAAATCGTTGAGCTATGGAATGGATGCAAGTGTACACTCTAATGTGTCATCCTTATGAATCCTTGCAGGAAGAGATTGAAGCACCGGACATGCCATCAACCCATCCACGAAGTGCTCCAAAGGCAACGAAGCACACGGCTAAGGTAGCAGGAAGCAAAGACCCAACACCACAGCCAGCCGATCTACCCAAACCTCCACAAGTTGTGTTTAATTTGACTCAAAAGTATCTTTATTTTATTTTGTTATTTCATTTTCAATTCAAATGGAAGCAAATATACAAGTGGAAATGTGCTAAACCCGCATGGAAAGTGGTCTTTTGGAATGCACTAGCTCATTCACAAACTATTGCTGTGAGGATGGCTACATAATCGTGCAGGCTAGGAGCGGCAGGAAAGCTGAGGCCATCGGAAAGAAGTGATGTGGCGACAGTCTTGATGTCATTCATGTCTTGCCATTTTGTCAGGTTTTTGTTGATGTTTGAATTAGCAACTGACATTTTTTTTGTGTTAGATGAGACAGACTTAGTATGTCATATTGAATACAACATCAAGATGTATAGGATGCTTTGTGTTGCTGTAGACGACAAATGCAACAACGTTGATGCACGGTTTTCCACCGACCATGTTATCATGAATGTGAAAGGTAGCAATGCACGTTGATGGGATGTTTATCTTTTACATAAGAGCTAAGAGTGTCATACGTTTCTACTGACAATACATGTTCATTCCACGTTAAATAAAACACCACATTCAATAGCAGTATCTGAAGCGCATGTTCAAAAAACGTTCGCGAAAACAGAGAGAATGTACTAGGGAACATGGAATCCAGTATGACAAATAGGAATCGCAACATAGAGCCGAACATGTTATTAACGTATATCCGTCATCCTCAATGTCAGTCTTCATGTTTTCCAAAACGCGCCTACGTCAAGGTTGATGTCACGATGAATACAAACACGTAAGAAACAACGTCATATGCAATAGCCATGGGTAGCCAAAATCCGCTTAAAAACTATGATGGCAGCTAACGTGGACTGCTAACGTCATAAATTAGGATTGCTGACGTCAGCAATTAGGGGATCCATGTCAGTAGATTGGACATTCCCTGTCACTGCCGCGTCCAAGTGGAGTGGATGAAAAAAGTCCTGCGTGGCACTGCCTAAAGGAAAATTTTGCTTGTGTGGACATGAAGACCCCTCCACGGAGCACCCTTCCCAAGCTTTTCAAACCTCGTTGTTTTTAAAGTCAGGACGTTGACAACTCCAAATCAGGCATGTTATGTAAAATTTTGGATGTAAAAATGCCCGTCTAAATAAACTGATTTTAGGTGACATCAACATTGATGTCAAGCATGTTTATTCTGACGTTGATATGTTGATATGTGATATGTTGATGTTTGGTGGATATCATTGTGTTCAATGAACGTCTTTGTTTTTGGGCTTGTGGGCCTTAGGGTTGACTTCTATAATGTGTCATTCCATTTTAGCTTGGCGGTTGTGATGATTGGAGTGGACATTTAGATCTTCATCTTGCATAAATTTGTCGTTTTTGGGGTTGTTGTCTCGGCTGGAGTTTTGTTCGAGTAGCGGTTGGCAGTGCATTCTTGTGAATTACGTGTTGCTTTTGTCGTTATTCAATAGTGGCTTGCAAGAAGGAGAGGAAGAAGATGACGGAGTGGTGAAGGCACTTACTTAGATGTGCACGTACCTAGATTTTGTATAATGTCTTGAGATCTTGTCTTCATGTTGATATTGGTTGTGCTTCAAATTGGAGGCAGTGGTGGCTTTAATATGGTGGTTGATATGTGGAGTCTTTTGATGTGCGGAGCATGGGGGTCTACGCTCCCTTCTCTTTTGGTTTTGATGGGTTCTTGTGCTCTATTTTTGTGCCTTTTATTAGCTAATGTATGCTACATTGTTGATCTTCTTTGCCTCTTGCGGCTGTCAAGCTATGGAAATCGCAGTTCTTTCTGATGTTAAGAAATTGAGAGGGTACGAGGATTGAAATATTTAGGTTAGAGTGTTTACCTTGGCCGATGGCAATGTGGCGTTGTGCTTGGGCCCTATTTTGAGTATTTGATGGTGCATGAGTTGGTTTAGGGTTTGTTGATGTTGGTGTCGTGCAGTTGAAGCAGGTTTCTTAGAAGTGTGCGTTGATGCTTTAGGTTTGGTTGTTGCTACTGCTCTGGATTGGCTGCTACTATTCAGCTCCTTGTGGCGGGGGATTAGGTATGAATCCTCTTGTTTCAGCATTTATTGATGTGTGTGTACCATTGTTACAAAATAATATTGAAGCATTGCAAGGTACAAAATACAAATGAATAACTTATCTGGTCTTAAAGATCGTTGGTCTTTGTAAGTAAGTCTTGTGTCTTGGCGTTGGTCTCGTGTTTGGTGTAAGCAATAGACTTTCTTCATGATGGTGCTTGTATCTTGGTTGGGGAGGGGTTTGATGTGCGGTGTTTCTGTGGTGTTTTGGTATCCAAATCTAGATTTGATTGAGAGATGATATGGGAGCTGCAAAATCTAGATTTAGATCTGAGCCAACACAGAGCCCCGCTACAAATCTACTCTCCCGAACTAATACCAGGTTGTTGCATCCCCATTTCAAAATTTGTAACAATAAATCTAAGATTTGCAATCCATCCCAACATTCTATACACCATAGAAATACCATTCAACACCAAAAGAAGTACACACAAGGATTCAAAATGAGCTCAACAACCCTCATTGTTATGTGGATTGCATTTGCGCCTTAGATCAAAAATCCCTCTTTTCCAGGTTTTGCGAAGCTGCTCCTCTCTCATCGCTTAAATATTTCTCTACCAAGTTCAAATTGTGACTGCACCATGTGAGCATCAAAGCAACTTGTTTCTCCCTCTCATTTGCCACAGGAAATATTCACCTCAATTCATGCAATCTTGCTTTCTCCCTACCGATTGGTATTAATCCAAAATTATAGAGTCTATCCAGAGCTCACACCAAGTTGACCTAAAAACGCCATATTTTGGCATCTCAGTATATTTCGAGGAATGAAATCTATGCACAATGGGGAGCTCCTAGGGAATCAAACATGCCATGTGTCCCTTTGCGAGAGAGGTGCAAATGCTCTAAGAGCTCAATCTAACAAATGTGAGTGCTGAGTCTAGAAAGGTTTGTTTCCAACTAAGTAAGTGGTTCAGACCCCCCACTATTGGACTTTAGAAAACTAGTTCTCATTTACGTTAACCCCTAAATTACTTTGACAATTTCACACCAAAAACATTTCAAAACAGCTCATGTTAGTGCAATGAGTAAGGAATGAAAAATAACTTTTATTTCTAGATTAAATCGTAGGGTCTCAATTAAGACTTATTAAGTATCATACTCACGGAATTTCATAAACTTTGACCGCACGAATTGAAAGACTAAAGTGTTTAAAGTAGAGAAAATGGTTCATTATTTTCCTTGCGTTTAGTGGATCAGCAGACTTTGACTTCACTCGGTTTCCAATTTTTGCACTACACGGGGTCTAAAGTCATATCCATCATGTTAAGCATGATATTAGTTCCTTGTACCACAATTTTTAGAAGTAAAGAAGGGGTGTAGCATATTCAAAATAATTGTGTAAGGAGTGTAGGTTCAAATATTGTCAATTCTCATTATGTTTTTTTGTGAACTTAAGATGTTTTAGAATGAGAATCCAAGTGGTCAATATGATGGTTTACACCACATCTTGTTGTTGAAAAAAATAGAAAGTAAAAATATGAAGATTTCTAAGTCTTAAGTGCAAAGGATGAAGAGTTTTTCTATAGATGTCAAAAAACACCTCATAAGCCCTATTCGGATACAAATTGAATGATTTATGGCCATTTGAATATAATACTTTGACAGCCCTCGACTTCTGGACCTTTTTCAGCCCTCGACTACTGCACCTTTTTATATACGTCTACTATTCTTATACTATATGAACACAGGTGAAAAAAAATATTTTGCAATCTATACTATAGTTCAGAAATAGTGTAGTAGATGGCATTTAGTGTACGGTTATGTCACTACACTATATGCCTTGTTCACAATTGGTGTATGGGTTTGCTTTAAGTGTATACTACACTAAATATCAATTTTAGTGTAGTGGCTCCTACGACCCAAGAAAGTCGCCCTAGTAGCACTGCTTCTACATTATAATAGGAATGCTATAGAACGTCTAAAGAAAAGAGAGTACTCTGGCATGAAATCCCTGAACGTGATTTTGTAACTTTCTCTTCTAAGCTGTTACTTTTAGTTGAAAATGCATGAGCATCAGACATGATGAAGACAGAGTTGGAATTCGCGCAGCCAATAATCAGAGCGCATACAAGTGCGACGCGAGGCGAGGTTTGGCGATGGCGCGTAGCCGCGAGCGCAGGGGCGAGGTGCAGCCATAGAGCTCCTCCATGTCGAGCTCCTCCGGGCGCGTGCCGTCCGGGAGCCGCCACTCGAACGCGTGCAGCAGGCGCGCCAGCGTGAGCAGCACCATGGTGGTGCCGAGGTGGTGCCCGGGGCACTGGCGCCGCCCGAATCCGAAGGGGAGGATGCGGAGCGCCGGGTCGTGGATCGCCGCCAGGCTGCTGGTCTCGGCCTGCCAGCGCTCGGGCCGGAACCGCAGCGGGTCCTCGGGCCACGCCTCTGTGCTGCGGCCCAGCGAGAAGATGTTGATCAGCACGCGCGTGCCCCTGGGGACGTGGAACCCGCCTAGGGTTGCGTCCGCCATCGCCTCGCGCGGAATCGCGAATGGGCCCGCCGGGTGCAGCCGGAACGTCTCCTTCACCACGCACATCAGGTACGGGAGGGCCGCCGTGTCCTCCTCCGTCACGTTGCGGTCGCGGCCGACTACGCTGTCCAGCTCATCCTGCAGCTTCCTCTGGATCCTAGGGTTTCGGATTATCTCGGCCATCGCCCACTCGTTCGTCACCGCAGATGTGTCTGTCGCTCCTGCCATCATGTCCTGCAGAATGCGGTCAATTTTTTTCTCGATTCGAACCCTGAATTCGCGCCTCGAGGCTCATGATATTATTCTTGAGTGATTCATGATCAGAAAGCCTTAACCGGTTTGAGATCAGAGTGTTAAGATTTTACATGATCAGCGTCTTAAGTGATACGTAATCAGAGTCTTGAGAGATTCGTGATCAGAGAGCAAGAGATACATGAAGTGTATGGGATGATTCGGATATTGAGGTAAGGCACGTGATAGCCGTTCAACTTACGAGGATGATGGCCTTCATGGTTTCGTCTTTGAGATGCAGCTCGCCATTTTCTCCGGGGAGGTCAAGCAGGACGCTCACAAAGTCGTTAGGTTTGCCTCCGGGGCGTTTTCCTGAGGCCAACTCGCGGTGCTCGTGGATGACGGCGTCGAGAACCTCATCGACTTCATTCCGGAGCTGCATTAGCAAGGGAAACAGGCGGTTAAGGTGTTGGAACGAGGGTGGATAATGTGATGAGACATGGGGCACATACCTTGTACATGTCGCGCTCAAATCCCTGCAAGTCTAGCCACCCGAGGAAGGGGACGAAGTCGCGGAGGTTGAGCGCCCCCATGAGGCGGAAGAGCTCATGGATGAGTTGCTTGAAGTCCTTGGGCTTCTGGCCGGTGGCGGCGAACTGGCGGCGCCCAAGCAACATCCTGCACATGACAGTCATGGAGACGCCGGCGAACACGTCGCGCATGTCCACGACCTCGCCCCGGCGCGCGGCGTCCGTGACGGCGGCCACCATGCACGCGGACTCCTCGGTCCTCTCCCTCGCTGAGCTCGCCAGGCGCTTGGGCGTCAGAAGCTCATTCACGCAGATGCGCCTCACGTGGCGCCAGTGCGGCCCGTAGGGCGCCATGGCGAAGTCGTGCGCGTCGTAGGCCACGATATCCGTGAACGTCATGTGCGGGCGCGACGAGAACACGCTATCCTTCTCCTTGGTCACCTCGGCGATCAGCGCGGGGCTGTCCACTACGACTGTGGGGACGCAGCCCAGGCGGAGAAACAAGATGTGGCCATATTTCTTGTGCATGGCCGTCATGGCGCGGTGCGGGCGCGCTCCCATCTGCAGTAAGTTCCCCACAATCGGCAGACCTCTCGGCCCGGGCGGCAGCTTCTTCTTCACGTGGTGGCGCGTCCCGAACCGTGTCATAATCATCACCGAGCACACCATCACCGAGCACATCGTCACCAGTAAGTGCCCGTCTTGAATCCATTCTGTGCTCACTCTCGGAAGCAGAAGAACCATGTCAATCCATTCGGTGACGACTCTCGAAAGCAGAAGCCCTATGTCCATTTCTCAAGCTTCGTCAATGTGAATTGCGAATACTGACGCTGACTACAATGTGACTATAATGCTACTGATATGTGGACGGAAGCGGAAGAAGAATGTTTACTGCGTTCAAAACTTTTGATGCTCACTGTGATGTATCTAGGCTAAAGACGGCCAACATTCCACCGACGTGTGTACACAGGGAGAAGGGCAACATCTGGTGTTCCGACAGAGTCTTCAGAATCTGGTTTCAAGCTGGCAATGCGCGTGCCGAGATTTCCACAAGGTACTACTCTTGTCGATCTAGTGTATGTATACATGCGTGTGTGAATTCAATCCTGGGGAGGTTTCATAAGTTGAACGTGGCGATCACCATCAGGGGCTATGGAGTTCAACAATCATCACAAGACTGACAAGAAATCTTTGTGATCCATGCGCCAAGCAATGGGCTCTACGCACCGTCACTCACCAACTGGAATAACGACTGGAGCCACGTTTCACACCAAAGCTGTACCATATGGGAGCGAGCTGCCAACAACAATGCAGCTGAAAACCATCAGATTGTAAGTAATTACCTGTGATTAGTGGCTACACCTAACGCTGATGGTAACATCACGATCTCATAAAGCGCTGATGTTGAAGCCGCCGAGTGGAAATGAAGTGGATTAGATGGGCCTTGATTTGAGCAGGTATGTTCATCGTGTGGGGGTTAATGCAGCTTGTGATGTTTGTTAGGACTGCAGTTAATGCGATCTTTCTCAACGCATTAATATGGCACTGCATATAGCCATTATTGACGCCGAATATTTAAGGTGTCTGCACATGTTGGACCTGACTAATGTGGGTCTAAGTTAACTCAAACAAGTGTAGAGAAGGAAGTTACTCCATTCTGATCAAGGCAGAGCGCATCGCCTCAGGCTCCAGGGCATTCATTTTCCTGCGGATTCGGTACATGGTTTTCTTCGGAGTAAGGTGATGCATAATAACTTTTGACAGGGTTATGTAAACACAACTTGCACATTTTGAAAGTAAATTCTTGAATGTCATTAAACTAGCTTTTAATTATGGTCTTAAGATTTGGGAAGTTAAAAGTTTCCTACGGAAAGACGGAGTTGCTAGAGCCACCTAATCTATAAGTAAAAGAGCGTGTCTGGTACCGTGATCCCAGCTACCTTGAAGACTTTCTAAATGTGAGATAGTTTTGTACAGGTCTCTGATCATTGTACCCAGATGAGAGTGGATCTCGCAACAAGTGCTCTCAAAAAGTGTGCCATAAACAGTTTCTGTCGAGCAGCTTAGCAGACAAATATATTGTGTCACTTTTGAAGTTCCATGTGAAGAATTATTTTGAATTATTAGTTTGGGAAGACAGTTTGTACCAAGGAGTTTGTCACTCCTTGCACACATCAACCCTTGAAGGATGAACGTCCATTTCTGGGTTGTTTCGGCACAATAATCTTGAAAGCAAATTCTACAAGTCACCTCCATGGAAGACTTAAATTATGATGTAGAGATGGAGGAAGATGGGCATCTATTGAGAATGGCGCCACAAAAATTGGTGCAAGCATTGGCGACTAGAGTGATTTTGGTAAAGTAGGCCGTGATGAAATGTACCATGTGTGTAGGTGTTGTTTTGCATGATCTATAACACTTGTAGACTCTCACAGTCTAAAACTTAAAAATCAAGTGCTTGATTGTGAAATTTGTCTGCAGATGTCTTCTAAGACTCTTGGGCGGATTGCAATTGAAGCTTCAAATCATTTTGAATTTGCAATAGTTGCCTTGCAAAGTTATTAGCTGCCAAGTTACTATTTGCTGGTAAACTCAATATATCAAGTTTTGGGTGATAGCCATAGTTGGAATAAAATGGCATTTGCTGAGTTGAAGCGTGAAGAGTATTGTTATACGCAAACTTTGCTAACAGCAAGTATGCCGTCCAATTGTCTTGATGGAAGTTGATGTTGCATCGTAAATACTGTTCAAGAACTTGATTGACCCATTTTGTTTGACCGTCAGTTTGAGGATGAAAAGCTGAAGAGAGGTTGATATCCATCTTCAATATCTCAAAAAGAGATCTCCAAAATTTCGATTCAAATTAGGTTCCCTAATCGAAAACAATATTGTCAAGTAGACCATGATATAGATACACATTATCAAGAAATAGTATTGCCGTCTCTTCACTTGATGAAGACTTCTTGCAAGGGACAAAATGTGCCATCTTAGAAAACCGACTACCACAACAAAAATGTTGTCGAATGAATTTGATGGTGGCAAATCTGTAATGAAGCCCGAGATACCAAAGACCAAGGTCTGTGCGGAATAGTCAATGGCTATAGGAGTCCGTACGGGCGATGCCAAGGATTCTTGGACCTCAAACAAATATCACAAGACGTAACAAAAATCTTCACATCTTTCCACATTTGGGGCCACCAAAAATCTTTGGAAAGGAATTTCAAAGTCTTGTTGTGTCCAAAATGACCCGCAATTGGGAAATCATGTTGGGATTGAAGAACGCAAAGTCATGTCGGACGCTCGGGGATAAATAGGCGTTCTTCAAAATATAAAAGATCTCCCTCCATCTTAAATTTGTAGTCTTCTTCGAGGCGGCGCTTGATGTCAAGGGCCATGTGATCCTCAATGGTTGTAACGCGCACTTAGTTGAGGAAGTCAACATCAACAGGTGTTGGTATAACAGTAGCACAAAGGCGAAATAATTCCGGCTTCAACAGAGTTATACATTGTTGATCAAATGTTGCTTCTCCAGCCTTGGGCGCAAGATACAATCTCCTCGATAATGCATTGGATAGTCCTTGTTGCTTCCCCCGGTCAATAGGTGATGACAAAGTCAAATCGTGATGGTTACATATTCCATTGAGCTTCACGCCAATTCAAAACCCGAGATGACATGAAATACTCCAAGTTCTTGTGGTTTGTATAAACAGTCACCGGATGCGCGGTCCCTTGAAGGAAGTGACGCCACTCTTGAAATGAATCCATGATAGCTAGAAGTTCCTTATCGTGGATCTTGTAATTAATCTTGGCAGCAAAAAATTCCAAGAGTAGAACGCAATTGGATGAAGCTTCCGTCTCTGTCTATTCGCAAAAGTACAGCTTCCAAAGCAAAATCCAAGGCATTAGTTTCCAAATAGAATGCCTTCGTAAAATCCAGGTGTACCAAGATTGGCACGGTAGTAAACGCCGTCAAAAAAAATCTTCAAATGTCTTTTGTGCTGAAAGGCCCAAATCAAGCTTGTCCTTACATGTTGACCGAATAAGCGGAGTGGCCACTTGTGAATAGTTCTTGATCAAGATCCGATAGAAGTTAGCAAGTCCAATAAAACATCGTACGTTTCCAACCGTCTTTGGAACTTCCCACAACACAATAGCTTCCACCTTCTTCGGGTCCATTTTTAGGCCTTCTATAGTTGCGATGAATCCCGAAAAACTCCATCTCAGTTTGATGACAATTATTCGGTTTGGCATAGAGTCCTTGTTCTTGCAACTTTTGAAGGACCAGTCAAACGTACTACTCATGGTCTTCTTCGTTCTTGAAAAATATTAAAATATCATCTAAGTAGATTACAACAAAGTCGTAGAGGTGCTCCTGAAAGATGTAATTGAGTCATGTGTTGAAAGACTGCTGGAGCATTCGTAAGGCCAAAAGGCAAAACATTGTACTCAAAATGGCCATATTTTGTGCAAAAAATTGTCTTCCATTCGTCTCCTTCTTTGATTCGAACAAGGTTGTAAGCTCCATGTAGGTCGATCTTGGTAAAGACCTTTGCACTTCCAAGTTGTTCTAAAAGTCCAAAGATCAAAGGCAATGGATAGCGATTCTTCTTTGTCACCTTGTTGAGACCTCGATAATCCACGCACATTCGTAATGAGCCATCGTTCTTTTGACAAAGAGAATGGGCGCTCCAGCTCGTGACTTGGAGTGACGAATGAAGTTTTTGGCTAGATTCTTGACAATATATTTCCTTAATTCCGCCAACTCCGTTTGCAATAGGTTTTAGATTGGGCTGAAGGGATGTCGTGTTCGTTCTTCCAAGTCAATAACACAATCGTATGGATGGTGCTCCGGTAGTATGTCGGCATTCTTTTTCAAAAACACATTTTCAAAATCCTTATTCTGCTCTGGAATATTGGCTGTTGACCTCTTCTCTTCGCTAGTTGGTGCCGCATAGATGATAAATAGTGTGCCTTCCTTGGACGATCTAACGAAAGTCCTTGCTCCAATGAAGAGGGGTTTCTTCATTTTTGGTAGTCTAGCTCGTTTGCTAACATGTTTTCTAACAGGTTTATTTTCCAAATGTTCTAGGGGGAAAGTCATCTTTCGCAACTTCTAATCTACATGTGGGTTTTATTTTTCTAATCAAGAAAGACCAAGAATAACAAGATTTGATGGGGGTCTAATGACATTGAAGATAATTTTGCTACTATGGCCTTCAAATGTCACCTCTAGAGGCATTATTTCATGGGTAACGTTGCCTAATGACAAAGGTCGCCCATCTATCACTTCTACACTGATGCGTTGAGGATTCTGAACTAGAGGGAATTTGTGACTCTTGACAAATTCTTCATTTAGAAAACAAGCAAATGCTTCTCAATCTGATAGAGCGGCGGTTTTGAGTTTTCGAAGACCAAAAAATAAGGGAATTGTAAAACAAGGTGTAGGCTGAGCAGAAAGAGAAAAATCTAAATGTTTTGTAAAACTGAACTGTTTAGCCGCACGGTTTCTATTGTGGCTAGGCATCTTTGTTTTCTTAGACTATGGCAGCCTTCGTCTTGATGATACGTTGATTCCGCTTCTTTGGGTAGTTGGAGACTCTGTGACCTCCTTCACCGCAATACAATCATAGTGGTTCATCCATCCGACGTTTTTTTTCTTCCAGAGTAAGATGTTTGACACGTATTGTGTCAATTTGCATATCTACAACCTCTGAATAAGAATTTGGACTGCTTGGTGACATAGATGAGGTCTGTTGGATTGTCTACTTTCTTGCTAGAGTCCATGAGCTCTGGTCCTCGTGACTTTAGAAGAGTCGGTTGTCGCACATGACCGCTTGACTAATTGCCTCATTGAGCGTTTGTGGGTCAAGGAATGACAACAATAAATTCTTCACAATATCCTTCAAGCCACAATAGAATTGAGTCATGAGTGTTGCTTCATGCCAGTTAATGTCGCACGCAAGTTGTCTAAAGTGTGAGGCGTAAACCGATGTAGAACGTGTCCCTTGCCTTAGGGACCAAATCTTTGTTGTTGCCCAACAAGCCTTGTCATGTTGTCCAATTGCTCCTGCAAAGACCTCCAAAAAAGTGTCAAAGTTGTTCAAGATGCGTGAACCTTTCTCAAACAAGGGAGCAAACCTAATAAAGCTTGTCACGTTAGCAATGTCCCAATCAATCCAACTTGTGATTCATTTGTTGGGTAGTGCTCCGTCTGTAAGGCAATTATCAATCGAATTTGATTGACAAACCCTCAAAACTTATAGCGTATGCCATCAAATTTCGCAGGTAGGCTTACGCAAGGTTCTTTCCGTTGTGGTGGTGGATCTTCTTGAATCACAGGCAGAGCTCTTTCTTCCTAGGTGGAGGGAGATTGATGTTGTTGAAGGCCACCAATGACTCCTTCAATTGTTGTGGTTCGGATGGATAACGTGTTGATAGCATTAAGGATAGCCTCTAACTTAGCATTGGTGGATTCAAGCATATCAAAGTCTTGAGTCTCAGCTATAACTAAAAAACAAGAATAATTGAAAATAAAATCTTGGCTCAATAGAGGATAAATTGCAACCTTTAAGCCTTCAAACCTTTAGGGAGAGGGGTTATCCGCTGCTCTCACAAGAAGAACAAGACTCAAATGTTGTGACAAAATGAGATATCAGATTTGAAGGGGTCAATCGCAACCTCTAAAATCGCTAGTACACCTTCAAAAAAGAGGGGGTAAATCGCAATCTCTAGTAGGGCCCTAATCCTAATACTCAAGTGATGTTAGTCTCGACAAACTGTAAGGGACACAAGATACAGGAATACTTGACACGAACTAGATCTTTGAAGTACTAGAAGAGGGAAAACTCATATAAACTTGAAGTAATATAAACTTGGATTAACAAGATGAGCACACGAACAACAAGAGGGGTGAGCGATGGCTGTATATACCCTAACCTGAAGTAAAAGGGAAGTAATACAAAGAATAAAGTAAAAGAAGTTCTAAAGTAAAAGGAACTCTAAAGCAAAAGTAATTTAAAAGGTTCCAGAGGTTATGTTCGTAACAGTTGCGCAACACGACATTCGCATTGATGGCCACCACCTTGAAGTTGAAAGGCGGCTAAACACTTGGCACTTGGTTGAAGACTTGACACTTAGTGAAAGTCAAGCTATAGGAATTACAACACTACTAGTCAGAGAATACTAAATATCATCTTTAATGTAATATAGATAAACTAGAGTGATACCCGTGTCCTCCGGACACAACATATTTTTGTGTTGAGTCCCCACCTCCCCGTCTCTTAGCCCTTTCCTTCTAATCCATCGTCCCCCCGTCCTTGTCCCGTTGTCCCCCATCCCCATCCCCGTCCCCGTACCCGTCCCGTCCTTTTATCCAAAACCCTAACTTTTAGCTTTTCATCCAAAAGTGTTTTTCATCAGCGCATTCATCCATTCGACGCGTTTTTCATCGACGCATTCATCTATTCGGCGCATTCTTCATCATGTATTCTTTTATAGATACAGATGTACATCTAGTAAAAATCTTCATTAAATATAAACCATATAGCACTTTTAAATCATATAGTGCGGATACACTAATAATCATTTTCAGTGTAGTAAACCTCAAAAGGGCCATTTCTTCTTGAGGAGATGTTTTCTTCTTAAGTTTTGGGCAAGTTTTTATGGTCTCAATTTAGATCGTGAATTTTTGATTTTTTTAATGAGGATGTGGCATAGTAGTAGTTTTGTAGAGGTACAATATTTGTGGAAGTATAAGTTTTCAGAGCATATATACCTGTAGAATGAAAGTTATACTAATCTAAATGCAAAACCAGGGACTCCATGCAACTCCAAATTTTTTGTTACATACTTCTATTAGCATTGAGATTTTGCACATAGATAAAAATAATTATTTTTTTGGTAAACCTTAAATTCGAAGATTCTAACCAAATTTTCTTGTTAACCAAAAATGTTGAAATCAATTAATATGGGCTTAAGAAGAAAAAGAAGAGAAATCACTAGACGAGGAAAAAGAAGATTCACAAGTAGAGGCAGAAGGCATATAAGACCCAGAAGAAAGATAAGAGAATTCTTATGAATGAAAGACTATAAATTTCAAGTGCTACAACAAAAAATTTGCACCAATGGAACACACTTATCAACATTGTATAGTCTAAACTCTTTATATATTACCTCTTTAAGTGTTATAATCTCATGTATGTTATGAAAATTGTATTGTCGAGTAGAGAAGAGTGCACTTTGAGAATTTGCAGGGAATCTGGCTGCGACTGGGAATAAATGACTAGGGAGTTATGTCGTGACTTTGACTTTTCTAGTCCTCAAATCTTCTAGTCTTCTAGCTTCTTTCCGGTTTCCTATCCTATAATGGCTCTGAATAGGTTTAAAGGTAAGGGTGGAATAATAAGCACCCACGAGCTTCGGACCTGCAAAACGGGATGGCTAAACTACGAGTTGAAACCGTCCGAAAGATGGCTCCTAAATTTCAAACCCACGGTGACCAGCAATTGTGCCTCACCTGTGGGAACGACATAACGACCGTGCAGGTAATCAACCCCACTTCGCCGCAACAATGTTTAGGAAGCATAATGGAAAACAACTAGCCTCCAAAACCGGCTAGGAATAACAATTAAAGACAATATGCCTCTAAAGCTGGCTTGGAATAACAAGCCACAAGCCACAACACACGAGTCTTCATGTCTTTTTATCTTCAAGTCTTCAAATCTTTTTGTCTTCAAGTCTTCAAGTCTTCAAAACATAAAAGAAACTCTCAAAAAATATCTTTTACACTAGCAGTGAGCTTCAAACTAACGCCATAGATGGCTCAAACCTTCAAATTCTAAGTGAAATATATTTTTGAAAAACTGATGCAACAAACTAAAAATCCTTCAAATTTCAAATCATTTGAAACTATTGTCCAAAAGTCATGGACGTTTAAAGTTGTTTCCTCCTCTAGATATTCAACTCTCTATAACTTCTTTTTCAAAGCTCTAAATCTTAATTGCATTAACTTTTTGAAGAGCTATAACAGTGATACAAACACTGTCTAAAATTCAAAACAAGATGAAAAATACAACAAAAGTTATGGCTTGTCAAAACCTATGTCCTCTCTTTGGATGGGCTCGGGTTTTTGCGATTTCAAACCTTCATAATTTTTGCAATTCATCTCTAAATCTCAATTGTAATAACTTTCTGCAGAGCTATTACAATATTACACAAACCCTCTAAAACTCAAAGCAATTTGGAATACAAAAAAAAAAGTTATGGCTTGTCAAAACCTCTGCCCTCTCAATAGATGGTCTCGGGTTTTCACAATTTCAAACCTTCACAACTTTTGCAACACATCTTCAAATTCAACTTGCAAACACAATTTGAAAAGCTCTCAAGACAAAAAACAATCTTCTAAAATTTCAATTCCAAAAGATTCATACTCAATGAGCTACATCTAGTCAAAATTCAGCTTGAAACCCTCAGAACTCAGTGCCCGCCCACACGCACTCAAACACACACTAAAGAAGTTCCTCTCTAATCCCTTCTCCTATTCAAAGTGGAGATGGGGCACATCAGCCCATGCTCCCTTATCTAAAGCCCCACCAAGGATACTTAGGGCCGGTTTACATTAGGCCTGGAGTCGGATGGAAGGCCGGCTGGATTTGCCTTCAATCCGGCCTTCAATCCGGCCCCAATTCTTCCATCCGGCCCCAAATAATGTAAAGCATTGAGGCCGGATTCTAGGGCCGGATTTCAAATTCATTATCTTGGCCCTAGTCACTGTAAAGTGTTGGGGCCGGATTCTAGGGCTAAATTTCCAATTTTTCAGTGTCTTAAAATTCTTAGATTTTCATAAGGCTCAACTAAAAATTATAGAAGCACATGTGTCAAGATTTTGTCTTTGTTTCTTTCCCAGTTTAAAGAAAAATAGGTTTCATATATTTACTTTATGTGTTTTCTTTCCTTAATACATTTAAAAAAAAATTATAAAAAAGAGTATTTTTTCTATTTTCATAATTTTTTCCCCTTTTCTCTTATTTTTAAAGGTCAAAATAAAAGAGAGTTTTTTTTTCATATATATGCAACTTCGAATTCCTCTTCCTATTTTGACTATTTGAAAAAAGAGTTTTATTTACTTTGTTTGACCAAGTCCTTTTTTTTGGGTGCATATCCAAAAGGAAGGAATATTTTTACTTTTTCAAAAAAATAAATCGAAAAAGTCGGTTTTATTTTTATTTTTTCGAAATTTTTATTTTTATTTTTTCGAAATAAATAATAAATAATAAAATAATAAAATAAATATTTAATTTATTGACGGTAGGGATTTGAAGGATCCAACGGAGGAACCGAATCTGGCTCTAGATGGGAGTTTGGGGCAACCCAAACCTCGTCCCGATTGCCCCCTTGGGGCCGGAAGGTTTGGCGCCAAAATCATGCCACCTAAGGCGACACGTAGGATGAAATGTAGTTCCGGCCGGCCCCAAGCATAAGGCTCTTGGGTTGGATTTTGAGAGATTGAGAGACCCTATAGGATGAAACTTGGAGAATTCCGGCCGGCCCTCAATCCGGCCCCAAGTATAAACTGGCCCTTATCCCCTTTCTATCCACACTTTCCAAACCACCCAAAATCCTATAGTGATTTTATTTAATTGAAAGGCAAAACATGGACCTTATCCTATCTAAAATCTAGATAAATAGAAATAAAATGGATACACATAAAAAAAACTTACCACGAGTAGCCACGTCCCTCTCGTAGATGCATGAAAGTGTCAAAATTCTTACTTTTGATTGCCAAGCCATAGACTTGGTTGGCTGGACAAGCGGTGGTCAATGGTCGCCCGCCGGTCTGGGTTTGAAATCGATCGAGGTCGTCAAGCGGCTCGGACGGCCCACGGCTTGGCTCGTTAGTGAGGTAGGAAATTGGAGCAGCCAACCCGCTATCTACCCCCTGAGCTGTGCATGTGACAAGAGCAGTGTAGCACCCACATGCTAATGGGCGCTCCGTTAGCTTCAAACCGTGGTTCTGACCACAACCAACTTCTTTTGCCCCAATTACTAGCTTATTAAAACCCAAACATATCCAGCTTAATTATTATATCTACATGATAAAAGAATTTCCATCAGGACAATGCTTCGTGAAAATCTACACTATTAAGTGTTATATGTGAAGTGTTGTAACATGTCTCGCTCCCTACAAGGCACCACAACCTTGGTGTAGTGGTTTGGGTCATGGCACACCGGTGAGGTGGTTGTGAGATCAAGTCTTATTGCCGGCATGGTGCCTACCACCATAGTCCACCCAATTATGGTGGAGGGTCCCATGGCCTCGTTGTATGGGGACCCACAAAGCCCTTGGGGTAGATGACATGTTGGTTGTCTCTAAGGCAATTAGTATAGGAAAGCACTTAGTGTAGAAAAGTGTTTACCCTCGAGAGGGGGGAGTAGTTCTGTTACACTAGCCTATGTCCGGTGGCCATTTGCTTAGTGAAAAGAATGAACAAACACTATATTCACGTCGGTCTCTTTCGGAGACCAGAGTTCTTCTTCTTGCTCCCGTACTTTGTTAAACTCACTTTCGTAAGTGTTAAAGTTGGAAAAATTGGAGAAATTATGTAGCAGTATAATATAGTGCAGGGCAATAAAACTGGCGAATTAAAACATAATTTAGGTTTGGGTGACTGTCAACCGAAGATTTGGACTTATTGTAAGATTCAGGTAGTAATTTTTCGAGTTACTAAGTAGTTATGGATAAAAAATAGAACAATGGATGAAACTGTCTAGACTAACAGTGGATGAAACTGTCCAGTCTTGACTTTGGATGAAACTGTCCGGACATGGATGTCATCCATCCGGACATCTCTCATCCATTGTGGAGTATTAGGGTTTGGAGGGGGTAGAGAGCCGCCCTCTTGGACTTTGGAGCTCTTTTTTTTTCTCCTCTCTTCGTGTGTAGCAATTTAGAGTGTATAAGTATGGTTAGAGAACTAAGAAGTGAAGGTGTTGTGTGGATCTTGAGTTGTAGTGAGTATGGAAGTGGTAATACATGGAAATATGAGGAAGTAAAGCAAGACTTCCTACTCTCTATTGTGTATCTGTGTTATGTTGTGAAGGTGTGAGTAGATCTTGTTGTTAAAAGAACATTTGTGGGGAAACTTGGTTGTGGGTATAGTAGATTCGGCATGAATACACTAGATTTGAGATAGATCTAGCCCGACTACTAAACCATACACACTACTAGTAGATTAGAGTTAGAATTCGTCCCGATTCGTTGTGGGCATAATCTATTTTGTTGTAATCTGGTGTGAAAACTCTAGATCTGTGAGTTAAACCCAAGAAAAACAGCGGAAACAAAGTTCCAACTAACTCTAGATTTAGATCTAGATTCAGATCTAAATCGAATTTGGAGTTATAGACCCAGTAAAATTCCGGTTCCGGGCTTTTGTCTTATTGCCCTGAAACTTCAGTTTGAATGAGCGTAGAGCAGATTCTTCACTTGGGCTAGAGGCGAAATCTCCCTTTAACAGTGACTATTTTGGATGAAAACCAACATGAGGGATGAAACCGTTGGATTAAAATTGACATAGCAGATGTAAATCCAAATGTTACTAACTACACTAAAAATGATGTTTAGTGTATCCATACTAAATGATTTGGAAGTATTTTAGTCTTTTTACTTTTGATGAAGATTTTTACCGAGAGCACAACTATCTATTCCTTTCAAAGAGGGTAGATCATTGTAGACAAAGTTGGAATTTTTTTTCATCATGAGTAAAAACTTATAGCACTCATAAATCAATTAGTGTCAATACACTAAACATCATTTTTAGAGTATTGAGATCAGGTTTAAAAAGTGTTAAGGTAAGCCCCCTAATACGGACAAGTTAATGTGCATATATGGAGAGAGGAGATAACTATACTATTATTTTTCAGTAATAGCGAATAGAATTACAATTCTATCCCAAGTGATTTCATATTTTTTCAATGAAAACCAAATTAGTTATGAATTTTCAAAGTGTACAGCCGTGTTTAGTCGATGGCCAACGCTGGATACCCCCCATAACCAATGACCAAAAGTAAGGGTCTTGACTAATAGCAAACCTCCATTTGGAGCTCAGTTGGTGGTAATGGGATGGAATAGGGTTGGATATACCCCAATTTTATAGGCGTTGGCTATGGGTTTTATTGGTTATGGGGGGGCTTACCTTACATATTTTAACACTGTATGTGTTATATTTTTCCTGCTCCCGACCTGTAACATATAAAGAGTTTAGACACAAGAGATCACGTCAACAACAATCATTCCATGGCGGTGAAGATGACCACGATTTCTTACAGAACTACGACGGCGGATTCTATGATTCTTCGGTGGTCACTTGGCCTAATCCAGGAGCTTCTCACATGTGATTTCTCTATTATTTTCTGAAGTGAAACTCTACACAACCGGATTAGAATGTGGATTTCATGTGAAGTTAGAATCTCGATTGCAGTTGAGTGTGAAGGATCGAAGGTGGATTCTTCATCTCTCTCGTCAAATTCTCTAGTCAGGAACGGAGGAGGATCAACTGCGTCTTTGTGACATTTTCCTGGGAGATTCTCCAAGCCAAGAGTTTCCAGCACAAGAATCGACTCATGTGTCGATGCGCAAGAGCAGATAAGCTTCCGTGGTAGGTACGTCGTGTAATTCGCCTGGAAATTCGAGGCGAGTGGCGCTTCAGATGGCAACTGGTTGTTAACCTTGAGGAAGCTGAGAGGAGCGGAGGATTTGTTTTCTGCGGAAGCAGCAGTAGTAGGTCCGTATGGGATTCGCCTGCCCAACCGTCTCCAGCTGCTGCCGCGTCCGTATCCTGCACACTCTGCATTCCCATCTAGTTCGTGGTGGAGCTGGTGCCGCATCCGGAGTGCGCAGGTTGTCAGTATTGGGCGGCTATGGCGTGAGAGCGCAGTCGCTAGGGTTTAGGGTTCCGCCTCAGTTTTGGAGCTCTCGCGCTTTGGGAGGGCGAATCTGGGCCAGCAGTGAGGACGGGGTTGACAGAAAGGCATGGTTTTCTACTTATGCTGGTGAGGCGCCAACTCTTTTTCTGCTGGGGTTTAGGGTTTCAGGTTTCGCCTGAAGAGGGTTGTGGAAATGTCTTGTTTTCTACTTTTGTGGCGAGCTGCCAACATTTTCCTGCTTTGGTGCATTGGCGGGGTTTAGGGTTTTAAGGGTTTTGGGCATTTCGAAAAGAGTTGTGGAAATATTCCCGGAGTCTCGGCATCTGTTGTTTTCTGATCGGTGCATTGGAGCTTGTCATTTGATAATCAGAAAGAATTTTAACGCTCTCGTGCAGACGATGCTACCAAGGAGAGTGGCAATCCTCTTGATTTGGAAGGAGAGAGCGCTGCAACCGATTCTCTCAGAGCATCAAAGAATCACGGAGTCTCTTCAAGCAGGTCATACTCCAGTAAGTTCACCAGCCGGACTTACATCGCCAGTCGGGAATCAAAAGCTTCAGGTACATATTTTATCTACCTACTTCTAAAGAGATTCTTGCAATTAACCATCCCTTTGACACATGACACTGATTTTATTTTGTTGTGGTTCATTAGCTTCGCAACTAGAGAGAAGTGACCTCAAGATGCAGAATGGCAAGCGACCTGGTGAGTTACAAGATGCTGATGACCACCGCAAGTCGAGGAAGAAGAAGGATCCAGTTGAGTCGGAGCTGCGGAGGTCGCTCGACATGTGCTCGAAATTCGCCTATGCCATGGGCGCCATCGAGATTTATGATAAGGTGGTGGCCGAAGGGAAGGTGCAGTTCAATCAGTATAACTACAACGTGCTGTTGTACTTGTGTTCCTCGGCAGCAACTGGGTCACTGAAGCGTGGGAAAAGTGGCACCACCGACAAACAGAAGGGTGAGCCTCTTTGCCTAATCGGTGCTGTCCTTTTATTCAGATTTGGTTCCAGTACGAAGAGGTTTAGGTTTAGGTTTTCGGGTTTTAGCGTCTGAGGTGAGTCTTTGGTTGGTGATGGATGCGCCTCAGCACCGATGTAGTTCTTTCCAATGCGCTGTTATCCTTGAACCTCTTTATACTCGTCATTCCAGTATGAAGAGTAGGGTTTAGGGCTTAGGTTTTTAGGTTCAAGGCTCAAGGTTTAGGGTTGTCGGATTAGGTTGAGCGTCTAGGATGAATGTGGTTGATGATGGAATTGCCTGAGCACCGATGTAGTCCTTACCAGATCACTGTTATCCTTCACTTCCTTCACCAGCACAAAGACCTTGACTTCAGGTTTTGGGTTTACCCTTCAGGTTGACTCTTTGCTTCTCATTATCTTTTGCCTGACCACTGATGCAGCTCATGCACTAGGCAGTGCGCAGGGGAAGCAGATCACTTCTACGAAAGACGAAGTCGGTGGCACCGCGGATGAGGTGCCGAGTGACACTTCTGAAGAAGTTGTGTTGACTGAGGATCAAAGGCAGGTCTGTCTTGAGCGGGGATTCGCAGCTTATGAAGCAATGAAACAGCAAGGAGTGTCTCCAAACGAAGCCACCTTCACTGCAGTGGCACGCCTTGCCGTGGCGAAGGGGGATGGTGATCTGGCGTTTGACATGGTGAAACAGATGGCCCAGGCCAAACTCTCTCCAAGGTATGCTCACATATTTCAATGCATTATGTTCTAAACCTGACATGGATATGTGTAGTGTACAGTGCGACCTGGAACCTGTCTCTTCTCCATGAACATCTGTTTGTTCTGGAAGGTGGTCTGGATGGGCCTGCTGCTGTGTATATCCTTGTGTGCTTTAGCCTGAGGTCATAGAATCCACGCCCTAAACCTGACATGAGTACGTATAGCGTTCTGAAAAATAGTGAATCTTATTCCTGCACATCTGTCTGTTTACGAAGTTAGCCTGTTGTTTTCATGCTGCAGGCTGAGATCATACAGTCCAGCGCTTCACACCTTCTGCAAGTCCAAGAACATCGACAAGGCCTTCGAGGTCGACACCCATATGCTAGCAGCCGGCGTCCAACCCGAAGAGAGCGAACTAGAAGCTCTCCTAAAACTGACATCCGACGCAGGTCTCCACGACAAGGTCTACTCGCTCCTGCACCGCATCCGCACCACAGTTAGAGGCCTGTCGCCCTCCACTTTAGGCGTAGTACAAGAGTGGTTTGAGAGTACCGCCGGCGCCAATGCTGTAGGTGACATCCAACCAACTTCGGAGACGCTGACAGCAGCTTATGAGAGCAGGGGCGGCGGGTGGCACGGCCTGGGATGGCTTGGCAGTGGCGCATGGGAATTGAAACCGAGTGTGCTTGATGCGAGTGGCGTGTGTCGCGAGTGTGGCGAGCAGCTTGTCACTATTGATATCGATCCAAAGGAGACGGAGATATTTGCGCAGTCGTTGGCAGAGCTGGCTTGTCAGCGTGAGAGCAAGAACAACGAGTTCAAAAAGTTCCAGGTGCGTGAACTCTCTTGAATAGAAGTTAGCCCAGGTTTCAATAAGATACCTCCTCTTTTGAAGTAATACACTCCTATTTGGTCGCTCTAAAGAGTCCTTAGAGAGATAGAACTGAAGTTAGTCGTAAACGGTAGAACTTTTGCCTAAAGAATGAGTGTATATTGGCAGGGATGGCTTAACCGGCATGGACCGTTTGATGTTATTGTCGATGGGGCCAACGTTGGCTTGTTCAACCAGAACTTCGGTGAAGGTGGCTTCAATTTCCTCCAGGTATCTCATCGTTCTTTTTGTCACGTTTCAGCCCATAAGTCAAGGTGTAATTTCATTCATCTTGTGTTTTGCGCTGTTTGTTGCAGTTGAACTCTGTAGTGGAAAGTATTAAAGCAAAACTGGGGTCGACGAGGGAACCACTTATATTACTGCATCATAGGCGCACGAGAGGAGGTCCAGCAAACTCTTCCTTCGCCATCAAAACATTAAACAGATGGCAAGAAGCGCATGCCATTTACACCACGCCCACAGGATCAAACGATGATTGGTATGTGATTGTACTATCCTTATCTCTTTCCTGCAGTCCTTGTTATTTTCACGTCATTTATAAGATTTGGGGTGTGTCTCTTGACAGGTATTGGTTATACGCTGCAGTGCTATATAAGTGCGTCCTTGTGACCAACGATGAGATGAGGGACCACTTGTTCCAGCTGCTTGGGAATGACTTTTTCCCCAAGTGGAAAGAACGCCATCAGGTGATGAGTCTTTCACTTGCTTTGGTTTTACATTCCCTCACTCTCTGTCGTTACTCTGATCGGATTATTTAAAGACATGCTAACATTTGCATGATTATCATGTTGGTGGCAACAGGTTCGGTTTTCCCTCAGCAAAGGAGGTCCAGTCTTCCACATGCCGCCTCCTTATTCTATTTTAATTCAGGTATATTATGGTTCCACCTTGAGAACAGTCCGGATAAGGTCCTTTGTGAGTTGTTTTCGACCATGTACAACACACACGATAGAGTTAGTTGTAAAATCACCAAACTTTCAGCAAGATACCCTTATTTTTAGACTACTCCTTCCTCACTCTAGATCAATACAAGAGCTTGGTGGTCTTCAAACTCAAGTCAAAGCTGTAGCCATCTTTGAGGGTGAAGAAAGAGATCAGATCAACCCGCCTACCTTTCCTTCAGATTAATTGAGAACTATTGAGACGTGATCTCAATGATAAAAGAGGGGTATCTTAATGACTTCACAAAGAACTCTACTAGTCCATGTGACAAGGCTGTGAGTTGCTTTGCCTATTTCCACGTTCGAAGATGCTAAATGCGGGGCTGACTTGAGAGTAGAGGACGTGTATTATTATTTTTCTCGAAACATATTTTGCAGCTTCTGCTTTCCTCCAATCTCTGATGCAGCAGCTTCGTTGTCATCCGTGCAGGAGTCTGTGAATGGGTCATGGCACATCCCCCAAAGCAGCACCGGTGATGACGTTACCGCACCTGGAGAATGGTTATGTGTAACTCGACCCAACCCAGAGAATCTAGAATCACAGAACAAATCACTGTGAATGATCTAGTCTTTGGCTCCCAAAGATGCTGCTGTTTCAGAGCTCAAGTAGATGAACCACTGCTTCAGGGTTCAGTTAAACCCTAAACCCTAAGTCGGTATTCATATTTATCAGATTCTTTGCCGACTGACAGGATCAGTTCGCGGTAGTGAACTAGGATAGCGAATTGGTGACGTTGGAACGTTTCTCATGAAATAGGAAAAAAATTGGACGTGGCTGTCGAGGATTAATCCAATTATTATTTGTTACATCTCCTGTCCTCGCCTTGGAAATCTCTGGCTTCTTCGAATGTCTCCAAATGTAAGCAACTCGTCCAAGCCACAAAAAACCTGAATCTGTGAGAAGAAACCTAAAAAAATGGTCAGATTGCAGAGAACCTCAAATCTCCTGAATTGAAGTTACTTCAGATATTTCCGTCATCCTCCACGCTTCGAATCTAGTTTGCTTATGTTGCTCGGATTGCAGAAAGGTTGGATTTCTAGAGCACATAACAAACATCACCACCAAGAGTTTTGAGGCTGAACCTTGAGAGCATCACCTTCAGAGATGTTTGCAAAAACAGTTTTACCAAGTATTCGCAGAGGAGTTTGAGTTTGGAAGCACGTCCTCAAGTGTTTGCGGAGGTGAAGCTTTGAGCTCGGAGCGATGAGGGATCGGAGAGGTGCGAGGGGGGCCGGGGACGGTGAGTCCTTCTCGGACTCCAGCACCTCCGCGCCTCGCCGATCTGCGCGGCGGCCTCCCAAGGCGCCTGCAGGCCCGCGCAAGTTGGACTCGTCGTCGAAGAAGAAGTGCTGCTGCAAGTGCTCCCCGACCGCCGCTGTGCTCTGGGTACTGCTCGCAGCCCTTCTTGTGAGCGCACTCTCGGCTCTGCTCTTCTCCGTCTACGGCAGGCTATGGGCTCCCGTGAAGCCCCGCGCCGTGACGCCGTTCCCTGGAGACCTCGTCGCCGATCTCCCACAGGTTAGATTCTCGCATCAGGATGCAGTGTAGGGCATTCTGGTGGAGTATTTCTAGAAAGTTTTCTCTACCGATTTTGTTAAATTTGTAAACACTCCCTGGAAGACTTTTCTACAAATAAATCTCTGTCGATTCTCACGAAGTTTTGGTGGAGTTTTTATACTGATTTTCTTAAGATGATTATGTTGGATTTGAGATGGGTGTAGTTTCAAGGGAAGCATCGGGAGCGGATGTTTTGGGGGACGTATAGGTCGACGCTTTACTTGGGCATCCGAGCGAGGTAAGTGCAGCGTTCTTCTGCATCTTGGGTGTAGAAACTCCAAACACTAAGCCCTAACCCTATACTCAGCCCTAACCCTGTAAGAGAGGGTTGTTTCATGTTTAGAGTGGTTTTTCAGGACACCCAAGTCGTTGCTGGCGGGGTTGATGTGGCTGGGAGTGAAGGAGAATCGGTACTCGCTGCGGCACACATGTGAAGAAGGTGACAAGCTGACGCGGTACGCGTGGGTGCGTCACGACGGCGCCTCTTATGGACGACAGGTATGTGCAAATCTCTCTTACAACTATTGCATCAACAACTATGCATTTTTTTCTCACTTATTCCCTTTGCCAGTGCAGGAAATTGTAGACCAAGGCCTTGGTATCACCACATCCTTCTTAAAGCACCAGGATCCTGCTAGTGGCTATGGAGGAGACTGGGCAGTCCGTGTCCAAGTGGCGGAGAAAACACGAAGGTATTTACTTCTGTACATGTCAATAAAACCATCACAAATGGCAGTATCTGTCCTCTCATTATAATGAGATTTATCAAGCCGCCACTTCAGATAACATATGCAACCATGGAGACGTCTTGAGAATGCCTACTTTTTGGAAAAATGTGTCATTCAGTTTCTTCTGCAGAGATATTATTACAGGTGATTTTACCTTATTGAAAGTTATGCTTTTGGTGTAGGGAACAGATCGAGACTCCGAACCGACAAGTATCACTTTTCTTCTACATTGCGGACGAGGGTGGGAGTGCGTTGGAATTTTCTTCGGACACTACTTTGGGAGATGGTAGATTTGCAGCTGGAACTGCCAACGAGATTGGCGGTTGGGAGCTTCATGTCAAGGGCCAGGTATGGAGTTTTTTTCTGAAAGTTTTTTTCTGTTTGCGTATGTTTACTGACTTTCTAGTGTTAACTTCTCCAGGAAAAAACTTCTGTCAGTTTTGTGGGGCTCCGTCGCCAACACACACATAATTTGACTGAGCTTGTTTGGCAAGTACTTGCAACTCAGGTATGCTTTTCCTTTCCTAGTTTGAGACAGATCATGGGTGTTGTTAATCTAGTATAAGCATTTGAGAGTTAGTGTTGCATTGTGTGCACTAGTTGAGGATGTGATTTGAAGGGCTTCTGAGTTCGGCAGTAATGTTGGAAATTTCAGGCTCAGACACATGAACGTATCGAACTTCCAAATTTGGCTGAGAAGTCTTCAAACATTGGTGTCATTCAGGTACGATTTTCCTCGTCATTCTATCCTGCGATCTCTCTTATCAGTGAGTACTCAGGCTTTGAATTTGCCTGTTTTGACATTGTGGAGTGATGAGTGTTTTCATACTGAACGTGAAACTGTTTTTTTGTGCACAGATTACCGGAGTGGCTCCTCTTTCGTTCGACGTTGTCTTTGTGTCCGGCACTCAGAAGCACAACGTTGGAGCTAGTGAACGAGTTCGGAACCTTTCAGGTGATTTATCTAACTACTGGAAGAACTGTAATTTTTAATAAAACAATAGTCTTCATCTCTGTCTTTCTTACTGTTTTTCTTTACACTGTTTTCACAGACGTTGAGCTCGCCCGAAAACTATCAGAGCGTGAAGAGATGTTTGAGAAGCGGTTCCAATCAACCTTCAAACTACAAGATAAGGCATGGTTATGTTTTAGCTACATTAAATTCTGTATACCAATTCTTATTTTAAGTTCTGTTGCAGATATATTTTTTCCATTAAAGATATACTCTTGTGGTGATCAGATTCTCCACTTCTGTAGAGCACCTTAAACCCTGACTTTTGTAACTATTTTTGTCTTGTGAAGGTGAAGAGCGAAAGGGAGATCGAAGTTGGGCGAGTTGCGCTGAGTAATCTTCTGGGCAGCATAGGATACTTCTATGGCCAGTCTCTGATAGCAATTCCACCAGAATATCAAGTGAGAATTTCAACCCCTGTCATGCAATAATCTCCACTTGTAAGATCTGATTGATCTGTATATTAGACTACATTCTTTTTAGTAAGTATTTGATTTGTTCTTGCAGGACTCAAAGGCGAAAGGTGAAGATGTCTGGAAATATTGGCCTGCAGCATTGTACACTGCTGTCCCCAGCCGCTCCTTCTTTCCTCGTGGGTTTCTATGGGATGAAGGTTTTCATCAGCTTTTGGTCAGGTATAATCTGCACTTCAGGATTATAATCTTATACATCAGTTGTCTATGTCCTCAACTCTGATTTGCGTGGCATCTTCAGATGAGTTTTTTGAAGCTGTTAACGTTGAAAGCTGGATACCGTGTTGTGCAGTCGATGGGATCGCAAAATGAGTAAAGAGATCATAGCTCACTGGTTTGATCTTCTCAATATTGATGGTTGGATTCCTCGTGAACAAATCCTCGGAGATGAAGCTCGCAGGTAATGTATAATAGAACCATGACTTAAATTGTTTGTCTGGTTTTGTACTTCAAGTCACAGGTTCAACAGAGAATCTCTGAGCTTGAATTTAAACCTGTTTTAATATTTTTTACATGACCTACTATGATTCTCTTATGGATCGAATCTTGTAGATTCCTAAATTTGTTAGTAGACTGATCCATTTTTGTACACGCATCATCCATCTATCACCTACCACCATTTTGACAATGTTCAATTACGAGGTAACTAGATAAGAAACGAAGGAGTTGGACAAAGTGCATATATGGGAGACAGTAATAGTAATGCTCTACCTTACAATGGAGTGAATGGCTCGGTCTGTGTTGCAGCAAAGTTCCGGACCAATTTGTGAAGCAACACACAAGCAATGCAAATCCTCCAGCGTTGTTCATGGCTTTACACAGTATGTAGTTTTCTCCTCATTTTTCCTCAGTGATAACTCTAAATTAGAAGTGACCCTTTCTTTTTACTTTCTCATTTCTTTTCTTGAAAGAAAACAAATACTAATCATCTTGGATTTATTGAGTGCAGAACTTGCATCAGCCTACGAAGATGAGAAAGCTTTGGGGCTTGCAAACGAAGAGGACGAAATGTTCTTTGAGAGATTGTATCCTAGACTTGAAGCTTGGTTTCAGTGGTTCAATACCTCTCAAACCGGTATGATTTTTTAGTTGAGAGTGCAATAAGTTGATTCGTTTCACATGAAACACTAGTTGTTTTTGGATATTTACAGTGTGTGAATTGGAGGCTGAGCAGGGAAAGCGCCAAGCAGCTATTACTGGCATGGGCGAAATGCACAAACGAAGCGTGAACTAAATCCAACTGTGAGTTTACTACATTTGCACATCATTTTCGCTTCAAACTTCTGTTGGCACTGTGGATGATTTTACAAATAACCCTACACGCTCTCTTTGCAATACGATTTGATATTTTGGAGGTTATGTTTTGGTTGTGGCAGACCTTGATGTCGGGTTTGGATGATTATCCTAGAGCCTCACACCCAACAGATGACGAGCGCCATCTAGATCTACGGTGCTGGATGGCATTGGCCGCGAAATCATTAGCCAAAATAGCTACTATTGTTGGCACACCAAATGAGGTACCTCCATTCTAGGTCTTCCTGAGCCCTAAGACTTGACACTACACAAAACTATGTCTTATGCTCTTGTTCTGAATCTACTTCTTGTTTAAACATCATTGGTACAAGATTAATGCTCAGATAAATCAATCTTTGGTACGTCAAGGCCAGATTCGACATTCATCTGTCTATTAAGGAATCTCAAAATGAGACTTTCTATTCAACAGCCATGTTAATACTTGGCTCAAGTTTTTCCTACTCTTAAGTGACTCTAAGATTTTCAACATTTTCTCTAGACATACTTGACTTTATTTTGATTTTTTGCCGAATCTGATTTATGTGTAGGGGTATTTCATTATTACCTTGACTTATATGAGTTGCCTTTTGTGTAGGTCTACGCAGCAACTGCTGCGCAGCTGACAGACTTGGAGCTCCTCAATAAGGCAAGACTTGGGTTCCTCCACTTTTCATCTGACTAATTTTGAGATGTTTGTGAGTAAAACCCTAGATATTCAGCAAGATCACCGATGGAATTCTTTTGTGAGCTTTGCAGCTTCACTACGATGCTGAGAGTGGGCGTTACTACGACTATGGACTTCACACTGAAGAGGTATCCCTTTCCCCTCAAATTGGTTGCCCAAGGGATCAAGGAAAAAATTAGCCTCATACTAAGAACATTTTTAGGTCTATAGCCGAGGTATATCAACATGCTATCACCAAACTATCACCTAAATATCACCCTAACATCACATGAGTATTTGAAATACCCTGAAAAATCGAAAAAAAGAAGAAGAAACCATTGATGAATATGGTCAGTTTTAACCAAGCTTTTACTGGTATCTGATTAGTATTGACTAATTTGAGGTGACTTGGCACAGGTGAAGCTGGAGCGAAGGAATTACATGGATCCACAGACAGGTTACATGCAATCGGAAATGGAGCGTGTGGTATTGAAGCCTCCAGTGTTGGGATGGGTGCCTCACTATGGTTACAACAGCCTTTTTCCTATGCTCCTGGACATCCTACCCGTGGTAATTTACCCTAATTTGATCCGAGTCTCTCATCCAAAGGTGCCAGATTCTAAACTCCTTGGTTTTTAATGTTCTCCCTACTTAGCTTTCCTTGGTCCGTGTTTGTGCAGGACTCAGCAGGGTTTGAAAACCAGCTCCAACTTCTGCATAACGAGTCCAACTTGTGGACAACCTTTGGACTTCGTTCGCTTGCCACAACAAGGTAATACCAAAAATCAGTCATTTATTAGAGTTATTTGTACATTCAATAGGATACCCCTCTTTGGATTTTATTATCTTACTATTTGTCCACTCTGAGTAGTTATTTGATCAATAGAAGAGCTTGGTGCTCTTTCAATTCATTCAATGGTAGAGCTTGGTGGTCTCTAAGCTCATGTTAAAGTCAAGAAGGAGAGGTCACGTCGTAACCTGAATATCAGCCGCATTTCTCTCCTTCGAGCTGATTTTAGATGCATTGAGAACTTTTTAAAGCTGGACAAAGAGGGAGTATCTTGTTGAAACTTTGGGTGACTTTATTAAGAACTCTGTTGCATCTCTGTTCTCCTTCTTCTTCTCTTTTTTTCCTTTTGGTGCTAATGGTGAATTTTTGTATGGTTTCAGCTCTCTGTACATGCAACGGAATACAGAGCATGATGCACCTTATTGGCGAGGACCCGTTTGGATGAACATCAACTATCTTACGCTCTCTGCACTCGACCGTTGCTCAAAAGGCAAGTGGAAGTTTCTGCCATACTAGAGTGATTGTGAAGTAAGGCGAAGGGACCATGAGTTTTGACCCCTTTCGTCAGTTTGAATAGTTAAAATTAGCCCTAAATAGCTCTCAACTGATCTATAATCAAATTAAAAAGGAGAAAATGTGGCGAAGGTATCCAAAATTAATTCTAGCTTAAAGACCACCAAGCTCTCCAAGAGAACAATATCATAAATTAAAAGACTGGTTTGTCAATAAAATTTAGGGCGGCTTTACACGTAACTCCAACTGAATTTCTAAAAGTTGGAGCATTTACGAGAAGGGAATTCTGACTCCTTTCATAGTGGTGAATGCATGGAAAGAGGCCATGGGTTAGCTGTCAATCTATTTTGAATTATTGTAAACATTTATATTACCTTAGCTCTCAATTCTATTCACATCATATCTTGCAACAACTGTTTGCAGCTGAAGGGCAACATAGCAGCAGATGCAGCGACCTGTATTCTCGGCTTCGTGCGAATCTCATCAGGTGCACCCAAACTCAGCTTCTGTGTTGCTTTTTCTACATCATCAGTGTTGTATCTTTTATAGGTTGAGAAACACCTGCCCACTCTTGGTACCGATACCGTCTTTTTGTGTGCAGAAATGTGGTGAAGCGGTACCATGAAAGTGGATATCTGTGGGAGCAGTACGATAATGCAAACAAAGGCAAGGGAAAAGGATCCCATCCTTTCACTGGATGGACGTCCCTCATACTTCTCATCATGGGTGATCTCTACTGAGTTTTTAAGGTAGAGCATACTATCATCTGTAGCCTTCTCTTATAAATACACTTGGTTCCTAATCTACTTGACTGGTGGACAAAGTGTGTACATATATAGGGGAGGAAATTTATGATTACATAATTAAAAAAAACAGATTTGAGCGTCTCACTATAAAATTAAAAAAATTATTTGTGAATTTTTCTGTTTTATAGAAATCATTCTTACAAGCATGGCTTAAACTAACATGGACAAATCTCTCATTTGATCCTGAAAATCTGTGAAACCACTGACGAGTTGCACAGTTTTGCCTCAAATCAAAGACCTTAACAAAGAAAATGAAAAATGGTATGGCAACCTCATCAGCAAACATGGTTTCATGTGAAGGAATCTCTCCTGGTTTTGCACCTGAATGAGGACTCAGGAGTGTTGGAAGCGAACCTTTTGTCGGGTGGGCATCAGTTTAGTGGTGGACCGAACAGACTCTATTCACGCTGGCCTCCTCGAGAGATTGGAATTCTTCTTCTTCTTCTTCTGTTGGAGGCGGAGAGTCATACGCTTTTGTAGTTGACGTTGATGTCGAGGCTCTCGGCGACGGAGGCGATGCGCTCCCCGGTGGTGGCTAGGCGGTCACTCTGGTGCGCTAGCGCGATGGCGAGGCGCTCCGAGGTGTTGGTGAGGCGCTCCGCCGAGTTGGTCACGCGGTCGCCCTGCTTGGCTAGCGTGGTCATCAGGTGATGGGCAATCTTGCCCGTCTGGTGCGCCATGGCCACCGTGCCCACCACCACCGCCGCCGCGATCACCACGCACCCCCAAAACGCTCCAGCCGGCTCTGGAACTTGTGGTGGCATGCTCACAATCCACGCCCTACAACCAAAACCACCATCACCACAACAATTCATCAAAACTTCATCAACACTCCGCAAACTCTATCTTGTGCTCATTCTCAATGTTGTCTTGTGCTCATTTTTTATGATCTTGTGCTCATTCTCTATGTTGTCTTGTGCTTATTCGCATTACGTGGATTTCATAAGATTCACAGAACAAGGCTCTATTTTTTCTTGAATGTTGACGAAAAGTGATTCCGAAAATTTGTCTTGTGCTCATGAACAGTTTTTTCATTCACAAATAACAGAAACTTAAGGCTGTACTTTTGTCTTGTTTGAAAATTATTGCAAAAAACAATCTTTGGAGATAGCAAGCCGGACAAGGATTCTTTGCGAATGAAGATCTATGTTTTGCATCAAACTCTTGGAGCTCGAGAGCTCGAGAGGACCTAAAATGTGGAAGCCCTATTGGTTTTCCACATTTTACATCAAATTGTTTTTAAAATTTTAGGGGAAATTTTGATGTAATAGAAATACAAGGAATCCATTCAATTTAACAAGAAATAATTATCAGTGTTTACATTTATTAGACTCTAAATGATCGTTGTGAAACTTTCTTCTCGTAGATGAACTTGGGATCAACTACGATCAGAGCTTTGGTTTGACGTGGATGCTACTGTGACAATGAATAGCATGACAAGTCACTTCAAGTACTTAGTCAATGAGGGATATCAAGACCTAGAAATGATCCCGGATATGACATGACAATGCTCTTTGTTGGAAAATCAGGGAGTCTCTGTGCAGCACCGCGCAGTCAATGTCTTTGCTTGCGTATAAATTTGACACAAGTTCATGGAAAAATGTAATGCTTGTCCTGCTCGACAAGTCATTCCTTTAGAAACCATGCACTTTTATGACTCCGCCACTTCGCAATGTCCATCATTTCACCTCTAACTTACATCATCATCATCGTCATCTGACCTATATTAACTGCCTCATCAACTCTCTGTGCAAAAAGCCTTATTTTTCACATGGTTTCACCCACTTCACGCGCCATCCTTCACATCATGAAAACCTCTCAGTGATCCATTTCAGCATTATATGTCTGTTGAAAAGATTTCAGAAAATAATTACAATTTTATTCTGTTGATGATGTATTAGCGGAAAGAAAATTCCTGTGAAGGATTGGGGATTATGGCCATTGTGAAGGAAGATTTGGGAGACTGGTGACAAAAACAGCTTTGAAACTGGCTTCACATGAATGGATTCATGAGAGATGTTTGTGAATTGGGTGTACTTAGTCCTCAACTCTTAAAATTGCTCAGAAATTAAAAGAGGGCAATAATATTTAGTATTCATAACCATATTTATCATTTTAAACTTGCTTACATATTTACTCATGTAGTTAGAGGCTTTTCACACTAGGACCAAGGACCAAACTCCATTAAAGACCAAATTAGGCGGAGAGGATGAGTTTTGGAGTTGGAAAAAAATAAGAGTATGCCGTTTCGAGAGTTTGCATCCTTGTAGTGTGAAAGCTCAAGGGCTAAGTTGAGAGGTTGTGACTCAAACTATTTGGCAGATCCTAAACTGAATTTTTACTTTTTAAAGGTCCTTATTCCCTAACATTTTCCTCCCTCCCTTTATTTAGTCATGGAGCCTAAAAGGAACACATTTTTGGTAAGAAAAAACATCAAGAAAATAGCCAAATGCTCAATACACAAAAAAAATTAGGTAAAAAATTTTGGGTGAAAATTTTAGGTTGAAGTATTTAGGTGAAAATATTTAATATAACTTTTAGGTTTAAGAATGAGGTAAAGAATCCAAGTAAAATATCTAGGTGAAAAGTCTTGGTAAAAATTTCATGTCAACGTGGGCAAATTTTTTAGGTAAAAATCTTCAGGTTAAGTATACAAGACCTAATCGTGCATTATATTTTTTATTTACCCTCCGTGTTGGTCTGGTTCATACATAATTAATTCAAATTGGAGGGTGTCCAAAAATTTTGGAAATATAAAATATTTGTCTTAGGTGAAACCCATGTGATGCCAAGGTCATATCCTTGTAATATTTAGGCAATACTCATGCAATACCTAGGTGATACCCATTGTGTCCGAACCACCATGTTAAAAAAAAATTGGTTAGTATAGAGGGTGTCCCAACCAGAACGATGCATATGGTATTCTCATGCTCCAAACTTATTCAAATGAATTCTTGGCTTTTTATTTCTCACATGTAATGAAATTTTCATATGCTCACAATCATGTTGTTGGGATATATTATCATAAAACATTCTCAAACCAAATGTGAGGATGGCATGTTTGTATTGATAGACAATGATGGATGTGGATAACTACATCAGTGGATATGAAAACATCTTTCATGTTGATAAGTTTCCCAAGTTCTTTTGGTGGCATGCTCTTCTCAAAGGACACCAATTCGTATGGAGCCTTTAACGTAATATAAATTTAAGATACATTGCAAAGAATGATGATTTATTTATTAAGTGTTTTATCATGCAGCCACCAATGGCTAGGCTAAGTGGCTTAGGCCTTGGCATTTCAAAGAAGTGACCAAAATTTGAGTCCGGATGCCAATTCGGTGACTACTAGGATGGTCCATGTAATCATGGTTGAGATCTGAAGACCTTTTATTTGGATACCTCCGAGATATCCAAGAGATAAAAAACATGTCCTTTCTTCTTGAGGTACTTAGTAGACCAAGAGCCATGACCAAGGAAAATGGATTAATTCCATGGTCACACTTTATGGTCACACTTCCATGGTTACACTTCAGAAAATGTAATTTTTAAAGCCCTTGGGCCTCTCACTAAGTGTAAACCAAACTTGGATGGGGAGGAATGACCATGTAATTAAAAGTAGGCGTGCTGATTTTTTTAATGAATGCCTAAAAAGGGCAATTTTGTCTAAAAAAACAAAGAAAAACAAACAAGCCTAAAAGACAAAAAGGGGCCGCCATTGTATCTACAATAATGTTGGGCCCCCACAAAAACAAAAATAAAAAAATAAAAAAAAAATTAAAATAATAAAATTAGTATTTTATATAATAAGTAATAAATACTAATTGTCATGATTTAGTTATCAATGTTGATTGATGAATTTTTTTAATTTGAATTTTTCTTTTGTAGGGGCTAATAGTCGTATGGTGTTTATTTAAACCCTTAAAATCTCTTGACTATTTCTCATTTGAAAATTGAGAGTAATAACAACTTTGAAGTTGTTAGATCTTGTGCCAAAGGAAGAAAAGGGCAAGGAAAGGAGAGTTTTCTTTATCAAATGTACATTCAAGTTCTAAACTAATATAAGCATATGCTTAAAAAAAGTCCGTAAAAGTTGATGCCTTGATCAAAAAATGTGAAGTTTGAAGATAGTACACAATTTTTTTACTCCTTCCTCAAAGATGATCAACAAAATCTGACTTGACATACCATACGCAATGGTCACTTTTGGCACCTACTTATCAAACTAATTATTTTTCCAACTTACAGTGGTTCAGATGCAATGGCTTTCACTAAGGCATTACATGGTTATCACATAGGCCTTACATGGATATCACATAGACATAACATGGTTATCACCTAGGCATTACATAGATATCACATAGGCCTTACATGGATATCACATATACATAACATGGTTATCACCTTGACATTAGATGGATATCACCTAGACAAATTTCTCAAACTTTCCAAAATTTTTGGACATTCTCCATTGTGAATTAGTATGTACAAAAGTTACCACTACATTGGGTAGTGTCAAATTTTTGAATTGCACAAGTTTTCAATTCATTACTATTCTGGTTTTTTTAATATTGGTTTTTTTACATCAAAGCTTAGAATTAGCAGTTAAGTATCACATTTCAAAAAAGAACTTGTACACGGTACAAACTATAATTATATTACACATCTAAATGATGAATCTGTAAACTTTCATTTTGTTTTTTTGAGAAATGATAATTTCAAGGATTGAAACAATGGTTTGTACTACATCTTGAAGCACAACAGGCAATTAACAATCAAATCCAATTTTTAAGTTGTATGGAGAAAAGACAATACTTCTTTTGAAACCTTGCCTAAGAGGTTGTGAATACCTTTGACTTGGATTTTTATTTCCATGGAAAAATTTCACAATCTCAAAGATAATAATTCTATTTTGTTGTATAAATAATGTCAAATTTGTGGACTTGCCCAAAGTCTATAAACTTCCATTTAGAACACCATGATTTTTTCCCATAGGTCTCATGTGAAAAATCACATTTGCCAATCATGTTCTGTGCAAACTTTTATACAATGGTCCTATGAAAGTGAATTTACAAATTCATTGTTTGTGATTTTATTCATAAGATAAAGCAATATAATTATTTTTTAAAATAAAATTTTAAAAATAGATTTTTTTCAGTTAGAATATGACAAACGAAAATGACAAGATCACAAAGATGATTATTCTCAAATGAATCTTGCAACAAATTAAATGTCCATGGTTGTTCAATTTTATATAGTATAATTAATAAACTCATTTATCAAATAGAAAAAGAAAAAGAAAAAGAAAAA
Source organism: Bryoerythrophyllum caledonicum (assembly GCA_963971425.1). NCBI lineage: Eukaryota > Viridiplantae > Streptophyta > Bryopsida > Pottiales > Pottiaceae > Bryoerythrophyllum > Bryoerythrophyllum caledonicum. The sequence goes on along the minus strand of OZ020526.1, from coordinate 11,044,702 downwards.
TTTGATCATTTCAAAAATTTAAAGTTTCATCCAATTATAATTTATTTCAACTAAAACTATGGTATGATGTAAAGTTCCATGATTATTCAAAGATACTTACAATGTTTATTTATAAGAAATGGGCATTATTTTGATAATACTGTTGAAGTATAGAGGCTCTACATTATAACAATTGTGTTTCATAAAACCTCAAAAGATTCACAAAATATACAAAAGGATCGGAGATATAATTTAGAGTAAAAAACGTCAAGAAGTTTCGAGTCAATAGAGATTTCATAGCTCTCAAAAGAATTGATTTGTAATTCCCCTACACCTTTTCCAAGCCAACTCATCTTCTCCACATGGTCTTATATGTGGGAGTAGCTTCTTGCCTTGCCCGTTTCCAATGTTGGCCTATCGTGTTGTTGGTGTCTCATATTGCATATGGTGTGGCCAACGCACGACGTGGCTTTGCATACTAAGTTGAACTCGAATTGAGGTTTGAGCAAGTCTTGGGTTCCTTTTCGTTTCACCTCTTGCCCGTTGACTCTGTATGTCCAAGAATTGTGAACATGCCCTCGCCAAGACTCTGCCTCATAGAATATTCCGAGTACAAACTTGCACGACTTTAGCTTTCCTCGCTGGTTGAGACAATAATCAATAAGATTTTGGAGAAGCCGTTTTCTTGGTGGAGATATTGGGTACCTTCGCCTCTACGTAGAGTGCGTTTGCATATGGATGGCAACTAAGCACATGCATCAACTGTGACATTTGCGACTGGGTGAGATCGTGGACCAAGAGCAGCGGTAGCAACACGGTGTGAAGGCGATGGCCCACACGCAAGAGATTCAAGATCAGCTAGCGGCAAAGATCAAGAAATTTGACATCTTAGGCGACGAAGCCTTCTTCACGCCGTTTGGCAACCCCTACGGCCACAACTCTCTTTCTATCGTAGAGTTCTACCTTGGAGTCTTAAACCAACCCCTATGCCCACGACCCAAACAAAATAGACCTAGACCAAGTGCAAGGTACAAAGAAACGTCTAGTCTCGATTTGCAAGACCTTCAACGCAATCGTACTACTATGCTTCCCATTGATACTTCATCGATTGGGCACTCTTCTCTCGGATACAAAGAGACATCAACACTCACCTTGAAGGATCGTCATTGGCTTAGACATCAGATCTAGCAGCCAGGAATCCTCTGAAGGCCTCCTTGAAGAGCATCCTTGTATATTTATCTGCATGGCAATGGACTACATATAAGTTCCAATAGTCAACCAACTACATTTATCTGCATGGCAGCGGATTCTAGATGGCTTCGTTGAGAGAGATGCAACCCTCTTCGAGAAGCACTCCACCACTTTAGACATATAGCTGCCGCGCTCACCTTAGAATTCAACTCCAATCATGCTAGAGCGACCACGACTGTGGTAAATTGTTGACCTATGCAACACATCAATTCTACTAATCTAAATAAGATGGAAAGAAGGGAATATAGGCCAGAGAAACTCAGCACCCATTACACCTTCCCTCAATACGACAAATTCTACTTCCAAATTTGCAACGATAGAAGGATTCAGGGGACAATCAACAACAACCTTTGAAGACATCGCCCTATTACAAACTCATATCACATAAACATAAGAGACCTTTCACCTATGGAGGCTCCCCCCTTCATCAATAGTAGCTATGTGCCAACAGTTCAAACAACTATCGTTGGCCAAAGTGGCGGACTTCCTATTAGAGAACAATGTGTTGCAACAAGTTCGATTATGGACGCGGTGGCAATAGTAGGAAGCAACATTTCCGAGAGGTGCAAAATCTTGTCGATTGGAAGTACAACCCTACCTGACATGTGTGCCAAGACTACCTCTTCCAATTACTTGGCCTGCACAAGCAATGGAACCCTACGTCATGAAACACAACAAATTAGACATACTACCAATAATTTTGTTTGGAAAAATTAGCTAGAGGGGGTTTTGTGGCATTTCTCAATGATTTCACACGATGGCGGAAGCCTACAGAGCCCCTCCAGATAATTGAAGCTTGTAATTTAAAGCATGCTTGCAAGGAGACACATGCAACATTTTCAAGTCAAAGCTCACTCCTAGCCTTGCAACAAGTTGGGACAATGTACAACAGTTGGCGAAGAAGCTCTTTGTGCCAACAGACCAATACAACTTAGCATGGAACTTCCTTACCACCGCAAATTACACCGCAAATTGTCTGGTGAAAACCTTGATCTATACTTCTCCCAAGTTTGTGAAACATGCCAAATTGGCAACACTGATGGATGACAAATTTATGCACCACACGTGCTTGCAAGGAGGCAATTTTTTCATGACTTTTAAATTAGGGATTAATGTTGGTTTTTGCTTCAAATTTTTATCCAACCCTCTACACTATACAAAACTCTATCTTGACACCTTAAATATTCATAAAAACACTTAGTTTTTCTATAGTTTTCTTCCAAAACAAGTTTGTGGTGCCCTAATTCAACATATATATTCCGCAGTATATATAATATATTTTTAGCCTCTATAGTATATAACATACTTTGTCTTGGTTTTGAGTTGAGCCACCTATGGAACGACACATGTTCAATCAATAAAAAGTAAAATAAAATCATCACCTTGTTCAAGATATCATTTGTTCACCTAACATTTTATCGGCAATGGTTTCTTCAGATTTTTTTTTGTAGACTATCGACAAAAAACAACAATTTTGCAAAGGGCTCCAAAACAAATATACTACGTAGTATATATTTTTGCCCAAAAGTGAGTAACCTTAGTGGATTCTATCCTTCATTTGTTCACTTTTTCCAGACCTCCTAAGAGAAGCAACCATCCATTATTTTTTCTAGTGACAATCTCATGTTGCGGCATCTTAAGTTGTGTTTACATTTCTTTAAGACCGTTGAGATCAAGGCAAAAATAAAGCCGAAGCCGACCACTTTAGTGGCCTATACCATCCACGGGACAGTGGGATCACACCATAATCACATGGTCTACATGTAGGCTGGATATAGCACACATAGTAGACTTGAACCATCAACGCAGCTGAAGAGCACAATCGCCCTAATGAGCATTGCAATTGCTATGCATGGGGCACCATTCCACCCACGTTGCACTCCTAAAGGGGACAACAACAAGACCTATAAGACCATATTCAATAGATTTGAAATTTCCATCAAATTGGGAGTACTTCCAATCTATCCATGTGGTAGATCTACTAGTCAAATGACCATAAGATGAAGACGAAAAGGACTCCCAATTTGATGGAAACTCTCAATCTATTGAATATGGTGTACAATAATGCCAGTTGCTTGGACTCAAGGTGCAGGCCGCAAATATTCAAGTCACTTTTTTTATGGTACTTCATACAAGCCTCTTTGCTTGGTTTCCGTTGACGTTACTGTTGCTACTGTTATCGCTACAGTTGAAGCCATTATCTCATCAAGAGACAAGATTTTTCTTGGCCTTGAGTGGATGCACAAAACTGCATGCGTTCTTGGCTTTGAGCATTGGCGCATGTCTATGTCCCCATCAGAGCAGTCCACGCGGTCTGTGGCTCTTGCTTGTGTCACCATACGGCCAGGGACGCCACTCTTACAAGTGCCCTCAATCCAAGCCTCCGGCGCCAACGCATCTCCATACACTTAAGCATAGTTTTTGGCTTTCATCGAAGGAAGGTAAATACTTTTGGAGCCTGCCCAACGATGGCAAGAAAACTACACCTCCAAAGGTGACACATCAACTCTCTTGCCTACTCCAAGCCCAATCTGACTTGGAGATGCTTTATTCCTCTCAGCTCTTACACTATTCAAACATCACGGCGGCATGTCCTCAACACCACTTCCTCCAAATCAAGCCATGGCGATATTTTTCAAAGAAGATACTTGGCCTCGTTGCCTATAGCATATACGATTCTCAATATCAAAAGGAGTTATGCCTCTTGATTGCCAAGGTGATTGTCGCACTTCTTCTCATTCAAGAACGGCAGGGACTTGTTTGAGTTAGAGTTGTGCCCTCAACCACGGTGATAGGCCTCATCGATGCCTCTAAGGCACACCTCAGGGTATGGAGCTCTCTACTGCCGCTGACGCGCAATTGCACTCCAACAACATGGAGCTGAACCAGCCCGTGATAACCTCGACATAAGAGAAGGCTAACATGTTGAAGGTAATGGGAGAGATCAAACTACAAGCCAATTAATTCGACGACCAACACATCAAGTTGACAAGGCTAATTTCTTGCAACCTTAACATCTTTAGCAAGAGTCCCATCAACCTGGGCCAGATGACGTTGTTCAAGCACGATATTGTCACCAAGTCAAGCCTAATTTGCTAAGCTGACTAGTGGAATAGCCATCTAGAGCAAGGCATCATTAGAGCCAAGATTGAATGTCTTCTAGATGCTACAGTTGCTAGTCTATCTCTCTCGAAGTAGGCATTGCCCGTGATTCTTGTAGAAAAAAAAGATGGCTGAACGCACTTTGTATTGATTACCAAAGACTCAACGCCATCACCAAGAACGACACATATCCACTGCCGTGGATTGAAGAAACATCATATCAGCTGCAAGGCAACTCTATATTCTCTTCCATTGACTTAGCCGCCAAATTTTGGCAAGTGTCACTTACATCCTCGGCTAAGGAGGAGACAACCTCATCTGCACAGAAGTATTGTTTGAGTTTAACACCATAGCCATAGGTTTGTGAAAATGCAAGACACACCTTTCGAAGACTCATGGACATGGTGCACTATAAGGAACCTGCGTTTTTTGTAACGCATTGAAAAACATGCATGAATTTTTAAAAAAACATGTTGTAACATCGATGGTAATGTCACCTAAAACCCTTCTACCTCGACAGGCATAAAACGTCCAATTTTTTTTCTGAACAGGGTTGATTTGGGGTTGTCAACTTTCTCGTGTAAAAAACAATGGGGTCTGAAAAGCTCTAGAAAGGGCTCCACGTGGGGAGTCATTCATGTCCATAAAAGCAATGTTTTCCTTTGGGCAATGCCACGAGGGAGTTTTTTCCATCCAACTCCATTCTGATCAGGGCAGTGACTTGGAATTGAAAATTTGCTAACTTGGACCTCTTAATTTCTGACGTTGATAGTCCACGTCAGCCAATGTCATGATTTTCTATGCATATTTTGTCCACACAGAACTATTTCATTCGACGTTTGTACTTTTGTGTTCGTGTTCTTCATGACATTAACCTTGACGTAGGCACATTTTGGACAACACAAAGACTGGCATTGAAGACTCGTGTTCTACATAAACAACCCCTTCAACAATATGCTATCATTCACATTTGTCATGCTGGAGTCCATGTTCACTTGCACATTTTTTTTGTTCATGCAAACATTATTCTAAACATGCACTACAAATACTGCTATTGTATGTAGTGTTCTCTTTAGCATGGAATGAACATGTATTGAGACTTGCAACAATGTGAACCCTGATGTGAGAAATGAACATGTGTTGTGTCTAGAGGCTTGCAGCATTGTTAGCTCTGATGTAAAAGACGAATATGCTATCAACGTGCTTTAGTGGCTTTCACATTTGCAGAGGGAAATCCTTCTAAACCGCTATCCGTGCCTTTGTCCAGGTTGACGTCAACGTAGATGTCTCCTCCACCTTTGTGGATGATGACGACTCAGTCACGTCTTCTGACATAATGGCTTGCTTCAATCCCTGACCATGAAGTACTTGCCGCATCATATCCTCCTCGCTCCATATGCTTGTTGGATGCATTCACATTTTCCTCAAGATGTGTGGGGCTACTCTCGAGCTCAGCAACACGGCTACATACCTCCTCAATCTCTCGTACGTAATCGGGATAGACCTTACACTTGTCCTCTTGTTGCCGCTGGTACCTCTTTGCCACTTCTGCATCTATCTCAGGGTCAAAAGGTAGGATGCGTAGCACCATGGTCAATGTGACAGAGCGCGCACATTTACTTCAAGGAGGGACGTCAGTAACTCCTATGTCAGCATAAAAAAACAAGGGACGAGGACGTACTAATGTGTAAACTTACAAATTCTTGAGCTCACCTTTATTGCTGCTGCAGCCTCTCTGCGGTGCCAAATACTGAACTTGGCTATGGCTAGGGTTTCCTTGGCCATGGTTGTATTTAGCTGGCTATGGCCAGATTTCCTCCTGCCCTCGTTCTTCTTCTCTCTGTGTTCTCCCCTACCGTCTTGATTTGCCGCAGGTTGCCCTCCTTGCTCCTAGCTAGCTCCGTCCTCACCGCTCCATGGTTGAAGCGTTGGCCCTCGCCACAACCGCAATTACTTTGCTCCAACACCTTCACGACGTTGTGTCTATCTACTGCTTATTCTTCTCCTAATCTCCCTCCTCTTGGGGCCGTAGTGAGCTTCAGCGCTCCTTACCTCTCACTACCATCACCTAATTTTACTTTGCTTTAACTTACACTACCAAAAGTGAAGTATGGATAATGTGGGGGTCACTTTTGTGTACAAGTTGTCCTTTGGTTTTTCCTTCTCTTCGACGGATTTCATCCACTATAGATGAAAGGTGACCCAACATTCGATGATGTTCATCCCCCTGCTTAAATCCATATCTTCTATGACTCATGTGGAAAATGATGAGGACTTTGCTGGTTTGCAAAAGAAAATGCTGGTCACTGAGCCAGTGAGAGAGGCAATTGCAGATGGTGGTATATACATCCCACCAGCATCACAGGCTCCCATGCAACAACAAACAAAAGGAACACAACACAAATGTGCATGGCGGTCGTCCAAAACAATTCCGTTGAGGATGACGTAGTCATGAATGTGGACACCATTGCCATGGGCGATGTCATTTTGGATACTCCCTACATGTTTGCAATGAAGTTTTCACATATGCATATTTGGTGACGTCTTTAGGCATGTCCAGTCTTAAATTATGGCAATTGTAACGGCAATTGTAGTTGACAAACTTTAAGTTCTATGTGAATGATTTGAATATTATTGATTATCGTGTATTTTGCACTTGACAATTCCCAATTTTTGTCATTTGGTCTTGCAATTTTTCTAATAGCCCAAAGACCAATCATGCATTCTCATACTTTTTAACCTTCCAAGTTTTCAAACATTTGTAGAGCACTTCGACGTTTCCCAATTATTTCTACAATTGGATTCAATTTTAAAAACACCCAAAAGGCACTCACACATTTTTTTTATTGACAATCTTGAGATGTTTGAAACACTTGAAGAGCAATTCAACCATTTCTTATGTTTTTTTTAGTCTTTTGGATTTTGCCTAAACCAAAGACCAATTATTCATTCTCCATTTTTTTCATTCATTCTTGCAATTTTCAAAAAAGCCCATTCCAATTTATCCATTATGTTTTTTTAATTAAAACAACAATACGCTATCATTCACATTTGTCATCAACTTTTTTTAAAACCCCACAACTAAATTTTTTTTAACTCACTCCTAAACCCGAAGACCACTTTCACCTTTCCCATTTTTTTTAATTGCTCTTGCAGTTCTTATAACAACTTTACACTAGTTCGCCCATTCCTAATTTTTACCACTTACACAATTTTTTAAGAACCACTCAAACATTGGCCACTCGAAAAATGAATTTAAAGGAAAAATGACTAAAACTGCTATATTAACAAGCATGTTGTGTGTTCTAATTTAAATTAATGAGAAAATGATCACACATTTAATAAACTTAAGCATATTATGTATATAAAAAATATGTAACATGTGCATATAAATTGAGCCATCAACATATGTTTAGTTTCATGTGTTCTCATAAGTCCATTAAATCAATTATAAGCAAAGCCAATGTTTCCACACAAACAGGTTTTACCTATCTATGTAGAGGAGCTGCCCATTTTCTTAGTGTTGTCCACGATGACATCCGCGTGTTTTGCCTTTAACACGAACACCTTTGATGCAACGTCAAACTAAATTTGAGGTATGTGGCCGTTGTTTGATAAATGGCCAATGTCATAGAAAACACGACACATTGCAGCCTTGAGGATCCCAAAAACGCAGTTTTTTATAGTGGTGCTAGGTTGCCTCACGTGGGAATGTGCCTTGGTCTATATTGAGGACGTGAATATATACTCCACGACCTTCAAGGCGCATTTGTGTGACTTGGTGCGCACATTTGCGTGTATTTGCGCCGTGGGCCTTAAACTCAATGCCTGTGAGTGTGTCATTGGCTTCCCTGAACTCTTCTACTGGGGTATGTTGTATCAGCTCAATGCCTGTGAGTGTGTCATTGGCTTCCCTGAACTCTTCTACTGGGGTATGTTGTATCAGCTCAATGCCTTCGACCAGAACCCAAAAATCTGCGCAGTAATGGATTTTCCTTGCCTTGCTAATTTGGAGTCCACGCAACCTTTCATTGGTCTTGTCAACCATTATTGGCGTTTCATTTGAGATTTTGCCATATTGGCAGCGCCCTTCCATTGCTTCATGAAGAAAAGTGTCGCGTTTGTATCGGCCTTCAAGGAGCAAACATCATTCAACAAGCTTAAGGGTGATGTTCAGCCCTTTTTAATTTATCCGCACTCCAACCGACTGTTTCTATTCCAAACTGATGCAAATTGAGACGCAATCAGGGCATTGATCTTCTTCCAAGAGATTGATGGTGCAAAGCAAGTAGTTGTGTATGCGAGCCGATGCTTGTCCAAGGCCGAGAGAAATTACGGTATCAACAACAAGGAAGGATCAATGGTTATATTCAGAGTGAAACATTTTCGTCCCTACTTGCATCGTAAAGATGAGGGAGAAAGTGGGCAATCGATTTCCCTGGCGGAAATCTTCCACTTCCACGGCGTACCTTGACCCATTGCTTGCCATTTATAGTTGAAACTGACCATGTGCCCCTCAAAGCTTTATTCAAGTCTCGCGACCTCGCAGGCCACCTCGCACGGTGGGCACTAATTTTACAAGAATATCAGTGTGATATCCAATACAAATTGGGGCGTCTCCTGGGCAACGTGGACGCCCTCACGCGTACCAAGATCATGAGACTGGTAGCTAAATCAAAATTCTGTAGCCTAAATAGCACTATTTTAGGCAGCCACGAAGCCTTTGATCGTATAAGGGGCCGGCGGCATGTTGCTTGACAAGCCTTGCACAGTCTCTCCCACTAAGTAGAGCTCCCCAGGAGGCAAAAGGTTAGCTTAAAGTCTCTAGCAGAGATACGATGACAATATCAACCGGCCACAACCATTAGCTAAGGATTTGATATTAAATGTTGTTTTTTTCCATGTTTTTATATAGGTTGGTCGTAGCTTGGTTTTGTGTGGTGCGCCCTTGGGTATACAAACCAATCCATGACTACCTCTAGAAACTCTAGTTAGCACACTCTTTGCTTGATCAATAATGTTTGTTAGCACCTGCTGTTTAAATCAAGATTGCTTGAAAAAACAATTGTCAACTTGTCTCATGTCTTGCCATCTTGTGTCAGTAGGATCATGGCATTGTTAGAGGAGATCACCTGGGGCAACCACTCCAAACTTAGCCACCACACGAGACCTACTGCTCCTCTAATTAGCATCCACACAAAGACATGGAAACGGCTATCCATGAGGCACTCCGGACATCTTTCTTGACGGGCATCATTTCATTGGGCTTAAACAAGACTTTAAGATAAAAAAAATCAAGTATCAACTCCTCCAATATCTCGCACAGGGTCAAACTCCCTTTTACAAAAAACAAGCTCTAAGAAGTACCATACACCTCCAGGTGCCCAAACGGTCTGAATTAAACTCCATCTTAGAGTACTTTCATTTTTCATGCCTCGTGGGGCATTTTGTCATGAAACGGACCCTCAACCGTATCCAAGAAGTCTATCACTAGATTGACATAGTGAAGGACGTAACTATGATTAATTAAGGCATGCAAAGTATGTGAGGTCAAACTCAACTACGACAAGGAGTTAGTACGGTGCATTCCAATCACATAATCGTTAGTTTGAATAGAGATGGACCTCATGGGGCCTTTAATCACAACAACGTAAGGCCACATGTACGTTATCATTACCACAGATTATTTTACCATATAGGTTAAAATAATGCCATTGATTTCAAAGGACTGTGAGCAGATGGCTCAATTCTTCTATCATAAGATCATGATGAGGGACAAGAGTCCAATGGAAATTCTCACCGACAACGGGCTTGAATTATGCAACGCCCTTATGGATGTCCTTACGATTTAGATGAAAGTCAAATTCAACACCACATCACCATACCGTCTTCAATGCACTAGTATGACAGAACGTTTAAATCATACATTGAGTTCATTGATTGAGGAAAACAGCTTGTATAATGAACATTGGCACCGATCTTACCAACGATCACCTTCGCCTACAAGACCAACGTTCATTCAAGTACCAATTTTCACTGTTCAAGATGTTGTAAGAACGAAAGCCTTGTCTTCCTTTTGCTCCAAGCTTGGCCAAACCTGTTGTAGAGCTGCAACTGGATCTGAAGGCTTATATTGACACCTTCCTCACATAACGCCAATAGCTCCATTAGTGTGCACACATCAACATTGCTAAAGCCTAGCAGTCGCAAAAAGACGACCACAATAAACGTGTGCGTTTCATATGCAAGGTGAAGGTCATAGATCTGGTTGCGTATACAAAGGAAAAATGTTGCAAGAAGAAGGGAAAGTTTTGTGCCCGGTAGATAGGCTCAAACATGGTCATATGGATGAAAGAACATGAGAAGCACTTTAAGCTTAAGCCTACTCGGCTACATGTGGAGTCCATTGCGTTATTTTTGTGCCTCCCTAGGACCTTGATAAGTGCACTCCCAACCCTCACCTATCGGAGATCAACCTCATCAAACAAGAGGTCTCTTACGTGTAGAAGTCCAAACATTGAAGGGCGAGCTTGGTGCCGCTATTGAACCTTCTTGCTCCCGCACCTTGAGTTTCCAAGGGAAGCAGATAGTCCTATATGTATAGGAGTAGCTTCTTGTCTCCCTCGTTTCCTAAGTTGGCCTATTAGATTGCCGGTGTCTGACACCGCATTTGATGTTGTCCACCCATGACATGGCTTCACATACTACGCTAAAACTGGACTGAGGTTTAGGCAGGTAAATCGGAATTCTTTTTTGTTTGACTTGTTGTCCATTGAGTCTGGATCTCTGAGAATTGTGGATCCGCCCTTGCCGAGACTCTACCTCAAGCATGATTCCAAGTACAGACTTGCACGGCTTTCGCTTTCTTGCCACGTCAAAATTAGGATCGAAGATTTTGGCGAAGCAGGCTTCTAGTCCTACGCCACGTACTAAGGGCCGCTTCACACCTATCGCCTGAGTCGAGAGTCCATCGACTTCCACCAATTAGATTGCTTGAATGGCCAAAGTCCGGCCTCTTGGCCTTCACACCAAAGGCCAAAGTCCAAAGGCCGTGGTCTTCTAATGTGCCCACATGGCAGTACTTTTGGAGAGTTTTGGTGCCAAGGCGACGGACTCTCGAGCAAAACTTGGGTCGTCGTTTTTAGTCGATCCAAACTTCCTTTGAGAGTCTGTCAATTTTTTCAACAAAATAATCAAAATTTGACAAGATCTCGACCACTAGATGAAAGAGGCCAAATTTTTTGGTTGCTTTTTTTGGTTGATTTATTTTGGCATAATGATATGGGGTTTGGACTTTGGACTTGGGCTTTGGGGCTTCACACCACAACCGCCCAAAGGCTTCAATATATATTTTAATGTTTTTTTAATCCAAAAGTTTGGACTCTTGTCATAATTTGGACATTTTGACCATTACATTGTAGTATGTTGTCAATTGATATCACTTTAGTACATTGGAAAACCGGTTTATCTAAGAATGAACACGTTTTTGGCCGGTTCAAATTGCAATTTAGAGGAAATTTACAGTTTCTAATTTAAAACCAAAGGAAAAAAACCAGTAGAAGTTAACCCCTAAAGGCCCAAACGTCCCCCCGGGGTCATTTTGGATTTTGGGCATGTACCTACAATTCGAAAAAAAATCCTTTTTTGATCAACTTTTTTTTCAAGATAGGATTTGATAAGAGCTTCGTGGAGACATTTTTTAATTTTTTTTTGGATTTGTGGTTTGAAAGTTAGTACCACTTAAAGCCAAAAGTGGGGACTCCGGGCACCTCCAAAATTTTTGACAAAAGTTTCTATTGACATTGAGATTTTTCACACATGTAAAGAATATTTCCTTATTTGGAAATTTTCAAAAAAAAATCTTGTCTTTAGTGTAAAAAGGCATTTTATTCCAAGTCAAACATTTTCACTCATTCTCGGGCAACGGGGGAAAAAAACTTCATCTTTTCTACATAAAACCTAGAGATCTTCATATTTTTCACTTTTTTTTTTTTCAACAACAATATATGGTGAATACCTTCTAATTGACCGTTCGGATTATCATTTGACTACGTACGTAGTTCACAAAAGAATAAAACGTGAAATGGCAATTTTTGAACCTCCACTCCTTGCACACTTGTTTTGAATATGCTACACTCCTTTTTTACCTCTAAAAATTGGTGTGTTGGGAAATAACATCATGCTTAAGACAATGGTAAAAGATTTAGACCTTGTACAATGCAAAAATTTGATACAAAATGAAGTCAAAGTCAGCTGATCTACTCAACGCAGGGATGAAAATGAACCATTGTTTTGACTTTAAACACTAAAATCTATCAATCCGTGCGGTGGATCGCAACCAAAATTTGATGGCATGTTTATGTGGAAGTCTATTTTAAGATCTTACGGTTGAAAATCGGAAATTCACTTTAAAATGTGATTTTCATGTCTCTTTTTGACAGTGGCAGTTTTGGACTGGTTTTTGAGCGAATTAGGTCGTGGTCCTTTAGGGGTTAATGGCAACAAGCCATGGCCGGTTAAATCCAAACAATGACCGGTTGAAGTTTTGAATTGGAGGATTTTGGCTGCTTCAGCTTAAATTCTCCCGGAACGCAGAGGTCAACCCCTTTCACTTTCAGAAAAGCTCTATATTCTCCTCAAATTCCTCAAAATTCATTTCAAACTTTGTCCACCAAATTTTGAATGTAGCCAATTGGCTGCAACTGAAATCACGGGTGGAAAAAATCACGGGTGCCAAAGCAGGCAGGTCCAAAATTCTCCCACGGAATTCAATGGCGAGCTTGAAATACAAAAATATGTTGTCGGGTGAACTCAATTGCCACTCATCATGAAGCCCACCCCAACGCTACTTTTAAAAAACCTAGATCCTCATCCCGCCCCTATGTACCCCAGCGTTACATACCACCCCCCCAAAAGGCAATCATGAGCAACCGCTCCTCGTTCAAATTTTCACCTCCCGACGCTTGCTTTAATTTCCCCCCTTCCCACCGCCTCTTCACGGCACGCCTTTCGATGTCGGCTGACATGCCAACGAACCAGACGTTTTCATCCACAGAAGTTCGTTACCCACATCACTCCTCATCCAGCCTCATCACGTACATTCCCATACTTTTGAATTCCTCATCCACACCACCCGAGCACGGTTTCATCCATCATCCGTCGATATTTGAATAAGTGGGTCCCACAACCGTTTCGGGGCGCATGAGTTTGGAGCGAAGCATGAGTGACGAGTTTGCTCGATTGTCGAGAGAGAATAAGGGAAGAGACGCGCATTGGCTGCGGTTACTTGTTGTTTTCCTGATCGGTGAAGCAGGCAGTGATCGCTGCCGCTAGCTGCTGCATTCCGGCGAGTGAGTTCATGAGTGCTTGAATTCGAGGGAGGAGCCGCGCCGTGAGGAGCTCTCAGGAGGAGACGTGACTCGGCGAGGGTTTCAGTGTGTGATCGGAGGACCTGTACATTTGTGAAGTCATCGGCATTGTAATTTCCCGCTTCTCTGAACTTGGCGCTAGAGGTCAGGTGCGGTGCGAGGGTGAGCGGAGTGACCGTGAGGGTTGGATTGTGAATTGGAGGAAGGAGCGTTTGCGCATTGGCGTTCTGTGCATTACCGGCGGTGTACTTCGTTTTAATTTATGAGGTGAAGGAGAACGGAAGTAGGGAGTGGTTGAGGGTTTGAGTTGGAGGAACGAGCACGGCAGAATCGGTTTTCTGCGCGTTTGTTTAGGTGCCGACATTTTAATTTCGTTGCGCTCTGGTTGTGGTTCGCTCCCGGAGACGGTGAGGTGAGGGAGAGTGGAGTCGGAGTTTAGACTGTTTTTGAGTGATGTTCTGATTGGTTCTACCGGGTTAAGCTCTCGTTCATAGTAGCTTATGGTCGATATGGGGATGAGCGGTGGAGGTCAGTGAGGAGCAGGAGAGGTGTGGAAGTGTGGTGTGAGGAGACTGACTGATGTGTTCTTGTTGAATGGTGTGGATTGAAAGGGAGTTTGGTTGGGAGGTAGTGTAGTTTAGGGCGGCTGGAATGCGCTTGTGTAGTGTTGCGGTGTAGCTGTTGCGATGATTAAGTTTAATTGAGTTTGAGAGAATTGGGGCAGTGCAGGGCAGTGCAGAGGGCTTGCGGGCTGAGGTTGTGTGAAGGATTCTTGTTGTGCAGGGAGAAATTCTTCAGCCCGCGGGAGTTTATTTTCCTGGTGGCGTACTGGTGTGAGGTGCGTGTTTAGGTTTAGTATTGGAACTGGTCTATCGTATATTGGTTTTCTTAACTGAAGAGTGTTATTCAGGACAGCCATTCTCACTATAGTTTCGGAATTCAGAAATCATAGGATGTGTAGGTAATTTTTTGACTTCTTCTCTGGTTTCGTTGCTGTAGGAGTTTCTCCAACATGCTTTCTAAGTTCCTGAGGAGTGCGAAGAGACATATACTTGTACGTTGTATGTTAATTATAAGGTCTATGGCGAGGCGAAAGCAAGGGAAGATTGCCGCCCGGTCGGATAGTTGTTAGCATTTTAAGTTTGTTTTATTACAAAAATCAGAGTGAGGTTCATTACATTTGCCGGTCGCTGGCAAGGTACTCGAGGGAGGTATGTCGTCAGGGAGGTATAGAAGCAGGATTTGGGTTCAGAAAGAAGAGTTAGACAGAGATCGTTGGGGTTTAATGAAAGGCATGCTCCATTCCAAGTGACGCTGAGGTATCGAGAAAATTCAGGGTTCAGATTGTGGAGGCATGCGTTTTCACAGAAGAGCGAATGAAACTGAGGTTGATAGACGTAGAAGCAGAGAGACACCGTGGTTGTAAATAATATAGGAAGTAGGAGTAAGGTACTCGAGGGGGTTATGGCGTCAAGGGCACCATCCCCTCGCCGCCTCCAAACGCAGAATTCGTTTAAGAAACAAGTGAGTGGGATGGATTCCCCGTTGCACCCCGAGAGGCACCCGCTTCGGCCAATTCCCGAATTGTCCTCAAAATCTTCGTCTACGTCGGAGCAGACTGAGCCAGGTTCGCCTTCTAAACCTCCCACTCCTAGAGGCAAGAAACGAGCAGCGGCTGTTTACAGACAGTCTGAGAATGTCGACTGTAACATTGGCTCCGCCTCCAATACGCCCGAGAAGCCTCGTGAGAAACGGACCAACCTGAGCAGAGTTGCGAAGATGACCGCGCCCTGGCCATCCAAGCTGCCTGTTACCACTTCCTTGGCTCGGTCACTTCAAGAGAGCCTTCAACAAATCGACACTTCGAATAAGAGCTGGGACAGTGATTCTGTTGGCGACACTCCTACCACGAGCATTCGAACACCTGCAATTCCAATCTCTGGATCTAGCAAGGCAGGATCTATTTATCAAACACCCCGGATGACGCTTTCATTACCAGGCAAGCCGCCCCTCGATTCCGAGTCTTCTAAGGCTCTGATTAGCTCGAGCAACTCGTCCTTCTTGCAGTCCACTCCTAGCCGCAGCGTAAACCGGTCGCTTAGGTATGGCGCCACTCCTGGCAGCGCAGGTAGTATTGGAAGCACTCGAGCGCCTACAGGTGGGAAACCGCCAGGATCGTTCCAATTTTTCACAGGCCAGCAAAGTCTTGCCCATCAATTTGATGTTGAGGAGGATCCTACGTTCTGGGAGGATCACAATGTCCAGGTAACTAATCGAGTCCAGACTCAGTTATCGAGTCAAATGTTTTCATTCTCTTTCGTCTAGGGTTTGATACCGGTTTGCAAGTCTCAACCATTAAGATCAACTTGTCTTTGGTCTTCTCATTATCTGCTTTCTGTAGAGACTTCGATAATCGCAAAGATGTGCCATATTATGTGTTTTGGACCTTTGGACTTGTGCAGTCTTAGTCCTTCCAGTTTAGCAATGCCGAATGCACTATGCTTTCTCGATACCAAGAGAATACTAGTTGATTATGCTGACGATAAAAATGGCACAGGTGATACTTCGCGCTCGACCCATCAGCACATCCGAATCTGCTGTGAAGGGCTTCAGTAGGTGTGTTCGGCAAGAGAACTCCCACAGCATTACCTGGATTGGACAACCAGAGACTAGGTTCACCTTCGATCATGTTGCTGGGGAACACATCTCGCAGGTTTGCATTATTTATTTTATCCTCTGAGACTTTCTTGAGGCTTGTGGTATTAAGTGTCTCGTGGAGGTTCTCAGATGATTGAGAGTGTGCTGTTCCCGCAATTTCAGGAGAAACTTTTCAGAGTTGCTGGCGTGCCCATGGTCGAAAACTGTATGGCTGGATACAACAGCTGTATGTTCTGTTATGGTCAGGTAAGGAATTATACATGTCTTCCTCTTAGAATCGATCCAGTTCAGTTACCAAATTCAGTATATCTGCTTTGTTGCTTCTTGTGTGCAGTAAAAGTGAATCGTCAATTGTTACTGTCTTCCTTAAGGACACTTAGGTGATCGAATGGATTTCAAATTCGTGGCACATCTTAAAAAACTGGTTTGTCTTGGTACAGACGGGAAGTGGGAAAACCTACACTATGCTCGGGGACATCGTCGATCTTGAACTCCGACCCAGTGATGACCGGGGCATAACACCCCGCGTGTTCGAGTACCTGTTCTCCAGGATACAGAAGGTGAGGGAGGTGTCTGCTTGACCTTGCAGTTTGAAGGTGCTATGCCACCTCTCAATGAGGATTGGATGCCTACATTAGAATGTAGCTTACATTATAATTTTCATGTGATTGCAATTGCAGGAAGAAGAAGCTCGGACAGATGAGAACCTGAAGTATGTCTGCAAGTGCTCCTTCCTAGAGATTTTTAACGAGCAGATCACTGATCTTCTAGAGCCCAGTTCTACGAATTTGCAGGTATATAAACAGTTTTATGAACTACAGTATGTAATGTCTGATCTCGGTAATTTTTAGTACACCATGCTGGATTTCGTAGTTCACTCTTTCTATGATCACGTGTTATTGGCGCTTTAAAGCCGTCGGCGTTGGTTTTGCAGGTGCGAGAGGGAGGCAAAAAGGGAGTATATGTAGAGAATTTATCAGAGGTAGCTGTTGGAAGCGTTCAAGATGTTGTTCATCTCCTACTCCTCGTAAGAATCGCACAGAGCGAGTCTGCCGTGCTTGTGGACGAACACTTCCTTGCATCATATTCATATCTTGATTGGATCACCGAGATGCTATGATTTTTAATTATAGTGTGCTGTACGCTCTTATGAATGCAGGGAGCGGCTAACAGGAAAGTGGCTGCCACTAATATGAACCGTGAGAGCAGTCGTTCGCACAGTGTTTTTACCTGCACAATTGAAAGCAAGGTAAGATTTACCATCACAAATTTGGCTATGTAAGGCCTTGTCGGGTAGAGAATTTTCTTTCGAGTATGGAATTGCCAGGCAATTTTCTCATGTCGGTAAATTGTTTTGTTTCATGTTCTGCAGTGGGAGTTGAACTCAATGACGAATAATCGGTTTGGGCGATTGAATCTGGTGGATCTTGCAGGATCGGAGAGGTTAGCAACATCTTCCTAAAAAACTGACGGGCAGCCTTAGGAACTTAATTTATTATGCTGAATTAACGCTGGTGGTGCTACAGGCAAAAAACCTCGGGAGCAGAAGGAGAACGGTTGAAGGAGGCGGCTAACATTAACAAGTCGCTCTCTACCCTTGGGTATGTCAGTCAAGTGACATTTCGAGATGTTTTCTTTTCCGGGCTATGTTAGACTGCGACCAATTATCTGTACGTCGGATGGTCACTTTCTAACGATCCATGTTGTTCATAACTGATGTGTATTGTCTTGCCAGACTTGTTATCATGATCCTTGTGGATGTCGCAAACGGGAAACAGCGTCACGTGCCTTACCGTGATTCAAAACTCACGTATCTACTGCAGGTTTGGCAGTCAGTCAACTCGAGTCTATCTTATAGTCAGAAGTAAACGTAACGAAGCTCATCCCTTCAGAATATATGCAATGCTCTTACATCGATATGTTCATGAAGTGACTGCGATTTCTAAGTTACTTCCTGGGTGCAGGATTCCTTGGGTGGAAATTCCAAGACCACCATGATAGCAAATATTAGTCCTTCCAGCTGGTATGAGACTCTTGACCTTAAATTTACTTTTTAAAGATACAATGCTGTCGAATTAAATTTAATGCTTATCTACTGGTATAACGAAGTTGAGACACCTTGAATCTGCTCACTAATTCGCAATTTTCTGCCTCTGACAGCTGTGCGTTGGAAACTTTGAGCACATTAAAGTTTGCTCAACGTGCGAAATTTATCCGAAACAACGTATGCCACTTCTAACGCATTTCATTTGGTGGAGTTCTATTCTCAAAACCCAATGCTCGAATGACTGCACTGAATCTTATCTAACTATTTTGTCCTACATTTTATCCTCAACCAGGCTGTCGTCAATGGAGATGCTTTGGGAGATGTAAACGGTCTCCGTCAAGAAATCCAAGAACTGAAGGTTGGCAAAGGAGAGCCGTAGCAATAATAATATTTATTATAGAAGCTTTGTTTTCACCAAGCGTCCTAAGATTAACAATTCTTACTTAGTAAGACGTACATATGTATTTTACATTGCATGCTTCAATTTCCTACTTCAATCTGGTTGAAGCAATCTGATATGATTCTTTATGATTCTAGGAAGAGATAAACCGCATGAGAAGGCTGGACTTGCCAAGAACGCCATCTATGCTCTCAATAGCATCAGCCGATCAAGACAGCGTGCGCAAAGGGGACTATAATCTGGGAATGGCCGTCGTTGCAGTTGATGACCAGGAGCATTCTCATTGTTCCATAGATTCGTGGGATATCGGCAAAGCTTTATCTGGTCCACGGTTTCCATATAAAAAGGTTTCATCACTCGACAAAATTTTCACGACTTTCGTCTTGTGTATCTGATTTCAGGGTTATGACTCCTGTGATTTGTGTAACCTTATTTGCGGTGCTGCAATGATGTAACATTATTTAATCTCTCGAGTATTTCTCTTGATAGCCCTCTTATGTCGCATCCTCACTGCCTCGAACCGTCTGTATTATGCTAGCCTTATCTTCCTTCAAATTGACAGTTTAATCCGTGCAATTTATAATGGGGGTTTGTTTCTTTGAGGACAGCTCGAAGCAATGGAGGCGGTCCTTGCAGGAGCACTCAGAAGAGAGCAGGAAGCGGAGTTTTCTCAAAAGAGGCTGGCAGCAGAGATTGAACAGCTGACCCGCCTCGTGAGTTCCTCTAGGCTTCAGCTAATCTTTGGTGCATATAGAAGTGTGTAGATAAATCGGGAAGTCTTCAACAGTCAACTGCATTTGACTTGTAACAGCTGGCCATTTTATATTTGTTCTATCTGAGAGTTTACGTGTTTTCCAGGTAAAACAACGCGAGGATGATAATCAATGTAGCAAGATGTTGTTACGGTTTCGAGAGGATAAGATAGCACGGTTGGAAGCCCTGTCAGCAGGTACTACATCGACTGATATGTATATCAGGCAAGAGAGGGACTGGCTTGTGAACGAATTGCGAATCATGCAGGAAAAAGCTGATCGCAATCCTGAGCTTACACGATTTGCGATGGAAAATATACGGCTTCTGGAGCAACTTCGCAGGTTGCCATCTCTTAGTGTCTCTATCACCTCTCAGTTACTTAGATATGTCGTTTACTACCTGACGATTCAATATACACCTGATTCTTTAACGGCTTAGATTTAGAGTCAGCACTTTTGGAATGAAGTCTGTCCCATGACTCTCATAAGATGAAGCACGTAGTGCAGGTTCCAAGACTTTTACACTGGTGGAGAGAGGGAAGCCATGGCTGACGAAATCTCCACCTTGAGAGATCAGGTTCAGTGAATCTTCTAGCTGTGATTTTATGATGATTTCTGTGAGCAGTATCCGATGATGCTAGAGATTCTCTGAACATGCCGATTCTGAGGCGGACCACATGATTCAGCGATGTAGCTAATACTGACTGGCATACGTGGATGTGAGTTTTGCAGCTGCTGGAAGTTCTCGAGAGCAAACTATCGCTCACAGCTCTAACTTCACCTCAGGTAAGTTATCCCGATCTAAAAGTACATCTTGAATACATATATTTCGCAGTTTAACCTCGTCCGGCACTGTCTTGCTGAACAGTGTACTAGTTAAAATGATCAGAAAAAATATCAGAATATATATGATGAACACACAGGATGCTCATGTTTTGGACGTTGTGACAGCGAGAAGCATTGGCACCTGAGCTTGCTGTTGCAACGCGGGAAATCGAGTTGCTGCGTATTGAGGTACACTACTTTTCAATTCTAGAGTGTGTTGTGACTGTGCATCGTTTTCACCGTCAGTTGATTTTAGATTGATGTAGTTAGCAATCTAGGAACTACTCGATATATAACACTTATTGGGTGTCATAAAACCTTATAGATGTATTTTGCAACCGGGTTGGTTTTCAAAGTAGCAATGCCTCGAATATATTGTGTAAGGAATTGCATGATATGTCCTCTAGCCTAAGTCATGGTATGGTTCATGAGTACAGGCAGACAACGATCGAAGGGAGGTCGACGATTGTCGGAAGAACTTGAGCTCATGTTTGGAGGCAAACTTAAGATTAACCAAGTGAGCTTTCCATTTTCTTTAGAACGTGTATATTCTTTATGTAAAGGTGGATGAAATTAGCAATGTTTGCTCCTTTGGATCTATGAGCGAGCAGGATTTGTCATTAAAGGAACATAAGAAGATGATAAACATAGATTGTCGTGAGTGATAGCTCAGTGTCTGCTTGTTGCGCCTCTTTTGGCAGGCAACTCGATGAATCAAGTGCTGAGCTCCAGGAAGTGAAGTTGGAATGCAAAGTTCAACGGGAGGAGCTTCAAAAGCTTAGGGTAAGCACGTAGTAATGTCTGTCCCTGAGTTTTTTGTGAACTTATAAATGAAACTGTGAATCATCAAAGAATCATCATCATTTTTAACAGTTTTTGAATTTGTGACGATGTTTTGCAGGACCACGCATTGGATATGGAAGCAATTGAATGGGGCCATGCCCAGCATGTGGAGCTTATATCTAATCTCAAGATTAAATTGCAGCAGGTACATTTTCAGGAGCACTAGGAAATTGCATGATATTATGCGAGGACAGTCGTAGTTACTCACCTCGCTTCATGTACAGAGCGAGGAAAGATCAGAGCGAGAAGTGAGCATGCGTTTTGATATCGATGAGCAACTCAATGCGTCTCTACAGAAAGCAGCTGATCTGCATGCAGAGCTCCAGGTATTAGTTGCTATTAGACACGATAATTATCTTTGGTATTACTTGTGGATGCGTCTTTGTTACATAATCTACTAGTATCTTTTGTAGTTGGTCATAAAACAGGAGACCGAGCAACACTGCTTGAAACGACAGTGATGATAACCTTCCATCGTCATCTCACTTTACCTCATTATCCTCAGGAAACTAGGGGAGCGCTGGATGCAGCTGAGATGCTTGTGAGTCGATTGGTTGCTACGGAATCGAACCTTTTAATCGCTCAGGTATTTTCGTCTGAAAGCTTTTTCAGTTTCAAAAAGATATATCCGCAGCTCGAAATCAGATCGTTGGTTTCCAGGTCACCTATGCATTTTTCACTAGCATTAGAATTTGTTGTTCTTCAATTTCCCACCAGTGTTTTCGAATTGTGCAGGAAGTGGCTACATTAGCACAGAGTGCTGTCAGAGAAATACGTTTGGAGACTAGAGAGATGGCAGAGGACTACCGTCTGTCCTTCAAACTCATTGAAGACACAGCGGTTGCAGCATGCATGAAGGTAATATATGTCTCACTGTTAGTTCTTACGACAGATTGTGTATGTTGTTGGTTATACTCAAGTGCGAGATTTTAGTATGTAGTAGAACATCTGAATGAAGTTAACATGGTTGTACGGGATGCTACGTATACGGTAACTCGAACTTCATGTTCAGAATTTTTTGAGATCGTTAGTATCGGTGAATAATGGCTTGGATTGCAGGAACTTAAACTGCTGGAGGACCTGAACGAGGCGCATTCTTTAATAGAAAAGCTGTCTTCTACAAAGGTCGAACCTGAGTGTTTAAGATGTGGTGTGTCATCGCCTACCAAGGATGAGCAAACGCAAGAAGTGGTCGGTTATAAGGGAACTGTTGCTATCAGTCAGGTGGAGCATGACTTCAAATCGCTAAATCTTCTCTGGGAGAGCGGATGCACACCTCCGAGAAGCAGCTCAATTGGTTCTGCTATCAAAGTTCTAGAGAATGTTGCAGAAGATCGTTCCGAAACATCGACTACACGGGTTGATCAATCATCGGATATTGAGCATAATAGCAGTTGTAGCTTGAAATTGAACTTCGTGCGGCAAGAAGATGAGAGAGCGGATGATGGGTCGTCGTTAGAAATGACTGGAAGGGACATTCAGGCTGCGGAACTGATAATCACAGAGCTTCAGGAAGATCAAACACTTTCCGAAAACTGTTTAAAGTCTGTAGATATGGACACTGTCGGGGTTATTCGTTCTTTGCTTGAGGAAATCATGAAACTGAAGTCACATGTCGTAGTAGCTGAGCATCCGATGGCTGCCGCGCAGTTAACTGCATCAGAGCTTGTTAAGGAGTTACAGAGTTCGACACTCATTATTCAAGCCGTGCAGAAAGAGAGCAAGAACTGGGATGCACAAAATGAGGCCTTGTTGAAAGAGAAGGACATGGCAACCAGGGCACGTCAAGAGTGGGAAGTAGCCACTTCGAAGCTCCTGGAACATCTTCATGAGGGCGAACACGCTCTGACTGATGCTGTTCGTGAGATGGAAGGGATACTTGATGACTCTCTAAACCAGCCGACTACGCTCGACAGGGTACGAGAACGTGAGCACTTACAGATGTACATGACAACCCCCGATAAGGCTAAGCCGGAGGAATTGGATCAAGCAGGAGGAATCGTAGTAGCTGAGCATTCGATGGCTGCCGCGAAGTTAATTGCATCAGAGCTTGTTAAGGAGTTACATAGTCCAAAATACATCATTCAAGCCGTGCAGGAAGAGAGTAAGAGCTGGGCTGCACACAGTGAGGCCTTGTTGAAAGAGAAGGACATGGCAACCAGGGCACGTCAAGAGTGGGAAGCAGCTACTTCGAAGCTACTGGAACATCTTCATGAGGGCGAGCACGCTCTGACTGATGCTGTTCGTGAGATGGAAGGGATACTTGATGACTCTCTAAACCAGCCGACTACGCTCGACAGGGTACGAGAACGTGAGCACTCACAGATGTACATGACAACCCCCGATAAGGCAAAGCAGGAGGAATCGGATCAAGCGATGCAGGAAGGTGGCATCGACCAGGTCAAGAGCATTGAGAGGAGTTTTGCCCTTTGCACAACCATGCTGAGTTGGTTTTCAGAAACTTTGACTGCAGAATGTACTGCTAGGGATACGCTCATGATGCGAAACGACCGCGCTAAGGAGGAGCTAGGGGATAAAGATTGCTTGATCTCAAGCTTGCAATCGGAACTAGAACGCACTACAAATAATTTGCTCGAGAAAGACTTATTGTTATCCGAGCTGCAACTCGAGCAGGATAGTGATCGGGAACACTTACAAGAAGCAGATGCTCAGGTAACGGCTGCAGTCAATGTGCAATCTGATTTCCCTGACGAAATTGAGAGGAACCGCCTGAAACTCACTGCCGTTTCGAAGAGGATGAAAGACTCCGATCTTGAAATGGTCAATTGCGAGAGGGAGAGAGAGGAATTGATTGCGGAAAAGGAGCGATTGTCGGCAGCGTCTTCGTATGACACAGAATCAATAGAAAAGTCGTGCGCGGTGGCTGCAACCATGGTGTGGTGGCTTCAAAATAAGATGGCTGCAGATAGAGAAGCTCAGGTGCTTGATTATGAAGAATTCACATCTCAAGTCAGCGAGCGAGACAGGATGATCGTGATTCTACGAGAGGAGATCGCCGAGATGACTGCGGTGCTGAACGACCACATGGGGAATGAAGAGATTCTCATTAACCAGAAGTTCGAGCAGATGCAGGAGATCAACAACACGAGGAACGAAATTTCTACGAAAGATACTTTATTAGGTGTTATGGAGACCAATGTTCTGAGCCTTCAAGAGGAGTTATCGGAAAGTGAGGATCGGAGTTTATGCCTAGCCATGGAAAAGGAAAAACTTCAGTTTCAGCTGATTCAAAGCGCAGAAAGTTCGAGGGCGACAGAGGAAGCGCTTTTGAGAGTCCAGAGGGACTTACTGGAGGCAGAAGAGAAGGTGATGGAGCTAGGCGTTGCACAAGCTGGCATGCTGATTGTACAGGAAGAGTGGTGTTTAGAGAAGGAAGCATTAGAGTGCGCTACCAGAGAGGCCCAACAGAGGTTCACGCAGCTGGAACAGGAGCTGGAGCTTGCACGGGAAATGTCTCATATATTTGAGATAGAACTGAAAGAGGCAAAAGCACAAGAGACTCTCCAACGTGAGGAGAGAGATGCAGTCATAACAAATTTACAGGTAGAGCTGAAACAAATGCGGACTTCTGCTGACGCGGTGAAGGATCAGGTAACAAAAATTCTTGCATACCCTATTCTAGAATGTTCTAATTTGTTCGACAACCTCGACAGTTCTTGTCAGGTCTTCTAGAAATATTCGAAATGCTTGGGTACTGATCTACAGCTTCCTCTCCGTGTGCGCAGCTTGAGAGAACCACGGCCGAGCTAGATTCACGTTTTCAGGAGCATTTGATGGACTGGGAGCGTCAGAAAGAGACATTGTCGAGTGCGGCCAGGACTGCGAATGACGAGTGCTTGGAGAAGGGTCAGGCGCTTACTGCAGTGCAGGCGAGTCATGCCATATTGCAGACCCAACTACATGATGCATGTTCTCGCGAAACTAAGCTTTCTCACGAGCTGGAGGAAGCACTGCTACTGATGGAGAGTACTCGAAGGGAGAACATGACCTTAAGATCAAAAGCAGACGAGCTGTTCCTTGTTATAAATCAACAGGGCCAGGATACATGTGAGCAGGAGAACGACTTTGACCTAAAGCTTCGAAAAGCCGACGAAAAGGTGGAAGAAGCTCACTGTCAGATTAAAGCGATTCTTCTGGATTTGGATGCTCTTATCCTCACGAAAGAAAAGTTGGAAGCTGACAGCGAATGCATCGAGCGAAAGAGCTTGTATCACTGCTCGAATCTTGAACAACAACTTCTGAAAGTTCATGAGGACAAGAAGCATCTTGAGGATCTGTTAGCTGAACGTGAGAAGGAGCTTCTCGGGGAGCTGACCACAGTGAAATCCGAAAATATCTCCTTGGGTGCTCGCATCCAGACATTAGAGGGCGCTTTAGAGGATGCAGAGGTCCTAATCAAGAAGAAGGAAGAGGAGATGGCCATTGTGCGCAAGAACTGGACTGATTCAGAAAGCAAGGCTGTGCAAACCCAAGAGAAACTTCGTGCTTCAACTTTGTTGACGAAACAGCTGGCCCGTTCAGAAGAGCAATGGAAGAGTCAAAAGGAGGCTCTTGCATCTGAGAATAAGAGGCTGACAAGGTGCATGGCTTGTCGGGAGATGGAGTTTTCATCTCTGCAATCCCAGAAGGAGGATCTTGAGCGGAATTTGAAGGAAGCGCATGAAAAGGAGAGGATGACTAATGTGGCACTCTTCAATTTGAAAGAGCATCTCAAAGTCCTTGAAAAGCAGTGGCTGGTCGAGAGAGAGCAGTTGAAAGACCGTCTTATTGCAGTTAACCGAGAGCTTGTCGAGAGTCAAGAACTGAAGCATTCCTTCTATAAGGCCTTAAATCAATTGGAGGAGGAATTGAGAGCCACTGAAAAGAAGAATGAAGTGACAAGTAGCGCACTTGTAACCGAATGGAATACTACGAGAGAATATCTGTCTAGCCAGCTCACTGACGTTTCCCAGGAGTTTTCTGAAGTGAAGCGCTGCGCCGAAAGAACACTGCTAGAGCTTGCGAAGGCTCGGTCCTTTTTATCTGCTGTAGACGTAGCTATCGAACAGCTCGTGGAGAAAAGTTCATTGTTGGAAAACAGCATCAAACAGCTGCTTGAAGAACAGGAGGCACTTCGTCTCGAACTTTCTCAATGGGAACAATATGCAGTGGAGCTTCACAGAAGTAGCTGCGTTCCTCTTAGCCATGTCAACGACGATAAATTGGTTGCAGCTTCAGAGGCGAGGCCCTTTGATTTACTGAAGGGATTGGTTGGAAGAAGGAGACGTGAGTGCGAAACTCTTCGTGCAGAGGTGCTCGACAAGGACAGCACTATCTTGTCGGTTCAAATGGAGCTGAGTTGTACGACTGCCAGCAGCAGGCAGGTGGAAGTTGAATTGGAACGCGTTTCTGATGAAAGAAGTCATCTTAAGCTTGAGCTCAATAACATGAACAGAGCATTAGCGAATGCCCATGATGAGATTCGATGCAGAGAGGTGCAATTGGAACAATTTGAAGGGGAGTTGCACAAGGTCATGAAGATGCTCCAGGAAACAGAGGAGAAGATGGATGAATCAGCGCGTGGATGGCGGAAGCAGATTGAAGAAGTGCAGGCAGAGTTGGAGGCTGCAAAACTGCGTGCCAATGAGAAGGGCAGTGAAGTGACAGTGTTGAGGAGACAGTTTGAGCAAGGACAGACTACTTTGCAGGAGGCAGAACTTCTTATCAATGCTCTAGTTCGAGCTAATGATAGTTCTAAGCTTGAAGTGTTCAAGTGGAAGTCAAGAGAGGAAAATATGGCTATTCAAAGCACTGACATGCTCAGCATGATCGAAGAGGAAGTGTCAGTCACTATGGATCGTGTGGAGAATCAGATGCAGGTCCTGGGTTCGGATATTCATGGAATGAAAACGTTGCTGAGTCATAGTTGTTCGGAGATTGTTGCCGGCTTCAACCGTGAACTCAAAGAGTTTGTTGCGGTTCAGATTTCTGAGATAGAGAAGGCTATTGAAGAAGCAAACATGGAGCTTTCTATGATGAATGTTAAGGTGATAGAGTCGGAGCACAGATTGTACGCAAGCATGATCGAGAATGAGATTCTACAGATTACGCTTGTGAATGCTGAGGAGTTGCTGGGAGTGTCGGAAGCAGCTCTTGCAGATGCATTGCAGAAAATAGAGGCACAACACAGAGGATGGGCAACTACAAGAGATGAACTTCAAGGAGCGCTGGTTTCCGTAGCTGAGAAAAATACGTGCATCTCAGAGTCTACTTCAGAGTGCGATCGCCTCTCTTTGAGAGTTACGGAGCTCGAGAAGCTGTTTACCGAGTCCCGTGAAGAGCTGACTTACAACGCCGGATTATTAAAAGAGATAGAGTTGGAGAAACTCACATTGGCTGAGGCAACCGACAGGCTGCAGGTGGCAAACAATAACTTGCATGGCTATGTTCAGCAGCTTGAGATGGCAGCAGCAGACGATATAATCTCTAAGCAGGTCATGGAGGAGGAGCTGGCCAGCCTACGGCAGCTAAAGGATGCTCATGAGGACGAGATTCACGAACTGGAAGCTGTCCTTGCTGCCTCGTATGAAGCGGTAAAGGCAGCAACCGCAAAGCTTCAGGAAACAGAGTTAACAATAGAAGCTGTGAACATTGATTTAGGAAGCAGCCGCAATGAGTTAATGTGTGTTCAACGGAATCTGGATGATGCAGTCACCGAAATGATCGATCTGCGACAACGTGCACGGGACCTAGAAGAGGAAGTGGTGCACTTAGGGGCAGAAGCAGAATCCCAAAGTCTTGTGTTGAGAAGTACGTCGGATAAGCTGGTACAAGTTGAGGCTGATTCTGATGCGGCCATGGAAATTCTTGCAACCATACTGGAAGGAACTTCGAATGAGCTTTATGAGAAGCATTTGGAGGTAGCTAATTTGGAGAAGACCCACAGCAGGTTTTCGACAGTGATTGCTTCATTGCAAGTGGCTGTTTCTCAGTTGGGACGAGAGAACGAAATACTTTCTCAGAAGGCAAATGCTTTGGATGGTGACAAGAAAGATCTGTTGGAAAGGTTGGAGATGCTAAGTAAGCAGCTTTGGAAACAGTCGCAAGAAGCCAGTGCTGAATCGGCTGCGCAAGATTTTCAACTCGAAATCTTAAAAACCATCATCGAAAGTGTCTCAAGCGAGCTGCAGGAGAAGAATTGCATTATAGCCGCTGTCTCAGAGAAGCTCGAGCAAAGGAGCGCGCAGTGTCTGGCCCTGTATGATGAGAAGAAGTGCCTTCTGGAACAGTTGCAGATGTTCGGTGAGCAGCTTCGTAATCATTCGCACAAAGCAAGTGCTGCATCGGCCGCACACCAGATGGAGGTTAAAGTTTTGAAGGCCAGCATCGAAAGCGCCTCAGCCGAACTCCAGGAGAACTATGGTGTGATGTCTGCACTTCGAGAGAAGCTGGGGGAGGGTAGTGCCCGGCTTCTGGCCTTGGATGATGAGAAAACGAGCCTCTTGGAGCAGTTGCAGATGCTCGGTGATCAACTTCGTATTCAATCGCAGGAAGCCAGTGCTGCCTCGACCGCACACCTGATGGAGCTTGAAATTTTGAAGACCACCATCGAAAGTACCTCAGCCGAACTTCAGGAGAAAGATCGAATGATATCCGCAGTTCAAGAAAAGCTGGAAGACACCAGTACTTACACTCAGCAATTGCTGAGTTCTTTGGAGAAGTCAGATCTAGGTTTAGCTCAGGTGGAACATGAGAGGGATGAACTTCTCAAAACTGCGAACAACTTGGAAACGGAAAAGAGAGTGGTCACTGAGGACGTAGAGATCAAATCACGCAAGTGCGCTGATCTGGAGATGCATATTATGAATCTTCAAACCGAGCTACAAGAGGTCTCCACCGAGCAAAAACTGGAGCTAGAAATCCTCACCACTATGCTTGAGAGTTCAGCCAAGGAATCAAGAGAGAAAGATGCCATGGCATCTGATCTTGAGAACTTGCTGAGTCAAAGTCAATTGCAGAATGCAGAGATGCTTCAATCCTCACAGGAGGTTGTGAACCACTTCTCGCTCTTTCAGTCTCAGCTTGACGACTGCTTTCGGCAAAACAGGGAGCTAGAGAGGAATAAGCTGGTGCTCGCTGCTGAGGTTCATTCTCAATGTCAAGAAATAGGTGAGCTCAAAGAACAACACGAAGCTTCCGAGATATGTCTGGACGAAATGAAAGCCTCATTTGCGCAGCTGAAGAAGGAGAAGGAAGAGGAGGTACGTGTTCTTTCAGAGGAGCTTGAAAAGCTTAAGTCGCTGGAGGCAATTATGGAAGTAGATTTATGGGATTGGGAACAACGATGTCAAGATGCGGAGGTACAGCTCGATGAGAAAGACTCCGAATTAGAGGTTCTTCGGAGGAAGCTACTTGAAACTCAGAAAGAATGCAAGGAGCAAGTGGCATTGATGCATGACGAACTGCAGGGATGTCAACTTCGCATAGCTGAAATGGAATCTGAAAGACGAGACTTGATCAACGAAATCGAGGAAGGGTCTGCCATTGTAGCTGAAATACAGGAGAAGCTTCAATTGAGAGAAATTGATATGGAAGAACACTTCAGTAGACATTTAGTTGAGCAAGAAGTACTTGATGCCCTCGAGAATGAGAAGAGAGAGTTGCAATCCAGTGTAAAGCACCTCACTTCTGAAGTTGCTGCCTACCAACAGCGGGCTGCAGCTGCAGAAAATATGCAGGTCGAGACTAGGCTCGAGATGGAGGCGCTAGAGAGGGACTTAAAACAGAAAGATGACCTATTGCAGAGTCTAGAATCTGATCTCAATTTGCTACAGGAGTCTGCTCTTCAGGAGCTTCGCTTGAATCAGGAACTCGAGTCATCACACACGACAGTAGATGCCTTGCAACAAGAACTAAATTTGCAGAAAGAAAGGCGAGCACGGTTGGAGATCGAGATTGGCCAATTAACTGAAGAGATTGTGCAATTCAGCAACCAGGCCGCGACGTGGAAAGGAAAGGCTCATGAACTGGAGACTGAGCTCGACATGAAGAGGCAAACTATTGAAAGCCTTGAAGATGAGTTGCGAGTGGCGGAGCAGAACATGGTGAACACTCTGGAAGAGGCCACTGTAGATCTGAAAGAGGTTGAAAACGATAGAGATCGACTCCAGGTGGAAGTTCTTGAATTGACAAAGCAGCTAGATATGACGCAGGATATGGTGGAGGCCCGTGATGCCGTTGCCTCTGAATTGCAGCAGGTAGACCTAACAAGCTCACTTCTTTGGTTTCGAGTTTGCAAACTTTCTCTCATTTGCACACCCAGGCTCTGTTCAGGCCTTGTAACATTAACATTTTCTGACTAATAGCTTCTGAACTTGTGGAACGTAATTTCCTATGTTGTGCAGGCTGCAGAACTCAGCAGCTCTCTTGCCAAGGAGAAAGACGACGAAGCGAAGCTCCTTGCGAGATCAGTGCAAGAGCTGGAGAGCACAGTCTATGCTCTGGAAAGTCAAGTGAGTCGGTTTTATCTTATCCGAATTAAATTATTTGTTTTACTTCATCAATATTTGTTTAATCTCGTCTCTTTAATGAGATCTCGGAAATGTCGGACCTCAGCTGTATGGGAAGCATTTATGTGTATCTATGTTGGTTGCAGTTGGGCTTACTGAAAAGAGAAGCAGAACGGCAGCGGCTGCTGAGGGAAGATATTGAAATGGAGTCGCAGAGGCTAAACAATCACATTTTTGTGACACAATCTGCTCTTGAAGAGTCGAATGCACGCAGTGCTGAGGAGTTGAAAGATGCTCTTTCTGCCCTTAGAGAATCGGAGAGGTACCCAAAACACTTTGTCCCCAAGTTCAAAAATTCTGTACTACGCTATAGATGCAACGCTTCGAATGCAACCTTGGTCAACTGATATTCCCAATGATGATCTTCAGGAAAGTGGAGGACAAAGAGTCTGAATTCACGCATTTGCGGAGAACACTGGAGAATCTTGAGATATCGTCCAGAGACAAAGATGTTCAGGTATGAATCCATCCTTATAATGTGATCCTGAGAAGTCAAAACTGATGTCTATGAACTTTTTCTATTCTTTGCCCTTAAAATATTAGGGTCACTGTCTTAATTTCCTAAATCCATTGACAATTCAGACATAGTTTTCATGTTGTTGCAGTGCTAATTATCATTTCTTGGCATATGGATTGTATGCAGATTAATGATGCTATGAGACAGATAACGGATCTTTTGCGTGCTGCAGAAGTACAGAAGGCTGATTTTCAGCAAAAGGTAATTTCTCTTCTACGATTTTCATTTAAATCACCATATGCGAAATAATCGTCAGATTTTACGACGGGATCCTAGAAAGACACTCATTCAGTGTTTTTTGTACTTTGTTCAACAGCTGAAACGGATGGAAAGTCAATCTAGATCCACTACCCCAACCTCAAATATAGTGAGAAGCGAGTTTATGTCTTCTGATGCCAACTCAGCACAAGAAGCGAATTCACACGGAGATCTAGCGCATGTCTCATGCCAGTCTCGTATCAAGGAGCTTGAAGAAATTGCTTCATCTCGGCAGCAAGAGGTACTTTGAGGCCGCCACTGTCACTAGCTCTGCTGTACATAATCTATCACATCATCGACATGATATTGATATAAATGAATTTTTGTACAACACCCGTCGACCCATATACTCTCCGACTCTACTCTAGAGTTTGCTCCTGGCCTGAGACTAATTGTTTTACTCGCAGGTATTCACGCTGCATACAAGACTAGCTGAAGCTGAGAGCATGACTCACGATGTTCTCCGAGATCTGCTTGGTGTTAAAACGGACATGAAAAGCGTTGTGGTATGTGCTTTCCTGTTCACTGAGTTTTATTAAATGTTATTGGACGTGTTTCTGGTTCCGAATATCATGTCAAACTGACAAAAATGTGTGGCTTCTGCAGTCAATTTTAGGTCAACAACAGATCCAGCAGTTAGCAGAGACTGCCCGACGCAAAAATGAAGAAGTTGAAGAAATGGTAGGTTCTTTCATTCTGATGACGCAGTGCCAGAGGTGGTTTGAGTTCATTCTTTCTCGACGTTACAGTACAGTAAGTGGGTTGTTTTGAAAATGCGTGCTCGGCCCCGCTAGAATACTCATCCTCGTTGCCATGTTTGAATAGTGGATCTAACTGATATCGTCTTTCTGTCCGTACAGGAAGCCGAACTTTCCAAATTGAGGTCACAAATAAGTTCCTACATTGAGGAAAGAACAAGGTACACATTTCTTGTCTATGACGGTGATCCGAATCTGATGAACAAGCGTTATCGAATAGAAGAAAAGGAACTCTCCTGATTCTTGTCCTGATTCTGTTTATTTCTTCGCAGCTGGACAGAAGAGAATAACCACAGGCATTGTGAGATGGTAGCTGCTCGTGCGGCTGCTGAGAAGTTGCGCCAGAAAGAGCAAGTGCTGACTGATGAGATTGAAAAATTCAGGGTATGGCTCTTCAACATTTATAAAAAACTAGCATGTTGTTCGACTAATCATTGTCGGTAACCATGCTGGACGTGATAACTACTCTGTAGTCTTGAATCAAATTGCATCTGGTCTCTTGCATCACGTTACTTAAATTAGTGGATTCCCGAACTGCATTAGTCTATGCATTGCGATTATTATGTCAAATCTAGCTTAAAAACATATTCCTTCCCATAGTTTGAAGCGCAGTCTAATTTTATGTTCCTACTGACCCTTGTAATTTTTTTCCAATCGATGCAGATTGAGAACGTCAATCATCAGGAAAAGATAAAGGAGCTTGAAATGGAGATCAGAAAACTCCCGACTGGCCAACAGAGTTTCTATCAGCAGATTAACCACCACGCCAAAATTAAGGTACATAACAACGTTGACAAGCATTAGCATTGGATATTTAATTTAATGTCCTTGGTTGGGCCGTACTACGTCTGTTGGAAACGCTGACAAGTCACTAGCAGTCGATGGCAAAGCAGATGGCCTTGGCAGATGTAGCCATCATATGCTCTGTCAATCCTTGCCTAGTGCAAGAAGGCGCCTTCAGGAATGTTACACATCAGGTCAGAAGCCATTTGCACTCGTTCTCAGTCCTTTCGTTCATGTTCGCAGGAAGAAAACCAGGCTCTGAAATTGGCCAACGAGAACTTGAGCAAGGAACTGCGACGCACTGAACTCTTGTATGCGGGGATGCATGACGAAGTCAAACGGTACAGAGAAGCCGAGATGAAGAGCTCATCGTCCAGCTTCGAGGAACAGCATCATCTTCGTCATCTCCTCCAGGTATGGTTTGTGAGCACGTACTTGTAAAATCAAACACTGATTATGCACGCTGGGTTGCCAACTCCATTTTCTTTTTGCAAGCAGGTCGGCTTGATGTTGATTGGAAGTTAATTGAGCAGAATGCGTGAGTAATTCGTGAAACTTTACAATGAAAGAGTCCCGCCTATGCATACTTTATGTGGAGACTAGTCAACTGAAACCTTGATAACACGACCTCGGGGTTGATGACTGTGGTTCAGGAGGCGGAGGATAGTCGGGCCAAAGCAGCACGAAAGCTGTCAGACTTATGCACAGCTATCATGCAGGTAAAGCCTCATGATGTTCATTGTTGCTGACCCGAAAGATCGATTATTTTATGTGACACTCTATTTGACGCCGTCGTGCAGAGTTCAAGCAGTAATGAGACGCTCTGAGTTATAACCGTATTTAACGCCAATGATTGAAATTGTTTGCTACTGTACTTTGAATCCCAAATATCTAACTAGCGTTGTCAGCTGCTTCTTCGGCTAATGAATTGTTAAGTCTACTCTTATTTATCTGATACTGATGTATCTTAATTTGGATTTCTCTTGAACCAACAGGCAGCCGGCATGTCCGATTCCGAACAAGTGAGCTCAACAGCAGCGATGGACGCCCTTCATCTCCTTGAGAATCGCCTTCGCACTACTGAACAAGAGCTTTCGGACTCCAAAATTAAGGTTTGCAGATGTTCCTAAGCTTAATTGCAGATGTTCCTACGCTTGAGTTTAGTTTCACAGTATCGTTCAACACATTATGTTCAAGACTTCTCACGCTTCCATGCATTTTACAGGTGAAAGCCACAGGGGAGCGGAGAGTTCGGCGTGCTGGGATTCTGGCCAAGGACTCGCCCTTGAGGTCGATCAGCAACTTCACTGACCTGCTCCAGCGCGCATCGAGCGGCCCCGGCCCTGCACTTCGCTAGTAGGCTCAC
This sequence comes from Bryoerythrophyllum caledonicum, assembly GCA_963971425.1. Taxonomy (NCBI): domain Eukaryota; kingdom Viridiplantae; phylum Streptophyta; class Bryopsida; order Pottiales; family Pottiaceae; genus Bryoerythrophyllum; species Bryoerythrophyllum caledonicum. The sequence continues at coordinate 11,010,226 of OZ020526.1, read as the reverse complement.
GCCTCACTATTGTTTCATTGTACACTAGCTCCTAGTGAGTACCAATTTTGTAGTCGAGAGTTGTATTCTACAGTGCCGAGAAACACTTGTGCAGAATATTCGTACCAGAATTTTTATAATGATGCATTTGTCCTTAATTAGGCCTCCGTGAGTCTTCACACGTCCACTGACATTCTAGTTCCTTGATGGTGACATTCTTTTATTCCGCTTGCAAGAAGCGTGGCTCCAACAGGATCCATCTCAAGGTCTCAACCTATGGACCTGCACACGCACAGGATGGATGACTTCAATCTGACAAATAAAGTTGAAGAATCTTGTCATTGAGTGCGCAACCGTGACGTCAATCGCTGAGATGTTGGAGGTGGTTGCCATTGATGTGTCAGGATAAGAAAGAATTTTTAGTTTCATGTTAATGTCAACTTCAACGTATTCGAAATCATTTATCTCACACGAACAATGCCAGGATAATGAGTGAACAAGTCGTTGAAATAAGTGATCATTCAGGGCAGTTGACACCGGGTCGCAGTCCACATTCAGAAAATGTGCACCCAGAGGATACTAATGAGCTTGTAAATGACGAATACCTGCAGAATACCTGGATGCAACAATTATGGACATACTCTTAAAAAGCACTGTGAAAGGCCCTACTTCAAATGGAATCACCCTACTTGAAGAATGTGCTGCTCCAGCTTTTGTTGAGGGGTACCTTACAAGCGCTTCCAATTGAAATGATTAAAAAAGAATGCAGACGCGAGTGAGGTGAACCTGTAGCTGCGAATAAGGACATGATGCAATCACGTACCTGACTTCGAGGTCAACCCCACCTAACAAAGCGTAGAGTTCAATCCATCATAGTTGGATGTTGCTTGTAATGTTCAAGGTTTATCTATTTGAGTGTGCTAATGATCAAAGCATTGGGTGTAGGTAAGACAATCCTTTATAGTGATGATCCACAATGTTGAAGAGACCCAAAACAATTTGGTTCTTAGTGAGAAGAGAGTTTGGGTAAGATACAAAATGGATTTTCTTATTTACCTCTTTGTGTTGGAATGTTGTTTTTCTAGATTTGATCATGGTGTTGCTTTGTTGGAATTTATGAGATTTGATTTGTGGAGGAAATACGTGCTCGTAAAGCTGATGCCATTTTGGCACTCTTGAAAGATTTTTGTAGCAAGTATATGTAATCATGCTAACCCATGTCCGGTGGACATGGATTTTGTGGTGGTACAAACAGACACTTTATTCACGCCGGCCCCCACTTGGGGACAAGAGTTCTTCTTATTTAATCGTGCATTTTGTGAGTAAGCTTGTATTGCCTTATCAATCAAGTTGTACATGTATGTTGTGTTCTTGATTACCATGCATTCTCTTTGCATTGTGAAGATGAGTGATACACCTCAGGCATTGGTTTCATGTTCTTTTGAGGTAGATGTGTAATTATGCATTATCCCTTTTGAATGGCCAACCACCAAGCTTTTACCACCGTGGGGAAGCTCCCTCCTCTAACAGGGCAGCGTGCCCTCTTTCGGCAGGGCCGTGTGCCCATGACTCAAATACATTTTCTGTAAAGTCAATCGGTTCCTCCTTACAAGACACGGTGATCAACTGGCTAAAAAGGTGACAGTACGAGACATACTGTTGTGTTGAATCGGTTTGTATGTTGTAATGCTGCAGCTGGAGGACCGAGGGAGGCCATGGCCATGGAGGACACCGACGTGGACGTGATCGTGGTCGGGGCCGGACTCGCCGGCCTGTTAGAGCTCTACCGGCTGCGCAACCTGGGTCTGCGCACGCGCGTCCTCGAAGCTGCCGACGGCGTGGGCGGCACGTGGTTCCTGAACAAGTACCCGGGCGCGCGCTGCGACCTCGAAAGCGTGATCTACTCTTACAGCTTCTCCCCGGAGCTCGAGCAAGAGTGGACGTGGACGGAGAAGTTTGCCTCGCAACCGGAGATTCTCCGCTACATCAACCATGTTGCAGACCGCTTCGACCTCCGCAAGGACATCACCCTCAACACCCCCGTGGAGACCGCCGTCTTCAACGAGACCACCAACCGTTGGGAGGTCAACCAAACCCTCACCTGCCAGTTCCTCATCATGGCGACGGGCTGCCTGTCCGCGGCCAAGATGCAAGAGATCCCCGGCACGGAGAAATTCCGCGGCGCGTCCTATCACACGAGCCAATGGCCGCCCCAGGGCGTCGACTTCTCCAACCAGCGTGTCGCCGTCATCGGCACCGGCTCCTCCGCCGTGCAGAGCATCCCTCTCATCGCGCAGCAGGCGCAAACCCTCACCGTCTTCCAGCGCACGCCCAGCTTCGCCATTCCCTCGTTCAACCGCCCCCTCGGTCCCGAGGAGGTTTCCCAGTGGAAGGCCAAGTACGACACGGTGAGGGACGAGCACAGGCGCACCCAAGCCGGCGTCCCGAAGCTGGACGCCCCCCCAACGCAGCCCACGCTTGCCGTCACGGAGGAAGCGCGGCGCGAGCGCTACGAAGCGCTCTTTCGCCTTGGGAACCTGGGCGCGTTGTACGGCGCGTTCACGGACACGATGCAGGACCGCGCCGCGAACGAGGCGCTGTGCGAGTTCGTCCGCGGCAAGATACGCGACGCCGTGGCGGACCCCGTCACCGCCGAGACGCTCTCGCCGCGGACGTACGCTTTCGGCACCAAGCGGCCTTGCCTGCACCACAACTACTTCGAGACGTTCAACCTGCCCCACGTCCGCCTCGTCGACCTCCGCAAGACCCCCATCGCCGAGGTCACGGAGACCGCTATCCGCACCACTTCCACGGGCACAGGTGACCGCGCTGCAGCGACCGACTTCGCCTTCGACGCGATCGTCTACGCGACAGGTGAGTCGTCACCCTCTTCTTCTTTCTCTTTGTCCACTAGATGAACGCATCCACCTCTTTATTATTAGTTATGAATTCCTCATGTGCATGGAGGACTCAATAGGTGAAATATCGATAGAAGAGCTCGGTGGTCTCCCACCTAAAATTAATTTAGAACTCTGTGGCCTTTAAACTCATACTAGAACTAATTCTAACCACCTTTGAGTATGAAGAAGAGGTCGCATCATACCATGAATTTGAACTCCTAAAGGATCAAGGACCTTGATTGTAATTATCTTTCAATCCGTACAGTCCAAACTCATAAATATTTTACCACGTCATCTCATAAGTTTAGAAGAAGATCCTACGGTTACATTCTTAAAATTTTCACCGTGGCAGTTTTTAATCAATGGAATAGAGATTCTTCTTAAATGCCTTGGTCCTTTAGGGGTTTAACCACATTGAAATTCCTGAAAAGGGAATTATTAAAACGTCTGGTATCCTCCTGGTCTGACTTCATCAGGGTACGATGCGATCACGGGCGCGTTGACGCGGATCGACGTGCGTGGCCGTGGCGGCGTGAGCATGGAGGAGAAGTGGGCTGCGGGGGCGCGCTCGTACCTGGGCGTCGCGGTCGCTGGGTTTCCGAACCTGTTTACGATCACGGGCCCACTCTCGCCCAACGTGTTATCCAACATGATGGTCTCGATCGAGCAGCACGTAGATTGGGTGGCGGAGTGCATCGCCTTCATGCGCAGCAAGGGCCTCGCAACAATTGAGGCGGAGGCCGCTGCGGAGGATGCGTGGGTGGTGCATTCCGACATGGTGGCCGGGTTGACGTTGTTCCCGGGCAACACGGGGTCGTACTACACCGGCGGGAATGTGGTGGGGAAGCCGCACGGACGATTGTTGGCGTACATCGGCGGCGTCGGCAACTACCGCCTCAAGTGCGACGATGTGGCTGCCAAGGGGTACGAGGGGTTCCTCTTGGCATAGAGGAAGCGCCTTGCGGTAATTGTGGAGGGTTTTGGATAAATCTTGTCTTTCTTGGGACACATGAGCTGTTGGAGTTTTCTTGAAAGTACTAGGCACGGCAACCCGGAATCAAATACCCTATCCTAGATATTAGATGCCTCCAATGTGGAGTGCTGAAATTGAAGAACCAAAAAGATTGAGTTGACTTAGGGATGTCTGGTTGAATTTAGAGTGCAATAGTGAATGGAGGAGGCTGTATGGGGTTGTACAAATTATACACATGTGTATGTAGGGCCTAGGCTTAGGAGTCTATGTGGATACTGTATTACTATTCAAGGAATGCCAGCCTATATATGCTCCAGAAAATATTCTTCATCTTGACAAAACTTCCGCTTGTAGATCTCATACTAAGTTTGTGTTTAGAAAAGGATAGAGCATCCGTATATCCTGCTACACACTCTCTTTTTGCCTAAACAGGCCAGCCACCCTCTTAAAACACAACTTTCAAGAAAACTCTACTATATTAGCAGCTTATGTTCCTGTTGAGAAGAGTGAAGATTTCACAACCTGGAGATGAACGTGCAGCCACTCCATTTGGTTTAGGTATCTCTCCACTATCAGCCAGTTATTTGAAACTGCAATCTGATCATTTTTTGTGGTGATAGTTCTAGAGAACAATTGAATTATTCTCAGTTTTTCTTATATATTATATTCTATATTATCTTCAGCTATAGTTAGATGAAAGAAGAAAGGGGTGATATTTTATTTACTGTGGCCTCCTCGCGGAGACTGGAGTTCTTCTTCTTCTCGCCTTAGCGCTTGATTGGAAATCAAGTCTCTGAAAGTGAAAAGAGGTAGTCCAATTACACTTACTTTCATGTTAAGCACAAAGCCGAGGCTACATCCATTGTCAATTGTGTGATTAATACATTTCCACTCAAGTTTCCCTACATTTCGACTTGAGTTCCTACATTACTACTAAAGTTCTCTATACAATTGCATTGCTAAACAATGCATTCTACCACTAATAGTGTATTGATGGATTTTAAGTGACTTCTTAGTATTTTGACGTTAAGAATGTAGATATGTATGAATACTATCAAATTCTTGAAGGTGATATTGTAATAAACCCCTTTAACCAACCAAAATCCGATACCTTTAGTAACCAATCAAAATCCATAACAGACAGCTATAAATTTAGAATATATCCAACCTACTTCCTTCCATTACGACCCATTCATTCATCCAAACATAGGTTCAACATCTATCAGAACGCCTTACTTTTGGTTGGCACTTTTGGAGTACCTATTGACCACCATTGGCTAAATATAATAGTACACTTTCAAAATTCATATCTAATTCATATATCATTGGAAAAATATGAAATCACTTGCGTTGAGATAGTTATTCTTTTGGCTATTACTGAAAAATAAGTGTACTGTTATATGTTCTCAACATATATGCACATATGTTGCCTAACTTGTCGGTTATGGGGGTTTACTTTCAAATGATGTCTAGTCCTTTAAGGTCAATGAGCGTTTTTAACATGCAAGAGTCTATGAGTGTTCTAGATCATGCACTGTAACATCTACGCAAGAGGTACATTTCATCACAACCCCATTCATCGAAATCATTGATGCTCACCAAGTAAACAACTCGGGTTTTGTTTGTTGCGCTTTGATTGTTGTCTTCGAGCGTGTACATGGCGACGACTAAGACGATGACGACGACGACGACGACGACCTCCGCAGCAGCAGCAGCGCAACGAGACGCTGCGCCTTGCCATCGCCCGGTACCAGCCTTTCTGTAGAACCACCTCGGCGCGCTTTGTTTGCTTCTTTCGCCGTTCGAAATGGCGCTCAATTGCGATCGCTGCGGTCCATCAGGCCTTCAACCTCACGCAGTTGCTGCTGATGCTCTTGTCGCTGCGGATTCGAGCGGCGAGTGGAGTGGAGAGGGCCGGAAGGTATTGTATTGACGAGAAGGCGAGAGATTTGAGTTTCGATCGTGGTTGCGCTCATTTTGCGATCCATTAGGGTTTTAACCTCACTGTGCAATCGTCGCAGTTGCTGCTGGTGCTCTTGTCGCTGCGGATTCAAGCGGCGAGTGGAGAGGTGAGAGCCGGAAGATATTGTATTGTGGAGGAGCCGAAGAATCGAGGGCTGAATTGCGGTCCATTAGGGTTTGAATGTCACGGAGAAGTCGTTGCCGGCGCTGTTGCCGCTGCGGATTCATGCGGCGAGTGGAGGGGAGAGAACCGATAGGTTGTTGTATTGAGGAGGAGGTGGACTCGGATGGAGTTTTGGTCGCGGGTTAGTTGAGGGAGTTGCGGCCATGGATACCACGGCGGCAGCGGAGCTAGGGATGGGCGAGCTGGACGCAGCGGCGCCGAGTTCCGACCAGTGGCGCGACCACGGTGACGACGAGTTTTACGACGACGAGGACGACGATGGCGTGCAGCAGGTTGGATTTGGCAGGGGGAGAGCCCCGGGCGGAGAGCCGCTGCAGAAAGTCGCGCGCGTCATGTCCGACGGCAATGGGCGCGGGCATGCTCCCCCTGCGGCCTCGCCGAGTTTTGTAGGTTCGTTTTCAGGAGCAGGAGCGGTAGGAAGAGGCCGTGGCATGGGGAGCATCTTCTACAAGACGAAGCTGTGCAGCCGGTTTCGGATCGGCAACTGCCCTTATAACACGAATTGCAATTTTGCGCATGGCATGGAGGAGCTGCGGAAGCCTCCGCCGGGGTGGGAAGAGTTCGTCGCGTCGCAGGAGCTTCCGCCGCCGCCGCCGTCGAGCCAGCCGAGCGGATCGTCGGACTCGCAGGTGCGGTTCCATAAGACGCGCCCTTGTAAGAAGTACTTTGGAGAGGGCAACTGCCCGTATGGAGAGAAGTGCAATTTTTTGCACGAGGATCAGAGCGTGCCGCGTGCTGTGCGTGAAGCGAGAGAGGCTGCTGCTGCTGCGGGTGCTTCTGGAGGTGGTGTTGTTGCGGATTCTTTCAGAGGCGAACCGGGTGTTCAGGGAACGAATGGGAATAGTAGCAAGGAGACTGGAGGAGCTGTCGTCTCCACTTCGAATCGGAAAACTAGGTTGTGTAACAAATGGGAAATCACTGGTCATTGTCCTTTTGTGGATAAATGCCATTTTGCTCACGGGTCGGATGGTGAGTTTACAGCTAAAAAACCTTAGCTAATGAATTGCAGTCATTCAGGGTTTCCCTTTTCTCAAGTATTTCAGGAAGGTTGGATTGGGTGTCATGGCTCTCCACAGCTTTTCTGGGTTTAGGGTTTTATTTCGAGTAAGCTTAGATTTGGGTCCTGTCAGACCATGTCCACGAGGGTTACGATGCTTACTTGCGCTTTAAATATACCTTAGCGAACTAATGAGGGTTATGAAGTGATATAAGCTTGTGGTTTTAAGCATAGCTTTGTGATTGTGCAGAGTTGCAAAGATACGGAGGAGGGCTGCCGGATTCAAATGCTCCTGCTCTTTCTGATTCGAGGTCAGGAGGCACTCCTTCCCGAGACTCGTCATCGCACCAGAGGCATCAAGGAGGGGCTTCTTCTGCGCGGTCTGGCTCGAAGGGGAGCACGAGCTGGCGAGGTCCAAACGAGATATCGACAATATATGGAGACTGGTGGGTGGAGGAGGAGGACGACGACTTGCAGTGCGGGGGAACAACCACGAGCTATGAGAACACGGAACACGACGGTGATGTATTGAGAGAGGCGCAGAGGCGGACACCTCTGCCGGCACCCTCTCCAAAAACAGCTCCGTTTACCAGGCGCACAAATAGCTGGGTGCCCTCTAGGCAGGATTCGAGTCTCATCAACGGCTCCTCGAGCATATCTCAGCAGGACGGAGGGGTGCACAAGCAGGCTTTCCGGTATGAAGGTATGAAGGAGGGTACTGTGTTGCACCCTGAGCATGCTTGGAGAAGCGAGCTGAGATGAAATTCTTTTCGCTCCGTTTTGCATTAGCTCGAGAGGTGAAAGCTGAAGTCAGCAGCCATTGTCTTGGTGTCTGCTTCCTATTTTGTTCATGTAGATGACACTTCAGGGAAGGGTCGAGCTCCAACCCTAATTTGTAAATTGCTTCGTCAGAACATTGCCTTATTACCGAGAAATCAACGAGTAGCTGAAGCGGAAAGATGATCACTTTCGTCATGTGACCTGACTTTGTAGATGCATGATGTATTGTTTCCGTATGCTACATATAACGCAGTACATGCAGAATCCGGACAGAGCCTGCTCCTCGAGGAGACCACGCGGCTTTCGCCCCTCAAAGATGCGCCAGATGGTGAGTGCTCATCCATAGTTTATGTTTAAGCTTACGTACAGAAGTCGAGTATCAAGTATAGGCAGTTGAATAGGTAACTAAACCTCAGAGTAGTTCAAACAAAATGGTCGGAAAGCTTTGGTCAAGTCACTGTCCTCTTGACTCTTCTCTTTGCCACCCTCCAGTTTGTTGGCAAAGTGGTTCAGCTGGGAGCAAACTAGCGTGAATTTAGGTACGTTTTTCTACGCTGTCATCATCACCCTGCTGAATATCATGTTCAACGATGAATTGTGTCTGCACTTGTTGGAATGAGTCCGGAACAAGGACCTTGACAGGGAACTGCAAGAGGGATTTCGTAGAGGTTTTTCTTTATGATAAAATTAGTCGTAACCAGGATGAGAATTCGAGTTGAAGTTCATTGTCCTCCTGGTGAGCAAAATGAATTGGTGTCCGACAAATACTGATTTGCATCAAGTCACAATCACGACCAATTCCTCACCTACCAAGAAATGAGAATGTCCTCCCTTGCACTTTTCACCTTCGGTAACGTCGCGTGCACATGACCCTTCCTGAGGTGAGAAGTCACCCATTTCAACAGGGGCACGGATTTTCTCCCTCTTGCTAAGCAATGGCAGGTGAGAAGTACATCTTGTCTAAAATTTTATTACTGTAATGTGATGGATTGTAGGTTAATTGAGGTTAGGGACTAATGGCAAAGTCCAAATTTCAGTGGACTAGGATGAAAACACAGGGTGAAGGATCGAATGGGCACCCAAGTTGCCGGAGAAGAGGGAGGAGAGTGGGAGAGAGGCAGGCTCGCGACGGCGGGCGCAATGGAGAGCGCGAGCCACAAGCAGAGCGTGGAGGGCACGCGCGACGAGCGCTCAGACACCGCGGCGCTGGCATCCACGCATGTGGCTGCGTGACCAACATGGATTCGCTGCCTACCACCATAACTTACCTTGAAGCTTCTCAACCGACGTCATGTTGATGCAAGCTTTCAACCAGCCCTTATTTTTTCGTTTTAGTGGGATAGCCACAGTGGCTGTAGAGGCCCGGGAGCTGTGGCACTTCCGGCTTTCTCCAACCAAATTCTCTCCATAAATATTCATTTTTGAGAATTCAACTCCGTAAACATAGAATTGTATATCCTTATTGGCGATAGGATGGAGTGCCGGTTGTTCATTAGTGGCAATATGGCAATATAGCAACGGCCATCAATGAAGTATTGACGACATGAAATCATAATTTTTCCACTTTTGGGGGATATTCCTTTTTGGGGGAAAAGATTCCTTGGCAATTTGGCTCCAGATCTACAAATAAATAAGGGTTGGTTTCAACATTTATGTAGCTCAACATCAGTCTTATGAAGTTATTGTTATTATTTAACCCTTTAAGGACTAGTGATCATTTTTTGGTCGGTTCAACACGATAATCTCGGTAGCAAATGCTGCAGGCCACCTCCATGAAAGACTTGAACTATGATAAAGAGGTGGAGGAAGATGGGCATGTGTGAAGACCGGTGCCACAAAAACCGGTCCAAGCATCGGCGAGTTACAATGATTTCTGTGAAGTAGGGTTGCGATGAAATCTACCCTGAGCATAGATGTTGTTCTACATAGTCTAGAACACTTGTAGATTTTTGCAGGCTAAAAGAGCTCATTGGCCTAAAAGGATTAAATTAATATGAATTTAGATTTTACACAAATCCAAATAATCTTCATACACCATAGTGATTTGTGATACGGTATTTCTTGGGAACCAAGTAAAACCCATAACCAACACCTCTAAAATTGGGGTGTATCCAACCCACTTCCATCCAATTACCACCCATTCACCCATCCAAATGAAGGTTTGCTAATAGCCAGGACCCCTTACTTTTGGTCGTCGCTTTTGAGGGGTACCTTTTGGCAGCCTCTAGCTAAATATGGCAGCACACTTTGAAAATTCATAACTAATTCAAATTTTATCAAAAAGATACAAAATCACCTGAGTTAGAATCGTAATTCTATTGACTATTATAGAGAAATAAATTATTATTTTTTCTCTCCATATATGCACATTGCCTAGCTTGTCGGTTATGCGGGGCTACCATATAGAAGGAATATCTTTCAAATCAATATTGACATTCAACCCAGGGATTGTGAGGGTTAGTACCACATCCTAGTCTGTATTATTTTCTTAGGGTTTCAATCACCCAACTTGGGTGAAGTCGAAGTATACTTGATATTTTGAAGGGAAATGACTTATTCATGATACAATGGCAGAACATGTACTCTTTCTAGAAAATATCGACACCTTCGAAATTGATGTGCTCATGGCATGATTGCCACAACTTACCGCATCCTTATCCATTTGTTAACGCTTAAACGTCAGAAGGTGCCGTTGGTGGCCACAATATTCTACACATATAATGTTGTATTTGAACATGATAAGGTTGAGATATTGAATTAACCTCCAAATGAAAGATGTGAGTTGGAGAATTTTCAATCTGAAGGTGTAAGTCTTGTTAGATTTTAGTACTTTTTGGGTATTCTACAGAGTAAAATACATCCATGTATATACGGTTCTTGATTGACATTTGACCCGTAAGATACCGTGACAGTTTCACACAAAAAACACTTCAAAATTGTTTGATTCTAGTGCAGTGAACAAGAAAGGATACAAGAACTTTAATTTCTATTTTTGACCATAGGATCTCAAATAAGACTTTTAAGTAACATACTCACAAAATTTTGTTAACTTTGACCGCACAAATTGAAAGATTATAGTGTTTGAAGTCAAGAAAATGGTTCAGTTTCTTCCCTGCGTTGAGTGGATCAACAGACTTGACTTCACTAGGTAATAGATTTTTGCACTACACAAGGTCTAAATCCTTTACCATTGTGTTAAGTATAATGTCAAAACAAGTGTGCAAGGAGTGGAGGTTCAATAATTGTCAATTTACCATTTATTTTTTTGAGAATTTAGTTTGTTTTAGAATGATAATCTAAATGGTCAGTAAGAAGGTTTACACCACACATTGTTGTAGAGAAAAAAAAAGATGAAAAATATGAAGACCTCTAGGTTTTATGTAAAAAAGATGAAGTTTTTTTCCCCGCTTGCCCAAAATGTGTAAAAATGTGTTAAAATATTGTTTTACACTAAAGACAAGAATTTTTTTTGATATCTTTGAAGAACAAAATATTCTCTACATGTCTAGAAAATCTCAATGTCAATAGAGACTTCTAGCAAAATTTTGGAGTTGCCCGGAGTCCCCATTTCTAACTTTGAGTGGTACTAACTTTCAAATCATGAATCTAAAAATAATAATAAAAATATATCCATGGAGTTCTTATTAAGGAAAATCTAGTATACAAGTTTTAAAAAAAGAAGATTTTTTTTCAAATTTTAAAAACTTGCCCAAAATCCAAAACGTATGCCCCACGTACACTTGGGCTTTTAGGTATTAAAACAAAATCTGCTTGTAAGAGTCAACCTTCAACCTCTACTTAACCTTTACTATGAAAAAACATACAGTTTAACCTCTGAATTTCCTTGACAATTTCACACCAAAAACACTTCAAAATTATTAATTCTAGTGCAATGAGTAAGGATGGAATCGAAAAATCTTATTTCTAGTTTTAACCGTAGGATCTCATTTAACACTTAATAAATAACATTTTCACAAAATTTCATTGACTTTGACCGCATGGATTAGAATATTATAGTGTTTGAAGTAGAAAACATGGTTCATTATCATCCCTCCGTTGAGTGGATCAAGAGACTTTGACTTTACCTGGTCAGTGGTGTCAAGTGTTTGCACTACACAAGGTTTGAATTCATTACCATGATGTAAAGCATGATATTGTCTCCTAGTACACCAATTTTTAGAGGTAGAGAAGAGCCCGGGTTAGATCACATTTTGTTTCAGCTGGGCCCTGCCTCTCCTGCGCCTTCTTCATTGCCCGGTCTCCCAACCCGCACTTGCATTTCAGCTCTCTTCATTGAGAACCCATCCCCAAATTGAAGTTGGCTGCCAAAGATTCATAGAAGAACATGGAAGATACAAAAGACTGTGTAGCTGATGATGATGATGATGCTAAAGTAGTGAAGGAATGTACTAGGATGAGACATGCTATGTCTATCATTAGGGAGCATTCAATTAATAAGAAACTTATTACAACCGATTTTGTATCCTCCATGATTTTCTATGAATATTTGGCAACCAACTTCAATTTGGGGATGGGTTCCCAATGAAGAGAGTTCAAATGCAAGTGCGGGCAGGGAGACCGGGCAATGAAGAAGGCGTGGGAGAGGCGGGGCTCAATTGAAACAAGATGTGATCTAGCCCGGGCCGTAAAGAAGGGGTGTAGCATATTCAAAACAATTGTGCAAGGTGTAGAGGTTCAAAAAGTGCCAATTGACGTTTTAAAATTTTGGAAACAAAATATGTTTTAGAATAATAGTCCGAATGGTCAATAACAAGGTTTACACCTCTTATTGTAACGGAAAAAATAAAAGTGATAAATAAGAAGATCTCAAAGTTTTATGTGGAAAAGAAGAAGTTCTTTTGGTTCCTTACCCGGCAACGTGTGGGAATGTGTGGGAATCTTTGACTTGGCATTAAATGCATTTTTTCACTAAAGACAAGCAATGTTTTTTACAATAGGAAAGGAAATTATATTACTTGCTAGTATTGAAAATCTCAATTTACTAGAGTGTCCTAGCAAAAGATTTTGGAGTTGCCCGACGTACCGACACTGGTCAATTTTTTCTTTGAGATGGCATAACTTTCTTATTATAGGTATGATGAGAATAAAAATTAAACTCCCACATACCAATTGTCTTTTTGCATCTCTATACAAAATTTCAAAAATTGCAAATATAAATTGCAACCATGGGAACGTGCCCGAGATTTGCAAAAGGCCACCTTGGAACTTTTTTCATTTGGAAGTTAAGTTCGGACCTTGAGTGTTATCAATGGCCGGAAAATGTTCCCTTTAAGAACTTCAATGCTAACTTTAGTCGCAAAATCTCCTTCAATGCCAACAACTTCCTTTGATGGTTGAACAATAGTGGATTGGAGTTCTTCTAATCAAGTATAAGCTTTGTTGGCTCAACATCTTGGATGCAAACAAGGCCGTGTCCTTTTATGGACAATTTGGCATAAGGCCGTTGGAGTTAATGTTTAGTGTGGCAAGATGGCAAGGACAAGATATTCCCCTATTTATGAACAATTTGGCAAAAGGCTGTTAGAGCCAACATAAATATCAACATTAGAGTCGACATTAGAGTCAATGTTTTGCGTGGTAGAATGACAAGGACAAGACTTCCCCTTTTCGTGGACAATTTGGCATAAGGCATTAGAATTAATGTTTGGCATGGCATAATGGCAAGGACAAGACATCCCCTGTTGGAGTTAATGTTTTCCCACCCAAAATATGTCACAATCTAACCGCAGGCCTATGCCTTTGACAATTTTGCCTTTGAGTTCATTTTTCAATAGCTATTGAAGGAATGGTATGTGTTGGCATGAGAAACTGAATCCAAGTCATTGTAATTAATGCACCAAGCCTTTGCCATTCAACCTTTCAATTGACAAATGTGAATTTTTTTGTGGAGAACTGTATTAGTTTGTGGAGATTGTATTTGTTTGTATCACGAATGAAGTTTTGTTGAGGATCAAGCTCCAGCATTTGCCTCACGGGGAACGTTGTTGGAAACGCCGAAGCCCCGTCTCCAACAGAAACTTATTTGTGACACATGTACGTCATACATGTGCGTCAATTATTGCAAAACCAACAACTTCTTGGATGTAAATGAAATGTAGTCTTCATCTTCATGTTGGACAAAAAGTGAAGGTCCCAACGTGGATGATATCCTATCAAAACGGGTGCATGACACAATGGACCAACAATAAGCAGACGCATATGACGACCATATGGGGCTTCGTCTCCTAGATATGGTCCCTAAAAGTCCGGGTTGGGCTCCTCATGCCTACACTAGTTTCACGGTAAAATCCGATGTGGTTCCTAACCAAACCATTTGGTTACCCTCTTCTTATTTACGCTTTAACCATATTATTACCACAACGTTCCCATTGCGTTCCCAATGAGTTCCCATGTTGTTCCCTAGAGTTCCCCACCGTGTTCCCAACAAGTTCCTAGCATTTCCAACGCGTTGCCCATGTTCCCAAAGAGTTCCCAATGCATTTACACCTGGGAACCAATTTACATATTTAAAATTTTATCCAAATTTACCTTTTGATTAGTGGGCCTACCACCAATTGTTGGGGCTCCAATGGAGACTCATCAGCACACATGTGCGTCTGGTTAATGCCCTGTTTGTTCTTGTGGCACTTCTGAATCAGTGATTCATCCCTTTTGGAAATGTTCCTCTGTGCGCCATGCATGGCACTTTGGCGGAGATTGTGGCCTTGTCGCTATTGCTTGTTCATGGCTCAATTTGAATTGTGTATGTACCACTCAGACATTGTGAGCCCCAAAGCAACCAGATGCATCGTTCTTCACATCAAACATCTTTTTCTACCGAAGGTGTAGCTAATAATACCAAAAGTCAACAACCTATTGTGAATGGTATTCATGGCCCTAATCTTACTTGGAAACATGGGATTTATGCACATCGTATCCCGAGGAGGTCTAGCCAACTAGTAGATTTGGCTCTTGATGCGTGGGACTATTTTGTGGTGCCTGTGGAAAGAACGCAATGATGTTTCTTTTGACATCATTGGTTGGTCTAAGTAAAAGCTTTGGTCAATGCTCGGGCTTGGTCTTGTTGATTAGGGCCATGTTGTTTGGTCCAAGACTCAAGTCATTGTGCTTAAACACAGGAGAAGAACAAATAGTTCACAAAGCGCTTAAAGGATTTGTGGTGTTGCAACAAGGTTCTTGCTTTGTGGGTGGATGAACACCCTCACTAGCGTCTTTCTCACACTAATCTTAGCACTAACTTTAACTCCACTTCCAATGCTTAAACTTATGTCCGCTGGACATAGTGGAATTTGCTTTGTGTTTTATTTTTTTCTGCAATGAAGAGAACCTTTAATTGTATCCCTCAAGCAAAGGCTCCAAAAGGAAGTTTCACCTGAGTAATCCCAGATTGAAAGAAAAAAAAAAAAAAAAAATCCAATCTCACTACAATCTAAATTCTTGATAGGTTACCTCCTTAAGCATTAGAATCTCATATATGTTATGAGGATTATGCTTTCTAAAAATTTACACTATTAAGTGTTATGAGATGCCTTGCTCCCTACTTTATTAATTTTATTTATAATAATATTAAACTGGAAAAATTGGAGAGATTATGGGACACTGAATAGGAGTAGGGGCAGTAAAATGCAATGCAAGGCAACAAAACTAGTTGGGTAAAACACAATTTAGGGTTTGGGGTGACTACTTTGGATGGAAATTGACACGATGGATGATAAATTTGAATAAAAATTGGCATAACCAATGAAAATATATATGTTATAGTTTTTTTTTCCCCTAAAGGACTAAGTGCACTTGTGGGGTACAAAATTTTCCACTTTGGCTACAATTATCTTTCAATCCGTGCGGTCAAAATTCACAATTTTTTTATCACACCATCTCACATAAGTTTAAAAGAAAATCCTACAGCTATACTCTCAAAATTTTCATCTTGGCAATTTTTAATCAATGCAATAGAGACTCTTCAAAAATGCCTTGGTCCTCTAGAGGTTAAGAAATGTTATATGTTTTGACACCACATGTGTTTTCTTTTTTCTGCTCCCAACCTGTAACATATAAAGAGTGTATATATATTTTACAGTACTCAAACGAGCGAATCACGCTCACATTGTCACGACACAAATAAATTAACCCTTAAATGTCAGAAGGTGCCACTGGTGGCCACAATATTCTATATGTACGGTGTCGTATTTGAACATGATAAGGTTCAAATATTGAAATGACCTCCAAATGAAAGATGTTTGTTGAAGATTCTTTGAAGATATTGAAAGGTGTAGGTCCTTCTGAACTTTAATACATTTCCTGTATTCTACAGAGTAATATACGGCGTCATCTACGAATCGCAACATCAAAATCTACGTCTCGTGGACGAAGCAGCCGCCATTTCATTGTCGCCTTTGCGTGTCACCTCCTAAAACCAAACTCATCTAGGATACTTGTACATATTCACGCATCTAAATTCAACTGTAACGTTGATACCTGAAGTCCGTCACTGATGTTGAAACAGTCATTTGGGGTACGTATATAGCCAAAATCTAGGAAAGTGCAATAAAGTATCGTGGATGAACGTAGTGTTGGTTTTGAGTACACCAAATAGCTTATTCTAAAAACAGTTTTGTACATTTCGGGCGGGGAATCTAGGACGTATATAGAAAGAGTTGCTTTTGGATGCGGTGATGGGAGAGTGTGGATGAGGTTTTTAAAAGCGAGGAAATGTGATGGAGATTATGATGAGCACCGCGGCACCAGCTCTACCAGTTGCGGTGCTCTCCGCCATAGCCACCAAGCTTTCCCGTAGCTATATCGGCCGCTTCCCTATCTATGTTCCGCTCTCGGTAAGTTCACCTCACGGCGCTTCTTTTGCTCCTCACGCCGCTTAAAACGGTGCGCGATCGCGACTGCTGCATTTCATTAGGGTTTGATTTCCAGGGAGCACGTGTTGTTGCGGATTTTAGGATCCTGGAGAGTAGAGATTTGGTTTCTGAGTAGGCAGGTTTCGTCGTGGAGGTGATTGCGTGTTCGGCTTTGTACGAGGGCGGAATCGGGGAGGAGGAGGTTTTTGGAGATGCGGGAGAAGATGAGAATCGAAGACTCGTTCTTCTCTTCTCTTGAAAGGCGTTGGTAGCGTAAGCGTTTGTTGTGATCCTTTTTGTTTCCGATTCAAGATTGAGGCGGTTGTGGAATTCGGAGGTGTTGGCAATTGCAGGTGGTGTGTAGATTTGAGCGCTTTAGTTTTAGTGTTAATTTTGTAAACTAGTATCGAGAGGTTTCGCGTAGAGTGAAAGTGATCTATCGCTTCATCTGTGACTTCGACAGCAGGAGCTGTACTCCGATGTCAGCTTTAGAAATGAAGTGCGTGTAGTTTCGGTTCTCCAGATAGTGAGTAGCCGGTAATTGGTTTGATACAGCATGCACTTTGAGATCGAGCTTGTCAAGTATCTGTAATGCTTTTTCCTCTGTTTCTCGTTCTTAGCAAGTAATGCGGATGTGCGCTGGTTAATGTTAGTGTAGCGAGTGTTGGAGAGTGGATAAAGACACTGTGCGGGTATTTTGGTGAGAGTGGTCTGTGTCGGCTGCGGCATGTGCGATTTTCTTGGATATGTATGTCTTTTTAAATTAAAAAAAATTAAACTTGGATTCTGTAAGCTGTTTAAGTTACAGTTTGGCTTTTGGTGCTCTTTTGTCCTTGCATTTAGTAATGGTTTTGTTCTGTTTGTGTTGGTTGCAGTTCATAGTAGAGAACGGCCGGTTTTGCATGGTGTGGCTTGTCTATGGCAATTTGATGGGGGCAAGTTCGTAGTGCTCCTTTTTACTTCGCTGGAATGATGAGGCAGTTGAAGCCAAGGTTTGAAGAAGTGTTGAAGAGAGAAGAAGGATCTGTCTGAAGTTGTCAACTCGGAGGAATTTCTTCTCAAGTGAGGCCTTACGATTCTGCAAATGAGGACGGCGGTTGTATGGAGTGAATAGTTTGACAATTGTTGGACTTCGACGGGGAGGGTCAACATTGAGAATGAGTTCGGACCCGTCGCCGCCCATGGCGTCAGACTCTGAGCCCCTCGTGCATGCGAGCGACAGTGAGAATCATGTTTTTAAAGCGACAGCACTACACAGTCGTGAGGATGAGGACGACGATGATAGGGCGTATGGGAAAACGGAGCAAGTTAATGTACATTTTGGTGATGAGCCAGATACTGACGAGGAAGGAGGAGATATCGACTTCCTTCCGAAATTTTCATGGAGGAAGCTTTGGATGTTTGCTGGACCCGGGTTTTTGATGAGCATCGCGTACCTTGACCCGGGAAATATCGAGAGTGACCTACAGTCAGGGGCTACTGCAGGATATTCCCTCTTGTGGCTGCTTATGTGGGCTACATGCATGGGCCTTCTTATCCAAAAGCTTGCTGCGAGGCTGGGAGTTGCAACAGGTAGTCACTTGGCAGAGCTCTGCAGGGTGGAATATCCTGGATGGGCCCGTTGGGTTCTTTGGGTCATGACCGAGATTGCCATTATTGGTGCTGATGTTCAACAGGTCATTGGAAGTGCTATTGCCTTCAGGCTCCTTTCGAATGGCTGGATACCCCTCTGGGCTGGTGTGCTGATTACTGGCATTGATGGGTATGCACATGCTCTTTATCTCCTACCGAATGTTTTCCGAAGCACAGTGCATGCCTGAGTGTGATGTGATTGCGATCGAGGAACTACTATTCTGTGCGTTTCTAAGGAGAAATATGGTGATGGTTTTCAAGGTTTATGAGCTAGTTAGCATGCTCGGAACATGTGTGCGATGGGAATCGAAACGTGCTTTTGCGATCTTATGGAAGACTGAAACTTGTTCGTTGTGTGAATATCCAGGTTCTTGTTCCTGTTTTTGGAGAATTTTGGCGTTAGAAAGCTGGAGCTTTTATTTTGTGTATTTATTGGAATCATGGCGGTTTCATTTGCCTGGATGTTTGGCGAAACCAATCCTGACCTCAAAGCTGTTGCCACTGGTGCGCTAGCTGCTCTTTTTAACTCTACTATCTTGCAAAATCGGTCTTTTCATTCGTGACCTCTAACTATTCAAGTTATCGTACAGTCTTGTCTGAATTTAGTTCTTAAAACCTGGTGGCCGCCTTGCAGGTCTTGTGTTTCCTTCGGTTCCCAGATCAGCTGTGGATAAGGCTGTTGGTATTGTCGGGGCTGTCATCATGCCACATAATATATTTCTGCATTCTGCTCTAGTGCAATCGCGGGAAATAGATACCACTAAGAAGAGTCGTGTGCGTGAAGCGCTTCGGTATTACAACATCGAATCGGCAGTTGCTCTTTTCATTTCCTTTCTGATAAACCTTTGCATCATGGCTATTTTCGCCAAGGCCTTTTATGGGAAAGAAGAAGCGGGAGTTATAGGACTTGCGAATGCCGGGGAGTATCTCCAACAGAGATATGGGGGTGGTTTCTTCCCAATTCTTTATATTTGGGCCATTGGGTTGTTAGCAGCTGGTCAGAGCAGCACTATGACAGGCACATACACTGGTATGTCTTTGACATGACTTGGTACTCCTTTAAGCCTACTAAACTAATTGGTACGAGTGGATAACTCATGACGGAAATTGAATTCTCAGAACTTAGTCCTGATAAGGATCTGATAAGAGAAAGTAACAGATTGAAACCTTTCATGTGTGAACAGGTTAAGGAGGTTGTGCATGTATACCAAATGTTACCTCGTCTAGATAGTTCGTTAAATGAGATGAACTCAATTGAGCCATCAGAGAGTCAACTGAAGTCCGATATTTTAGGAGGTTTTGACTGCTGGATTGCCTAATTTCTTTTGAAAGTCAGACTTTGAGAGGAATATGTTCAAAGAGAGTGTCCATATTAGGCAGGATCTTATAAGGGCTTATCCTGTTGTTGCAGGGCAATTTGTCATGGACGGCTTTCTCAACCTCCGTGTGAAGAAATGGATCCGGGTGCTGGTTACACGACTTGTCGCAATTGTCCCGACTGTTATTGTGGCTCTTGCCTTCGACAGCTCAGAGAACGAACTAGATAATCTGAGCGAATGGCTGAATGTATTGCAATCCATCCAGCTGCCGTTTGCTCTTATTCCTCTACTGTGTTTGGTGTCCAACACACGCGTTATGGGTGTTTTTGTTATTAGCAAAATTACTAAGGTACGTCATGGTCTGGAAACTTCATATCTTTATGTATTGTACACCACTTCTTGTCCATCATGGAGTTGAGCACGTAATCGGTAGATACTAAAAGTTTAATGGGTGCTTCTTCTTGGACTTGGATCCTGTACTTCGTGTGCATCATGTAGTCATGTTCCATTTCGCAGTCAGCCATGGCTTCATGTCGTGTAGACTCATAATCTTTTGAAAATAACATCGCTATCGACGACGGGTATGACTGCAGGTTATAGCTTGGAGCATAGCAGTGTTGGTAATGGCAATCAACATGTACTTGTTGTTTGAATCGATTTTCGGCACTCTTGTTGAGTCTGGTGCGGTAACAATGGTCTTAGCATTTGCCACTGTTTTCTACCTCGCCTTCATTATCTACCTGGTACTCGAACCTGCACAAGAGGACGGCAATTGGACGTACATCAGGGGATTCCTCATCAAGCGGATGTCTGTTAAGTCTAGGTCAGTAATCTCTCTTGTACTCACTTGTTGACATCATTCAAAACGGAGCGGCACTTGAACAAAACCGTCGTTTGTGATGCAGGGGAGACAACGACTCAGTGAAAGAGGAGGCTTCGACGCTGGTGTCAAGTACGGAGGCATTATAAGCAAGAGTACGTTGTTTTCCTACGATTTGTGCAGTTGTGTACATTCATGGAACATGTGTTCATACAGTTTACATAAGGTGGTCGTAGAAAGTGACAATCATCCCCAAATTCTGTACTCCATTTTTGGATTCAGAATCCAAACCACACTGCAACCTCGTTTAAAATAACGACTGCAGTTATACTTTGAGGATTCTTTGCCAATAACTCCTATCCTTTAGAACTTCCCTATGTAGACAGGATGGAGATCTGTAGCTCGATCTTCGCAAGGACTGTCGCGCTTGATGCTTTATAATGCAAAATAGAGTTCATTCGCTGATGCGTGCCTTCGTAAGACAGTTAGATGAGTAACCCTGAGTTTTTAATCAGTTAAAGTGATGATTTTCCATTGGCTCACTAATTAACATGGGATCGTTTAAGGTTGAGTGTCTACATGAGATGCAGATGCAATCCAAAAGCAGTCCCAGATGTTTCGTGATGCGATAAATTTGAAGGATTCGTGACACGTTAAGGATTCTTGTGCTATCCCTCTTTCACCAATTTATTGTTTTTTTTTCTACTCATGTGATAAATCTATCATGTACGACTGGTGTGAATTGCTACTGTGAATTGCAGTTTGATTCTGCATCTGCTATTTTCTTTTATAAAAATTCCGATGAACTGCGTGCCTTAGTCATCTAACCTGCTCTGAATCATGGAGTTCGGACTGTTTTGTTGCTCATTCAGATCATCCAGTTTGGACGTGATTTCTGTACAGATCATCTTTGACATTCTTTCTGTACAGATCATCTTTTCCTGGTGACTAACTAGCCACGCAGAATTATGCATCAACCATGCTCACATGCAAGGAATATACAATTTCGATGCTTTGAGGAACTGAATGAATTGGAACTTTCGAGTGACGTTTACCAGAAGATTAGGGTAGCTTCATCCAGGTTCGCATCTTCCCTGGACAAAGCTCCTCAAGTTATGCCTACCGATCGATACGTGAATTTATACACATGTTTAAAATACTTAAGAGTCAGGAAATATTCGGTGAATTCATAGCTCGACTAAGCACTTCTATACAAATTGGTTGAGTGCTTCAGATCACGTAGGACTTGATGAGAACAAGGTTCTAATGTACTTAGTACCAGACTGCATGCAGGTTCCTTGCCCAGCTCTTCCGTCGACCATGAGTCATCCCGGAGACATTGGTAGCGGCATAATGGGGACATATTTTCATGTGAGAAATACGGTAGTAACACTGATCATGTGCTGGATGGCCCGTGTTTCTCAAAGCTGCCCCGATTATGATCCCAGCCAGCTGGACTGTCGTTTATACTGAGATTTCCAATTTTGAGCCGATGAGCGACCGCAGCCCGAATTTTACAGATTGGAACTAGCATCGATTCAGGGCCAACGCTATCAACACTACATTTCTGGGGCTGGTTGCTGCTCTTACCAAGTCTCGCTTCTCCTTTGGCTCCATCTATCACTCCAGAGGGGGTCGTTTAAGCCTTGCATTTGCCATCATCCAACCAGTCGATTGGTACTTCGAGATTGAAGTGGTGTGGATTGAATACAGGACATATCCAGCTAGTCAGCGACGGCGCGCAGGTGATCTGGTGTGGACATGGAGACATGGTCTTGATGGATGATGGCCGTAACGTTCTGTGAGAGAGTTTCAGGTATCCTACCGACACTCTTCCACCGGGGCAGAACCTGACTCACAACCTGAGCTTGGTGACGAATCATGGCACCGAAGGTGGCTACAGGACGGTGGTGGAATCTAGAGGGTTAGTGACGTGTTCCACTTTGGGCAGCCCTTCAGTTCTGCAGCCGTACTGGACAGCTTGGAAAGATGCAAATGGGCAGTCGTTTTCCAGCCTGCTGTACTCGGAACGTCCAAATGAAACAATGGCGTTCATGTCATATAACAGCTCGGCGAAAGGCTTCAAGGCCTCTTCGGATTTCGAAGTGAGAAAGTTGAACGGCAGGCTGCAGTACTGCGGCCACAGGGACGAAGTGGATCCCTTCGGTGAGTAGGGGAAAAAATATTGACCTGCTTGAAGTCTCGGATGTGGACCACTTCTCAAACCAATATCTGGGAGCTGCACTTGAAGACGGGTTACCTGATTAATGCAGAGCTTGTGCTTGAACAACTGCTCCTGTGTAGCCTCCTTCTGGATCGATACTACATCTATACGAGTCTGTTGAAGAGCTTAATGGTTCATGCTCACAAACTCTAGAGTATGTACACTGAATCTAGAGGGTTAATGATGTATTCCACTCTGGGCAGCTTCGGCACTGTGATCCAGGGCATGCTCTCCGACGGCACCAAGGTGAATATGAAGAGCCTGGGCGGGACACCGCGAGTTCCGCACCGAGGCCGTCACCATCGGCAGCGTCAACCGCCTCCCCGGCTTCTGCTCGCATGGCGCGCACCACATGCTCGTCCACGAGTCCGTGATCCATGATGCTCGGGTCCCTCGACCGCTGGTTCTCCCGTGACATCTTCCTGGAATGGCAGTCTGATACCGGGTGGCGCTCGATCTACGGCCAAGGGACTGGCGTGTCTGCACCCCGGCAGGTTCCGCGCCAAGGTGGCGAATTTCGGCACGACCAGGAGATGACAGAGGATGCGCAAGACCCCGGGTACCTGGCGCCCGAGTCGCTGCTGCAGACGGGCATCACCGAGCGCTGCGACGTGCTCAGCTACGGAGGTCGTGAGCGGGCGCAGGAACGTGGACGCGGATGCCAGCCCGGAGCGGTGGTACTACCTGTCCACAGAATGCAACATCGTGAACCCGTACCTGGGAGCGGGTGCTCATGAGCGAGGACAGCTTCCTCGCCATCGGCTACCGAGACCACGGCACGTCCACCCACATGCCCCCATGCAAGCTGCAGCCCCTCGCAGAGTGTACGTGCTCCTCGGAGCGCGTCCCATGTGCGCAGCGGGCTGTTTTCCAACACGAAGTCGTTCTGCGATCCGGCCATCACTCCGCAGCTCTGTGGGGGCAGGTCGCTCTTTGGATGCATGCATGATCCAGAAACCTCTCTCCATTCAGAGCCATCAAGACTATATCGACCAACATCGATTGCCGGATTTCGGTAAGAATATTGGGGCTGCTTTCAAGCGCAAAACTTTGCAGACGCAAATCATTTCAAGTGCAATTCATGCATTTGAAGTATTTCTATGCCGTTTGTATCGATGCAGTAGTACACATCACATGAGTAGAGAAGAAAAGTCAAAGGGAGGGCACACATTTGGGCAATTGAAACCTGCTAAAATAACGAATATTGCGGCCTTATTTTTAATTGACTTGACTGTATTGTGAACGTGAGTTCAGATCAGGGACCTGTTACACATCATGCGAAGAAATCGATCCCAGATTCTTCGGCCCATCGTTTCGTTTGTGTGGAATTTAATCTCACTAAACAAACATGTTTGTGCGGGATTTCTGAAGCTCTTTAGCTCTTGAAGGAACCCGAATGTGGTTGATGAGACCAGTTTTCCATGGCTGATTGAACCGTTGGATTGATTTGTACTAGTTGGAGCAGTTGTGCGCTATACTTCCCTCCATCTAACCCACCTTCTTGATCTCCAATCCATTGAGGCAATAATGTACTCTTTGTGTAGATGTTGTTGTGTAGAATTTATTAAATTCTAAGAATTTTTAGGGCCCCGTGCAAGGCCTCGTCGTAAAAGGGTTAACCATTAAACGTTAAAAGGTGCCATTGGTGGCCACAATTTTCTACATGTATGGAGTTGTATTTGAACATGATAAGGTTCAGATATTAAAATGACCTCCACATGAAAGATGTTAGTTGAATAATCTTGAATCCAAAGGTGTAAGTCCTACAAACTTTTATACATTTTATGCATTTTTCCAGAGTATTATAGTGCATGTATATACGGTTCCCGATCGACATTTGAGGGTTAACTCTTTACAACCTTGCTACAAGGTGATCATGATTTCGAGGTATGGAACCCTTCAAATGCTTGAAAATAAATTGCCATATTCATCAATTACTAAGAGCATCTCCATTTGGGCCTGGTGCCCCTAAAGAAAGGCTTGAGTTGCAACGCTGCGATTGTATTGGCAATCCACGGCGTCGGCCGAACTCGACGCCTTAGCCGGGCAGGGCTGCGGCTTCTTGCCTGCAAGACAACATACAAGGTTGTTTTCAAAGGCAAACATTAAGTTATGCTAGGGGTTTGGACCAGTGCCATGTCGCCACGTGGCACTGCAAAAGTGGCCATTCACTAGAAGAGGACGCAAATTGGAACTTCAATACTTGGGAACTCACGAACATGGTAATATGTATGAAGAACACAAGAACTTGCACTGGAAAATCGAGAACTGGGCTCTTGGAACTGCTTGCACGAACCCCATGTTGACATTGTGGCTTGGAGGCCAGCAGCTCGACTACAAGGCGGGCTCCGCTCAGACGTCCCCTTGCTCACCATGGCCCTGTTGACGTCTTGAAGTGAAGATGCTCCAACACAATATTTGTGAAACATTGCATATGCATATCGCATTTGCATGTCACATTTACAAGAATTTGGTATTAATATAATTATAGCCTCATTGATGTTTTCAACCCAAATAGGTGATGTGAATAGTTGTCTTCTGAATAGTACTAGCAATTCCATCTTTGGTGACTATTATAAATAATGGTCGTGCTTATTAAGTTGGTATTATATTTATTTGTGAGAACTTCATTTAGAAAATTGTCATATACCATGTGACATTTTCATGATACAACTACTGAAGTGTATTTCATCAAATCATGAGCTCATATTGGTTGGTTTGGATGTTTGTGAGATACAATTGGTTTGGGTTCTAACTTTGTTGGATTTGTCTGAGCAAAAATGTGGCACGTAGTGGCTTGGTATTGTAAGCAGAATTTTAAGTAGGAAATAGTTGTTTTAACAAGCAAGGCTAACTTGTGACAAGGATATGGTGTTTAACAAGCTATCAAGAGTGATTTCAATTAAATATCTCATTTAATGTTTGTTTCTATGGTGGGTCATGTGTATGTGATTATGTTTGCCTTTGTGTCTTCATTTAGGGAGTAACAAATAAGACATGTAAAAGATAGATACTTCTTGTTACTAAAGAAAAGTTGTGTACAAACATTCTCCATGTATTGTCGTATATGGAGTTTGAAAAGGCATGTCTTTTGTAGATCCATAAGTGCAAGGGTTTTCCAAAATCTTGTGGAGACTTTGATGTCAGCTACAATTTGAATTTGATTTCTATAAAGAACTAAGTTTGCAAATAAAATAAAATATGTATTGGCAGTTTTTGAATGTATGTTCCATACACAATTTCTTTGAAAATTTCACACCCCCATTCCAATTCTGCATTCCATTGGAATCAATCCATTTTTTTCATTTAGTGTAGAAAATATGCAGATTCCAACGGGAAAGAGTCACGAACCTTAGTTCCATACACATTTTTACACATTTCGGACAAGCGAAGAAAGAAACCTTCATCTTTTTACATAAAACCTAGAGATCTTCATGTTTTTCACTTTTCATTTTTTCAACAACAATATGTGGTGTAAACCTTCTGATTGATCGTTTAGATTATCATTCTAAAACACATTAAGTTCTCAAAGAAAACAAATTGACAATTTTTGAACCTCCACTCCTTGCACACTTGTTTTGAATATGCTACACCCCTTCTCTACCTCTAAAAATTGTTGCACACGGAAATAACATCATGCTCAACACAATGGTAAAAGATTTAGACCTTGTGTAGTGCAAAAATTGATACCAAGTGAAGTCAAAGTCTGTTGATCCACTCAAGGTAGGGAAGAAAATGAATCATTTTCTTGACTTCAAACACTATAATCTTTCAATCTGTGCGGTCAAAGTGTATACAATGTTGTGAGTATGTTAATTAGCAAGTCTTTATGGAGATCCTATGGTCAAAAGAATAATTATAAGGTTTTGTTTCCTTCCTTACTCATTGCACTAGAATCAACTGTGAAATTGTCACGGGACTTTAGGGGTTAAAAACAGCTAAATTTCTTGAGGCATAGTTTATTCTATTTTATATGGGTGACCAAGAAAGATTTATATAATTTTCCATTTTACAATAATGTTTGGCCAACTTTATTCATTTTTGACTTTTAGAGGTTGTCACAACCTGAAAATCCCACTCTTGCCCAAGGCAAAACTTCTAGCCTTGCGTCTCATTTGTCCACAGGCTTCAAAATAATCCTTAGAGAACAATGAACATTTGGGGGCACCAATTATGTGGGTGGAGACCCTGGTATCAGGAATTGACTCTCCAAACAAAAGAAAAGATTCACACTCCTGTACACCAAACTTATTCTGGTTTGGCAGTTAGCCCATGGCACCATGAAATGTGCGATACCATAGCATAATAAGTACGCTGATGCCTTCGACATATGCCGAGCTAGGTATTATATGATGTGTTGGGATGCTGAATGCATTCGTCTTCTCGAAAACGCAAAGAAAGATCAACCTATCCAGCAGAGTTGAAGTCTTCTCCACTTTAGAACATGGGCAGCATGATCATGGGCAACTGAGAGTTTGTCAAATGAATGGGCCTGTTTTTGTTTTGCACAACTACACTGATTTTGATGTTAGTGTCATGGGCAGAAAAAGAATTGTAAATGCTATAAGTTTTCACTCTTGATGAATATTTTTACCGACCATGTCTACTATGATCCCCCTCTTTGAGTAGTATAGATTGTTGTGCTCTTAGTAAAAATTTATATCAAAAGTAAAAACTTACAACATTTACAAGTCATTTACTGCCCATGACACTAAACATCAAAAGTAGCAGCTAAGTTACAACAAATAGTTGTTAGCAGCTAAGTTACATCAAAGAGTTGTTCCGGACGTGGGACCCAAAAGTATCTTCTGCTTTCTGGACTCTAGTTGTATAGTGAAACATTCGGTGAATGCGTCCTAAATTGCAGATGCTGACTCTTGGCCCTAGAGCACCATTCCAAGAACTCCTTGTCATGAGATCGGTCAATCTCTCAAATTCTATGCAATATGCTTGGATGAAGTTTCTTAACCCTGAAGGCCCGTGACAATTTCACACCAAAAATACTTCAAAATTGTTGATTCTAGTGCAATGAGTAAGGATGGACACAAAACCTTATGTTTATAGTTTTTACCGTAGGATCTCAATAAGGACTTACTCAGTAACATACTCACAAAATTTCAAACACTCTGACAACACGGATTGAAAGATTTACAGTGTTTGAAGTCAATAAAATGGTTCAATTTCTTCCCTGCGTTCAGTGGATCAGCAGAGTTTGACTTCACTTGGTGTCAAATTTTTGCACTACACAAGGTCTAAATTCATTACCATTGTGTTAAGCATGATGTCAGTTCCCTGCACACGAATTTTTAGAGGTAAAAAAGGGGTGTAGCATAGTCAAAACATGTGTGCAAGGAGTGGAGGTTCAAAAATGTTCACTTCAGGATTTACTTTTTTGTGAATTTAATATGTTTTAGAATGATAGTCCAAACCGTTAATAAGAAGGTTTTCACCACATATTGTTGTTGAAAAAATAAAAAGTGAAAAATATGAAGATCTCTAGGTTTTATGTAGAAAAGAAGAAGTTTTTTCCTTGCTTGCCCAAAATGTGCAACATGTTTGACTTGAGTGAACATGTTTTCTTACACTAAACACAAGAATTTCTTTTTGACATTCTCAAAGAAGGAAATATTCTCTATGTGTATGAAAAATCTCAATGTCAATCAAAACTTCAAGCAAAATTTTGGAGCTGCCCGGAGTCCCCATTTCTAACTTTGAGTGGTACTAACTTTCAAACCAAGAATTCAAAAAAAAAAAAAAACCTCCATTAAGCTCTTTTCAGGTACAACCTAGTGTATTTTTTTTTTAAAAAAGGATTTTTTTTCAAATTTTAAGAACCTGCTCAAAATCAAAATTGTCCCCGCCCCCCAAGGGAAATTTGGTCCTTTATAGGTTAACACAATTCTTATTTTAAACATTGATTTATTTTAAATTTTCTTCATTCATTTGATTGTCAATCTTTACTTCAAAGATGGAAAGGTTCACCAAGCCTCACATGCAGGTAGCCCCACATGCAGGTAACCTGGTAAATAGATGGGAAGCACCTTCAACTCAATCTTAGAAGCCCTTCGGAACAGAGAAAAAAACAAAAAAAAACAAAAACAAAAACATTTTTCATACTCAGCCAATTCTCATCATCTTAGCAAATATAAACTTTCCTATGGTCCCTACACCAATCAATGTAGGTGAGAAAGTAACTCCGCTTTACCATACTCACATGGATTAAACCCTTGAGGACCATTTGTACCTCTGGGGTACAAATCAATTTTTGGCACGTTCCTAAAAATTCAATTTTGAAGGTCGATTCTTGAATTTTTTTGTGAGAATAGGAATATGGGTTATTTGGGATTTTTTTTTTTTTGGGGTCTTATAGGGAAAAAGTTATGGTGCTTTAAACATAAAAAGCTTGACTTTGGTGCAACTAGGCATGATACTATAAAGATGAATAATAGTACTGTAGTTTCTTGAGGTGGGTAGTAGTGAAGAAAAAATCTTGAAAACCTTCATTGTTTTCACTTTAAAACGCATAGAAATGAAGGGTGTTACTTCTTTTGAAAAATAATGTTTTCTAACAATTGAATAGTCATTATAATTCTATCCACCATTTGGATTTTAGATTCAACAATTATTTCTCTATTTTAAAAATGATTTGCTTTCCTAAGTAAAGGGCCACTTTCTATACCCCTAGTCATTGCAAGTCCATTTTTCTTATCCTAAACACCTCCACTACTTGTGATTTTTGGCGTGCAATGACACAACACAAGGATCAATAAAATTTATGCAATAAGCAATGTAAAATATGCCGTTATCTGGAGTCAAAGTACATTGATCTTGTCCGTGCAAGAAGAAAATTATATTGCACTCTTCAAACGCATGTATCTTACAATCCATGAGGTCAAATTTTACAATTTGTTTTTATTGTATCTTTGTAGTAGTGGACTTGAAGATTTCATGATTGAAAATATTTGAAAAATGTTTAAATTATTCTTGCAACATCTCATCTTAAAGAGACGATTCTGGGGTGGTTTTGGTGAAACATAGTCTCGGTCCTCTAGGAGTTAAGTTGTTAGTTTCTCACCACACAAGGTGTGACAAATACCGAGAATTTGAAATTCCTACCCAACCAAAATGAACCTACTTTTTGCACACTAGATATGCCAAAGACTAGATGCTCTTATCCCCTAAAGGACCATGACACTTTAATATCCAAACTCATTGAAACCTATCAGTATCAGTTTCAATGCATTCAACACAAAATGCAAATAAACACAATTTTTACATATTCAACTACAAGATCTTGTACTCAATTTGTACAAGTGTGTCTGTGGCAAAAGTTTTGTTTAGTTTGACCGCATAGATTGAAAATATCAGCCTTTGAAGTGAGACATAAACTCTTCTTGGGTCATACTAAACACCTTCAACAAACTCTAACCACCACATATGGCAAATGTTTGCACTATGGGCTATGATTTTCTAGTTTTGACTTAAAAATGACCTTGTTAGGCACATGTGCACCAAATTTTAGAGGGGTAGAAGATGTCCTTAAAAATCTTGCAATGCAACTATGTGCTGAGAATCAACAACACACTAATAAGTTTGCATATATCATATCCTTGTCACATTTTTGGAATTCAAAAATCTATATAGTAAATGCAAAGATATTCATTCCCTTTTCAATGGATTTTTCAAGGTTTTTAAATGGGCAGGAACTCAAATTTCTATTGAATTTAGGATCAATTAAAGTTTTGTTGCACTATTTGTTATATGTTACACTAAACCGCTGCACTATTTGCATATATACTGAAAATGTTTGTTACTACTGAATTGTAAGTCGGATTTCTACAAAAATTATGTCAGCAAAAATGTATGAAAGAGTTGCCCATTAAATTTAAAAAAATCAAAAAATCATTCCAAAATTTGAGATTGAGAGACTCAATTGAAACTCAGAGTGTCCCCGAGGGGACTCTAGTCCTTACAGGTTAGGACATGGGCTACAATCACATGGGGCACTGATCTGTGACTTTTCATCCAATTTTGTGCTTCGCATTCTTTGCTTCTCATTTTGGCTTTTATGCACTTTTTTAGCTGTGTGAAGGTGATTTTCTCCGGAAAATACATAAAATTAACACAATGACAACAAAATGAATTTCATCAAGTCCAATATCTACTCCACTTGAGCGTTGGGAGAAGACTGAAATTACAAGTTCAAGTAGTATGTGGTCATATATTTGTAGGTATTCATTATATTTGAGTGTGTTTGGTGTATTTTGCAACATACTATGAGGTGTTCCAAGATTTCTACAACTTCAAATCATGATCCAATTTTTAATAAGTAAACGTGCAAGGTGTGTGCAAATCCAAACTTCAAATTTCACAATCTAGTTCCTCACAAATTGAGATTTAGGGACAAATCTGGTCGTGGACTCATCACAAGTGGATAACTATGTGGTGTCCTTCAATATGCTCTTTACAATATTGCATATGAAAAAGTATACATGGAGCAAGTTGTCTTTGCAAGGATCTCAATATTGTGGTTGCTTGAGCCATTTCGGGGAGGTGGGCCCACATCTTAAATGGCACCCTCTCATTTTTTTGGCCCTCTCATTTTAGGGGGTCCAGAGGCTTTTGAAAGATTTTTTTGGCAAATTTGAGACCTGTGGCCCCAATCTATTCTCGGAGGCCCGTATTTTTTGTAAATAGGTCCTCCATCCAAAAATAAAATAGGGGCCAGGTTTACCTAACTCCCTCCTTCCATGGCTCGAGCAACCAAATTATTGAGATCCAAAGGACAACTTGAAAGGCATCTATGGGATTAGTTCGTACTTGATGAGATCTTGACTTGCTAGGGTTTTGAAGCCATGTGTGCTACTTTCTACATACAACTTGAGGAACCGGGAGAATGGATTCCAGAAATTCAATAACGAATGGGCGTATATTGGTGCAACAAGCGCTTCTCTAAGGGGTGGTGTACACAAAACCTATCCCCTATTTTAATTTTTTTTTTTTTATGATGCCCCTTCTAAACAATAAAATCCCTTATTGGAGTTTAAGTCATCATGGTGGGGCTCTTAGGATTATTTGGGGATGTAAGCTCCAAATTTGGCATGAGAATACCAAAAAAAATATCTAGATCCTCCAAAATAAGAGGGTAAAAAAAAATGAGTGCTAAGGACCCCTTGCCATTAAGACGAGGGCCCATCCTCTGAAATACGTTCATAGGATCATAATACAGGCATCAATCAATAACTCCTTCAAGGATATCACAACATTATGATCTCGCTGTGGGAACCCCTATACAAAACTAAGGAGTTGATAGAGTCTTCTTTCCGAACAAGGAAAGTAAAGATAAACATAGAAGATAAGTTTAAATATAGAAAAATAGTGCATGAGAGATTTCATGTTCTTTTTTGTACCTTTGAATTAATGCAAGAGTAGTATTGACCATCAATGTAAGCTATTTAAAAAATCTCAACCTTGAATAGGTAAATTCAACCCTTTAAGGCCGATGAGTTCACAAGGCTAGGAGGAATCCATAAGTGTAATAGATCAAGTAGAGCATCATTTATACAGAAGGTACATTTCATAGATGCCCACTTCACAATAAGCATTGTAGCTTGTCAATGCTTGCATCAATGTTAGTAGAGCCAGTCCTGGTAGAAGCTCATCTTGCTTCGCCTCTTAATGTTCCCTCAAATTTCCTTGAGTGACCTGTAGCGCTCGCTACAAATGACCAAAAAATGGTCACGCGTCACGAGGCCATGCACGGGGCCCCTAATTAATTTTTTTACAATTTAATAGATTTCGCACAACACCTACTACACGATGAGTACATTGTATTGTTCGCTTTTTCCACATAAATAATTGTAGTACATTATTAGGCAGACGCACATGGATGCCGTCTGGGAGCATCAACTCCCAGATGCGGGAGCGCCGGGCCCGGGTTGGGCTGGTTCCATCCAGTTTGGGTGGACCGCTCAACTCGAAGTGGGAGCAGGCTTCACAACCGGGTTGGGAAAATTCTGGGGCAGTTTTACCCCATTTTTTTCCCCATTTTTCCCCCAATTTTACCATTTGGGTTCTCCAATTTTCTATTGCTCTATTTGTGTTTCACGTTTATGGTCGACTTTAAACATGCATAATGAACGAGAATTATTGTATCAAATAATAAGTTAACAAAGAGCACGTAATTAATGCATTACTATTTTTTCATTATTAATTTCTTAATCTAAGTTGGCCCAAGGCATTTTCACACCATGCATTACTATTTTTCAAACTCCAAGTTGTTTTACTGCAATGACTAAAGAGGAAAACAAAAACTGGTATATCTACCTCTAACCGTAGGATCTCAATTAAGACTTATTGAATGAGATCCTGTTGAAATTTCAGAAAATTTGATGGCACAGATTGAAAGATTATGATGTTTGAAGTAAAGAAAACCATTCATTTCTTCCTTGCATTGAGTAGAACATTCAAAGATGACCAAGCCTTGAAATTGCCATTTCATGACACTTGGTCCTTTAGGAGTTAAACATTCACTTATTCAAATTTACATACTCTAGTTAACTTAAATAAGATTTATTTAGTAATAATTGTTCTAAACCTAGTAATTTCTCTACATCACTACATATTATACAAGTGGTGGGTATGAATTCCAATGATGAGAAAATTGTGAACAAAAGAAGTACACCTTAAATGCCCCTCTCAATATTAATAGAGGTTGTGAAATAGTATTTTACATCCTTGATATCTAAGCATGTACAATACCCTCACACAAGTATACGTACTTTTTGCTTTTGTACGTTTCCACACTACACTGCTGCCAACTTTGGCACCGTCCTGAGGGCTAAAAATTTGTCAATTTACCATGAAATTTTTGGCACAAGATCACTTTTATGTTGAAAACATGTGTGCCAAATTTCAAGGCCAGAAGATTTATAAAAAAAGGTATCCAAGATTTACCAACATGGGGTAGCTGTAAGAAAAGTTTCACAGCTGCCAACTTTGACACCCTTCCAAGGATTGAAAGATTTTTTTTTGCCCATGTAATTTTTAGCATGAGACGACCTCTATGTTGATTATATGTGCAAAAAATTTCATGTCCAAAAGATCCACACAATTAAAACTACATCAAAAGCTAGCAACATGTGTAGTTGTGAGAAACATTTCACTCCTAGCCGACTTTGACACACTCCCAAGGATTGGATTTTTTGGTATTTTCCCATGAAATTTTTGATATGAAACTATCTCTATGTTGATCACATGCGTGCCAAATTTTAAGGCCAAAATATCTCGACATCAAAAGATTTTTGAAATCTACCAACATGTATAGTTGTGAGAAATATTTCACTACTGCCAACTTTGACACTACCAACATGTGTAGTTGTGAGAAACAATCAGCAAAACCATTTCACTATTGTCAACTTTGGCACCCTCCCTAGGTCGGAAAAATTGTTAAGTGACCATGAAATTTTTGGCACAAGATCACCTTCATGTTCATAACATGTGTGCCCAAAATTCAAGGCCAAAAGATGAATAAAAAAAACCATCTTCAAAATCTACCAAAATATGTAGCTACGAGAAACAATTTTGAATATCCTTTTTTCTATTCATCATGTGGCCTTGGAATTTGGCACACTTATTATAAACATAGAGGTGGTCTCATGCTAAAAATTCCATGGGCAAAAAAAATTCTTTCAATCCTTGGGAGGGTGTCAAAGTTGGTTAGCTGTGAATGGCTCACAACTACACATCTTGGTAGATTTTGAATATCTTTTTTTGTATTCATCTTCTGGCCTTGAAATCTAGCACACATGTTGTCAACATAAAGGTGATCTTGTGCCCAAAATTTCATGGTAAATTGACAATTTTTCAGCCCTCAGGAGGGTGCCAAAGTTGGCAGCAGTGTAGTGTGGAAACGTACAAAATCAAAAAAGTACGTATACTTGTGTGAAGGTACTGTACAACTATTTTTAATGGATATTCACTAAAGCATACTCTAAATTATGATTTCGTCACGTGTGCTGTAGAAAAAAACTAGAAAAGAAGTTGTACAAAATCCTAATCCAAGTTCACTTTTTATTGGAAGTCTCAACTAACAAACACCACCATGAACAATAGTTGCCGCATACTCGCTATAGAGGTAGGGGTGGAGGTGGAGGAGGGGATGGGGGTGGAGGTGGTTGTTGAGGTCATCTTTTATGTTTGAAGGAAACCTCTATCGTATGTCACTAATTGGCAAGTATACTCAAATATAATATTTGAACTGGAAACAAAACCCTAAATCCAGAATATTAGAATAGGGAGCCAAAGTTTTGATAAGATTAGTTGCTTCTTTTTTCATTGAGTATACTTCTAAGTTCTAATTAGTCCTCAATCCACTTCATACGCAGCAGGTGCTATTCAAAGAACTCCCTCAGTATCATAGACAATTTCATCTACTTTGATTGAACTGTAGAGGCCACAAAGGTCTTTGAAATTTATGATTGCAAATCTAAGAAACGCTTTTGCTCATCTAATATCAATTTAGACTGAAAAAGAAAAAAATTACAATTAAATCTACAAGAGAAAATACCATGTAGAATATCATTTTTGCCTTGCACAAGAGCAACCTCGAGAAGAGAAAAGCATGTAGAGAAAGAGGTTTTTTTTCTTCTGAAAAATGAATAATCAATAGGGGGGGGCGGTGTAAACGAAAAAAACTCTGAGGAAAAAAGAACAGCCGAAAGTAAAAATAAATTTTCCCGTAGGCTCGTCCATGTGCGTGCATGGTTGATAAATTTGGGCCTCGTCGGGTGGGACCCGCCACCGCCTACACGGTAGTCGACGGCCCCTTGTACGGGGCCATGTGCGTCAGCCTATCGCCTCGACCGATTGACGATCAGAAAGATGGTTTACATGGAGGAAAACAAAGCGCACAACCGCTCCAACTAGTTGCAAATCAATCAGCCATTGGCTCCCCGAAAACTAGTCTCATCGACCACATTCCGGTTCCTTTGTCGTTAAAGGGCTAAAGGAATATGCATCATGAAACCCCTAAGTCTCCCCAAGACCCAGAATCCCCTCATGCAAGGGGAAATCCCTCACAACGGTGGGTCTTCCGGAAGACTTTCCTCCCAAGACCTCCGAATGAATAGTCCGGCTCTCCCAAATCCCGGCCCTCATTCTCCAAAACGATAATCAAGGCCCCTAGTTCCTCCGAGGACGACTCCTTCGTGGATTCCGTCTCCCAGTCTCCTCGCACGACCAGGATCTTTTCCATGAATCGATCGCCGAGTACTCCTCATCTCAAGCAAACTGCATCTAACGACGCCCAGTCTCTAGGAATGCCGAAACTATTTAAGCTCCATGCGTGACCGCACTAGCTCGGAGATGATGCAGTGTGTGTGTGCGCGCGCGTGACGCACCCCGAGGTACTATCAGTGCAGTGTTTTGCAAGTCCCTGATTGTGGCAATTGTCTACCTTTCTCATCACTCAGGGCGGATTTCTCTTTATCATGAACTCTCACACCCACTATATCACAGGCCAGAACTAGTACAGTTTACTCTGTCAACCACAAGAATCTATGCATGTCAGATCGGAAGTTGTCAATGCTCTACACAAGTTCATAGAGTTTTCTTGATAGGGGTTCCTCGTGTTTGCCGAACGAGAAAGAAACCGTCTGAGTTTTCTAGAGACATGTTCACGTAGGGTCCTCTAAATATGATGGTACATTGGTGCAGTCTGTAATATGCTAGCATATTACGGATGTAGACGTCTAGCAGTCGCATCTAGCATAGTACGCCGGGTTTATGCTAGATGCGACTGTATCCGTTTGTGAGAGGTCACTGTGAGCTCTAGTCATATCAGGCATGACAAAATCACGATTGGTGGCGTTCTTTTCTGGTTCCGCAGGAGTTTGCCGACATGGAGTATGCGAAGGAGACGATGGTGAAGACGCTGGGGTACAGGCCCGGGACAGGGCTGCTGGAACAGAAACCCGAGTTCTACATCTTCGTTCTGGCCTGCGTGGTGGTGCCGCTGGTGCTCCTGAAGCTGCTGGTGCTTTCGAAGCCCAGGTATAAGCTGCCGCCGTCGCCGCCCGCGTACCCCATCACGGGGCACCTGCACCTGCTGGGCAAGCTGCCCCACCAGAGCATGGCGTTCATGGCCAAGAAGTACGGCGAAATCTACTCGCTGCGCCTGGGCTCCGTGCCCGCCATCGTCGTCACCACGCCTGACATGGCGAGAGAGTTCCTGCAGACGCAGGACAAGTGCTGGGCGTCGCGCACCACTCGCATCGCCTCCGCCTTCTACTTCTCGTACAACTACTCAGGTACCGCTGCTAGTAGCCATTCTGCAGGGGAGTTGTACTAGCTTCCACCTTCACACGCATGCTTTTTTCCTTTGAGAGTTAATTCATGCTGATGTGCTTTTCTCTTCAGGTATTGCGTTTGCTCCCTACACCCCGGTCTGGCGTAACCTCCGCAAGATTTGCATGTTGGAGCTCTTCACGCAGCGAAGAATGGAAGCCTCGGAAGGGGTCCGAGAGGAAGAGATGCGTTACATGATCAGGTGAGAGTTTGATTTGAGGTCAGTAGGAGTATGCATTTTTACATCTAGTCACGAACGACTCTTTCGTTCGATTACCAAGGCAAACCGTTGTTTTATGACAGTACGTTACGAAGGACCAAATTGTTTACTAGATCAGAAGCAGGGAACAAACCGTTACACTATATTCAAACCAACAGGATGAAAAACGCGATAGTCATCGGTTCAGAAAAAAATGAACGCTACCTTCAAAAACAGAAAAAACTACTGAGACCACTAATCAAGTATCATCCCCATATGAATCAGTGACTAGTATTCATGACGGTGGTGGCGTGCGCTGCAGGAGCGTGTTGAACGACACAAGCAAGGGGCAGCCGGTGGACTTCAAGCTGAAGCTGAACACGCTGACGGCGAACGTGGTGGCCCGCATCGTGCTGAACAAGCGGTTCACGGGGTGTGTGGACTCGAGCGCGGAGGAGGAGGCGGAGGCGCACGAGTTCAAGGAGATCATCGAGGAGCTGTTCATCCTGCAGGGCACGTTCATGATCGGCGACTACCTGCCGTGGCTGCGGCCCCTGGACCTGGGCGGCACGGAGCGGCGCATGAAGCAGCTGCGCGTGCGAATCGACTCGTTCCTGGACGGCATCATCGACGAGCACGAGAGCAAGCGCCGGCGCGGCCCCGTCGCGGAGCAGGACAAGGACATGATCGACGTCCTGCTCAACGAGCTTTACCAGCAGGATCCCAAGGACACGCACAAGATCGACATGAACAACATCAAGAGCACCATTCTGGTAACGCCTTCATACCCCTGTCACCTGTTTATACCCGGTTGATGTCCCTCCTGATACCCGGCTGATCCTACCACAGAATTTCCTAATCCTTTAAGGCCGAACATCCATTTTTGGGTCCTTCGGGCATGTCAACCCCTATAGCAAGCGCTACAAGCCACGAGCCACCAAAATCGATGCAAGCATTGGCGAGCTACAATGATTTTTGTGAAGTGGGGTCAGGATGAAATGTACCTTTAGTGTAGATGATGTTTTCCATAATCTTATTTGCTCATAGATTCTCCCAGGCCTTCTGAGCTCATCAGTCTTAAAGGGTTAAACACAACTTTATTGTGATGGGCTTGTTGTTCCTTTGTGAGTTTGAAGTTTGCAGTTTTGATTGAACTGTGAGTTTTTGGATGTCAAACTTCTTTAGAGATGACTCTGTTCTTTAAGGGGAAACGTGTTTCTTATGATGTGATAGAGATGACCCTGTTTGTAAATCATCACTAATTGGTAGAAAGCTTGTGCATAGTGTGAAAGTGTCAAATTTAGAGTGTTGGAAACAGCTCCATTTGTATTAGGGGGAGGAAATTCCTTGTCAAGGGTAGTGGTTGAAGGAATTCGATGTTTGATACCCAGGTTATGCCCTTGTGATACCCTGTGATGTCCTTCTGAAACTCAAGTGTTCTTTTGTGTTTGATGTCATTGTAGAACATGTTTGCTGGTGGCACAGACACCTCAACAGTGACAATGGAATGGGCGATGTCCGAGCTCCTAAAGAACCCTCCCATCATGGCGAAGCTGAAGGCAGAACTTGACGCAGTGGTGGGCAAGGACAGGCTAGTGCGAGAGAGCGATGTCCCGAACCTCCACTACCTTCAGGCAGTCATCAAGGAGACATTCCGGCTGCACCCGGTCGGGCCCCTCCTGGTCCCGCACGAGTCCACGCACGACTGCGAGGTGGCCGGGTACCAGATCCCGGCCGGAACACGCCTGTATGTCAACACATGGGCCATTGGGCGCAACCCCAAGGCCTGGGACCGGCCGCTCGAGTTCGACCCAGAACGCTTCACGTCTGGCCCGGATGCCAACATCGACCTCAAGGGCCAGGACTTCCGCCTGCTGCCGTTCGGGTCCGGGCGCCGCGGGTGCCCAGGCATCCCGCTGGGGTTGCTCATTGTGCAATGGACCATGGCCACTCTCGTCCATGCCTTTGACTGGACTCTGCCCGTCGGAATGGAGCCCAAGGATGTTGACATGACCGAGGCGTTTGGCTTGACCGTGCCCCGGGCAAATGCTCTCATTGCCAATGCTAAACCGCGACAGGCCGTACATCTGTACTGATTAATGTAGGTGATCTTGCTTTTTGTTTCTGTGCTTCTTCTTTTTGTTTTGTACAAAGTCAAGGTGTTGGAATAGAGCGGTCATCAGCATGCATGTAAGGATGTGGTGTGGATAAAGACATCAAACACCACATCTCGGGAACATGGTTGCATAATGCCAATGTTGGTCTTCAATGTTATGGATATGATGGTGGATGCTAGGTTTGTTGGTTTCTTCCAAGATGATGGGAATCTAAACACATATGAATACTACATATATATGAAGCTTGTGTGTTCAAATATGGATGCCAATTGTTAAGATTAAACATCCCCATGATGTATCTTGTTGATATTCAGATATGTGGGTATTCAGGATGTCACCACAGAATTATCATCCGGGTAATCTCATTTTATGTGGAACTCTTGCATTACATAGATTTGAAATTAGTTGTTTAGGAGTACCATATAGATCCTCAAAGTTACTTGGAGTATTCCTGGATATGTGAAAGCCATGAGCATAGCATGAAAAGTCCTGAGGTGGGATTTGCAAATCTTGGGCACATTCCCATTATTACCACTTATATTTCTTATTCTTGAAATTTTGTACGAAGATACAAGAAGATAAGAGTTACATGGGAATATAATTTGTATTCTATTCAAACCCTTAACCCCTAAAGATCCTTGAAAGCCAAAATGGCTTTTTGCTATTTCGGGCAGCCTAGTTCAAGGGGTTAAATTTAATATTTTTGCAAAAGATTTTTACGGGGTGTTCCCTATACTACAAGGTGTATGTGCAACAATTTGCAAAGTCGAATTCCAATTTTTGAGCTTATTTACTCAAATTTTAGTTTTCAACCTCTGGGCGGGCAGAAAAAAAAAATTTATTTTCAACATTTTTTTGAAATGTTTTTTTGCTAATATGTTCATAACTAAGTTTCTATTCAAATTTCCAAGTGACCCATGTTGAACCTTTTACCAATTCTGCAAGGGCAGCCTTTAAAAATTACAACAACAAGTTTCAAAGTTTTCCACAATATTACATTCTTTTCTTTCAAAATTCGTCAAAATTTGAGATTTAATAATTTTTCAAAAATAATTTTTCCCAAAATTCACAAACTTAAAGAGGTACCTACTCACCGTTCATTTTTTTCCTAAATTAAATACAATAAACGTGATGCATGTTTTTCCAAATCACCGTTTTTATACCTTCTGTCGGAAAATAATTTGCATGAAGGTCCAAAAAGCCAAATGAGTCTCTAAAATTTTGCATAGGCATTCAGAACATGATTCTCCACATGGAAAAAAATATGAGCAAAATGATTGGTGTAGCAATCATCAAGTTTTCCTTTGCACAAAGTAGACTATGTCTTTTAAACAATGCCCAAAAAAAGTTTTGCATCAACTTTGAACATTATAATCTCACAAATGGTGCACATCCAACGGCTCAAATTTGACATTGCATATTCCATAGCAGCTAGGTTCAAGATCCTACGGTTGAAAGTACTAAAAAACAATAAATACATTGACCATACCTCAATTCCAACAAGGTGGTAGAAATTCGCAATTTTTGGTTTTCGAGCTCCCAAGAACACAAGGATTTTTAGGGGTTAAATGTCAATCATGAACCATATACACAAGCATGTATTTTACTCTGTAGAATACAAACAATGAAATAGATTTTAGCAAGACTTACAACTTTGGATTACATATTCTTCAACTAACATCTTTCATTTGGAGATCGTTTCAATATCTGAACCTTATCATGTCCCATTACAACACCATACATGTGGAATATTGTGGCCACAAGTGGCACCTTTTGATGCTCAAGGGGCCAGGAATTAGAGTTGGAGATGGAAATTAAGAGACCTTTTTCACTCTTTGTAAAGCATGAGGAACTTTTAATTCTTTTCGGTGAGAGATAATCTAGGAATTTAAGGAGTTAACAATATAAAATACGAATGCAAAAGCACCCTCTTGCAACAAAAACCAAAACAATGTTGTGTTGGGTCTCAAGTAATCATTTATTCCTTTCTTAACAAGCCCTGCCCTATTTTCTTCCCAGTCACACATTCATCTCTCCCACTTACGACCACTTGCTTCATTTTCATTAGCCTCTTCCACTTTGGTTTGAGAAACTTGAACCTCAATAAGAAATACATCTCCCTCCAAAAATTCTTGCCACACTAGCACTGGTTCTGGAGTTAGAATAAAATGAATTATGCAGTGTCAGGTTCAGCGGCGCACATGGCCTCTTTACAAAGAATACAAACAAAGTACACTCGATGCTAGCGAGCCCTTTGGAACAGGCATAGCCCCAACTTTCAGCACCTGATAACTAACTAGCTCCAAGGGAAAACCTACATAGCTCTTCACACCTTTCTGTTCTTTAGCAAGGGAATATGCATGCTCTCAGGGGGCCTCTACCCAAAAAAACCAAGACATGAAAAATAAACAGTCAAATTGTAACAAACTCCTGCAATCAAGTGAAAAGAGGAACCTGTTAATGAGCAGGAGGTTTGTGGAGCATCAGCCTCTCGTACATCTCCAGGAGGTCTTTCTTGGACGGGTTCCGTGTTTGCAAAATCTCTGCACCAAAGCCAGCCTCCGTCATCCTCTGCTTCAACTTCGCAATGGTCAGCTTGCGATAGTTCGTGTTGTCCACTACTTCGCTGGAGGTCGCTCCACTGCCGCCCTCCTCACCCTCGTACAAGTTGCTGCCGTTGTCGAACAAGTCCGTCTTGTTCCTCTTGAATGCGCTGCCGTCGATATCCATATCCTGTGCTGACGCCTCCATTCCTGGTTCCCAAACGCCAATACCATCAGTAAGTGGACACACATCTCCAGATATACAAAATAGTAACTTGTGGAAATCCGTTCCAACTCTAACTACGAGGAATGGGCCAGATTATGTATCAGGAAGAAGAAAGTTTGCCCTAGAGCATGGGGTGGTTTGAAAACACATGGAAACTCTATTGAAACCACACCATGTGCAGCCAAAGTAAACAAAATCCACCAACTCTTCGATTGTGAATCCTACACTAGGCAAGCAAAACTGGACATTCGATGCAAACTCGCGGTCAGAACCAGCAAAGACACACCTGCGTCTTGGAAGGTTCTTTTAGTACGAGTGGGGCCCATGGGGGACTTGCCAGGAGGAGTGTCCGTGAAACCCCGGACGCGGGTCTCTAAAGCGATTTCGTGGTTGCGCACTTGGAACAGCTGCCCCTGCAGATTGTCGATCTGTCCCTGCATGTTCTGGATCTGCAGTGACAGAGCTTCGGCTCGTTGGCTCGCCTCGGCTTTGGCAGCTCTTTCACTCGCAAGGAGCTTCTCGAATGCCTCCACTGTCTTGGCGCGCTGCTCCCGCGAATCACCCAGCAAACTCTCCATCTCCTTCTCCCTCTCTTCGTGTTGATTCTCCAACAGATTGACTCTTGCCATTGCCTCTTGCTGCATCTCTCTCG
This sequence comes from Bryoerythrophyllum caledonicum, assembly GCA_963971425.1. NCBI lineage: Eukaryota > Viridiplantae > Streptophyta > Bryopsida > Pottiales > Pottiaceae > Bryoerythrophyllum > Bryoerythrophyllum caledonicum. Next base: position 10,967,503 of record OZ020526.1, on the reverse strand, counting down.
TCTGTTCAAGGCTCTGAAGGGTCACAATGCAGTGCGAATTTAGCATCCAGGGAAGCACAATAGGCCTAAAACTTTCGACTAGCTATTTAAAGAGTTTCAAAGTAAAAGAGTTATTTGTAAAGTCACATGAAGCTTCGATAACATAACCCCCCTTTTACGATTGAAATCAGCTATTGCGAACTAGCTTTTACTTAAAACCAGCTCTAAATAGTTCTCGATCAAAAATCTAAAATCAGCTCAAAGGAGAGAGGACGGCAGCTTACATTCATGGTTATTCCCATGCAAACTCTTCCTTCACTCTCAAAGACGGCTAAAGCTACTTCACAGACCACCAGACTCTTCCATACTTAATTGAAAAACCACCAATAACTATTTAGAGTGAGGAGAGAGCAATATAATAAAAGAGGGGGTATCTAGTAGGTGACTTTACAAATGACTCTAATTTAGATGAGAAGTGTACCTGGAACAACTCGTCTCTCTCCTGTTCCAACGATTCGCAACGTCGTTGAGTGCGCTCGACTTCTGCCATTCGCTCCGCAGCCAGTGTCTGAGTCTCCAACTTTTCTCTCTCATCAGCGGCGGCTTCGGCGCGGGACTTCTCTGCGGCTTCAATTGCGCGCTTTGAATCCCGTTCTGCTATTTTCCTCATGTGCTCAGCCTCTTCCATCCGCCTGACACACTCATTCATCCGTTGCTCCGCATGAGCCCTGTCTTCTTCGGCCTTAACCAAATCCCTCCTCAGGGAGATAGACTGTGATGTAGTGCCCTCTAGTTCCTGTTGTACATGCTTCAGCTCTGACCGTAAGCTCTCCGCCTCTTGAGATTGGTCTGATGTTTTGAACTCAAGATCCTGCAAAGTGGGAAAGGTACACAATGTGTAAAAAGAAAACTCTTTACCTCAAACTTAGGAAATTTTACATTGATTTTTAACAACTCAACAAAAGACGTGGGCACTTACATGAAGGCGAGTAGACAAGCCAGCAATGCGTCGCTCCGATGCTTCTAACTTCGTCGTCAAATCTTTTGTCTCTTGCTCCTGTCACGAAAATTCATGTTCAAACTCAATGAGAAAAATTATGCAAAATATACAACAGGTATGGACAAGAACACACAAGCACTAGACGCAAAATATACAACAGGTATGGCAAGTACAAGTGTCATGTCCTCACTCGCAGGTTGAATGCTGATATTAAATATTGACTCACACAGGAGAACACTTAAGGAAAACTACAGATATTCGTCATATAAATATTCCCTGCATATATGCATTTCCAGACCTTGTCCAAAGATGCTGACAACTTAGATGCGTATGTTTGAAAAGTAGGATGTGATGAGCTAAGAAGTGCACCTTTTCAGAGATTTTCTGAGCATATTCCGCTCGCATGGAATCCTCACGAGCCTGCGCTTGCTTCAGTGCCCGCTCCTTTTGCGAAGTTGCCTTCCCAACGACAAGCTTAGTATCGGCAGAAAGCGATTCATACTTCCTCTGCCATTCTGCAGCCTCCGCTTTAGCTGACTCTGACTGCTCTCTCACTGCTGACAACCTTGCCTCCGCAGTACTAGATCGATTCTGCAAAAAGTAGTCAATAAAAAGGAAAGAGTCATTTCATATCCCAAAATGTAAATCTAGATGTAGCACATATTGATCCAAGCAGTTTCTGAGGAGAACTGGGCAAGTACGCTTCAGGAATATAGCACGTCAATTCACGAAATTTAAGAGAACCGCAGTCTTCAAGCTCGAATTCAGGTACATGATCTCAATACCAATCCACAGTTGTTTAATACCTGGAAAGATGCAATCTCAGCGTTCAGTCTCTCGACCTCAGCTCGCTTTGCTGCAAGATACTGATCATACTTGCTCTTCCAGTCAAAAGACTCCTTCCTGGCGCCCTCAAGTTGAGCAGAGAGAGTTGAGTTCTTCTCTTCCAAGGAAGTGACTTTCTTCTGTACATTAGCATATTGAGTTGCTGCATTCTCGGAAGCTCTATTGTAGTCGTTCATGATGTTTTCATAGCGCTTCTTCCAGTCTTGTGCATCGCGCTGGGCAGCCTCAGTCTGCTTGGCTGAGAATGCCAAACGCTCTCCCATTGACCGTCCCTTCAGTACAAGGCTTGAATACTCGGCTGCTGCTTTGTCACTTGCACGTTTCACAAGATCTTGTATGGGCCCAGCTAAGCTGCAATTCAATGCTAGCAATATCAAGACCAAATTGAATGCTTTCTTTTACATACGCAAGAGAAATCTGTAGCCTTACCCACATAACAAGTATAAACGTAATAACTCTAGTACTTTAAAGTATACCTTTTCTGCAGAAACTGGACGAGCTTCTGATACTTCACAGGACCAGATGCTTGCACCTCGTATTCAGCCACCAAGTTGTCCAAGGCCTGCGAAAAGAGAAGGTTTGTGAAAACAAAAAAGATAAAAGTTACTGATGTGCAAATGAGCCCTACATAAGAAGCTACAGATAAAAAAAACTCAAGGAAAGGGAAACAGATACCCTACCTTGATAACAGACTCGAAGGTTGCCTCAGGTGCATTACAGGCACTTCTCAACTTCTCTTCCATTGTGCCCACTGCTCTTAAACATCTGAGCTCTGCTTCCATGGACGATTTCCGCTTGAACTCCTACACTTACATAAAATACTAAATAAGCGAGTGCAATTTAATATTTCAGAACCTTGCAAGCCACAGTAAAAGAGCAAACATAGAACCTCAAAGCATCATACTTCACTGCACAAAGTGATACCTCGAACTGACGCTTCAAACTGGCAAGCAGTTGCTTCTCGTAGTTTCTACGAACGGGCCCAGTTCCAACAGCCTCAGAATTGTACACAGCAAATGCTGCTTGTATAGCTTCTTCTTGAGCATCTTGCAGAGCAACCTGCATTCAAGAATAATGACATTCACATTCAAGGAATTATGACACTCACATTCAAGGAATAATGACAATCTGTCTCAAGTGTGTTCTTGCCACATTATTAGCATGCATGCGTTGGGCGTGAAATGAGTGCCATAAATATCTTCATCTAATCTGAAAGAGGTATTGAGGACTTACCTCATCGGGGATAGTATCCTTCTTGAAGGCTTTGTTGTACTTCTCAACAGCCAAGTCATAGGCACGTCGGCACTCGTTCTCTTCCACATTCTGCTCGCACACTTGAGAGTCAATACTTCAAAAAGAAACAGATTAAGCAGCCCTAATTCTCATGCCTGCTCATTCCCAAGTAAGAATCATTGATAAACTGGATCAGTAGTGGAAAGCACACATAAATCAATAGAAGCAGCAACCATGGAGACTCCTCAAACTAACCTGCCAAGATGTTGCTATGGTCGGGACGGCACCCGCATTAATGGCATCTAGAAAGGATTGGGTTAACCCAGCAAACATGGGCCCATTCATCACAAGAGAGCCAAGCTGTTTTGGTCTCGTCCTCTCGAATATGTACTTGGTCAAATTGTCTAGTCCTGATCTGAACTCTGGTCGCATTTTCTCCATCTGAAATCACAATCAACATAAGAGTTGCATAAACGACAAGGAAATCAAAATGTATGCTACATTCTAATATGCAATTTCAGGAATCGGTTCTCAGATTTATTATTCAAATTATAACAAGCACTAATGAGGTGCAGCCGGACTCACGCTGATTTGGTCAAGTTTCTGCAGCTCTTTCTCATCGTTCAGAGGCCGAACAAGCGTGAAACAATCACGCTCAGGAAACAAAGCCCGAATTGAATTTCGAATCTGCAGGTTTAAAAAAGCAAGCGGTTTTGCTAAACATGAGAATCACTTGGAGTAAACTTCCATATATCATAAAATATCACAGAAAACGGCGTTAAAGCTCTAGAAAATGAATGTAAGGATCAACCTCGTTCTTTGAAGCAATGGCTTTTCCAGTGCCAGGAATGGGCTGCAGAGCTGACTCCAAATAGTCCCTTGGAGTGATACGACGACCATCTTCAGTCAAGTCCAGGTAGAAATCCTGCAACGGAACACCCAAGTAAATTTCACAAGTAGTTGAAATATGAAAGTGTGACAACACGAACAGAAATCCAACTGAGCATGGAAAAAAATGCGACTCTATCTTATCCAATGCAAAAGTATGTTCGGAGCCTACGAACCTAAACCAATAACAAGCCGAAGAAGGGTGAAACTCACCCGGAGCAACCATAGGAAAAGTGGGGAGAATTGTCCAAGCTCAGAAGCCGAGGATCCTTTCGAAGATGATGATGCCCGAACTTGGATGTGTTTGGTCATCTCTGTCACAAGAGATAGTTTGTCCAAAGCTGCTTCGTCAATTCCACCCATCTGTAGAAGCCAAAATGATACATACATTCAGGTTACCAAAGCGCTTAAAATATCACCAATTCACAACAAAATAAAAAATGCAATCAAGTACTATACATAAGAAGGGCTGACCTGATTGTAAACGAACATAGTTGACAATAAGACGGCCAAGGAGAAGATCTGTGTGCTGTATGTTCCCTGTCAAAAGTTGCAGATGCTCCATAGTAAATAACACAAATAAAAAAAGTTGTGGAACTACTCTTTAACAGTCAGACAACCACTTCAAAATCTACCTCAAAAAATCAAAATCTGAGAACAGAATTGCCTTCAAGTTTGAGACTCACAGTTTGATCATAGGCATCTATTCCTTCACTGTCGAGAAGTAACAAACTATACTCACTGCCATCAGGAGCGGTCCTCTTCACAGGGGAACTCCACATCCACAAGCCTTTCGTGCAAGGTCTATGTGTGGGTGCAACAGTAAATCCACTACTGCGTCCAAGCAGCTGCACAATAGCGAACGCCAGCAAACTTAAGAAAACGGTCCTTCTTCTAAAATGTGGCTAAAACCCCTTCAATTATCAGTATTCAAGCAAAAATCGATCGGAAAACTACGGAGGAGCCAGATACCCACAATTAGCAGATTCATATTCAATAAGATTCATAATCAAGTATAAACGCAGCTATGTTCATAAAGTGAATTAAAATGCCATCCTGAGTTTGAATAAGATACCGCTTCATTTTTAAAATTCAAAAATCAGCTCTAAGTACTTCTCAATTTCAGTTCAGAGAGAAAGGAGGCTAATATTCATGACTGATCTCATGCAAACTCTTTCATCACAAGTTTAACATGCTCAAACATGTGTTTTAAGACCACCACTTCCACACTTAATAACAATTGTAATCAAAATATTCCACCGAACTCTTCTACTGATCTAAGCACTATTTTAGAGTGAGGAACGAGACATCTAAAGAGAGGCATCTTAATGAAAATCCAGGTGACTTCACAACTGAAATGAATCCATCATAGTAATGCATTCTGACTGATGATGAAGTTATCATACCTGATTTAAGATGAAACTTTTTCCCTGGCGCGCACGTCCACAGACAGCCACCACGCCAAGCGGACCCTTCACCATGTGCAAGGCCGCCACAGCCTCTGGATCCATCTTGAACTTGCCTCGCTCATCGCAGTACACCAGTCTGAGAGGCCGCGCCGGCCCACCGGCCACGCTCTTGGTGTCGTACTCTGGCCGCTTGGTTTGAATCACCACCGGCTTCTCAGGCTCCGGCTCCGGGTCCTTTGGCTTCGGGGACTTCTGTGGAGTCCCGAATCCAAATCTGGACATCATCTTGAATGGCCCGCTTGATGAATCCGAAGGTTCAGTCTCCTCCTTATGTGCTCTGCTCTCTCACTCTCTCTCGCTCTCTCGCTCTACTTCATGAGCCAAATCTGTCGAGGAACCACATACCATCCCATGTCAGAAACAAGGACTCATCTCGTACGAATATGCTACCATTCATGCCAAAAGATGTGGAAAAGAGAACCTATCTCTTAAACATCTACGTAACAGAAAGTATCCCCGATGCCAAAACTTGGACCCAGCTCGTGAAGATTTACCAAAGAAATGAAACAGAAGGTTTCATCATGATACCATGATTGCCAAAACAAAAAAAAAAGGACCCCTGGCTAAAATTCCAGTTCTGCAATATTTAGAAAAACCACTGCAGAAATGTCCAAACTAAACCTCATAAACCCTTCCATGTGCTGGAGCGCGTGGCCAATGTAAAAATCTCAGTAACGCGAAATCATGACCTGCCCTTTAGCTTCGACTACAACTACTTCAGTGAGCAAGTAATCACAGATAAGATTTCTATCTCAGCACTAAAAATATTTACATTCACGCCATGCAAACCCTAAAGGGACGTCGTCACGTGAAATACCCAAACCTCAAACCATGAAACTGTTCTCACAACACCTGCGTTGAATGCACGCGCCCTATTAACCCTAGAGGAAAGCCCCATCCGCCATCAACCGGCCATCGAAAACCCACAAAAACCCAGAACCCAAAAACCCTAAGAAGAGAAAGAAAACTCAAAAAGGTCGAGAAAGAAGAAGGGGAGCAAGACCCAGAACCCAGGACTAACCGATCGGCCATTGGCAAGGAATTTTTTTCAGCGACGGGAGCTAAAGGGGAACTCAAGGGGAGCTGCGACAGGCAACCCAACTGACCTGGTCATGGCGAGGGGATTTGGCGAAGGGGGTGGTGGACGTGAGCGAGGGAGAAATGAGCGGGAAGTGAAGAACGGCTCCGCGACGGGAGCGCAGACGGCAGCGGCGAGCGAGACGATGACGTGGCAGCGGAGCGTCCCAGCTGGACCCCAATTTGCTGAGCTGGACCCCCGATTTGCTGAGCTGGACCCGGACGATCGTCGGGCGGCGTTTCCATTCGTCGCGAGCGGTGAGCAGGCCTGGCGTGAAAGCGGGTGATGGATGAAAGTTGGAGGCGGACGCGGGCAGGTGGGGCGACGAGGGTTGGGAGTTTTCGTTTGCTGAGGCAGCGAAGGAGGCGTTTCGTTGAGGGTTCGTTTGTTGCTTTGACAATATACAGTATTGTATGCGGGGAGAGGGGCACCGATTTCTGGGGAGAGTGTGTTACGTGGGTTGTTGAGGCACCGACATGAGTTTTGCTCCTTGTTGTCTGATGGATGCAATCATGGATGAATGCATGATGAGGGATTAGATGTAGGGGAGGGGTCTTCGCGGGCTCTGAGTCTTCGGGATCGGGACAGGTTCGGGTTGGGTTGTTCTCCTTCATTCTCCTTCTCCTTCGTTCTTCTTCTTCTCCTCGCTCACCCTTGCCTTGGACGTCGCTCGTCTGTTCTGCTTGTCGCGTAGGTTTGCGCCGATCGCTTTGCCTTGGACGTCGCTCGTCTGTTCTGCTTGTCGCGTAGGTTTGCGCCGATCGCTTTGCCTTGGACGTCGCTCGTATGTGCTGCTTGTTGCGTAGGTTTGTGTGAGCCCTAATTCGCCCTCACCTAGAGCCTAATCATCCTTGAATTAGGATGAGCAAGAATTTACCTATTTGCTAGCACTTGATATTTAAGGAGGTTGGATTACTTGTCCCATTCTTTAACCTAAGTAGAATGTTAAAGAATGGATTGGATTAACCTAGCAAACTGGGCCCATTCATCACAAGAGAGCCAAGTTGTTTTGGTCTCGTCCTCTTGAATATGTACTTGGTCAAATTATCCACTCCTGATCTAAACTCCGGTCGCATTATACAAAAAGAAAGATAAATATAAAACTATAAACTTTAATGTACATTAGGTAATTGAAGCACTTCCGATCCTTCAAAATATGTCTGATGTCTTGCAACACTATCTTGAAGGTGTGGAAACAATTGACCGATAGACCAAGTACCATTTATGTCTAAAGCCAAACCACATCTAATCATAGACTTTCTAACATAAAACATGTTGTCACAATCGACAAGCCGATTCACGTCTTCAATTGCATCAGCTGCTAATTGAAGAAAAAATCTCTTACCCAGATTGGTAAGTTTGCCGGACCATTGACCATCACCGCAGGGTTGTTTTGCCAAGCGTTTTGTTGAATAAGCTCTGATTTCTTGGCCTCCCACCGTTTCACCCACGCATCCTTTATTTTTGAAATGATGAAAGAGTCCGCCGGTCGGCAAAGGTAGGTCGCACATGCGGGCAAATAGCTCAAAATGGTTCGTTTTTGAATTAAAACTGTTGCTAAAGTTGGGGTGACATTGTGTGCCGAACAATTAACCACCCAAACAAATTTAGTGCGGTTATAAATATCGGGTAGATAAGCCCGTAGTTTTCCAAATTATTGGAGAAAAATAGATTGGTCCATCCAACCGTTTGGACCGGCACGATAACAAACCCCGAGAATATTATCCTCTAATCCATAGGTGGGGTAATTGCTACTCTCTTTGGTAAAAATTAACATTGGGGCTTCTATAATGGATCTACGACCCCCGGAAATGCAAATGACCATGGTTATAGCATCCCTCCTATTAACAACATCTGCGTATTTGATGGTGGAATCTCCTCAAAAACCTTTTGTTTGCCCATGGTCCATGTTAATGGAAAAGTAGGTTTCATCAAGGTTTTCGATGAGATTTTCATCATTTAATGTACCTTGGTGAAAATTGCGTTGTAAAACACCTAAGTAGTAGGCAGTATGCATCTCAATTTGGTTTTCTTTCTCAGGGCTACAAATTAAGCGACCTTGTTGTGATAATAAAATTATATTATGAACATCGATAAATTGAGTCACACCAAGATGTTGAAAGTTTTTTGGTTAAAATACGGTTATCTCTAGGGTCTCTAGATTTGTGAGTGTAAGGTAAGCCTAGAGCAATTAAAATGGATAAGGCAAGCTCAATGAGGAGTTTGGGGGAAAACTTTACCCCTAATCTCTTGTGTCTTTCAAAATATTCAAGATGCCGTGGATAGAGCCATTGGACCCAATCTGCCCGTTTGGGTCCCCTCCCTGCAGCAGCGTTGGTAAGAACTCGCTTACGTTTTCCAGAGTTACTTCGGCTACAAGATATGGTGTCATTGGTGGGGGTCTCTATAGTTGGAAAAAAAAACATCCCGTTGTGCCCACCATCGACCCGCTCGGACCATGTTCATATTTTTTTGTGCCCTAAAATGCTCCGGAAACACTCGTATGGTTTGTGCATTGAGGACGATGAGACTGTGAACGGCCTCATCCTCAATTATCCACGCTCTGACATTCTTTTGGGTGTGAATGGTGGAGACTTGTTGTAAGGCTCCCAGGGGACACTCAATCAATGGATCCATCTTTGCAAAGATATAAAATTTTATTTTCAATCTATAAATATGTAGACATGGAACAACATAGTTAAAATAATTTTTATATCACATCATTAAATCTTATGAAACAAAAAAATAACACATAAAAAATTTCCTTACAACATCATGTGCAACATTTATTGGAGCAATAAAATGTGTAAGTTTCCATAATAGTCTTCTTTTTCCATTAAATAAACAAGTCTTGACTCGATAGAAGGATTTCGTGCCATAATCACCTTTGATCCACAAACACTATTGTTGTTCAAGTAGGCACCTCAAAAATTTCCTAACTTGACTCCAACTTGGGGTGACTGTGTGTGTGTTCCTAAGTAAAATTAAGACTTGGAGGTCTGAACCAAAGTCGTATTTGATCAACACCTAGCAAAAAAAGAACATGACTAAATGGATTTGTGCTGAACCAGCACAAATCTGACTTCAACGTTCTCATGAAAATCTGTATTTTAAATACACCACGCTTTGGACATTATGATGTCGTTCCCAAAATGGTATGGCAAGTGACAATGCGACTGAGAACCAACAACTTATGGACAGATGAAGTATTTTGTTGTAAAAGAGTTCATCTAGTCATTACACATCCACTCTTCGTCCGATGGACAATTGCCAACACAAATTTGACTTCATTTTTCATTTAAAAACCCGTAATATAAATGCACTACGTTCACAAGATTGTGTTCTTGACTCCAAAATGGTATGGCAAGTGACATTCCAACCAAGAACAAATGACTTATGAGTAGATAAAGTATTATTTTGCAAAAGTTCATCCGCTTGTAACGCATCCATTCTTTGTCCAATGGACAATTGCAACACCATCTCAAAATCAACAAATCACACAAAAAAGCGTGATGTGCTCAAAAATCACTTTCAACTGAAAACGCAAAAGTCAGAAATACTATACTATATGCAGAATAGCTTATGCATTGTTATGTGTTTTCAAGTGATGACAAAGGACGACATGTTCGACAAACAACCACATGTTTGACAGACGACCACGTGTTTGACAAAGGACGACATGTTCGACAAACGACCACATGTTTGACAGACGACCACGTGTTTGACAAAGGACGACATCACCAGATAATGTGTGAAGCAAAACTATTGAATGACAAACATGTGAATTGAAATGGAGAATTTACCTCAAATGATGTTGTGAATTATTAGAAAATCAAACTCGAATGTGCTTCCAAGGTGGATCTGTACAAAAGAGGCCAACTCACAAACCATCATTATCCCATATGGATTACTTGTTGCCGGTCCCTCAAACAAAATATAATCCCCCAAATTTTTGAAGTATTCAAAAACAAAAGTGCACAAAATACCTTGCCCTAAATACAAAAGAGCTCGAAAAAACCCTAGAATCGTGTAGGAAGGCTTGCAAAACCTTCAAGAGGAAGAGAAGGTTGGGAGGGTGGCTCATTGGGGAAGAAGGGTGGCTAGAAGTGGAGTCCGGGTAGGCTCCATGGGAGGAAAAGATGCTCATTGTATTAATGAAGTTGGCGGCCTATTAATGAAGTTGGCAGCCAACTCATGATGTGGCAGATGACACTAATCCTCAACTTGTTGACATTTAGTGTAATGGGGTGACTACACTATTCGTACCACTACAGTGAGCATCAAATCTAGTGTAATGAGGTGCAGTCGGCCAGGGCAATTGACCCCCTCGCTGGGACTTACCCTGGGGGGCCACGACGTGGTGGAGCCAAACCTGGCCCCTATTTTTTTTTATGGGTCCCTATTTACAGCAAGGGGGGCCTTATAGAATAAACAATGACCGTAGGCTCCTAATTTGTCAAAAAAAATCCAAAAAAAAGCCTTTGGACCCCCCAAAATAAGAGGGCCAAAAAAATGACCCTATGCATACAAGATGGGCCCCACCTCGGATTCGCCCTGGCCAGGTGGAGTCGGACTCACGCTGATTTGGCCCAGTTTCTGCAACTCTTTCTCATCGTTCATAGGCCGAACAAGCGTGAAACAATCACGCTCAGGAAACAAAGCCCCAATTGGATCTCAAATCAACAGGTCTTAACCCTTTAAGGCCAATGAGCTTTTTTGGCATAGGAAGATCTACAAGCGTTCTAGATCATGTAAAATGCAATGTAGGCAATAACCCTCTAACACCGGGCTGGCTATTGCGTGATCATCGTCTACGAGTGTAACAGATCTACCATTCTTGAGAGCATTATCTACTACTCTAGTAGATTGATGGTCGCACCATAGCCAGCCGGTCATTAACGGGTTTCAGGGTTAAAAAGCAAGCAGTTTCATGAAAATCATATGCCAGATATCTCTAAAACAAAATTGCTGAAAAAAAAGTGATGCCAATCGCCGATCGGTTAGTCCTGGGTTCTGGGTCTTGCTCTCCTTTCTTGACCATTTTGAGTTTCTTTTCTCTTTTTAGGGCTTAGCGTGTCACTTTCAAGTTTAGGTTTTGGGTTTTCGTGGAGTATTCGCTGGTTGGTTGACGGAGAATGGGGTTTTTCACTAGGGTTATTAGAGCGCGTGCGTTTAACGCAAATGTCATTCAAATCTTGTAAGAAAAGTTTCATAGTTTGAGGTTTGGGTATTTCATGTATTTCACGTGATGTCGTCCCAGTGGCTGAATTAGGGTTTGCATGGCGTGAATGCAACTATTTTCTGTGCTTAGATAAAAATCTTATCAGTGATTACTTGCTCACTGAAATAGTTGTAGTCGAAGCTAAAGGGCAGGTCATGATCCTGCGCTACTGAGGTTTTACATTGGCTACGCGCTCCAGCACATGGAAGGATTTATGAGGTTTAGATTGGACGTTTCTGCAGTAGTTTCTTTAAATATTGCAGATATTGCAGAAATTCAAATGCCAATTTTTTTTTATCGACTAAAAAAGTTGTTATACAAGGTTGGATGACCAGAGGTTGAAGCCTCAACCAGTTTCCGTTCCTACATGTTCAAACGTAAGTAGGTTGGTGGAGAAATACAGAACACACTCATTACTAATCTTCTATGCGTTTCTACAAAATTTTGACTCAAGTTCTCTTCTAAAATGAAGATACGATGCCGTACCCTGTAACTGAGAAATCACTACGATGCAGTCTTACCTGATCCACTGTTCGGCGGTGCATTCTTTCGCCGCTTCCTCTTCTTTTTCTTCTCCTGCGCCTCAGCTCCACCCGTTTTCTGCTTCAAAGTACAAATCAGGAGTTGCTCTTTTGAATCATCACATGCTTATATTCGCATCCAACTATCCAAGTTTGGCCTGCTTTGGTTCTACTAGTTGTAAGAACAAAGAATCCTAACTTACTCTGAGCATAGGGATTCGGGTACTTGATTTCCTAAACCGCTCCACAAAGGTAGATGAAAAGGAGATTCGACTGACCTGTTCAGTGCTTTTCTGGTCTCCTTTAATCGTCTTTTTCTTCTTGCAAGATAGTGGATTGGGTCCCTGTCAAGATTGGAAACACGGGCTTAGTTCACCCAGGGTTCCATAAGATACCCCTCCTTTTTTCCTTACGAAAAATAAAACCACCTCTAAATAATTCTCAACTACTCTAAACTCGGCTCTCAAAGAAGAGAAAGACGGATCTCATGCAAACTCATTTGACAGCTAAAGCTACATAGACATGAGTTTAGAAACCACCAGGTTCATGGAAACTCTAATCAAAAGACCACCGAGCTCTTGTATTGATCTAGTAACTAATTAGAGTGAGAAAAGAGTAATCTAAAGAGGAGGTCTCTTATTGAAACACCGGGTGACTTTTCAACTATAATCATAAGAAATTCAGAACCAGTGCGCACCTTGACACGTTTTCTTTTGAACACAGGTCGATCTGCCACTCCAAGAGGGTTCCGGTTATTCTTCTTTCGTTCCGAAGGCAGAGATGAGCCATCTGCAGCTTTAGCATCGCCATCCTCCGGTTTCACCTCCCCTTCCTCTTTCTTGCTCAGCTTCTCTTGTCGCAGTTGCAAGAGGTGCTTCTCCCTTTCACTCAAACGGTTTCGCTCCAGCTCACCCATCTTCGCATACTGCTTCTGCGTGTCTGAAGGAGGCTCCAAAACGAGTGAGGTATTGTTCGCGTAAATCAGAGCTCCGCCGTGAACCTGAAAGCAGTGACGAGTCATTGTTAATGAACGCTGGAAACCCCAATCCTAACCATACTCGAACCCATTCTCACGAGAAGTATGCCTTCAAGACCATCACACACGAGAATGGTTGGAAAACAAATGAACACAACAGGCAGGTACGTATCTCCCTCTGGACTTCTAAAATCCTAAATCCTAAAACCCAAACCATCCTAAGAAAAAAACAGGAAAACCATTTTCGTACCAACAACCGCGACGTAAAATAAGCCACCAGATCGGCCAATTCCAATAACATTTGCCAGTTGAAACGAAAAGAAGGGACAAATAGACGTGCGTAAAATATATTCTCTACAATGCTCACTCATTGCGTTCGAACCGATGCTCCGACTACAAAAGAAGTCGCCAAACTACACACCTTTCGTAGCTTCTTTCGCAGCTCCAAATCCTGGGTGGCCACAAAGTAGTGCTCCTCATTGTGGCTGCCTACCAAGGAGGCCACGCATTCTGCGGCCGGGAGAAAAGGCTCATGTTCGCATCTGAACAATTCCAAATACTACAATCAGGTGTACATTCAAAAATTCTTTTTAAAAAATATAAGCACCATTGTAAATTATCTACAACAATCCCTGTTACATGTAATACTCAAAATTCATCTCTATGTTATTATAAAATGTACACGATTTGCTGAATTCTTGATCACATATCAAAATCAATTCAAAAAACCCTTTCCAGCTAGAATATCGAACTTGGTGTCTAATTGGGCGATTACACACAAATCAGGGTATAAACTATACCTGATCAGATCGAGGCGGCGTGCAGCAAGTGCTGAACCTGAGTACGCTTCACCTAGTTTCTTCAGCTCCGCTATCACACACCTGCAATCCAACACCACTCAGAAACCCAGCAATCAAAAAAAGTATGACGCAACTTAAACCCTACACCCCGATACTTAACATTGATCCCTTAAACCCTAAAAACCAAGAATCCGACCCTCAGCTCACGACTCCGCATGATCTTACCGTCGTCATCATCGACAAGGACTCCAACAATTCACCATAAGCGATCAGAATGTGACCAAAAGAACGACGTTGAACCTAAACCCTAGATCGTGAATTCTGGACCTTAAACCCTACCACTTTGGACCTATATTTCTGGCAACCAACTCATGGAGAGAACAGAGAGCAGTGGTCTAAACATGGAGACAGCAAGTTTGCTTGGCTCAAAAAGAGAAGTCGTCGCCAGAAAGCGAAGCACTAAGTTTCTCCACGCTTTCAGGCAACCGACTTCTTCTGTAACCGAACCGTGTTTGTGGTAATTCTCTCCACCATTCATGCCAACTGATTCCTCATGTTACCCTAAACCCTGAACTCTCAACCTTGAACCCCCGAGCCTTAAAACCCTAAACCCTAAATGCTTCCGACCCAAATTCCCACCCTCGTCTCACGCGTCCACGACCTCACCCTCGTCGTCATCCACGATAATCCCAAACCTTCAAAGTTGTAATCCCCTCGCAAAGAGAAACCATCTCCACGGCCTACCTGGTGACGAGAGGCTTGGCCGGACCCCCGAGGAGCGCGGCAAGCGAGTCCTGGAGCGCGCCCAGGCGCTGCTTCAGGTTGTGGTGCACGAAGGTGCCGTCGCAAAGCACCTTGAAGGGCTCCCGGAACCCGAAGCACGTCTTGTAGAAGCCCACGTGCCGCCGTAGCTGCTTCTGCTTCTTCACCCTCATGGTGATGACGCCGAAGACTTCGACTTCTCCTCAATCCTCGACTTCGACTTCGATCCTCGGCGTGCCCGCTCTGCACTTCTGCGCAAATCTCTTGCTTGGAGAAAATTAGGGTTTCTTTGTGTGTCTGTCTGTCTGGCTCCGAGTCTTCGCGGGCCGGGTTCGGGCTCGCGCAACCCGGCCCGGTCTGGTCTGACACTAATTTCGATTCCATAAACTTACCGGTTTTTTTTATCCAATTTAAAAATATTTTTATCTATATATATAATAGGCGTCAATGTCTGTCCGTCCGCCGCTCCCGGTCACGTGACCTTTGGAATTGCCATTTGAATCAAATGTGCCCTTTGAATTGAATGTGAACTTTGAAAGAATCCTCCATATGTGCCCTTTGAATTGAATGTGAACTTTGAAAGAATCCTCCATATGTGCCCTTTGGAGGAATCCTTCATAGTGCCCTTTGGAGGAATCCTTCATAGTGCCCTTTGGAGGAATCCTTCATAGTGCCCTTTTAATCAAATTTGGCTTATTGAGTTTTAAAATTGTATTATGTATCAAAAATAGAAAAATAAAACCGTAATTTCCAACATATTGAAGCTACACAATATACTACCTCCGGTACATAAAATAAATGATAGTTATCTAAAGACAATAACACATATATGTAATAAATAATGGGTATTTAAAGTGAATAATAGGTATATATAGTACATAATACGTATCTAATGGGTAAATTTGATTTTTGCATTTACATACGTTTATTTAACTTGGGATTGCCCCGGCCACTTGATGACAATGGGGGATGTACTTGATCCGATTTAGATTCGATTTGAGCTTACAGGTTTTAAAATACAAAACATACAAACGTAAATTTAATACACCACCCTCCGCTCTCCCCGTCGAGACGACGGGTACCAACCCTAGTCCAATATAAAACTGTTCGTTCCACTTACTAAAACGATGTCCAGTGGACAAAGGATTAGCTAGGTGGAACTATTTCCCCCTTTTGACGGTAGTAGAAGAAGAAGAAGAACGCCGGTTTCCGGAGGATGCCGGCGTGAATAAAGTGTTCGTTCGTTCCACTACTAAGACCATGCCCACTGACGGTAGACTGATAGGTATAACATGTATTGTTGAGCGTGTTTGTGTTTTTGCCATTTTATTTTGAAACTAACTATTACTTCATTTTTTGAAACAATAATATTGTTTATTTCATATTATTTTGATTAGAATCTTTATCTAATTTTTCACATGGTGTTTTTTTGGGAAAAAATAACCGTTTGTTGAATCAAAGAATAAGAATGAAGCAGTTGAGGTCAAAGTGTTAAAATTTTAATTCTAACATTTTTTAAGCATTCGGTAAATTTCTTTTTAATATAATTTAATATTACTTTGAAGTTCAATAATTATTTGCTACGAGTCAAAATTTATTACTTCAAAGGATTTTTCAACAATAGACTTTGAAACTATAAAACTCTAGTTTAGTTTCAAGGCTCCAACTCTATATTTTTATTAATGGCTCATCCATTGTCAACTCAATTTATTTCATGGAGCAGGAGGTGTAGTCCATTTCATGGAATAGAAGGTTAAGCCATTAGGCCCACGCACATGATTGAAATTTGCTGCAGAATGTGCTACCGAATTTGGTTAAGAATTTGGCCCAAAATTGGGCGAATCCGCACATGGTTCAGAATTTCCCCACAGCCCCCGCCTTGTTTACCCCGCCCTTGCCTTGGTTTTAACCCTCCAAAAATATTTTGTGTCGATTTACTATCAAACCTACCAAAAACGTCCCGAACATACACGACGACCTGGCCAGCATGTCAGGGGACGAATTTTAGTAATGTACTCCTCAAAACAGGGGTCCGGTCCTTGAAAATTCCAATTTGGGTGCATGTGCGGAGGCCTATTGACGCCTACGAGGCCTTGGTAGGGACTTTTGGTGTTGTTTGTCATCTACCTCTTTCCACATTTGGAATTTGCCTTTTGTGCTTTCCAAACACATTTCAAGCTCGGAGTTGGCTTTCCAACGGTGCTTCCCAATTTGGAATTGGTGAATGAACAAATCTGCTAGAGCTTGAAAGGTGCATGGCTCTCCTCGCTTTGAGGGTGGAATACATTGGAAATGTATAAAGATGGCGTCAATATACGCGTCCTTTCCTTTTGGAAATTGATCCACGTCGCCTTTCCTGTGGCACATTGGGATCTCGTTCCCCTACTTTCGTACTCCAAGTTGTCTTCAAGTACGCCGATGTGTCAACGAAAAGTTTGGGATTCCTCTTTGCATGCTTCTGCTCTCCTCTAGTTGTCACGGGACGTGGCGTCGAGGGCCTCTCCGTATCGTAGATTTTAGCGTAGATTAGTTTGTTACTAATCTACGTGTATTTAGGGACGAACGGTGGCGCACCGCTTTCATCCGTGGATGTTTTTCATCCACTTAGGGTTGTATGCGTGTGCGTATAGCGCCGCACACGTCCTTGACTTGACGTCTTTGTCAAGTCAAGCTTTGTGAGTAAGGTTAGAGAGTGATTAGTGAGTTCTTTGCTTGTAAAGTGATGGTTTATCATTAGTGAAAGCTCCGCATTCTCTACTTTAGTTGCACTCATTGATTCTCCCCTTGTGGAGTGCGTGTCGCTTGGCTTCTTGTGGAAAACACATGTGATTCACTTGACAAAGACCCTCCCATAGTTCTCTTATTTTTCCACTATTTTTGCATTTTAGAAGAGTTGTAGAAGATGTGAAAACGAGAGAAAGAGTGGGTTACAAAAACTAGACATTGTATGCAACTAATGTTAGCGGTATTTTGAGCTCGAGAGCTTGAGCTTGAGACTGGAGCTCTTGTTCAGAGTTGCTGGAGCTGTTGAGGCTTGCTGCCACCGATGGACAGTCGGGAGAACTTGGAATAAGCCTGGGGAACGCCTTGGGGACGCTGATTAGAATTTACGGCGCAGGTGGGGACAGCCTGTATCGGATTGAAGTGGCGACTTTGACCCGAGACAACGAGTGGGGCTTGGGGCCAGCTGAAGGGCTGCGATCACAAGCACGAGGGTTGACTCCGGGCGATTGACTGACGGACACATCTCATTGGGCTGCGATCTCTTGAGCGTGGGGGACGCGGCTGCGGGTCCCATCCCGGGCACGGTCAACGGGTCAAGGTGGAGAGGCAAAGGCACCCGCTCACTAGGTTCAATCCGTGTTCGGGCTGTCAGGCCCTGTTTTGGTCTTCTTTCCGTCTCCCGCGGCCGTCCCCCAAAAGCATCTTTCCGCCCCCTTGTCCGCGTCTTTTCCTTCCAGCGCCTCTCGCCCTTTCCGAGATCCCTGCCCGATCCATCCCGATAAGCGCCTGCCCGCCCCTGCTATCGGCGCAGACCCCGAGACCCGATAACACCATATCGGCTATCGGCCTAGGAACGGATCCACGCCCACGTGTACCGGTGGGACCCATCCACCCCCCTCCGCCGCCGATAAGCCAGTATCATCCGTTACCTGTCACAATCATCCATCGCAGGAGGGTTGCAATCAGCCGGAATCCAAATCGATTGAATCTGAAAGCAATCATTTTTTGCATAGGGTTTCGATGGAGCTATCGCGGATTGAATGACAGGGCGGTCTCTTGATTTGGTCGAGGCGATGTGCTCTCATGGTAAAGCGTGTGATGGTTTTGATAGCTATAGTTCTGTGGTTGGCGGCTGGTAGTCTCGATAGGAGAATTAGAGTCTCATCATTGTCGCCATCAATTTCAAATGTTCCGGCGGCGTTGTTCAAATGGCGAAGGCTGCTGTTGGCTCGTTTTCTCTCTCATTTGCAAACCCGTTTGTTTGTACTCCCTACTATCGTTTGCGCTGTTCTTTTGCGAGCTCGATCTCAGAGAATTCCTTGACATCTTCCATCTCCGACGACGCCTTCTGGTAAGCATGCAAACCCTCCCGCTCTCATTCAGTTTGTAAACCTATAGGCTCATATCGAGTTGGGAAGTGGACGCAGGAAGTTGATAGTTAGGGTTTCTGGAACTCGATATTCTCAGTACTAGTTTTTCTGGAATCATACTGAAGTTTATCTGTAGACGATAAGGATTTTGGGGTTTAGCGATCTGTCGGATTTGTTTAGCCGTATACGATAAGGCACTCAGGTGATTTTCTATTCTTACGTTGTCAGTGAGCGTGAGCGTGGAGTTCATGATAGAATATACTGTGTCGATTGGAGTACGAAAGGAGATAACGATTGGAATTCCAAGTGCCGCGCTGATAGGAGTACCAAGGGAGATACCGTTTGGAATACTAAAAGGCTTAAACTTCTCGGTTTTGGTTTAGGGTTTATAGCTTCTCATGTACCACGTTTCATAATAAGTTTCATGACTGATTTGCTCTGTATGCTGTAGGTCTGCAAAAATGCCGAGATGCAACTGCGTCAGTGAGTTACCGAGAGGGGTGGAGGCTGTTCCCACCCACCCGATTTACAACGATAGGCTGAAGAGGATAGAGCAAGTTTTCAAGGTGGAGGGGCATTACTGGCAAGACAGCTGGCATCCTCTGACGGCCAGGAGAATGATTCTGGCGATGCACGGGCCAGACTCGCAGATTTACAAGACCAGTGAACTGTCTCCGGAGAAGAAAGCTTTTCACTGTCCGTATTGCAAGGAGGTCGGGCAGAAACATAGGATCAATCTGCACCTGAATCACGCGAAGTGCCCTGGGCGACCTAACAGGAAAATGCCTGCTTATCCGAACCTCGACATCAAGAATCAACCTCAGTTCATACAGAAGATGGTGGATTGTACAACAGTGGACGACGTCATTGCTGCGTTCCAGCATATCGTCCCACTCGATAGGTCTAGCAGGAAGCCGAGAGGCGGCGGGAAGAGAGCGGCCGGGACTGGATCTCGGGACACTCGCGCAAGAAAGCGAGGTGCGTCGACCTCTCGGGCATCGAGACCAGTCCGATTGGAAGCCGATGACGAGGAGTCGTCATCGGATGACGACGATCAGTACGAGGCGGGCGAGGATGGCGATAGGTCTGAGGACCACGAAGATGTCGATGCTAGGCCCATGGACATCGTCGCCTACAGCGTTCCAGCGACATCGGAAAGTGGGCACTTCGTTTCCGGGAATGTCGCTTCCAGCGCCCCGATAAGCCAGGCGATTGTTACATCAAGTGCTCGTGGTCGGGACATGCACTCGATAAAGCGAGGTGCATCGTCCTCTCGGGCATCGAGAGCATGTCATGCACAGCCCCCGTCCGAACCGACCACATCGGATGAGGAGGACCAGGACGGGTCGCGAGAGGATAGCGAATCCTCTCAGGCGCGCGAAGATACCGATGCGCGTCCCAATGAAGCGATCCCGGTCAGGCATCCAGCGACGGCGAAGGGTGGGCAATGCAGCTCCGGGAACGTCGAGAAGAGGCCTACGATAGGCCAGGAGGTTGCAACACCCTCTCGGCGTGCGAGGAGCCCCAAACCGAACTTGAAGGCGCGTGCGATGTGTCCCTTTGACAGCATCACTGCCCCGAATTTCCATGGAGAAGACGATCCATATTCCGTAGGGAATGCAGCGGAAGTGCGCGAACAGTACAAGGTGGTGCGGAGGGACGACGGACCTAGCGCGACTCTCGCCGATATCTCCGACGAGAGGTTAAGTATCAGACAATACCTCGCGGGGGGCGCTAGGCCGAGGTACAGTAACCCGGACAGAGAAGCCAGGGCGCGGGAATTGGAGGAAATGCGCATTCGCGAAATAGAGCGCATTCGTCTCGACGTGGACGAAAAGTACGCGGCGTCCATCCAAACCGACATACCTCCAGTGAGGCGAACCCGAACCCCTTTGTGGATTCTCATGAACAATGGTTTGCTGTCTGAAGAGGAGCGTCGCAGCATATCGTCCGAGAATCATCTACTTCAGATGATGCAGGACGTTGTGGCGCAAGGGCAGTGGCGTTTTACGTCTGCTATCGGGCAAGCGTTCTGCACGCAAGCCATCTCCACCGACGAGCTAAATGAGTGCAAGCCTATCGTGGAGCTGGCGCAGTTTCCGTGGAGCGAGAAGCTGAGAATTCGGTGGGTGGCTACTGTGAGGGAGACGTGGCTATTTCTTCAACGAGAGAAGGAGGCGGAAGAATGGGAGGTCTCGGGAAGAGCTAGGGCCGCCAGGATCCAACAAGACCGCGAGGCGGAACTGGTCTCCCGAATTGCCTCCTACGACAAGGAGCGGTCTGTGGAATGGGAGGCCTTGGTGTGGGACTACAATCTCCTGTTCCACTTCTGCGCCGATAACCCCTTCATTCGCGAGCTCTTGCCGCCCATGCCATGGAAACACAACTCCGAAGAGGCGAGAGTGGTGTTATCGATCTTGAAGGCAGCAAGTATCGATCCCATGCGTCCTCCACGAGAAGCGAGGCTCCTGAAGTGCTGGTTTATCGCCAACGGTTTCAGTAACCGGTTTGTCCCCCCTCTATTATCGTCATCTCTTTTACCAGCTATTTTAGGGCTTCAATGCTATCGGACTCTCGTTCCAGTTCAGAGTTTTTTGTCGTTTTAACAACTACTAGATTGGAGGTATCGCTTATGAGTTATCGGCTGACTGTTGTTTGAATTGCAGTGGAACAAATATGTGCCATCCCCACGCGCGAATGACGCCGCTGATGATTGATAGGAACTCCGATAACGCACATTCGCCTTGGGATGGCGCATTATTTCTGTACGAGAAGCTAGGGAGGTTTCTCTTCGGGCATGTGGAGTACGCGGATGAAGATCCGGAGGTGGTAGAACTCCATCAGATGCTCGTTAACGAAGCGCGTGAATGCGGCAGAGCTCTAATACAGTTCACCCATCACGTAAGAGCGCGGACAGTCATCGACATGGCCTGTAGACACGAGGTCCAGTTTGAGCTGAGGTGGTGTCAAACCGATCTGGCGTCGTACATGCCATGGGAGCTTCTCGAAGAGCAATGCCTGTTTCGGGAAGACATCGACTTACTATATGTCGGCAGTGGATCGAGTAAGCCGTCCGCCACATCGTTTACGATCTTCACTTACAATTTTATGCATATCGTGTGTGAGTACTTATGTTTATCCAATGTCACGTGTGTACAGATATGGTAGGTGGTCACCTTATCGGAGTCCATGACGGGCCCGAGATGCAGGCTTGTCTCACGGCGATAACAAGTTTCTGCCGGAAGCAATGCGCAGCATCGGTGTCACGTATTCGATCCGAAGACGTCACGGAGGGTTCTTCTCGGAATACTCGAGACATCGAGGGTGCCCAGGCTCTTATCGCCGTCCACGAGGGAACTCCGATTGGGCTCGGAGAGCGACGAGAACCTGCTCAAAGAAGGGAGCACGTAGAGAAGGTCTCTCTCCCGCCGCATATCGTGGTGGAGGACGTCGCCGATAAGAAAGATGAGAGTCCTTCAGAAGCTGCATTTCGGGAGGGGGAGGAGACGATGGACGTTGACTCCGAGAGGGAGGAGATCTTGGGTAAGGAAGGAGATGCCAGTATCCCCGACCCCGGGTTCGATGTCGTCCCGAATTTAAGCCGTGGGAGCGAGGAGCGAGAAGCCGATGTCACACCTGACAACGCCGAGGTCAGCCAGGAAGCTGGTCACCTAGCTGACCGGCGCACTACATCTGCAGGCGATATGTCAGGCGTCCCTTCTTACATGGTCCCGGTTCCTATCGAAGCCGATAAGGAATGTCGGGCTAAGGAAAACAACGATCCGCCTATCGTTGAGAGGGATTCGCAGCCATCGGAGCCTATTGTGTCTGAAGAAGAAGCGGCAATGCCTTCGGAGCCTACCGTACCTGAAGAAGGAGCGGCAACGCCATCGGAGCCCCATGTGGCGGACGACGGGGACGAAACGCCTCTCGGATGGACCCAGGTAATGGCTGACCTCACGCTTGGAGATGGGTTGCTAAACCTACACGGGAACGGAACCCCCGAGGACTTACGATCATTACACGGGGTAAGAACACAACGAGCCGTGAAGGTTGCCGAGGGAATAAATAGACAAAACCGTCCTTTTAACCTATCGCGATATCCGCCTATGTATGCTATGTTCTTTGCTTCCCCTCGAATCCGTGTCATAGAGACTACGCCCCTAACGACTATAGATTCTGTGTTTTTGTAGGACGGGTTATCGGAACAATGGAGAGAGCGAACTCTAGCGCAAGTCATCGAGGGCGTGATGGAGAAGAGGGAGTCCATTGTGTATCATCCAGGACTTCTGGAATCGCTCGCGAAACGCGTCCCTGATAACCCACCCCCGTATCAGTGTATGTTGCCCGAGAACCGCCACATCTGCACGTCTCGGATGCCCGACTGGAATAGAGAGCCCACTCTATGCTTCGAGGCTGCAAGTCACTCTCCGGAGCTGGTCGAGCAAAGTTTGGGTCTTATCGTCGAGCTTCTGAAGCACAGGTTTAGTTTTTTTACTCTTATCGTCCGATACTTTCCGATTTGCGACCTCAAGTATAGTTCGTGTTCGATATCTTGTGAACGATAACCCCTTAATACGATATGACTTGTACTGTACAAATGCACGTATCGTTTGCTAACTCACAGTGTCATTTCTGTCCCGCAGACCCCCTGGCAAGAAACTCGATGACATTGTAGACGATATGCTCGTCTTCGGCCCGGACAAGAGGAAAGCTGTGACCATATCGCTCAATCGTGCCGACTGGGGCTGCATTCTCCAGGACGGGCGAGAGCTCGACGGCTCTCTTATGGACTTCCTACTCCGGCATATCGTATACCGCGCTGACCCGGAGGTACGACGGCACTACGCGTTGACTCACAACTGGATGTCTAATTGCATGCAGTCGAAAATCGATGACGCAAGCACATGGGACGAAGTCGTGTATTACATCTATCGTACCGTGCGTACCGTATCTCGACTCGAGGACACACTAGTGGTGCCCTACCAGAACATGGGTCACTGGAGCATATTTGTCGTGGAGGACTCCCAGACGATACAATTCGACACGTTGAATATGCACCGGGACGAGCGAGCGGGCAACTTCGCGTTTGTGTTGCACATGGCGTGGGCGATGGCGAGGGGTGTTTCGCCTAAGTCGGCCATGTGGAGGAAGTGGCAAGGACGGAAGGTGAAGAGGTTGCCGATTCCAAAGCAAGCGTTGTCGTGGGAGTGCGGTTACGTGTCGTGCTTGGCATTCTGGCAGTACCTCGTCATACGTGGGAGTAGTCCATCCGCCGATCCGGATTTGCTGCAGAACCACAAATGGCAGGACTGGGCGGGGTCAAAAGCGCGACTGTGGTTAGTTCAGGCGTTCTATCTCGAGCTTATTTCCCCGCCCAATGGGTTTTCTAAGCCTACAGTTGATGTCTGGAGTCCTGTACAGGCATATGTTCTCGCCAGCGAGAACATGGAGGGCGATGATGAAACCATGGAGGTGAGCCCGGAAACAGGAAGGAGGAATACGACGAGGGCTGCTATCGACTTGGGTATCGAGAAGACGATAGCATTGCAGCTCAAGGGATGTCGTGTGAGGCAGCCTCTCGGCGAAGCACCTAGGGAAGGGGTGAAGAAGCCGGGCACGAAGAGAAAGCCGAAGAAGAAGTAGGCTCAGAGCTTCTTCTTCTTGTATTTTACATGTACGATAGGTTAGGCTCAGAGTTAGCGGTAGGACGATAGGTGTGTATACATTCATTTTCCGATCAAATACCGGACAAATCTGTACTGTACATTCCAAAATGTACAAGAATGTGTTGGTAATGAAATGATCTCCCGTTGTCTATCTATCCTGGCTATCGTTTATCTATGCATAATAATGTGTATTTGTCCTACCAATCCTGTTTGTATCCTATCGAGGACTATACCTCCCGCGATAAGAACTATAGGAGCGAGCGCAGTATACCTCTTCCGATAAGATGAACATATGTAGGAGAGGACGATGGACCACAATATGGCAACCCGATAACGCGGTGGCGTTATCGGATGTCTAAATTAAGAATATAGCCTATTGGCTATGCTTACTGCGTAAGGTTCTCGGGAGCACGAGCCGAGGAATGTCGGTAACCTCGCGAATCTAAGAAATCGCGCAGCCTTTGAAGCCTCATTCCGAGCCCGTCTCGGTTACAAGGGAGGGAATGAGCAATCTGCAGCAGTGGATGAAGCATGCCGGCATCAATATCTGCCTCGATTCTGGACAATGTCCCATCCATACTTCGTAACCCGGCGTCCAAGTGCCGCGCCAGTATCGGTTGCCGATACGCCTTATCGAGGAGCTTCAAAATGAGTTGGTGCATGCGGTCGAAGTCATCTGACCACACACTTCCCAGTTCTCGTGTTGGCGATGTCTCGAAACATACATCTCGGTCACATGATCTTGAAGGCAACATATCGTTGGCGTCGATATCGAGAACAGGCCGTAGGATTTCCGATCTCTGGTCGTTGGAGAGCAGGAGATTGGTCATACCTCCTTGGGCCGTGCCGCGTAGAGAGCCGAGGTATCGGGCAATCTTGCCCGAGGCGAGGTCGGGTCTCGTTAACTCGAGTACTTTAACTTGATGCTTGCAGATGTTCCCTTTCTGGGAATACACACACTCGCAGACGGCCCACTCCGTGCAGGGATTGTATACAGCGTACGCAATGTGACCTCGTTTCGAAGACCTAACCAAAGCCGGTCCTCCAATATACATTGGCAATACGACGTTCTCGTTTGGGATAGAATTGGCTTGAATAATGGAGTTTACCATAATCTGCCTCAGCTTCTTGTTCTTCACGAACCCGTTCTGTTTACTCCAGTCGGTGTAGTCATATTTCTCAATGACATTCCCAGTGAGCTCATAGATAAGCCAGTCCATCCGTCGGCCGATAAGCTTCCTTTTCGACTGTCGCAAGACGGATTTCATGTTCGAATGGAATGACTCTATCGCAGCTGTGGTATCCTGGCCCGCATGAGGGATCTTTCTGTCTCCCACTACCCACATATGGATTTTCGGCATCCATTCCTTGTCAAAATACTTCCAGTACTCCTTTGCATCTGGAATGCGTGCCTTTGCCTCCATATAGACGTGTTGAACCCACTCTAACAACGTCCAGATCCTCGTAGGAGGTCCTCTCGTAGCAGGGTCATCGCAATCACTTGGTGTCTCCGACATGTACATAAGATCCCCTACAGTACGCAATGCAGCAGCTCTCGTCTCCATGTCTTTCAACTTCGCACAAGCGTTCTTTTGCCAGGCTCGACGCACGTGCCACAAGCATAGGAACAGAAACGACCGAGGCCAAACTTCCCTGCGATAAGTAAAAACACGATAACCCATCAGATAACCCGGCACGATACGAGAAAGCCGGAACGCCGATATGTCGGATCATCCCGACCTGAACCTGACGTACAAAAGGCAAGATATGAAACCAGAGGGGGTATTCTGCGAGTCTCTATAGTTTCTTACCGGAGTGAGTTGATCTCGTTATCGGCGTCGTCGAGTACGAATGCTGTAGGTCTCCATCTTGGGTTGATTTGCTCTAGCTTCTCTTTTAGAGCGTGCATCCAAGGCACTAGATCACTTTGTTTTGATCTCGCGGTGATTATAAAGGCGACGGGCACGCCATTCCTCCAGTCGTCGAACACCATCATCGTGAATAGAGGGTACTGTAAACAATAGGAAATATTAGTACTAGAAGATACGAATCGATGTTGCACAAGTTTGTAGATCGGATGAGTAGACACATTCAGAGCGAGTCGTAAAGGCACATACCTTCTTGTTGTTTGTAGCGAAGGTCCCGTCTATCGCAATAATGCTATCGTGCCCATAGTTGAGCATCATCCGCAGCTGAAAAGGGGTCTGAATCCCTATCACGAAGGGCACGTTGTCAGAGTTCAGGACCCCTTCTATCTTAGTCCCCGGATCCTGGTAGTAGAATACCATCTCTCGATTCTCTCGTACCCACATTCTAACACTCTCGGCATCATTATGGTGCTTCATGTAGAGTTCTTGCGCACGGACGCCACAAATGTTCCGAATATCCTCCATGCTCAGGAAACAATCCCGAGAAGGTGTGAGCGTGCCCTCATCGCGTCCTTTGAGTACCAACCTCTGATGCTTTAGTTTAATCGATTCCATAGGAACGAGCTCGTCGTACTGCCGTAGAACCCAATCTCTAACCTCCTCCGATATGCACTTTCGGAATCTGAGTCTCCCCCTGGTGATGTTTACCTTATCGTGAACGATATTGCCCTCTCTATCAACGTGATCTTTGCAGAAGTACCCTATCTCGGCGATAGATGGTAGAAAGTAGTACCTCTTTACATAGAATCTACATTGGCAGCCCACCTTCATAGACCCTCCCTCCTTCGCGTCAGTAGCACGAGGGCCTTTCTGACCACGTCCTGAGTATATCTGTTTTCCTTTCCGATTGTATCGTCGTGCTGTGGGTGCCATATCGGGAGTGATATCGTCGATCTTGTCTCTATTGTCTTGGGGACCGTATTGACAACGCCATCTGCAACGACAGCCGAGAACTTTTTGTGATGGATACAGTGCGCAGTAGACGATATGACAGTAATCCTCGTAACAGCAATGACCATCTTACCGTTGAAGCTCGATGGGGCAGTTCCAGCGATAGTGGGTCTTATCTCCCACGTTCGTGGGGTCGAATTTATCCCGCACGAATGTGGTCTCGACGTCCTTTCGGCATGATTGCTCACCGTTCACGAAATCCATTACTCTATCCCATGGAATGTAGGCGATAAGCTTCGATTGCTTTCCCTCACCGGGGTCATGATCAGGAAGACCATGGAGGTCATCAACAGCGGACTTCGTCTCCCTCTCGGCCTCAAAATTCCACCTCAGATCTTTCCAAGTTAGCAAACCAGGTGGAGGCTTATGTAATGCATCACGCATCCTAAGAACCTTGTGACCATGCTTCATGAGGTACCGAGCGTGCGGGCCTTCTCGGATAGCTGTATCTAGATCTTGCACACCCTCCTCACGCACACCAGCAGGCTTCTTTCGACCCTGCCGCCTCCATCCTCTCGCTGCCACCCCGTTATCGGCTCCACTCCGAACTGGTACCTCACTTGCATCCACACCTGGGAAGACCGGCGGCAGGAGATTCAGATCCAGGAACTCCATTCCCGCTGCCTATCGGTGACACTCTACTCTCCCGCGAGCACAACAAATGGCGCCGCAATGAACACGGGCTGGGGAGACGTTGCAAGCCGAGTCCAACATAAATCATCTACATCATATCCGCTCCTCGGATTGCCCGGATGATACTGGCTTATCGGCGGCGGAGGGGGGTGGATGGGTCCCACCGGTACACGTGGGCGTGGATCCGTTCCTAGGCCGATAGCCGATATGGTGTTATCGGGTCTCGGGGTCTGCGCCGATAGCAGGGGCGGGCAGGCGCTTATCGGGATGGATCGGGCAGGGATCTCGGAAAGGGCGAGAGGCGCTGGAAGGAAAAGACGCGGACAAGGGGGCGGAAAGATGCTTTTGGGGGACGGCCGCGGGAGACGGAAAGAAGACCAAAACAGGGCCTGACAGCCCGAACACGGATTGAACCTAGTGAGCGGGGGCAAAGGCAGCAGAGAATCGGGACGAGCCCGATTTGGGTTGCGAGGGGACAACCACACAACTGATGAAGCACAAGACGCCGTGAGGGAGCTGGTTCTCTGGACGTCGGGCTAGGTGGCAGGGACGCACCCAATTGTGAAGGTACCTTATTGCGTTTCTAATTTTAATTGCGTTAGTGCCCAATTCCGTGCCGAAGTACCCAAAGGCGTGTAGTTTTTGAGCAAAACTTCAGAAGTCCCTGGAATGAAATCATTGAAAAACCAACTGTTGGAGAATTTCTTATTTTAGAATTCTATTTTCGGATTTGAATTCGTGGAAGAATTCTAAGACTAGTGAGATAAAAAAAAATTAGTTTATCAAAAAAATAAAATATTTTGCTAGTTTTTCGAGAGGGCCGAAAACAATCACATGTTTTGTGATCTTTAAAAAAAAAAAAAAAAAAACATAGTGCTAAACTTTGGGAGTAGATTTCAAAGGCAATGTTACTCGGATGTGAGTGACATTTATGCTTTTAGTTAGAGTTTCTGCCATTGACCTAATTTTAGCGTTAGTTGGCGTCTGTCGTGATTATCCACCAATGTATGTGATTTCATTGGAGGGATAGTGTTTTTTTAAACACCACGGTCAATCTCCGCTACTCCTTTAGTTTTAGACGTTAGAGGGGAACACTTTTTAGTGTTTCTCTTTGAATTGCAGGTTTTGCGACTTTGAGGCATCCACTGCAGGCGTGTGCCAGTGGCGCTGTCTCTTTCATTTTCCTGCTTCTATGTTGTTGGGGGAGAGGATCCGGTTTTGATTTCTGGATTTTTGTGCGGTACCTACCCCGTGTTGCGGGCTTGTTGCCGGTGTTTTCCGGTGGCCCCATTTCTTGTTGTTCCAGTTTGTGATAGGGTACCGTAGGGGTGAAGTCGGATTTATGGCCGGCAAGACCTTTCTATGTGGGGGGATGTGGTTGGACCTGTGGTAGCCGGAGGTGATGACCGGTGATCCACACAGTTTGGTGATTTTGCAGGTGTAGATTGCCCGTTCGTACCCTTACCCTTTAGATAGTACCCGTAGATAGATCCCGAGGTGGTTTTTGTTTATGGTGAGTACCCGGAGTCGGTATTACCGCTCTCACTCACCAAACCACTCGGAGAGTGCTTCCACCACAGACTTTGGGCCAGGGTCGGATACCGACGAGGCTTTTGAGCCTGTTTCGGCGTTGGATACCGACCGTAGGCTTCGGGTCTGGAGTGTGGGCACGTTTGACGACATGGAGGACGATCACCGTCATGTCGTGCGAGGCAAATTCTCGGGACGGGCTGGGGGCATCTCCCTACCCGATTGGCGTCTCCGATTCCAAACTTGGATGAAGGAGAAGCGCCAGCGGACGCCGTCGTTCAACGATTGGTACGCGTTCGAGCTTTTGCCCCAGCATTTGGAGTTGGAGGCACTTCAGACATATGGGAGGTGGACCACGCAACACGAGGCAGAGTTGCGCCCGGTTGAGGAGTATTGGCGCCAGCGTGTGGAGTTGGTCACTGCACTCAAGGAGAGTGCGGTTGCCCAACTCTCGACTTCCACCGAGGAGCCCATGGAGGAGGAGAGTTTCGTCGGTGAGGACTCCAAGGGCAAGGGTGTTGCCATTGTGGGCGAACGAGCTGGCATGAGGGCCATGTCTCGTTTGGCCGTAGCCACACGTGCGGCATTGGTGGCGGTTGGCAACCCGCCAGCCTTCGATCCTGTGCCGCAGTTCATGGCGCATCTGGAGGTGGAGTACGGGGGATTTCGGCGCGATCAGATGCACCGCATCCAGGACTTCCGCCGTGAGAAGGAAGACACGCCACGCACCATGTACACACGGTTGGCGCGGTTGGCGGCGGAGGCTGGTGATGTCTTCACGGAGCGCCAACTTGTGAAGATTTTTATCTCCAAGCTCGACAAGCGGATGGTAGAGTTGATCAGTTCGCATTTGCTCTTCCGGTACCACGGCAATGCGACCTTGGCTCAGGCGTTCGTCGAGGTGGAAGCGCTTGACCAGGCATTGGGTGTGAGCGAGGCCACAGACTTGGTTACGTCGCTCATGGATGCTCCGAAGCCCAAGAAGCTTGCTACGGCGACTGGTAGCTTGGCAGAAGCACAACCTGAAAAGGTTGTGCATTGTTGGGCTTGTGGAGAGGCCGGTCACACCAAGGAGGACCCCCATTGTCCGAAGAAGGAGGCAGTGGCCAAAAAGGCCAAGCCCAAGACCGAGGCGGCCAAGCTTACGGAGAAGACTGGGGGCAAGGGGAAGAAGCGTGTGACATGCTCTCACTGTGGCAAGCCTGGCCACAGTGATGAGAACTGCTTTTCTCTTCACCCGGAGAAGCGCCCACGATCTTCGGCTGTTGGATTGGATGCCGTGAAGTCACTTCAATCCGAATTGGCAGAGCTGAAGAAGCAGATGAGCGCGATGGCTTCTTTTGGGCAAGTGGTAGACACACGGCCTGTGGTGACGGGTCAGAGCTCATCTTCAGCCTAAGATCGCTACTTGTATGGCGCTTCAGGGGAGGTGGTGGCAGCGGTTGCCACTCGTGCTCAGACCATTACACAGGCCGTGGCACCCTCTTCCACTGTGCCGGGTAGTAGCGGTCGTTCACGCCATGCTGGTTTGCCGGACCACATTGGTCAGTCCCGGCTACCTCTGTCGTTCAGCATCACGGATGCGGATACTTCTACTGCCGCTCCCACTTCGATTCCAGTTCCACAGATTTCTTCCAGTTCTGGAGATGTTGCACACACCTTGGCGTATAAGGTGTTGCAATTGCCGGTGTTTGCTGGTGTGGACTTTCTCACACCGGATTTTCAACCATCCGGTGTATTCCACTTGGCGGGTAGTATGTTGGAAGGCAAGGTGCCCATTCCGTCGTTGGAGGTGTCACAGGCAGTGACCGCTCCACCCACTGAGGAGGATTTGGTGGCAATGCGGGCCAAGTTGGCGGCGGAGGCTATTTCCGCGTTTGAGGCCAGTGCCACTTCCACACCTGTGGAGCAGTCGTCCGGGGATCGGGCCTTGATCTTTGGAGTGGCCTATTTGTCTGACATTGCAGCCCGGTCGGCACGGGAGCGACGTAGTGTGCGTCCAGGGGTGGTACGTTTGGTGAATGATGACGGCGTCATGGTGGTTGGTCGTACGGACGGCAACCCCACTCGAGCTACCCCCCTTCGTGTTATGTTGGACTCTGGAGCTCAGCCTGTGATGATTGGCAAGCAGCTAGCCCAGGATTTGGGTCTAGGTGCTTCAGACCTCGAGCCTTGTCCATTCACGATTGTTACATCGGTTGGGGGCACGGAGAAGGCCATGGGCTACACCCGACATCCGTTGCAGTTGATGTTTGGGGTGGGATCTGGTCCGTTGTTCTCCCATGTCTCCCTTCAGTGTGCTGTTACTGGCGCTACCAACTACGATATTTTGGTGGGCCAGCAGGCACTATATCTACTTGGATTTGGGGTGGATAACTGGACGGAGGAGGCCTGGATTAGGCCAGGGTGGTCTGCCGGTGATGGCAGGAAGGAGCTCATCCCCGTAGTCTTCGCAGCTAGCGCGGTGACTTCGACGACAGACGCTATGTTTGGGTGTAGTGCTCTAGCATCAGACTTGCCGTGTGCTTCTTCACTTTTGGAGGAGACATATGCATTTATGTCTGTGGTGGAGGATTCACGCGAACACCCACCATTGGCGATCTCTGCCCGTCATTGCAAGGATCCGCTTCCGCCGTGGGGGACACCGTTGGAGCTCACTTGTCGTAGTGGACAGATCGTGGATGCTCTTGATGCTCCACTGCCTTTAGTGGACTCTTCCACTCCGTTGTTGGCTCGTACTATTCAGTGGCGACCAGCGGATGAGGGTATTACCCTTATGGAGTTATTTGCCGGTATCGGTACGGGGCTCGCGGCTGTGTTGGAGGCCGGGCTCAAGGTACGACGGTATATCCACGTGGATAGTGGCTTTGCAGCCAATCGTGCCGCTCACCATCACATTCAGCGTCTTCTAGCGTTGTATCCAGAACAGTTACCATCTTCTGCGATTCGAGGGTGTTTTGGCAAGTTGCCACGTGATGTGACATTGATCAGTGAGGATGATCTTCGCCGGTTAGGTCACGTGGACTTGGTGATTGCCGGATGGCCTTGCCAAGGCCGTTCACGGGCGGGAAGTGGACGTGGCTTGAATGATCCACGGTCGGGTCTCTTTGCGGATTTGCTCAGACTCGTCCAGTGGTGAATTACCCACCAATCGACACCACCAGGGTACATTTTTGAGTATGTACCCCCATTGGGGGATATATGGACGAAGGTGCGTGAGGATGGAGCGTACATCCATCACCTTCTTGGTCCCCCTACGCTTGTTGATGCCGCGGCGTTGGGATCTTACGCCCATCGGCCACGTTGGATTTGGACCAACATGGCATCATCTACGACGCTCACTTGTGCACTTGCTCAAGTGCAACGGCCCGTGCGCCGTGAGGTCGATGACATTTTAGACGACCACCGTGTTTCCACGGAGGTTCGAAGGATGATGAGCCACCATTGGCGGTGGTCAACCGCGTTGGTTTCACTCGGGGGGCATTTCCCACTTTGATGTGCTATCCAGGCTCTTTTGCCTTTAGGACACGCGGTCCGGGCATGGTTTGGGATTCTTCTTCCCAAACTTTCGAGGAGCCTTCTGCCGATGAGAGGGAGCGGGCGATGGGCTTTCTGACAGGCACCACCGCCGCACCGGATCTTTCTGAGGGCCAGCGCCGTTATTTGTTGGGTCAGGCCATTGACCTCAACACCCTTGTTTGGATATGTGGCCTCTGTTTCGCCGCTCAACGCCGTTCGAGTGACCATCCACGAGTGCTAGGGGCAGACTCTGATGGTCAGGGGGCAGCGGTGCCACATCTCACAGAGATCGAGGAAGCGGAGTTGCTTTTTCGTTAGAAGAGGCATGCAGCTGAGGAGCTTCGTGCTCAGCGTGTCTTTGCAGCCTTGGCAGAGGACTTTGGCCGTGAGGATGCTCGGGATATCTTTTCCCAGTTTTATCATCACGACACGGGATTTTCTGTAGATCCTGTGAGTGAGGGGTCTGGGGGCATTAATGCCCTCTCTGCTACCAAGTAGCAATCACCGGCCGTGCCGGTACGCGGTGAGTCTTCTACGGTGGAGAAGGAGACCACGGAGTTTGATGATTGGCCTCTGGATTTGGGGCCACATCTTACTTTTGCCGAGGCACGAAAGGTACGAGCGTTTATACGTTCGTATCGTAGTTGTTTTGCCTTTAGTCTCCATGATTTGGAGGGCTATAGAGGCAAACCGATTCACATTCAGTTGGAGGATGACCACCCGATCTTCCGACGACCGTACAAGCTCAGTTTCTCTGAGAAAGTTGGGGTTCAGACTCGTTGTCAGGAGTTGTTGGCCGCCAGTTTGATTGAGCTCTCCAACGGCGAGTACGCTTGTGCCATAGTGATGCCATCGAAGAAGGACATCTTTGGCAACTGGACGGAGAAGCGGATGTGTGGGGATTATAGGCCGGTCAATCGTAAGACCAAGTCGGATCGGTATCTCATGCCCACGCCAGAGGAGTTGTTTGATGCGGTGGGACACGCCAGAGTATTTAGTACTCTAGATTTGCGGTCTGGTTACCACCAGTTACCATTGATGGTGGAAGACCGGGTGAAGACCGCGTTCTGGGGAGTTGATCTGGATGGGAGAGATCAGCTCTACCATTGGAAGTTTCTCCCATTTGGCCTCAACAACGGACCCGCTGAGTTTCAGAGGGTGATGGACCGGGTCTTGACCGGTTTACCGTTTGCCCGATGCTACATTGATGATGTTATCATTTTTAGTAGCAGCCCACAAGAGCATGTGAGGCATCTTTAGGCGGTGTTCGAGAGGCTACGGCAGTGGGGATTGTGCTTGCACCATGGCAAATGCAAATTCTTCCATGACCGGTTGCCATACTTCGGACATATGATTGTTCCAGGAGGTCTTGGCGTGCAGCTGGCAAAGGTTGACGCGCTGCAGAAGATCCCAGCTCCAATCGACGTATCACGGCTCAGAGCTTTTCTTGGCGTGGCGAATTACTATCGCCGGTTTGTCAAGAACTTCAGCTTGATTGCGAAGCCGTTGACTATACTCACGGGGAAGGATCAGCCATGGACTTGGGAACGGGAGCAGCAGCAGGCGTTTGCTACTTTGAAGCTGAAGCTCGGTTCAGCGCCTGTACTGCGGCGTCCAGATGCTACACGGCCTTTCCACTTGCACACGGATTGGAGTGCGGTAGGATTGGGAGCCGTGTTGATTCAAAAGGATGATGAGGGACGGGAGTACGTTGTGGCGCTTGCTTCTAGGAGCAACAACAACGCGGAGTCCAACTATTCGTCCTATGAGGGGGAGGCCTTGGCCGCGGTTTGGGCCATAGCTCATTTTAGGCCCTACTTGTATGGGCAACGTTTTACCTTGGTGACCGACCACCAGCCTTTGAAGTGGCTTATGGAGTCTGACAAGCTTACTGGCAAGGTTGCCAGGTGGGCTTTGTTGCTCCGGGAATATGATTTTGAGGTTGTACACCGAGCGGGCATCACGAACTTGGATGCGGATGGTCTATCTCGCAATCCAAGTCCATCGGAGGAGGATTTGACTGGTGTCAGGTGGCATGGGGACTGTGACAGGGAGTCAGTCCCGAGGTGGGATGCAGCAGCCTATCTCACATTGATGTCTGGATCCACATCGACGTTGCCTGATATGGCAACGGATGAGGAACCATACATGGCCTAGGTTGTTAGCGACGTGTGGGAAGACGTTCCAGTCTTGCACAAGCTGCAACATGGCACACTTCCGTCCGCTCTTTCGGCCATGGAGCGCGATCGAGTTGGGCATCGGATAAGGAGGTTCTGTTGGGAGAACGGCCTTTTATTTCGGTTGTGGCCGAATGGAACTAGGCGCATAGTTCCCAGACCGGATCAGAGGGCTTCGTTGGTACGGCAGGTACACGAAGACCTTGGTCATTTTGGCGTGCGGCGGACTCATTCGATGTTGCGCAGCCAATATTGGTGGATCGGCATGTATCAGCAGATGGCCACGTACGTTTCACGGTGTAAAGTCTGTGATCGGGTCAGATCCAGCTTCAACACATTGTCACCACAGTTGCAGCCTTTGCCCATCATGGGTTTGGGCTACCGTTGGTCTATGGATTTTGCTGGGCCACTTGTTGTCACCCCACATGTAGCCAAGTACGTATTGGTGATGGTGGAGCACTTCAGCAAGTGGATTGAGCTTGTGGCATTACCACAGAACTCCTCGGAGTTGACGGCCATGGCATTCCTTGACCGGGTGCTCGCTCGTTTTGGAGCCCCAACTGAGGTGTTGACTGACCAAGGGCGTGAGTTCCTTGGTGCTTTCGAGGCTTTGTGCACCAAGGCTTTGATTGACCACCGTACCACTTCTAGGGATCATCCGGAAGCGGACGGTTTGGCGGAGCGTGTGGTTCAGACCGTCAAGTGTGGACTACGGAAGTATGGATTACTTCAGGGTGGCCACCGTGATTGGGATCTGATGATACCATGGATCGCCATGGGATACCGGTTTAGCCGGCAGGCCTCTTTGGCCGCTTTCAGTCCGTATCAGTTGTTGTACGGACGGGAGCCGATTCTACCCAGTTCTGTATGGGAGAAGTTGGCCCCAGTTGTTGACTTGGATGATCCAGAGGTCTGGATCCAGTGTCTGCGTGATCGGGCGGAGTTCTTCAAGCGAGCCATGCCAATGGCCATGGAGAATTTATCTATCGCTCAGCATCGCGACACGTTACGGTACGCTCGCATTCGCAGCGGCGCTTACCGACCTCAGTTGCGGCGTTTCTCCACTGGAGATTACGTTTATTTGCAGCGTGAGGCACCTACGACGTTGGACGTCAAGGCCGGGCGCACCATTCTTCGTGTGAAGGATGTGTTGCCTAGTGGCATCTTGTTGCTGGAAGGCAAAGATGGCCGGGAGTGTCGGGAGCACTCCAAAAACTGCGCGCCCTACCATTTGCCCATTGATGGCTCCGTGCATCCTGACTTGGCCGTTGTGCCACAAGGTCTTCCGTGTTTTGTGTGTGGTGAGAAGAAGGGTGCGGCTATCATGTTGCTTTGTGACCATTGCCAGCGTGGTTGGCATATGGCTTGCCTGACACCGCCTCTTTCTACTCTACCGTCCGGGGATTGGACTTGCCCTTGTTGTCGGAGGTCTTCGAGTCACGTTTCACCCGATGAAACAACTTGAATTCCTCGTAGACTTGTCATTGTATGGTGCGTTGCCATCCAGTTGGAGTTCCTGGTTTCGGTTCAGGGATAGGCAACGTGGAGATTGACCAAGGGATTGGCAACAAAATTGCCTAAGGCGATTAAAGATGGGGCTCACATTGCACCCGGCCTACCATCTCTTTGTTACTTCTTCATATGCTTATTGATTCGACGACGGGCGACATCTTCGGCTGGATGCGTACAATTGTTGCAGCGACATCACCGTGGCGTTTAGTCTTATTAGTGTTGTTTAGTCCTAGCTGGATAGAGGGTCTCTTTATCCGCTAGGGGGGGCACTTGAGGGTGTATTACGTATACTTGTTTTAGTGGATGTTTGTCGTTTATTTGATGTTGGTTAGGACTCTCGATCTGTTGTGGTTATCGATCTTTCTTTACACGACATAGTGTACTGCTTGAATTTGAGGCTTCACGCGCTGCGTGTGAAGCTTCTTACGTGCGGCGCAAGATAGACACGACGAGTGGAAGGCAAATTGGAACATTGCGATCTATTGAGAGAAAAAAAGTAGGCTGAAATTGGGTGGAAGTACATGGTTTAGGGTTGTATTTTGCACGAGTTTTCTTCTATTTCTGGTGCCGTAATCATAACGACTGCTCCCTATATCCATGCAAGGCGGTCATGGTGGACAACAAGATCAGGCTGGAAGATGTCCATGGCGTAGTGAACAATGGACTCGCCGACCTGCTCTTGCCTTGCATGTGTTGGATTCTGCGGAGGAGCTTCAATCGTGGGCATCGGCAAAAGGGGCGATGAGATCACACTTAAGGAGAATTATGGGGCTTCTTGATCGTGACTATTTCCACCGAGTACTCACATTAATCATGACACTTCCACCCCACGAGAGCTGCAGACCTCTTCCATAGACAAGTTGCGTTTCTCTTGGGGTGGATTGCTCGCCGCGATGAAAGAAGCGACAATGGGTTCACCGAGTCCATCAATGTCAGCCTCAGAGAGCAAATCTACCCGGATGTCTGAGGAGGAATTGTTTGCTGCGATGGCACATGCGCTTTTCTCCGGAGCGTGGCTGCTGGAATCCAAAATTTTACAATAAATTGTGATTTTCATGCGTCTTTTGGACAATGCCAATTTTGGACTAGTTTTGGAGTGAAATTGGCCGTCATCTTTTAGGGGTTAACCCCTAAAGGACATGGGCAGGGAGAATTGGCCCCCTCACTCGTCCTCCCATGGATGGAAGTGAGGGATGATGGCTGCGTTTTCTCATCTCAACCTTAACCCATGAGCCTCTAACCATGGTTAAGTCCGGTCAAACCCCCTAGTGGAGCATGTGAGGTAGGTGGACATGGTCTCCCTTGTCTTTTAGTGAAGCACTTAATATGGGGCGCCACTTTATTCATCCTCTCCACATGATGGACCTAATTTTAAATACAGTCTTGAAAAATGGACACGTGTCATTACTTGGAGAACTACCCTTTCCATATTTGCAAGAAAAATGTAGTGGACATAATTTGAAATCAAAATAAGACCCTATCCCTTTATTTCCCACTTGCACATTTCAAATTGATAGTACCATCAAATATTCCGTAATTAGAAAATATTTTACAAACCAATCAACAACAAGGATGGATTAGGGTTTAGAATGCAAAGCCATATCCTTAGAAACACACTAGTTGTATT
Source organism: Bryoerythrophyllum caledonicum (assembly GCA_963971425.1). Lineage (NCBI taxonomy): Eukaryota > Viridiplantae > Streptophyta > Bryopsida > Pottiales > Pottiaceae > Bryoerythrophyllum > Bryoerythrophyllum caledonicum. The sequence continues at coordinate 10,929,090 of OZ020526.1, read as the reverse complement.
CTCATTTGGGAATTGCAATGTTGAGTGCAAAGTGACCATTTTATGAGGTATGTATTTTTCTCTTGATTTTTTTTAATTTTTTTAAATTTTTGATCTTATGTTTAACATATACATTCAATTATTAACAAATTCTTGTGAATTCCATGTTATTTTAAACATTCATTTTCATTTCATGTTCTTTAATGTAAGAGATGTTAGAAGCATTGCATTTATTGAATTTCAGTGATAATATTAAGAAGACAATCCCCATTCATGATGGGTATTGTTGATGATAGCTCCCTCTACATGTATGTGATGGGTATTTTTGGGCTATCCCTTCTCTCTTTTCAAACAGGGATTGTTCTTTATCACAAAGGGGTCATCGCGATGGTTATTGTCCATGATTATATAATTTTGTTTTAGTGATGGGTATTGTCGATGATAGCTCCCTCTACATGTATGTGATGGGTATTTTTGGACTACCCCTTATCTCTGCTCAAACAGGGATAGTTCCTTGTCACAAAGGGGTCATCGCGATGGTTATTGTCCATGATTATATAATTTTGTTTTAGTGATGGGTATTGTCGGCAAAAATCTTAAGCCAAATATATGATGGCTATTGCCAATGATAGCTTCCTCTAGATGTGTGCGATGGGTACCATTGGCCTCCTCCTTCTCTCTTCTCAACCAAGGGATAGTTTCTTGTCACAAAAGGATCATCGCGATGGTTATTTTCCACGATTATATAATTTTCTTTTAGCGATGGATATTGCATGGTTGGGCCAATCTTTTCATCTTAGTCGAAGGTTTAGGTCTGCTCGTACAAGACATATCATGATAGGTATTGCCCGTGATGTTTTAGTGTTCAGTTATGATGGATACTGTTTGCTTCGATCTTGTATCCTTCATGTGACCAAAGATATTTTCTTCTCCCGTATGAGATACCGTGATTGTCATTCCTCATGATCTTGTGTACAACCATACCGAGATGGTTATTGTAGATGATAGCTCACTTTCCTTACATGTGATGGATATTATGAGTTAGAGTCATGTATACTCTCTAATCATACCCATTTGCACTAACCAAGGTTGTTCGTCGTTCCAAAAAGAGTATAATAGACCATACAATTTATTCTTTTTTGAATTGTAATGATATAAATTCAAACCTATTTGTGATTGAAGTCATTCCTTTCAACTATTGATAGATGTTATGTCTTTGAACAACATTGTTATAGATATTGCCATTAAATTCTTTGTCCAAACACTTGCATGATGCGTTTTTTGATAGTAATGTTGTGCATTTCTTGAAATTTAGACTAATACATCCAATTTGGTTGAATTTATTCTTCATGTATATAGGGGACAATATGGGGAACAAAAAGAAGACGGTCAATGTCCAAACCCCTCCAATAGGGCCAATTCTTTTCCAAGCTATTGCTTGGAATGGTGGAGAGAGGCATGGGTTCGGATACACAACAAGTGTATTGAAGGCATACATTCCTTACGATAGGGTAGGCGACTTCATTAATGGATAAACCATGGAGGATGGGACACCAATGGATTGGATTATTTATGACACCAAAAAGGGAGAAGAAAAGAAGAGGGTTCAGGTGGATTCTTTCATTACCCATGTTTATTATAATTGTGCATTTGGTCTAGACGACCATATGAATGATTCTCATCATCCACATTCCAAGAAACGTGGATGCATTGCTAGGTTTTCTGTGAAGCAATTGCGTTTATATCCAGATGTGATAGAGTTGGCATACTATCATGTTGACCACACAAGGGAAGATGGGACACCAGCTCATGGAGTAGAAGATCCGCACTCAATGGGAAGAAAAACTATATATCATCCAAGAATGTCAAAGGAGCTCAAGAAGTGGATCATCCATCGTCTCAGTGAAGGATTTACATCGAAGCAAGTTTATGAAGAGCACAAGCGCAATTGGATTGAGAGGAAGAAGGCAAAATCAAGAAACTACGTGATGATTTTGTAGAGCTTCGAGATATTGCGTATTATGAGAAAATGATGAAGATGGGGGTGTGGCGTCGAGATCCAAATGACTTTGAGAGTGTTAAGATGTGGGTAAATGAAGAACCCAAAAATGTCTTCATGTGGCATGAGAAGGACGATGTCAGAGACTTACCATTTATTTTGGGTATCCAAACTCCTTGGCAGAAGGAAATGATGCTCAAATTTGGTCACAATGGAGCCATAGCAATGGATGCTATTTTTGGTACAAACTTGCCCAAATATCCTTTATTTTCTTTGCTTGTCTTTAATGATTGGAGGAACGGTATACCTGTGGCTTGGATCCTCACCAGCCGCCAAAAAGAAGAGGACCTTGTGATGTGGTTGGAACCTGTGAGGAGACACCTAGAAAAAGACATGCCGGATTTTCTATCATCATGTTTTATAGTTGATGACGCTGACTATCAGTGGAGTGCATTGAAGCGAGCTCGGCCTGAGGTTGAAGTCCCTATCTATCTTTGTTGTTTCCATGTTCTAAAGAATTGGAAAAATCATATTTGGACCAACGTACCCAACCTTGGTACCTTGAGAGCCCTTGTGTACAAAATATTGCATTCTTTTTTGTGTACTTCTATAAACTACAAGGAGTCCGAGAAGGATTTTTTGGCCAGGGCGCGAAAAATGAGTGAAGAAATGTTTCAATTCTTATACATTCCACAGTTTGAGAACTATTTCAAAAAGTATTACGATCATCAAGGTAAGAAGATTACAATCTAATACTTTATTCCTCATTTATTTTTGTATTAGGATGAAATACTACGTGTGATTAATTGTTTAAGACTTATTTTTTATGTATATGCTTATCTCTTATGTTATACCTTGTAATCATTATGCTTTGTGGCAATAGCATTCATACGACTTTAATTTTTTTATTTGCTCCAGAGATGTACATTGTAGGCCATCGGCGAAATCCGCATTCAAACCAAGACACTCAAGCTAGCATTGAATCATATCATGGAGCTTTGAAGCGTTGGATGAAGATTGACAACCATCAACTCCGTGGAAGAAGAGTGGATTCACTTGCTTGGCGTCTGACTAGTCCTGTTAATACACATTACATGTATGTGGAGGATAGAAAACTCCACGGATTTGTGCTAAACAAATTTGTGGAGAAGGTTGTCAAAGAAGGAATTACAAAAGCAAAAACAATTCCTATCGAGCACATCCGTTCTCATCCTTGTAAAGATCAAGGATTGCAAGTTCACTCTCAAAATATAGAAGATTGTTGGTATGATATTCCAGATCCTTATACGCAATATGCTTCATGCTCTTGTGAGTGGGCAATTCGTGGGAATTTTTGTAAACACTAGCTCGCTTTGATTAAGTCGACGACAGACATATCTTGGATGATCATGTTGGAGTTTCTAGGCACCTACTATGGTTCTCTACGTGGAAGATTGGAAGCAATGTTCGAGCACGTTGTTCTACTTGACCCTTTTGAAGACTTTGATGTTGATACCGGTGAAGAGCACAAAGATGTTGATGATGATAACTGTGACGACCATGGTGGTGGAATTTACATAAAGGATGGAAATGATGCTCAAGGTAGTGAAGAACTAGCTTCATCTTCAATAGCTCCAACACATGCCCAAAATCATCAAATAATTGATGGATCTTTGGAAATTATTGACAAACTACTGTGGGAGGCTAAAGAAGAAGCCATTGGAGGAGGGTTGAAGTTAGTTCAACACATGCAAGTCATGCAAGCCAGGGTATTGACGGATGTAAGGTGCATCCGGGCTTTACAAAATACAAATAGTCTACATCCTCAAACTAGCTTTCAAGTAGTGGAGGACGGATTTGGCACGTCAATTGTGAGGACTCCGAATTTTCGAGAGAAGGTAATGAGTGCGATGGGCAAGAGGAAACGTAGTGCTCTATGAGCCACACGTGAGGGAAAGTGATTACTTGTTTGTAGTTGTCTTTTTTGGCTTATGGATTTTTTGTGTTCTATGTTTATTCATCCGTTGTCCAATATTTCAATCAATAGTCATGGTTCTGTTAATACATATATATATATATATATATATATATATATATGTTTGCAAAGCCATTATGGAGCATACTTAATGTCTATGGTAATTATTATGCACCATATAATATGATATACAAAAAAATTAGGAGAATAGGAAGTTTATTCGATGTTTAAAAAAAATGATATTATAAAGGATTTATTAAGGCTATTAGTTTTTTCTCTCCATGTATTTTGTTTGTTTCTTATTCTTAACCACAAATTTTTAAATTTTTTTTACTCATATCGTTTACGTTTCTCCATTTTTTATTATACATAGGCATTTGGATTTTATTCGATATTTTCAAAATTTATCATCACAATTCGTAAAATTTATAATGAAACATAATACTAGTACTGTATATATCGCATGTGTATGGTATAATTGTAAATATAAGTACCTTGTGATATGAATATGAACCGACGATGGCTATTTTCCAAGTCCCCATTGATAACTAGTGATAATTACATCCAAGAATGTGGCTGTGGCGATGGGTATTCTTCGTGATATTTCAAGATGATACCTTATTATGGGTAGTGAAATGTGGCGATAGGAATTGTCTATGACCCCATAGAAGACGAGAGATACTTGCATCCAAAGATGTAGCAATGGCGATGGGTATTGTCTGTGATATTTCAAGATGATACTTGACAATGGGTATTGAAATTTGGCGATGGGAATTATGTGAATTCCTATTGAAGACCAGTGATACTTGCATCGAAAGATGTGGCCATGGCGATGGGTATTGTCCATGATATTTCAAGATGATACTTCACGATGGGTATTGAAATGTGGCGATGAGAATTATCTAAGTCCCCGTAGAAGACCACGGATACTTGCCTATGAAATTGTAACCACGGCGATGACTATTGCTTATTATATTTGAGTATGATACTTTATAATGGATTTTGAAGGAAGGCAAGAAATTGTATGAGATTTTAGATTTCGAATACAAACATATTAGCATGAACAGAATTATATATCAATGAGTTATGATATAAGTCTACATGACCTAATCATTGGGAATCTACAAGAAGTTAATTCAACAACGAACACAAATAAAAAGTTGCAAATGAGTTTGTACACGAAAATGTAAGCATGAAATGTACCTTGCAATTCAAGTGTTAAGAAGAAGAGAGTTTCAATGTGTGCATAACAACATCTTCTAAATGCAACCATCTTGCAAACAAAAAAACAAAAAAATTTGATCTATTCACTCATCATCTTCATCACCAGCATTACCACTTCCACTATTACTCTTACTATCACTATCATTAGAACCATCACTCCCACTTTCACTGTATTCTTCAATCTCATTGACCTCCTCCACCTCTTCATTATCTTCACGAATATCCTCCGTCCGGACCAAACTTGCAAATCTTCCCTGAAAGATTGGTGAAGGAGGTTCGAAAGCACTGATTATCTTTCCACTTCAAATCCTTGAAGAGACTCTTCATCTCCTCAGTGACCCTCTTCAACTTCTTTGGAGCAAGAAGCACCAAATTTGCAAATTCATCACAATCATGAAGATCATCACATTTTTTGGAATCAAGAATACCTTCACCAAAGTCAGAAACTCCAAGGAGCTCCATAGTTCTTCCTTTTAGAAGTGTAACCACAACAGGGCAAGTCTTCTCGTCTTGGGTCTCCAACAATGCCTTCTTCTCAAGCTTCACCCACTCCTCTTCAGCTCTTCTGGTCCACTGGTCAATTTTCTTGTAGAGGTCCAAACGAGCTCTCTTGAAAGGGGACCCTAAAATTTTCAAATTCATTTTTTTGGAATTCACAGGCTTTCTTTTCTTACCTCCAACAGTTGTTAATGAAGGAGCCACTCTCTTCTTCTCAGGCAGTGTCTTTCTATGTGCTTTCATGAGATTATCAGACAAGTGATGGCGATATGCATACGGACCAAACTTGCAAATCTTCCTTGAAAGATTTTTTTGAATCAAACACTCGTAGGGCTTTTCTTCCCGTTGTACCTTTCTCCAATCACTGTCTTCTGTGCATACTCAACATCCTCAGACACATATAGAATAGTGGTAGTCTCTATTTTACCTAGGGAGCAATACAAGAAGTTAGAAAATATGTATTGTAGAGGCCAATATTCATTAGGGAAGGCACAAAGAAATAAACATAAATCTAAACATAAAACAAACTACTATCAATAAGAAATAGAAATGCGAAGAGAATTTCAGATGAAGACCAATTACAAATGTAATGAAATTTATTATTATTAAAAATAAATAAAAAGTGAAGAGAAAGTACCTGAACTGAGGTAAAAGGAGGAGGAACTGCTACACAAACTGAAATAGGAGGAGGAAGAGCTGCTATGGGAGGAAGAGCTGAAAAGCTTGCAAAGATGGAAAACATTAGTGAATGGTGATGAAAGAAAGAATTTCAGAAATAAACAAAAAACAATGAGGTGAAGAGATAGTACCTGAAACGAAGTAGGAGGAGGAAGAGCGGCTACGAAAGGAGGTGCTGCTAAAGCAGCGAAAATGGCGAACAAGTAGTGAATGGTGATGCAATTTTTTTTTTAAAAAGCAAAAAAGAATATGGTGAAATAAAGTACTTGAAACGAAACGAAATGAATACAAGAGTTACCAGTTGTGGATTTGGATGAGCATATACAACCATCAGCTGATCTTTCAAATGGACAAATACATAAGTTTAACACAAAGACAAAACTAGATGGATACATAAAGAAGGCCTTACTTGTATGAATACAATTGCTTCTTTTTCCTAGCACAGTTCACATTTTGAGTGGGAGATTGTATTTGAAGATGGAAAAATTGAGACTAGATTTGAGCCTTCACTTGTCCTCTTAGACTGAGAAGGTGACCTGATTTTTCCCCCAAGCTTCAACCCCACTTGATAACAATGGCAATGTCACCTTCATTGCATCTGTTCCAAAACACAACGAAGTAGTTGTTAGTTCCTGGAATTCAATAGGTCATCAATGAACTTCCTGTGGGCCGGATGTTGACAACTTCTTGTGGTTGAAATCAGGAATAGGTCCTATTTTAACGGAGACCAGGACTCTTTAAAAAATATACTCCCGAGCACAGGATAGGATTCCATAGATCATGAATGGAATAAGATATTCTGGAGAATTCCGTAGGTGATTTACTCTAGAGCCTTCCAGCAAACAGGACAACATTCTGAAATTTTCAGATTCAAGACAAAGACCACATTCCGGATTCAATTAACTCCAAAGTACAAAGCTGAAACTTTAAGGCCTTCATACTGCAATATTCCTATCTTCAAAGAATCTGGAGTCTACAATTAAACTTTAAAGTTCACTACATATACTTCCTCATATAATTATTCTACCTACAATATCACAACTGAAATTTTATGAATCAAACACCAAACCTGTTTGAGATCCCTTGAGACTTGTACAAACCACTAGCTGGATCATGAATGTATGGATGGACCTATAATGCAAAAAAGGACCTAATATAATTAAAATGACATACAAAAAAGATAACATACAGGAAGTATCTACGAAAAGAGTACAAAAAACATACCAATAAGAAAACAAAGATACCATACCTAATACTTGCGAGACTGTTGTTGTTGCTTCACAGTGTCTGTAGCTGAAGCTTTTGTCTCGCTAAGAGGTCATCTTTTGGTTCTGAAAGGCAATATCTGTCGCCCTGATCCCACCTGAAATCAAAACTACACACAAGCAATACACCATAACAGTCCTTTAGTCCTATAATCTTGACTCATAATTCCAAGCTCCAGGATTAATTCCAATTCATAGAATTTATAACAGATATGTAGAAATACAAACATTCTGTGACTCTTTATAATATGCAAGGCTTCTCCACCTTCAAGTCCAACAAAGCAAGGGTTTTTCATGATAATCAAAATCACCCACGATCCCAGACAAGCTGCCACTCAACAACCATGAGACTGATGCAAAGAAGAAACAAAACAAAACAAAAAACTTACCTAAACTTTAAACCAACCAGCTCTTCCCGGCTCCACTCCGTTGCACATGCGCACCGCCGGATGCAAGGCTTCTCCGCCTTCAAGTCCAACAAAGCGAGGGTTTCTCATGATAATCAAAATCACCCACACAAGCTGCCACTCAACAACCAGGAGACTGATGCAAAGAAAAAACAAAACAAAACAAAAAACTTACCTAAACCCTAAACCAACCAGCACTTCCCAGCTCCACTCTGTTGCACACGCGCACCGTCAAATGCGTCCATCTTCTAGCCCGTTGAAAAGTCCATCCTCTGTTTCTCGCTGCGAGGGGCGAGGCTGCGGCGACGTTGCGATTTGCGAGGCGAGGCGAAGCGAGAGCTCCACATACACGGCGGGAGGCGGCAGAGACAGGCGCGAGGCACACGGCGGGAGGCGGCACAGACAAGCGGGAGTCGGCACAGAAAGGCGGGAGGCAGCACCAACACTGTAGCTGTGCGCGCACGGAGAATGGCGGGAGGAGGAAGTGGAGGTGGGACCCACTTTAACTCGAGTCACCTGCCCAATCTTCTCATCCGTCGTCAGCCCCCTCATCCGTCGTCCATCGGGATAGAGTGAGGGGGCCATCGGAGTGAGGGGGCCAGTTCTCCATGGGCTAAAGGATAGAGACTACAGCACCATATTTGATAAAAGTGCACATGCCATATAAAAAGTGCATATTGAAACATAGTTCTATTTCTGTTTATTATGTGCAAAGAAGGTAGGCAATTGCCTAACCCTCCTCATTTTTTGTCTCCAAATTTTGTATGTTAGCACTTACCTACCTCTCCAACCATCAATGTCTTTACTATTCTATGGAGTTGTGGTTACAAATAAGGAGGTGGATTATTGTCAACTCCTCTGGTTTCCACAATGTTTTGGAGTTTTATTAAGTGAAATAATGTAATTACATCAAGTACGTATGTGAAAGGTGGTGCAGAGCCCCCACTATTTGTTTCCAAAAAAAAGTCCACATGACTTTGTGCACTTTTATCAAATATGGTGTTCAATGATTGTGGCATCTATCCTAATTTCTATTCCATTGTGTGCTCTATTTCTTCATTAAATATAGGTGGAAATTTTGTTATTTGATTTTTTAACAGGTGAGATCACATGTCTTGCTTATGCCATAAAAATTGCAGATTTTTGGGTGAAATTTTATAATTATTGTGATTTTTCAAAGAAAAAGTGAAGGAAGTTTATATCAAAGACAAAGTATGCTTAAAAATTCTGAAAATTTCACGAGAGGTGTACATTACATTGCCAAAACTTGGGCGATAGATAAAAACTCTGTGTTCCGCTAAAATAAGTAAATTGGTCAACCATGGTTATAGGCCCAAAGTTCAAATTGCAATAACTTATTCAATTTATGTTTTTTTGAGAATTTTAATTTGGAATGGAAATTAGACTTCATAAGCTTTGTTTCATTAGCTGGACTCAAATTCAAAAGGTATCATTTGAATGAGTTGAATTCAAATTTAGAGAAAAAGCGATAAGTTTCTAAAATACACTACTCACATCCATGTCACATAGATTTTCTTTTCTAGCTAAAACATGACTACCTCAATGAGGCAAGTTCAATCATCATCTATTACTTATACATTCAATGAACTCTCCAAATAGAATTGGATGAAAAAATGTTATTCACATCAATTACCATCCTTGAAATGTCAAATGGGAAGCCAATTTTGGCTCCTATGTCCTTCAGGGATTAATGGGGCAATTTAGGAATGGTTTTAGTGACACATAGTCACAGTCTTTAAGGGGTTAAAATATCTAAAACAAAACAAATGTCAACAAATAACCAAAATGGTAAGCTTACTTGTTCAGTAAATTGACTTTAGAACAGACCTATAACAACATTTTTCAACCTCTAAAGAACAGGGCCTTATGCTTCACTAAATCCACCCCAACGCTACCACTTTGACATGAGATATTATTAGGCTAATTGAAACATCCGCTTATTATTATCAACTGTACGATCTTCAAGCTAACTATGACAAAAAGACACTAAAAACATTCGTAAAATTTGACGGTGCGGATTGTAAGATACATGCATTTCAAGAGTGCAAAATTGTTTTTTTCCACTGTGACCAGACATGGCCAACGTACTTTGACTCAAGATTATGGCATATTTTTCCCACTACACATTGCATAAACTCAATGGATCTATGCTCTACCTTCTATTTGGTCATCGCACGCCAAAAATCACATGTAATGAGGTATTTACAATAAGAATAATGGACATGCAACGACTAGGGATATAGAAAGTGGCTCTTTACTTTGGAAAGCAATTTAAATTTATTTTTTAACAAGAGAAAAGATCTTTGGGTCGAAAACTTAAACAGTGAATAGAATTATCACAACTTATTCTATCAACATAATAAAATATTTTTCAAAAGAAGTAAAATCATTAATTTTTATGCGTTTTTAATTGAAAACAATGAAGATTGCCAAGAACTTCCCTTCACTACTACCCACCTCAAAAAAGTACAATTATTAGCTCTACACTAGCACTATTCATCTCTATTGTATCTTGCCCAGTTGCAAAAAGGAACATACTTCTTTTATTTGAAGCACCATAATTTTTTCCCTATAAATCCAAAAAAAATTTAAAAAATTCCCCGCAAATGATAATCCGCATTTCTATCCTCACTAAAAATTTCAAGAAGTTATCTTCAAAAATGGATTTTTAGGAAAGTGCCCAAAATCGATTTGTACTCTACATGTACAATAGGGTGACATTCAAATTGGCCGTTTAGTAGTTCCAGGGATAGTGTCCTACACTGCTGCCTACTTTGACACCCTCCCCAAAGCTGAGAAATTGTTATTTTACCATGAAAATTTGGGGACAACATCATCTTTATGTTGAAAACATGCATACCAAATTTCAAGTCTAGGAGACTTATACAAAAAAACTTATGCAAGATCCACCAACATGGGATAGCTATGAGAAAAGTGTCACAGCTGCCAACTTTGACACCCTCCCAAGAATTGAGGAAATTTTTTTTGCCCATGAAATTTTTGGAGCAAAAACATTTTTATGTTGTTTGCATGTGTGGAAAATTTCAAGTCCAAAAGACCCATAAAAAAAATAATATTCCAAATCTACCAACATGTGTAGTTTTGAGAAACAAAGGGGAAAACCATTTTACTACTTCCAACTTTGACGCCCTCCTTAGGATTGAGTTTTTGTTGATACATAATGAAATTTTTGGCACAAGATCATCTCTACGCTGGTAACATGTGAGATAAATTTCAAAGCCAAAAGATGTACACAAAAAAGTTATTCCATCTCTACCAACGTGTATGTCCTCCATTAGCGTCAATCACTGCTAGTAACCTAGAGGGCATAGAATGACATAGTTGAAGGAGCATTGTACCATTGACTAACTTCCACTCTCTTTCAAGAACTACCTTCAACGCATCTAAGCTTCTAGGGCATTGTTTGCCATGTTGCACAACATCTTTTAACATCCTCCAAACGTTCTCGATTGGATTGAGATCGGGAAAGTTTGCAGGCCAGTTGAGCTTTTCGAGAAGGTGGCTTTGTCTCCATTCTTCACATATTTTGCTCCTATGGACGGGTGCCCCATCTTCCATAAGCACTCCTTGTGAAATTTGACCCATGAAATGAACCAATTTGGCATCGTAAACCACTTCTATAAAATCCTTAGCAGAACGTTGACCTTTAGGCATAATGACAAGTTCTGACTTTTGTCCTCCGGCAAATGCGCCTCAAATCATTAAACAAGACCTTCCACTTTTAAAAGTAGGAGCTAGACAACTTGATGAATAACGCTCGTATGCACTTCTCCAAACATGAATTTGCCGAGAATTTTTTCCAATTTCAAAAGTAGATTCATCTATCCAAACAACACGCTCCCACTCTTTTTCACTCCATCCACGGTACTTCTGAGCAAAAGCTAATCGTTGAGACATGTGACGAGGTGTCAAAAAAGGTTTTTTGACTGCAATTCGACTAAAAATGCTATTTTTATGTAAGACCCTTTGAATAGTACGTCTACACACTTGAGTAGGACATGCATTGATAATCTCTAAGAGTGAAGAGCAACGATGAATTTTTGAGTAATGCTCAATACTACGAACATCTCTATCACTAAGCTTTTAAGCCTGACTTCCACGGCAAGGTTTGCGCTTGTAGGTTCCATCTTCTCTAAATGTTTTTACTAACCTTGTAACTGTTCTAATAGGAACTCCAATAGTAGCTGCAATTTGAACTCCTATAAATCCTCCTTCACTCAAACCTATGATGCGAGCACGAATTTCATCTGAAATTGCCATCATAAACTTATAGAGTGCGTGATGCTAGCTACAACAGTAGAGTAGGGGTTAGAGCAGAGCAAGGGGCCTAGGGGCTAGAGCAGAGCAAAGGGGGTTGCAGGATTGACACGTGACAATTGACAGAGGAAGGAGAACAGGGCTGGAGCAGAGCAAGGGGGAGAGAAGGGAGCCAAGGCGCTGGAGCAGAGAGGAGAGAAAAGGGTCGCCAAAACACAAGCCCATATGCATACATGAAAAATCGTTTTGCTCTTAATCACTCATCATGTATGCCCAATGTGAATCAACACTTATGCATCCCACAATACAACACTCTCTGTTTTGAGGATTGTCTCAACATTCAGTCTAGCGCAAATCACACACACCATTCCCTTTACATAGTGTTCAATAGATATTTAGAAGAAAAAATTTGTCATGTGTCTAATGCACACTTTATGGCCAAGTGGATTCTTCTGCATGGAACACCTCTTCACTTCTTCATTTAGATGTTATTGATCTTTTTGAGAAGCATTTATGTTTGGTGGCTTACTCACATGATTGAGTTCAATGAAAAAGCATGAGGTGTCAAAGATATTTTGACAATTTCAATATGACCTTCAAATTGTTTATCATAGTTACACATGTTGATAGATATGGAATAACTTTTTTTATGTATGTCTTTTAGCTTTGAAATATATCCCACATGTTACCAGCGTAGAGATGATCTTGTGCCAAAAATTTCATTATGTATCAACAAAAACTCAATCCTAAGGAGGGCGTCAAAGTTGGAAGTAGTAAAATGGTTTTTCCCTTTGTTTCTCAAAACTACACATGTTGGTAGATTTGGAATATTATTTTTTTTATGGGTCTTTTGGACTTGAAATTTTCCACACATGCAAACAACATAAAAATGTTTTTGCTCCAAAAATTTCATGGGCAAAAAAAATTTCCTCAATTCTTGGGAGGGTGTCAAAGTTGGCAGTTGTGACACTTTTCTCACAGCTATCCCATGTTGGTAGATCTTGCATAAGTTTTTTTGTATAAGTCTCCTAGACTTGAAATTTGGTATGCATGTTTTCAACATAAAGATGATGATGTCCCCAAATTTTCATGGTAAAATAACAATTTCTCAGCTTTGGGGAGGGTGTCAAAGTTGGCAGCAGTGTAGGACACTATCCCTGGAACTACTAAACGGCCAATTTGAATGTCACCCTATTGTACAAATGGTCCTTTAGGGGTTAAGATTGTCAAAGCAATTGGAGTGGCAAGTATTAAGTTTCAAGTGAATATAGTTTAGCAGATACTATAAACCACCAGTACATTGACATTATCCACCCCATAGGCTGCTATTTGGCCTCACTCACTCATATGTAAGATTCTTCGATCACGTCTCATGCCAGTATGGAATGTCCCTTCCAATGAAGCTTCGGGCCAAATAGTGGCTTGGGCTCATTGACTACGGACGAGCCGCGAGACCAAAACCCATGCTCATGTGTCTAGAACTCTGCAATAAGTAAGAAGTTCACTAAGCGGTTTAAAATCTTCCGATGTTGCAACGAGGTGCTTGCTTTGTGGACAAACGAGTGGCCTCACTAGCATTTGTACCAGAAGTCCCTTAGAACTAATCGTAGGTCTTGTCTTTTTACTAACTTTTTACACACTCTGGGTTTTCTCCTAGCCTCGCCGATCCTAGCCGAGTCTGCCTTTTATTTTTCTCCCCTCCCTATTTGTAGTGAAGGTTCCCTGTATTTGTGTAAAAAAAAAAAAAAACTAGGTAAGGGCCGCTTCACACCAAATTCAAGGTCGAGAGTCCGTCGGTTTCCACAATGAGATTGCTTCAATGGCCAAAGTCTGGCCTCTCTGCCTTCACACCAAAGGCCAAAGTTCAAAGGTCGTCGTCTTCTAATGTAACTACATGGCGGTACTTTTGGAGAGTTTGGCGCCAAGGCGACGGACTCTCAAGCGAAACTTGGGTTGCCGTTTTTAGTCAATCCAAACTTCCTTCGAGAGTCCGTCGATTTTTTCAATGAAATAATCAAAATCTGACAAGATCTCGACCGTTAAATAAAAAGGCCGAATTTTTTGGCTGAATTTTTTTGGCGTAGGTGAAAATGGCCATTCTTTTGTTCATAGAGTGAAAGTGGCTGCTTGTCTCTTTCTCTTGCTCTTCTTCACGTTTTTTTTGTAAGGTCTTGATTTTTTCAAGTATTGGTGTTTTTGTTCTGTTTTTTTTGGCACCGTTAGAGAAGATGGATCATTTTTCTCAAAACCTCCATTACCGTGGCAACGAGAGTCTTGAAGGTTCGAAAATAATTAATGAGCCAAATTTGTATGGTACATTTCAACATTTTTAAGTTAAAGTTAGAGAAGAAAGAGTAGAAATTGGAAGAATTGAGGAGAGGATTGTTGATGGAGAGGATTGTGAGATCATAGGGTCCTCAAAAAGAGAGCTATTCTAGAAAAGAAGGTTGCCCCAAAAAAAGAAGGTTGCAAAAGAGGTGGTAGTCAAAGTTGAAGGATTAGAAGCAAATCGGACGTGGTTGGATTTGGTGGTCCTTCAATTGATTGCCTTGAAAGGAGAGATGGAATCCGAGTTTAACAGAAGCGGCAAGAAACAAGGTAAAATTTTCAAACCCTAATCCTCGAATTTTGCAAGAGGTTTGATAATTGTGAGGTCAATTGGAGGCCCAGTTTGAGGCCAAAAGGCCTTTGCCTTTGCCGTCAGCGCCCGACCACCATGGCCCCCTTTTCCCCTCATTGCGAGGGCATGAAGGCCGTCGGCGTTGGAATTTGAGCCTAGTCTCCCCCGATTCAACCAATACACTCTCCACTGAGCCCTACCTCCCTCCTTGATGTCCAATGCCTCATTCTCCTTCTTTTATGCAATTATAGTTTTTGTTTGAGCTTCCCAAGGTGTGTTGTAATTGATTTTTGAAGGCCATTTTAGAGCATTTTCACTATTCTTTTTCATGTTTTTTTGCATAGGAATTGACACATGGGTAAGGCTGCATGCAAGAATGGTTGTTATGCTTCCAAAATTCAACCGTTTCATTGTGGCTTGCCGGAAAAAGTTCACTCAAGTTTTTGCTTCTTATAAGGAAGACAAAATGGCAAATGGCATTTCTGGAAACAATCGCCGAGTAAGTAAATTCTACGATGCCATGGACGAATGGTACAATCAAGCCGGACAAGTTTTCAAGATTCTTTCTGCTACAACAAATGACAATTGTAAAAAATTTTACTATTTTCCACTGGGAGCTGAAAGTGTACCGTCATCGACACCGTCATCAACAACACCAAAAGTAGAACAAGAATATGTTCCCTTCTGAAATCCATGGTAAAAGAATGAGAGAGGAAAATTTTAGAAAATTAATCCATTCACGTCGTAAAAAGTGAGTGGAATCTTAACAAATGATATGGGGTTTGGACTTTGGACTTGGACTTTGGGGCTTCACACCACAACTGCCCAAAGGCTTCAACATGTATATTTTAATGTATTTTTTTAATCCAAAAGTTTGGACTCTCGCCATAGTTTGGGCAGAAATTTTGACGGACGGACTCTCGACTCGGCCCGGTGTGAAGCGGCCCTAAAATGTCCATCCCAAGCCCCTCTCACAAGCACCATACACATGTCTGCCTCCAAAGCTGCATACTTCCAAAAAGTCAACTACACTAATGAAGACGACTTTTCGCATACGATCTCCTGCTCAAGGTTTAAAAACAGAAGATTCAATCAAACCCACAAAAAACTAGAATTTAGAATATTCAAACCATTGCAGCGCACCCATCAGGTGGATTCAAAGGTCGAAAAGTAAAGTGGATTGAAGATTCACCTCAGATTAGCACAAGCGTGCAACAAGTGCACTTCTAAACTAAGGAACAAGCCCGAAGATTCAGAATATCCCCCTTCCACGTCACCAGTGTGAAAAGAAATCCGCGTTCCCCACTGATTCAAATCACTGTTCCAACCCCAACTGAAAAGGACCCCACCCTATGCGCGTGACTATTGCCTACATGATACCCTTCTGTTACTCGGGCGTGACGCCTATTGTGCCGGCATTCACTGTTGATACTACCATGATACCCCGAGTGATACCTGTCCTATACTCCAGTCTCGAGTAGTCCGATCCCGTCCAGGTAACAACTTGAGGTGGACCCGGCAGCGGTACATACGAGATACCTGTCCGATACCCAGGATGGAGCGGGTGTGTCGGAGGAGTTATTCGGAGGCAATATCGTGTCTGTTGTCCGAGTATTCGATTCAGTTTCCTTTCGACAGAGGTGCTTTCACAGCACCGGTGAAGCTCCGTTGCAGCAGTCCTTGAAGATTGTGAGGTGAGGCTGCGTTTCGGTTCTGCGTTGCAGTGTACATTGCGGTGCCTTCACTGGCAAGTACCTTACTAATGGCTTCTGGCTGCGAACTGATCCCCTTCTGAAGTTCTTCGAGTTTGTTTTTCTATTCACTGTATATTGTTTGAAGTGAATTCGTTCTCACTGAAGTTGGTTTGAGCTTTTACTAGAGTTTGGAGGAGTGATGGGGTGGTTGATGTTTTTGGTGGCGATGGCGGATCAGGGTTTGGTTTCGAGGTGGAGGAGGGGACGATGCCGAGCTTACATATGGATAAGAAGGACAGCTCCGGTCTAGTGCAGGCGTTGCGGGCTGCTGAGCGGGGGGCGGCGAAGTCCGGGGCGCAGGCGGAGGTGGTGGAGGTGCTGGAGTGCGCGGAGAAGGAGGTCTCGGTGGCGAGCCTGAAGGCTCTGTGGCAGGATGCTAGGGAGTTTCGGGTGAAGGACGACAAGACGTTCCAGGCGTTTTTCGACCGGGCGCAATGGCGCATGAGCGAGGCGGTGGGCGTGGATCGGACGCTGCACGCGCACGTCGTCGGGCACGCTTTGGTGCGCGCGGCGGAGGGCGCTTGCGTGCACGTGGTGGCGCGCCTGCGCAACGGCCTGGCCGAGCAGCGGTGCTCGGTGCTCACGCCACGGTTTCTGAGCTTCGCGATGTTGACGTCGGTGGAGGCCGGAAACTACGAGATTGTTCGGGAGTTGCTGCGCACGACGACTCTCCCGATGATCGCATTGATGGGATACGAGCACTCCAAGGATAAGGTCACGGGGTATCCGTTTGTGCGGGCGCGGCTGACGACGCAGTGGATCAGGAGCGTGAGTAAGATGAAGAGCTTGTTGCCGGCTGCGGTCCACAGCGTGGAAGCGGAGCGGCTGCAGCTTCTCGCGGTCCATTCCGACGAGGAGGCCGTTCACCGCGCGTTGCGTTGGTGCTACCAGACGTATTGCATTTGGCGGTACCTGATTATCGCGGTGTGTAACGGACACGGAGCGGTGGTGCAGGAGCTTCTGGTCAAGCGGGACGAGTGCAATGCCAGGTCGATTGAGAGCCGGAGGTCGATAACGGCGGAGGAGCTCCCGCAGGTGGTGCAACTGCGTGACATTAGGAATCAGATCGACGAGCGGTTCGCGCAGCTGGCGATGAAGATTGCGGGAAAGCTCGGGCGCGACTTAATACTCTACTCGCTGTACAACGCGGTGGAGAAGACGTCGGAGTCGCTGTCGCAGGACAGCAAGGGAGAGGGAAAACTCTGGAAGTGTACCAGCCGGTCGCAGTTCGGGGTATGGGAGGTTTTCATGGAGGTCCCAGTGCTGCTAATGGAGCTTGAGACGTCGTATCAGAACACGAAGGAGCTGAAGCAGCTGATGCGGCCTTACCATTACATCAAGCCGATCATCCCGCAGCTCATGAAGCTCAACATCCAGCTCAAGGTGCTCATCGACTTCCAGCCGAATCACATTGAGATGACTGTCGGGATCAACCATGTGCGCGTGACGGTGGACAACCAGATGTGGGAGGAGAAGCGGACGGGCCACTTCCCGACGTTTGTTTCGCTCGCCATCACGCCCGTGACGCCCACCCTTACGTCCGTGAGCATGACCGCGTCCTCGTCCAACGTGGCCATGAAGGTCGGTGTTGCCGAGCAGGTCCGGATTTCATTGGGCGCTACTCTGAAAGCCGCACCAACCGCCAACGTAGGGATCCAGTTCGCGAAGTCAACCATGTCAAAAATCGACGGAAAGCCCTGGCGGATGGAGCAGCTCCCTGCGTCTGGAGAGCAAGGCGGTCGGTTCAACTGGAACCTCTCCAACTTGCACGGGCAATCCTTCGATCGCTGGAACCCGATGCTGCAGGGGACGAAGAAATCCATCTGGCAATTCGGGAAGCGAGTCCCCGTCAATCCCTTGCTGGTGTTGCCATTCGGCACAAACGGAGGTGTGAATTTCACAGGGACCGAGTTCGATGACACTCTCTCGTGGCGGTTTCCGAAAGAGCTGGAGAACACCGATGCGTTGTTCAACGTCGAGGGTCTTGTGCACACTACCTACATCACGCAGGACACGTTCTGGGAGACGAGGATGGTGCCCTTCGAGCTGCAGGTGGAGCAGAAGCTGGAGCCGTGTGGGGATGCCCTGGGCGCTGACAAGAAGAAGAAAAAGAAGAAAAAATAGACGCGCTGCGGAAGAATCACCGGCGGTTCAGATTCAAGCGTTCATTCCCCACATCGTTATCAAATAATGGTGTGGATCACACTCTCTGAATACCATGCCGGTTGTGATCTTCCGAGGCATGGCGCTTCACTACCGCGACTCTTTTGTGACGGGGTCTCCAGAGGACTTCAAGGGTGTATATAGCTCACTCTTTCCCTTCCTGATTGATCAGTGAAGCAAAGCACCAAACTTGTACAATCCAGGAAGGAGAACGATTCTTCTCTCAGGTCCTAGCGTAGGACTCAGATTCACATCTAATTGTTAGAGCAGCGCTACTCTAAACTGTTCATAAGTCATCAGCAAAAACGATGACCCACATGAAGTCGTCCACTTCGTGGGCATTGACCCCAGATTGAGAATAGCCGCAATGTTGCACTAAATAGTGTATTATCCAGAATAACCTCAGGTGATTTCCTATTCACTCCAGTGCTGTATTCCGTTTGCGTTTTCCGTGGCAGCGATCGGCACAAGCTTTTCGGTACTGACGCGCTCTCTTTTGACTGCTGCATAATGTCAGCAAGTGTCATGTTGGCAAGAATCAGCAACCGAGATTCAATTATCCGAGGCTATTGTAAGACATGTTGATGCCAAAAGCGGAGAGTCCCTAACAATCATAGTGCGGCCAACACATGGTTGTTGGGAGAACTGGGAATACAAAGTTGCAGCGAAGAACCTTTTGGGCTCTTTTCTGGACATCCAATGGAGGGACTTTGTCTGCTTGTCCCTGCGGCAAAATATGCATTCCTGTGGACCAGTTGTGTGCGTGAGACGACTCGTGGAACCTGTCTACTTTGAATATCCCATCCAATCAAAGGAAGTTAGGTAGGCCCCCTACAACCGACAAGTTAAGGAATGTGCATATATGGAGAGAGGAGATAATTATACTATTATTTTTCAGTGATAGCCAATAGAATTACAATTCCAACCCAAGTGATTTCATGTTTTTTCGATGAAAACTGAATTAGTTATGAGTTTTCAAAGTGTGCAGCCATGTTTAGTGGGTGGGCAGCAGTAGGTACCCCCATAACCAACGACCAAAAGTAAAGGTCTTGACTAATAGCAAACCTCCATTTGGAGCTCAGTTGGTGGTAATGGGATGGAAGAGGGTTGGATGTACCCCAATTTTATAGGCGTTGGCTATGGGTTTTTGTTGGTTATGGGGGCTTACCTTACTTGCTGTGATTCGTGACCTCATTAACCCCTAAAGTCGAAATCGACCAGAATGTGGTCGATCTGACTCTGGTCAGGCTCTCAGTTACTAAATTTAGATCGTATGAAGTTATTACCGCTGCAGATTGTAGAGTTTTCCCAGACCTTTAAAATGACACCATTCATGCTTCAAAATTCCTCATACTTTAGGAGATATTCACGGTCAAAGTTTGAAAACACTGTTAGGGCATGCTGAAATCTGCCCAGAACTGCGGTATATTCTCAATTATTCTCAAAATCTGCCCAAAATCAATTAGATCGCAGTAACTTCAAAAATTCACCAAAAATTGAGATTTTTTTTTTTTTCGAATTTCGTTTTTCGTACATGTAAAAGAGGTAGTAAAGCATGATCTCACCGTTTGGATTTTCAATCGGATAATTTTTTACATGCCTTTTTAATTGTTGAAAATGGGCATTTGTATTTGTATTTCAGCATACCTCCATGTGAAAAATGAAGCATTTCTTTAGGTTTTATAGGTCCTATGAGGGTAAAAAATATATGGACATATTCCTTACTCACATAGGAACAAGAATTTGAAGAGCCTCATGTCAAATTTCCTTTCAAAATTGGTTTTTTTGGCCCCCAAAACATTAGTTTTCCATTCTACAGCAAGGAAAAAATCTTTTTTTTCAACTTTGAACATTATGATCTCCCAAATGGAGAGGAATTTGAATCTAAGATTCGGTATGCATGTACATGTACAAGTTAGGTACTAGATCTTACGGTTACATACTCGAAAATTTGTCAAAAGTTAAAAATTTTCACCTTGCATTGAAAGAGGGCAGTTTTGAGGGTTTTTGGCAGTTTTGAGGGCTTTCGACTTTAGGGGTTAATTATGACTCTTGCATTACAGCATAGGACTGACGTCCAACAGTGTTAACTAACTTTTCTTTCGTTTTTTAGTTACAAGTTTAATTGGGAAGTGCAAATTGATTTAGGAGTGAAAGTTTTTTTTTTTGGAAGGGTGTTCGACCTAACCCATTTGCTCTGGTTTGCTTTTATCCATTTGAAGTAACTGCTCCTCATCTGGAAATGTCGACACACATGCTTGTCCTCTACCAAGGCTATTGACGAGCGGCTTTTTTTTCATGTGTTCTTTCTAGATGTTGATGAGCGGAATTATGTATGGCGAAATGAAGTTGCTTGTCTAAGGTAAAAATGAAGTTGGATTCAACCTGTGTATCCTTGAATTAACCCCTAAAGGACCAGAGTCTCCTTCAGCGGGATTCCTTGATTTTTGTGCAGGTTCCTAAAATTCGAAAAAAATCAATTTTTTCTGAAATTTTTATTCTAGATTGCCTTTGATAAGAGCTTCGTGGTCATATTTTTATTTTATTTTTTGGATTTGTGGTTTGAAAGTTAGTACCACTTAAAGCCAAAAGTGGGGACACCAGGCACCTCCAAAAATTTTGACAAAAGTTTCTATTGACATTGAGATTTTTCACACATATAAAGAATATTTCCTTTTCTTGAAATTTTCAAAAAAAAATCTTGTCTTTAGTGTAAAAAGGCATTACATTCCAAGTCAAACATTTTCATACATTGTGGGGCAACGGGGGAAATAAACTTCATCTTTTCTACATAAAACCTAGAGATCTTCATATTTTTCACTTTTTTTTTTTTCAACAACAATATGTGGTGAAAACCTTCTTATTGACCGTTTGGATTATCATTTGAATACATACATAGTTCACAAAAAAATAAAACGTGAAATGGCAATCTTGAACCTCCACTCCTTGCACACTTGTTTTGAATATGCTACACCCCTTTTTTACCTCTAAAAATTGGTGTGTTGGGAAATTAGACCATGCTTAAGACAATGGTAAAAGATTTAGACCTGGTACAATGCAAAAATTTGATACAAAGTGAAGTCAAAGTCTAATGATCTACTCAATGCAGGGACAAAAATGAACCATTGTTTTGACTTTAAACACTAAAATCTATCAATCCATGCGGTGGATTGCAACCAAAGATTTATGGCATGTTTATATAAAAGTCTATTTTAAGATCTTATAGTTGAAAATCCAAAATTTACTTTAAAATGTGATTTTCATGTCTCTTTTTGGCAGTGGCAGTTTTGGACTGGTTTTAGAGCGAAAGTGGTCGTGGTCCTTTAGGGGTTAAAGTTGCACATTCGGAACACTTGGGAACGACCTTGCCCACTTGGGAAGATGTGGGAACACATTGGGAACGGATAAGTTACAAATATGGTAAAAATTGTAAAGTCGAAGAAGGGTAAACAAGCCCAGGGCGAATTGACCCTCTTGTTGGTACTTACCCGAGGTGGGCCCCGTCTTTATTGCGTGGGGTCATTTTTCTTGCCTTCATATTTTGAGGGTCCAGAGGTTTTTTGGATTTTTTTTGGACAAATTTGGGGGCTACGGCCATTATTTACCCTCTAGGATCCTCCCTTGCTATTAATAGGTTCCCATCCAAAAACAAAATAGGGGCCAAGTTTGGCCCCACCACCTCGTGGCCCCCTCGGGTAAGTACCAACGAGGGGGTCAATGTGCCCTTGGCGAGTAAACAAATGGTTTGGTTAGTAACCAAACTTGTTTTCCACCTTAGAGCATCTCCACTCCTAGCGTTGAATTTTCCACGCTAGGTCGGGAAATCTACTCCAGGCCAAGAGTGATTTAGGGTTTGGCGTCATAAGAGCTCCACCGCAAGCTCCAAATTTTTCAACCCAAAAAAACGCTTTCACCTTTCACCTCCCGCCATTAATGACACGGCGCCACGTGTTGCCATCAATGACACGGCGTATGGGTGTGTTGCGAACATCAAAAAATGGCGCACTCCTCCCATCCAAGGAGATTTTTGTGCACCAATTCTTCTAAATTTTTATAAAGTTTCCCCGTTTGGAGGTGTCGGGTGCAACTTTTTAACCTCACAAAACTCCAAATTGGTGGTTCTCTGTCTCCGGGTGGAGATGCTCTTAACCGGATACGGGTGTGAGACACCAAACCCAGCTTTGTAGGAGCCGGATTTTGTAGCTCATAGCAATGTATGGTGCTCATGTGCGTATGCTTACTATAGAGTGTAGTGTTCCACCTCTCTCACCAAAAACTCCCCTTTATCCCTGAAACTTTCCAGCAATTCCCTCCAGGACGCTTCTATTACTGCGCCAAGCAAGGCCTTCATGCTCACTTTACACACTATTGCTCATCAACTTTCCTCATGTAAAACAAGTGATATGCAGGGTGTCCTCAACGAATGAGGCCGATGAGGTCAGCTTATTATTTTTTATAACAATATTAATATTAATGTTAGTATTGTCAGCTTTTTTGTGGGAGCCCCAGTTGATGATTCAAAGGCTTGTTGCAATTAAGGTAGAGGCACCCAATTCCGATCCGCCACCCAATTCCGATCAGTAGAGTATGCATGGCATGGTGCATGAAAATGGCAAATGCATGAAATGGTGCATGAAGTGACCCGAAACGGATAACTCAAAATCTGAAAACACTACACTAAAAATTATATTTAGTGTTGGATGACAATTGGTGTATTTACCACCATCATGCCCCAACACTATTAGTCAACTTGTGGACAATTAGTGTATTGGGGCCACCATTTCTTAATGGCAGCCTCCCTTTTAGCCGCCAAAGTTGCAAGTTGCATAATTAATGTATATTTCAAAATCTAACACTAAATGTCAACTTCTTCATTTTTCAATTCTTTAAATCTTACTATCGTTCACAATTGGTGTTGGAATTGACAATTAGAGTTGCTACAATTCTACCCATGTTGACAATTGGTGTTGTTGTTCGTGTTTAGTGTTGCCAACACTAAATATAATTTTTAGTGTAGTCATTATCGACATTGGGTCATGAAGTGTGCAATTTTGGGTTGCTCCACCTCAATTGAGCTCTCATTGGCAGCCTTGCCTTGAAAGTCGAACAAGGCCAATTGGCATTGGGTACCCTCCATGAGTTGGTTCTCTATGGCATGTCTTCTCTCTTTTACTCACTCTCACTTGTTGGCATTGGGCAAAGGAGGGCACCAAATCTCACCTACTCTACACTTTGATTACGGGCTCTAGTGGTTTCTCGGCTTTTAAATTCTATATCAATTCCAAATCTTTGTTAATAAATTTGAAAAATATTTGATGAGTTTCATTCCTAATTTCGCATCTTTCTACATAAATGATTCTGACATACAATGTCATTTGAGTCCCGAACTGGCTTAAGTGATCGGAATTGGGTGCCTCTACCTTAGTTGGTGGAAATTGAGGTGGTTACAAGTGCGCGTGGCAAGGTTGAAAGATGTATCATGTATAAGATTCTTGTAATCGCTTCAACACCATATTCATTAAACTGGAGATTGGAAGCCTCCCAAAACAATATTTGAAGCTTGAGTCGGCCTACACATGCAAATGGTTATTGCATTTGCACAATATCATTTTTCCAATATCTACAATATGGGTACATATTCAGCTTGACTCGCCCTGAAAGTGCACAAACAATTATTATTGGGAAAACCATTCATACTTGTCAAAGTCCTGGAGATCTCCTAATATAATGAATATAGTGTTCTTCCCACTACTAGCTCTACAAAATTTCAAATGACCTCTGTTATCCAATCTTCAACCATGTTTGCAATGGTTTTCCCAATTACTATTGGGAAAACCATTCATACATACTTGTCAAAGTCCTGGAAATCTCCTAGTATAATGAATATGATGTTCTTCCCACTACTAGCTCTACAATATTTCAATTGACCTTTGTTATCCAATCTTCGACCATGTCTGCAATGATCAGCTGTAGACCAACAATAATGTAATCTAACAATGTTTGATGACTTATTAAGTTTATTATGTCAAACATGACTTTTGATGTCTACATAGATCCCTCTTGAAGCATTGAGAATCATGTTATTTGATGGTCATTGGAAGTAGATGTGTCCTCCATCTACTTCCAATGACCATTTTCATGAACTCGAACACTGTTTGTGAGGATAAACATTGTCCATCAGCGTAAGGAATGACCTTGGTTTCAATGAATTCTAAGCGCTTGTTTGTAGTGTATGCACCAAGTGTGACATCGTTTGTAATAATTCCTTAACAACCAACTGCAACCAACAAAGACAAATTTTGACCTTTTGAGTTGGACAAATTTGTTGGCATCATTGTCCTTAATGAGCCCTTCTAAAACAACATGTCCGATGTAGTTGAAAGCATCCTTATCCATCTATACAACATCAACCATACTGCCTTTGAACTTTATAAGCTCTCTAAAATGTTCTTCATTGCTATAATCATTTGGTTCATACCCCATCTACATGAGGGCAAACCCGGCTTAACTTCAAGTGGTTGTTTGAAGACATTGAGTAATAGATACAAGGCGTAGAAATTAAAAAGCTACATTTAGTTGATGATGGAGAGATTCTACTCCTATGTCTAAATGTGCATCAAGCCTTTCTACTAACCATCAAATGTGCTCATCTTGTAAAATTTGATAGTGACATGGCCTGTAGATTTGAGCACTATTTGACTATTTTCTTTAAAAGCTTTGGCTATGCTCGTAATAGTTTCGTATGGGTAATCATAATGTTAACTTGTATGAGCAAGAGATAAGTGTTCCTTAAAAGTAGAATGTATGATTTGTAAGCAAACTTATGCATCATCTAATATGTGGTTGTACGACATGGCATATCTATTCATCCATAGAAGAACAAACTATATTTAATGAACCAAAGCTAACTATAACTCTTAATCAACACCAATTCTAACCTTAATCAATTCAAAACAACGCAAAACAAATTACTTCCAATTGCTTCAATCAAGAAATAAATAAAACAAAGAATCACTTACAACCAAAATCCTTATAAACATGAAACAAATCCTTCCAATATTATTGTATAAATTGCTTCCAGATTGATTCTAAAGCGAGAGACCTAAAGATAATCTTAGGAGGCACTCACCAAAAATTGAAGGTGCAACAACTAGATGTGTGAATGTGGAACTAAACATTGCGTTCCAAACACATTATGAGCTTTGTTCATGTGGTCAATACTCTTCCCATGTTTAAATCCACAACCATACTACACTGTCAAATCCATGAGATTATGAATTTCAACTACATTGTATTTGTATTGCTTTGAAATAAGCATAAAACATACGTATAAAAGTATATGTAGCACATCCTCAAGGAGTAAAGAAAAAATCACACTAAAGTCAAGCATTTCTTACTCCACAACGGATGAATCAAAGAGTGTATGATAGAATAGAAAACATGAGCCTTTAGTACAAAATCGTCACGTAATTAATGAAAGCAAGTATCCTCAATCACTACTTGCTCATCTCACTCACAAAGCTTGATTTGACAAGAATGTCAAGATAAAGAAGGTTGCGCCACCATATACACAAACCATGGTTGGGTGAACTCATTTGCAGATGAAAATGTAACACTAGACACACACCCTCCACCACAAGTAGATTAGTAAACGGTAACTAATCTACACAACTATTGCTTCAACGCAATAAGGTCCCCAATACCACTTGTCATGACAATATAATTAGACTAATTGGTAGTTATTGTAGCCAAAATCCTTATTGAAGGAATTATTTAAGCCCAATAGATATAATAACTATTTGAAGTTTTAATAAATTTTTGGTGAATCTTTTACGTGTGCAACACTGCAACGGTATGCTTTTATCAAATTACAAGGGCTCACTATAAAACATCATATTATGGTCGTTGTTGGTCTAATTTTCTTGTGCATATGATTTAATGCATACAATGCCTTGCTAAGTCTAGTTGTTTATAAAAATTGATATATGGATTTAGCATTATCACTACATTTTTTGACAAATTGCTAAATACTTGGGATAATGCTATCCTAACAATATAGATAGAGCAACTATGAAGATTCATATATCACGCCGCAATTATTGAATTGCGGCAAGATTTGAGAGGTAAGAATACCACCAAAATTTTGTTTAGTATTCCAAATTTCATGCTCATTGGAGTGTCAACATAATTTAGCAATTTTTGAAGTAGTAGTAGGTCCATCGTCCTTGGAATGGGAGATGTACTGGTGCAAATGTTTAACCTTATCATTGATTAATATTTGATTATTTATTTTTCACTCTTCATTCTTTAACTTCTACGTGTTTTATTTTTTGTAACCATGGATTGCTTAATTTACTTTTATAATAGTTACAAGTGTAGATACCAGTCGTCCTTGACGAGGCAAGTACAGACCCCAACATAAGTGTGCTTCTTCCGGCATGAGACCCTATGCCAACCTATCAACTCCATTTGACCATGTGTACCTTCTTGTTGGACCCATTGGACAAATATAGAGGTGTTTTCTTCATTGGATCAAATGAGGAAGTCCTGAGTAATTGCAATGGAAGATGGAGAAGGCTCCACTACAAGGAACCCTGTCGTTTTTCATTCGTACGTACCGCTCTTCACTCACTAGATGTTGCTCTTTGCTCACTAAAAATCGGAAAAGCGTTTACTTTTTTGTCCTTTGTGACATAACTAGCACCCTCCTCAGAAAATCCTCAAAATAATAAATGAAGAAACGATACCGTTCGTTGTAATGCTCCAGGTTTGTGTGTTTGGAGATATTAGAACCACTTAGAGAGAATGATGATATTTAACCCGTAAGGGTTGCTAGACCCAGAACACTCTTTCTGTTTATAATACAGCGTTTGAAACTCGCGGTGGCCATAGCCGAGTACTCATCACAGAGCAAACTATTTTTTCGCCTTTTACTAAAGAATACCGTGCGTTGGGTACATTAACCGGCATATCCTTCTTTTTGGAATGCTCTTCACAGAGCCCACCAGTAAAACCCCAAAGTGCTGCGAGAATATGTTAATTTGTTAGAAACCGTCATGAGGGGTGTGTTTAATTCTCCTCACTATAAGCAAATAGGTGTACAAGGTAGTAGACAAACATCCACTTATACCCTAAAGGACTAAGTGTCAAAAATGGGCTTTTTGAAAGTGTGGTCAGGTTCCTGTGGTGTCAAATTTCAACATTCCACTTTGAATTTTTTACTGTAGAAGGACATTACTAAGACCTCAGTGGGAGAACAATGTTTTCCTAAATCCGATATATAGGGTTTTGAATTTCAAATGGGGAGAGTGGGCACTTCGGGCACCTCCAATTTTTTTTGCTAGGACACTCTATTGAATGTGAGATTTTCAATACTAGCAAGGATTATTTTTTCCCTTTGTAATGTCAAAAAAAGTTCTTGTCTTTAGTGAAAAAAGAATATTAACCCAAGTCAAACATTTTCACACGTTGTCGGGCAAGGTACTAGAAAAACTTCTTCTTTTTCTTATAAAACTTAGAGATTTTCATTTATTAAATTTTTCCCACAACAATATGTAGTGTAAATCTTCTTGTTGACCATTCGGATTTATCAATCTAGAACACATTGATTTCACAAAAAATTAAAACGAGAATTTGCAATTTTTGAACCTCCACTCCTTGCACAGTTGTTTTGAATATGCTACACCCCTCCTCTACCTCTAAAATTTGGTGTATAAAGAACGAACATCATACTTAACACAATGTTGATGGATTTAGACCTTGGGTAGTGCAAAAATTTGACACCGAATGAAGTCAAAGTCTGCTGATCCAATCAACGCACGGAAGAAAATGAATCAATTTATCTTCTTCATACATTATCATCTTCCAATCCGTGCAGTCAAAGTTTATAAAATTTTGTGAGTATGTTACTAAATAAATCGTATTTGAGATCCTACAGTCAAAACTAGCAATCAAAGTTTTTGTTTCCTTCTTTGTTCAGTGCACTAGAATCCAACTATTTTGAAGTGTTTTTGGTGTGCGTGAAGCTGTCACAGTACCTTAGAGGTTAATTCATGCCAAAATCTTTCTTTCTGAGCCATCATTTTGCAGAACCAAGTACTAAGGACTCCAGCCTTCAAAAGAAGGTCGGCGTGAATAAAGTGTCTGTTCATTCCCTTCACTATATTGATGTCCAGAAGAAAAAGATAAGTGGTTGGGAACTACTGCCCCCTTTTGAGGGTAGACACTATGGTAAGTAGTAAGTAACCAAGGAAAAGGAAAAGTATTTCCTTTGATAGCTAGGTTTGAGAGAGGGATAAGAATAAGAATTCATTTATTGATTTATAAATAAATAAATATAGCGTTTTTTTTTTTTTTTTCAAATTTAAAATACATATATAGAAACTGTAAGACATGAGATATCCTAATGAAACTCTAAGACACTCTAGGGTTCACATTTCAGCGATTAGAGTAGTTATAGTAAAACGAACCAACTGTATACCTGAACCAAACAAATTCCCTAGTATGATGCATTCAATGATTCCAATCTGATCTACAAGTAAATGAAGTATCTAAAAGTATAATCAAGACATAAGGTCATGAATATAAGATACTCAACAAACACAAAAACTAATCAACACTCGACTCTTTCTTTTCCATCTCTTGGGGTTTGGTTTCGCTCTACCAAGCCAAATATTTTGGCGCTCCTAGTATGATGCATTTTATGATTCCACTCTGCTGTAAAAAACCACCGATCACATGTGCAAGTGCGGCAGCGCCGCATGTGATTCAAGCGGCATTGCGAGGCCAAAAACCTCCGCCAATGCCCATTCCGGAGTCTCCACGCCTCCACCAAACAGGTCATTCTGTAAACACATCAATTCCACCTTCACAGTTAATTTTGCATGGAATATATATCTCCTCAACGAAGCTCCAGCAGTTCAAGCAATCTCAAGTTCAAGCCATATTTTCAATATCTACAAGTTCAAGCCATGTCTGAGGCTTACCAGGATAGGGCTCTTGACGTTCTCCACGTCAAGATTGTCGTCTGTATGGTTTTGCTCCATGTCCTCGTTTTCCTCAGGAAGGGCCCCTCTTCCCTGCTTCACTTCATGGTCGGCAACGACTTCATTCAGAAACTCATCCAGCTTGAAAGTCGTCAGCTTCTCTTGTTGACGTGTGGAAGACCTGTAATTTGATCATATTCATGGGTCAATCACACACTAATGTCTAGCAAACTGGTTTACACTGAGGGACTCTGGTTATGAGACATAACCTTGTCTCTCCAGGAGACAATCAGGGGTTGAATGCACGTTATGGGATGTCATGTTAATGATTGGATCTTGTCAGTCGAAGGATCAATCAAGACTCACAAAAGAAGGGGAAAAGCTTACCATGTATGAATTACAGTTAGAATTTGCATATCAAATAATTTTTGCACAAAAGTGCCAACAGTACCAGAAACCGCCATTCAACTATAGCCTAATGCATGAAATAGTCACAGTACCTGATCATGAGATGCATCTCAGAAGAGGCTTCTAATCTTCTCTTCCTGAAAAGCTCCTCATTGCAGAGGTTCCGAAGCTGAAGCTGAAACCTGTAAAAGTCAAGCTACCGTACTCAGTACTCATCTTCATTCAGGACATGGTACCTCTTGATTCAAGGAGTAGATGCCGCTGAGGCTAGGTGAAGATAAACACATGCAACTCCAATTCATACGGTTCCACAACATAGAAAAAATTAGTTGCCTCAGGGCATAACATGATCCAACACCAGATCTACAAAAGCAGGTACACTTATGACTTTTAAGCAGAGAGAATGAGTGCTTGCAAAAAAAAAAACCCTTCGCACTACCTATCACCTTCGTAATTGTAGAAGTAGTAGGTCTGCATCACATCCTTGCTACATGGAACAAACGCTCATGGTACTCTCGTGGGGCTCTCACTACATGCTCACTACCTCAGAAGATTATGTTGTCTATATATAGGAGGTCAAAGGCGACACATGGTATCAAATTGATGCAAGTTGCCACAAATGGTAGAAACAAGAAGAGCAGTGTCTGCAAAACGTACCTGCTTGTTTTCTTCCACTGAAAGGAATCAAGTTGTTTGTTTCCCTTCAGCTTTTGGCATCTTCTGCTCAAGTTTGACACTGCCCTGTACACAAGTCAACAAAAAGCTTGATTGCCCTTGGCTAGGCTTCGACTTTCACCCATTGGAGGAATACCCCATGTGCGACCTGCACAGAGTTTGAGATTGTTTGTACACAACCACCACCATATTACAGCCAATGGTCATCTGAGGTGACATGTGGTCAGAGGGCCAAGGAACTTGCGAGAGATTCCCAGATTCTAGGCTGCCGGCAGCCTGAAAAAGACATGGTAGCCCACCTCTTGAAATGATGATCCGCAGCATCAACTCCGTATCCGAGCACCAGTTGTGAATGGCGCTCGTGAGAATACACCAGACATAAGAGACTGTTCATTCACCCACAAGCATAATTGGTGGCATCCGGAATTGAAGTCCATATTATACTCCAGGTCTAATCATGCAACTTGGCACTGGGCATGTACCTGGACGGATCTCTGGCAGCTTTGTTGCAATCATTCATCAAGTTTCCCCAATCGGTTGCCGGTCTAGCACGTGCATTTAACACTCTTGGCTTCTTGACAAATGTTACTGTATCATCATATGACCTATTCGTTGCAAGGAGCCCTGACAATATGACATATCCAGGATTGCTAGGACTGTCAACGATGAGAAGTTCGCAGCCTGCGCAGGTTTACATCGCTGTTTCCTGGTCCATTTCACAACACCAGCGCCTCAGTTCCACTCCAACTATCACAAGGGTATCATACCCGTATCATCCGAATATCCCACCGAAAGTCTACTGCCATAGACTTCAGGTGCTACCCCATAACTTTTAACGTGCCCTGACCAGGATTTTTAATATACTCAAGCACATGACATCAAAATTCAGTAATTAAAACTTATCCTGAGTTAAGAACTTGGTAGGAAAGTTTGGACTTACACAGGTGCCGCGTGATTTCGATTCCCGAGGTTGCTATTCCAAGATCTGGATCAGGATCACAACGACATTAGATGCCCACAGAAGCTCGTCAATTGTTCGAGGGTATGTTCAATACATGAAGTTGACCGTGTATGTTCTAACGCAGCTGATGAATATAAAGAAGCCTCAACTTGGCTTTAAGTCGGGAATCTAACTACGAAAGCATCTAGAAGCTAAAAACCAACGTCTCCAACTCGGCGTACCTGCAAACTTTCGCAAGTCTCCTCACCCCACAATTTTCACCCGATGTTCCTAAATCCTTTCAGGTTGTTACATCGAGACTGTACAACAGCCAACGTAAGATTGCTTCCACTGCTACTAAGCAGAGGCAATCTGCCACTGTTTCAAACTCCTGCAAGTCTACAAAGAATTCACATATCCAGCAATGCAAATTACATTCCAGATTATCAACACTGGAGTAAAAAGAAGCTGACCTAAAATTGCATAACACTGACTTGAAAAAACATCCCTCTGTCTAAAAGTGAACAATTTCGAAGATAAAATTGAAACTACTTCCATTTTCGTGCAAGAATGCGATCAAGGATCATAGACACCGGAAATTTACAATGACAATACTGTCAGCTGTTACATATAACCCGCATTGTGAGTACGCTAATCACAACGCATCCTGAAGATAGAAGGTCATCAAACCTGCCACACTGAGCCTGTAAGGACAATGGCAGACACTATAATACTATCTCGAGAATCGGTTCTGAAGTCGAAGCAGAGACCTGACCTAACCAATTCAATCCAACAAAATCCTTTCAATGCAAGCTGGAACACTTTACAGAAATCCTAAAAGTATTTCACAAATGAAAAGCCCCTAGATAGGTCAAGGAATGATTCCAGTACCTATCTTCGAAGCTCAACCCTAATCTGTTGAACCTCAAGGCTTACCTTCCAACAAGTATTTCTACTTCTTCAGGAAACTAATTCCCATAGAAATCAGAGTCGAAAAATGCAGCAATCAATCCATAGGACGAAGAAGCTTCAGTTTCTGCTCTTCAACTCCGCCAATCTTCGACTCAGATCCTCTTCGGCATTCAGAGGCGCCGTTTCCTTGACCGGCATGGCCGTGGCGCCGGCCTGCGGCAGATTCACGCTCACCTCGAGCCCGTAATCGTCCGCAACTTGGTGCAGAAGCGAGTTCACGTCGTCCTCCGGCGTGGACAAGCTCGTACTGCCCGCCATGGCCGTCTCAATGAACTCGCTCTGCACCTCCATGTTGACAAACGTCTTCTCGAACTGGTCCATGGTCTGCGAGATCTTCTCCATGTTGCCGACCGCCAGCGCGCTGTCCAGGCTCTTCACGATGCCCGCCATGGACTTGCTGATGGTCTGCATCTTGCTCTGCGTGCCGAGGCGCGCCACCACCGCGTCCAGCCGCGACGACAGCCGCAGGTAGTTGAGCTGCTCATTGTGCTTGCGGATGGCGTTCTGCGCGTAGATGCGCGCGCCGTCCATGTTGCCCTTCTCGATCGCCTTCTTCACCTTCAGCTTCTCGTTCTTCTCCTCCTTCTCACACTTCTTCGCGGACCGCACTAGGGTTTTCGACGTGAACTTCAGCTGGAAGATCTGGTCCAGCAGCTTGTCCTGCCCTCGCCCTCCCCACATGGCTGTGAATCTCTCTAACCTGCAAGCCACAAAAAACAGAAACAAAAAAAACTTCCGTAACCCTGAAGCTCCAAACCCTAATTTTACACCAGAAACGAACGAAACCGTCTCCTAAGCGTTCAAGAGCTCAAAAGAACCGCAATCACGACAGCGTTCCGGCCGTAACGAGAGTTCGCCCGAGTCCAGCGAGACAATGACGCAAATGAAGCGCGCAGCGACCAACGGCGATCGCTTGCTGCGAAAAACCACTAACTCGCAGCACTGCGGATGTGATGTTATCTACCCAATTCGTAGAATTGAAGGAAAAGAATGAACGTTAAAGCTAGATAATGTCGGGTTTTCGTTTAGGTTGCCTCGAGTTGCCAGTGAGTTTGGTCGGTAACGAAGGATTGTCGAAGGACTGAATCATGTGCAGGCGGATTGATATCCACAGAAAACATGGATATGGGTCCAACTATGTACGGATCCTGTAGAAAGTGCATAGTGACGGTTTTGGGAGATTGCTTCAACGTTCCGCTTTAACGTTTGAGTTTGACCGTTGAATCTTGTCCACTCATATCTACGTGGAACTGCTCGAATACCCGGAACGTGCGGGTGATACTGGGGCGCTACCTTCACAGGTATCAACTGCAAACACGTGACTTCTGCCGTGCTCTGCAAGGATGATACGTTTGAAAGTCCATGAAAGTAAAAGAGACCTTGGGACTGCATATAAAGTTGAGAGCCAGAGAGTGACCTGCTTCACATCATTTTCATTTCCATCTCTTCCTCATCTGCCAGCACCTCTCTCGACCTCGATCGCGCCAAATTTACACTTCAACTATTTCCAGATTTTTGCTATGGCACTCATTCATCCACCTTCGAAGTTGGACGTCACCAGACAGGCCCATGTGCACGAGAAGCAGCTGCTGGCCAGTACATTTGCGCAGGAGCCGCGACACCGTGATATTGGCAACCATGCGTACTACGCCGATAAGTGCCCAAGATGTGAAGAATTTCAGCAGGAAACGATTCACCTGAAGCAAATACTGCTCGACAACAATGGCCAACCAAGCTCTTGTTCGACACGTCTCGAGTGGATGAGAAAGGAAGAGCCTGCCTCCGCAAACCCGGCTTTGGAGCTCAAGTGCTGTGAGTGTGAGGAGAACGAAGCGGCTCTGGGATGGTATCGGAGCCTGTGCAGGACTTCAAGAAAGAGGACTCAAACAAAACACTAGTCTAGATCTGCTCATAGGAGCTTTGATCAATCAGTATTAGACTTTTGAATCAGATTATATTCTAGGTTGAGTTACATGTCATATGATTTGATGCTTGGCCTTGGGCACTAGCAGTAAATCCCTACAATCAGGTTACACTGTGCACGTCTTGACCAATGTTCATGTGAACTTGGTTGGTATATATCCTGTAATAGGCGGTGAATACTGAACGTAGCATGCCTAAAAAGATAACGTCGTGCACTTCGGCATTCCTGCCGCAGCTATAACAGTCATTCAGGGGGAGGCACACTGAATGACATATTACACATGCATATTGCATTCGTCCTAGTACATTCGTTCAGTTTAAAACACGTCGTAGCTTTTGAATTCATCGATTGCAATTAGCCTCAAATTTCTAGTTGTGAAGCTCGAGCTCTCATGAGACTGTCTCCTTCAAGCGCAAGTTTTCATAGAGGCTATCCAACATCTCAATGATATGTGCAAATTATTCATTGTTGTGCATGCACCAAATCAATTCACAGTTACTGAATTGCAAACTTAACTCTTCTTATTTTGTACTCCGTAGTAAAACATGAAGTATTACAATACAATGATACAGCATCGGAATACAGACAAATCCAGATCAGTGGATCATTTGAGACCGTAATCTAGAAACTCAGGAACAGACAAAACCCCTACACAACCTGCTTGCCCGCTATCATCTTGTAACTCTGTATTTGGGGATCTCTAAACTTTAGAAGGTGCCAGTGGTGGTCACAGTATTCTACATATATAATGTTGTGTTTGAACATGATAAGGTTGAGATATTAGAGTTATTTGCAAAGGAAACTGGTCTTTTGTCCTCCTTTTTTCATGGAAATGAAATCTAACCTGTATTTGAGTGTAGCCACAAAGTAATCATGTGAAATAAATTCAGGATTTGAGGGTTTTTATGGAGGTGTCAGTTACCACAAATGGCACAAATCTCCCAAAAACAAACAAGAATCTCCCTGACACCACAAGGGCCATGCTTCATGGCAGTACCTAATCTAGCTTCTACTTGTGGCCCCCCACTCAACAACCCCCCCTTCCTAGAAACCCCCATTACTTCACATCACATGTGTTCCGGCCATGGGCTATGGCATGCATATTCAATGCATGACAGCATGTGAACAAATTAATTTAAGCAACAAACTAACATAATCAACAAATTGATGTGCTTGGTATGAGGTAACACAGTAACACATGTGTTAGCTCAAGCATAAAACTCATGTGTTACCTCAGTTACCACAGTAACACATATGTTACCTCATAAAATTCATGTGTTACCTCAGTTTTATGCTTGAATTAACTCTAGGATAAAACTCATGTGCATGAGTTTTATGCTTGATATGATCTGATGTACTTGTTTGCATGCACTGTGTTACCTCATCCCAAGTACATCAATTCATAAAACTTACAATATAAACTAACATAATCAGTTCATCACCTCAAATCAAGCACATCATATCTGACACCCCACAGCACCCCATGTGGAACTTGTGACAACACTCGACATTCAATAAAAGCCAGGCTCAAACTGGAGTTTGGAAATTCTGGGGCTCAAAATCTAATGTGTCCAGTGTTCTATTCAAGGTCTACAGTAAAACCCCGCCAGTGAACCCTGCCAGTGGACTCAACGACCCTGGCTTTTCCATTTTACAGGTTAGAAACTGAAGATTTTGGGTACTTCGCGGATAACTCTATTGAAATGACCTCCAAATGAGAGATGTTAGGTGAATAATCTCCAACACAAAGGTGTAAGTTTTGCTAAACTTTAGTACATTTTTTGTATTCCATAGAGTAAAATATGTCTCTATACATATGGTTCGTGATTGATGTTTAAGGGTTAAGAGCT
Organism: Bryoerythrophyllum caledonicum; assembly: GCA_963971425.1. Taxonomy (NCBI): domain Eukaryota; kingdom Viridiplantae; phylum Streptophyta; class Bryopsida; order Pottiales; family Pottiaceae; genus Bryoerythrophyllum; species Bryoerythrophyllum caledonicum. The sequence goes on along the minus strand of OZ020526.1, from coordinate 10,892,496 downwards.
TTCTTTGCATCTTCATGTACTTCCTTTTCACAACCCAACATGAAGTTCAGATAAGGTATATCCCCCATAACCACCACCTTGCTAACACAGCCACTGTGTATTTGGTCTCAATTCCACCCCATATCCACTTCATTACCACCTACTCACTCTTTGTCAAGTCCAAATGAAGGCTTACTATTGGTCAAGACCCCTGGCTTTTGGCCGGCGCTCATGGCGTGGGCTAGATCACATTTGTTTTTGCATGGGCCCCGCCTCTCCCTCGCAGCTCTCGCTTCTCACTCCCCCTTGCCCAAAGCCCCTTGCATTGATCTCATCTTCCTTGGTTACCAACGCACCTTATTGGGATCAACCCCTCGTCACTAGGCCTCATCCTTTCCATACTCCGTGCCCTTTTCTAGTCCTCCTTCCTAGCACTCCTTGTTCTTGTTTCAACCCCTAAATTTCTTTGACAATTTTGCACCTAAAACGCTTCAAAACTACTAGTTTTAGTGCAATGAGTAAGGAAGGAACGTAAAACTTTTATTTCTTGTTTAAATGGTAGGATCTCAATAAAAGACTTACTAAATAACATACTCACAAAATTTCATGAACTTTAACCACATGGATTGTAAGATTATAGTATTTGAAGTAGAAAAAATGTTCATTTTCTTCCCTGTAGGCTAGGATCAGTGGATCAACAAACTTTGACTTTTCTTGGTGTCAAATATTTGCACTACACAAGGTCTAAATTCATTTCCATCAAGTTAAAGATGATACTAGTTTCTAGTACACCAACTTTTAGAGGTAGAGGTGGGGTGTAGCATATTCAAAAAAATTGTGCAAGTAGTGTAGGTTCAAAATAATGTCAATTCATGTTATATTTTTCTGTGAACTTATTATGTTTTAGAATGAGAATCCGAATGGTCAATGCAAAGGTTCACACCACATAATGCTGCTGAAAAATTAAAAAGTGAAAAATAAGAAGATATCTAAGGGTAATGTGGAAAAGAAGAAGTTTTTTGGTACCTTACCCGAGAATGTGTGACAATGTGTGAAAATGTTTGACTTGGATTTATATGCTTTTTAACACTCAAGACAAGAGATTTCTTTGACAATAAGAGAGGAAATATTATTACTTGCTAGCATTGAAAATCTCTCATTCAATAGAGTGTCCTAGCAAAAATTTATGGAGTTGCCCGACTTGCCCGCTCTCTCCATTTGAACTTCAAAACCCTATAATTTTTTCATTAAATGTTGGATTGAGGAAAAAATTGGACCCACACAAAGCTTTTGGTAATGTCCATCTTCCATTAAACTTTCAAAGAAAAATGTTATAAATTGAGACCATAGGAACCAGCCCAAAGCTTCTAGAGTCCACCGAGGGGACTCTTGGAAATTTATGGACCGTTAAATTCAAGTAGTAATTTGAATTGAAAACTCATAGAAACCCCTTGGCACTGTTCTCTTGCTACATCGTTCCGCGCACCTTGTTGGAAACAACCCCTTGTGACTAGATCTAATCCTTCCCATTCTCCCTTCACTTCTCTCTTCCTCCTTCTCTGCACTCATTGTTCTTGTTTTAAATTCATCTAGTAATTTGAATTGAAAACTCATAAAAAATATTGGTGATTAAGATGTAGTTTTTGAGCATGCTTCTAAATACGATAGTTTTGAATAGTTTCATACGATATTAAAGGTTTTGGCCAAAAGTTGACATTCTATTTAATAACTAGATGAATTTGAAACGAGAACAAGGAGTGTAGGGAAGGGAGAATCGGGAGGATCAGATTTGGTGACGAGAGGAAGTTTCCAACAAGGTGCACAGGGAACAAGGGAGCAGGAGAGCAATGCGAGGTAGACAGTACAAGGTAGACAGTGCAAGGGGGCTTTGGGAAAGGTGGAGCAGGCATGGAGAGCTATGAGGGAGAGCCGGGGCCTCCGCAAAAACATATGTGATCTAGCTCGCAGTTGCGCTCATGGAGGTACCTAGTGGCAGAAATAGGCTAAAGTGGCAATACACTCTGAAAATTTCGCATAAGCCATACACTTCAATGCTTAATCTGGCAGTCATAGGCTGGTGTACCTTAAGCACGATGCTTTACTATATCATAATCATTTGGATCGGATTCAAGTATCAATCTTTGCGCCCTTGTAATCTCCCATAATTCTTTCACAACCCCAATCTCTTGCAAAATTAATTGATCATTTGATTATACATCAAGAGTAAATTTTCCATAAGCAAGAGCTGCTAAATTGTAATCTTAAAATATGGCTTTGAAAAAGCATAGCTTCCTCCACATGGTACACACATCAAATTCATCACTTATTACTCACTTTCAATATATTTGGATTACTCGAGTTGCCAGTGAGTTTGGTCGGTAAGGAAGGTGATTGTGGAATTTGTGGAAGGACTGAATCATGTGTAGGCGGATTGATATCCACAGAAAACATGGATATGGGTCCAACTATGTACGAAACCTGTAGAAAGTGCATAGTGACGGTTTTGGGGGATTGCTTCAACGTTCCGCTTTAACGTTTGAGTTTGACCGTTGAATCTTGTCGACTGATATCTACGTGGAACTGCTCGAATACCCGGAGCTGCGCGGGTGATACTGGGGCGCTACCTTCACAGGTATCATCATAACTGCAGACATGTGACTTCTGGCGTGTTCTGCAAGTATACGAGACCTCTCGCACAATGGGACTGCATATAAAGTTGAGAGCCAGAGAGTGACCTGCTTCACATCATTTTCATTTCCATCTCTTCCTCATCTGCCAGCACCTCTCTCGACCTCGATCGCGACAAATTCACGCTCCAACAATTTCCAGATTGGTGCTATGGCACTCATTCATCCACCTTCGAAGTTGGACGTCACCAGACAGGCCCATGTGCACGAGAAGCAGCTGCTGGCCAGTACATTTGCGCAGGAGCCGCGACACCGTAACATTGGCAACCATGAGTATTACGCCGATAAGTGCCCGAGATGTGAAGAATTTCAGCAGGAAACGATTCACCTGAAGCAAATACTGCTCGACAACAATGGCCAACCAAGTTCTTGTTCGACACGTCTCCAGTGGATGAGAACGGAAGCGCCTGCCTCCGCAAACCCGGCTTTGGAGCTCAAGTGCTGTGAGTGTGAGGAGAACGAAGCGGCTCTGGGATGGTATCGGAGCCTGAGCAGGACTTCAAGAAAGAGGACTCAAACAAGACACTAGTCTAGATCTGCTCATAGGAGCTTTGATCAATCAGTATTAGACTTTTGAATCAGATTATTTTCTAGGTTGAGTTACATGTCATATGATTTGATGCTTGGCCTTGGGTACTAGCAGTAAATCCCTACTATGAGGTTACATTGTGCACGACTTGACCAATGATCATGTGAACTTGTTTGGTATATATCCTGTAATAGGCGGTGGATACTGAACGTAGCATGCCCAAGAAGATAACGTCGTGCACTTCGGCATCCCTGCCGCAGCTATAACAGTCATTCAAGCAATTGGGAGGCACACTAAATGACATATTACACATGCATATTGCATTCGTCCTAGATTCGTTCAGTTTAGAACACGTCGTGGCTTTTGAATTCATCGATTGCATGTACCCTCAAACTTCCAGCCTCTTTTTCACAACCCAGCATGAAGTGCACATGGGGTATATCCCCATAATCGCCACCTTCCTAACACCGCCACTGTGTATTTGGTGTCAATTCCACCTCCATCCACCTCAGTACCGCCCAATCACTCTTTGTTTAATATACCTTAAGTACATTGCTTAATATACCTTAAGCACAATGCTATAGTATTTCATAATTATATGTATCGCATCTGAGTAACTTGTCAAAATCAATATTTGCACCCTAATAATCTCCCATTTATTCTTTCACAGCCCCAACCTCTTGCAAAAATAATTGATCATTTGGTTCTACATCAGGAGCAAATTTTCCATAAGCAAGAGCTGGTTTGTAATCTTTAACCACGGCTTCGAAAAAGCATAGCTTCCTGCACATAGTACACACATCAAATTCATCAATTATTAATCATTCTCAATATCTTTGGTTTTCTAATCTTTATTTCTAGTAACATTCTAGTAACAGTTAGTAGTACCAAAAAGAAAGGTTTCATTTGAAACCAGAAATTTGCATAGATAACAGTATACTGTAAGTGCTAAATGGTACTAAAAAGTTGGCAGTTACGTTTTGTAGAACAAATCATTGGACTTTTCCATACGATCAGCCTTTTTAATATGTAATCCTCAAATGCTTCCATATATCTTCCACCTGATAATGTCCTCGCGCGATAAAAGCGTCAATGGAATATAACGGAACACTATTATATTTTGCAGGGTCGATTATGGTAAGGACCTGAAGAGCGACTTGAGCGACTTCATCACCTAGATGATAATTGTTGAAGTAACCTGGATCACCGACGTTGTATTTTTTGAAGATGTCTGTGATTTCTTCCATTGAGATCGGTGTTTCTGATCATGTCGAATGAATTATTGTAGCAAATTATTTATTGTAGCACCCTTTGTCATATGCGATCGTCAGCAAGGATGAAGTCACAATCTGCTGCACATTGAGCAAGCTTTGATATGGTATGTAGTGTGATTGTAACATCATCCGGTGAAGAATAGTCAAGATGAAGGTTGAACCCAGATACTTCTATTATCATTGTATTGTCTTTAGTCAATATTGGCTCCGAATATTGATTTACTCGTGCCATTTTTCTCAAAACTCTGCAAATGTCTCCAAACATGTCCGTCTCATCCTGCAAGTGGGCAAAGCTTTCATCATCCACATCCTGGGTGGAAATGAAACGCTTAATTGCCTGGACAATTGGCGAACATACACAGTTAAGAATAATGTAAGTCATCAGTTATTTGCTGATTTTACAATTGACTTCATAGGTAAAGAGACATAATCATTCATTGAATTGTATATGAAGATCAATTCAGTTGAATAATGAAACGTTTATTCTTTTATTTAAGCATGCACAAAGTGTTGAGTAAATATAAAACCAACATAGTAATATCCTTACTAACGTTGTGTTACTAAAAAAGGAATGATGTTGTTTTTACAATGGTTTTCTTAAAATTATAACGACGGTTGAACATTATAAAAAAGAAATAGACTATATTTTAATTTGGAAGCGGAAACAAAGAACTGAAGTGTATCACACTTAAAGTGCGTCAGAGCGTATTTATGTTTCTTCTAGTTCAGATTGGTTAACACCTAAAGGACCAAACGTCCCCCGGGGTCAAATTGGATTTTGGACAAGTACCTACAATTCGAAAAAAAATCCTTTTTTATTGAAAATTTCATACAAGATAGCCTCTGATAAGAGCTTTGTGGAGATATTTTTATTTTATTTTTTGGATTTTTGGTTTGAACGTTAGTACCACACATAGTAAAAAATGGGGACTCTGGGCACCTCCAAAATTTTTGACAAAAGTTTCTGCTACATAGAGATTTTTCACACATATAAATAATATTTCCTTCTGTGGAAATTTTCAAAAAAAATCTTGTCTTTAGTGTAAAAAGGCATTTTATTCCAAGTCAAACATTTTCACACAATGTCGGGCAACGGGGGAAAATAATTCATCTTTTCTACATAAAACCTAGAGATCTTCATATTTTTCACTTTTTATTTTTTCAACAACAATATGTGGTGAAAACCTTCTTATTGACCGTTTGGATTATCATTCGAATACATACGTAGTTCACAAAAAATGTGAAATGGCAATTTCTGGACCTCCACTCCTTGCACACTTGTTTTGAATATGCTACACCCCTTTTTTACCTCTAAAAATTGGTGTGTAGGGAAATAACATCATGCTTAAGATAATGGTAAAAGATTTAGACCTTGTACAATGAAAAAATTTGATACAAAGTGAAGTCAAAGTCTGCTGATCTACTCAACGCAGGGAAGAAAATGAACCATTGTTTTGACTTTAAACACTAAAATCTATCAATCTGTGCGGTGGATTGCAACCAAAATCTTACGGAATGTTTATATAGAAGTCTATTTTAAGATCTTACGGTTGAAATCCAAAAGTCACTTTAAAATGTGATTTTCATGTCTCTTTTTGGTTGTGGCAGTTTTGGACTGGTTTTAGAGCGAAAGTGGTCGTGGTCCTTTAGGGGTTAAACTTCACGAGCATACCTAGGGCCTCAATTGCCATACACATGGAAAGAAGTAACATATGTTTTCCTTCTTCACTTCTAAACAACAAATCGTTAAAATTCTTGAGGACTTCTTCCCAAGGTTCAGACTCGTCAATTTGCACCCCAGTAGTCAAGGACGGGAATCTGCTTCCCCAACAATTTTTCTAGCCACATCCTGTAAACACACATCCACCACATCATCATAACAATTCATACCTTGATAAACCTGCAGGTATAATAATATCAATTTGTATAATAATTTATCTATACTTGAAATTATATACCAAAGAACGAGTAAAGCTAAAGAAGAGGTGATTTTATGAAGATTATGATTTCGTTTTTTTGGAAGTGTCCTTATCTGTCTTCTAGTATATTTTCCCACTATTTTGTTTTGGGACTGGGTACAACTGCTAGTAGCTAAGTGTATGATAATTTAGATACATGAAATTTGGATGGGAATATACATACATGTCTCTAAAAGAAAGAAGGAAAATTTTCAAGTAAGCAGAATCACGTAAGTTACTTTAAGGCTGAAGGGTATATCACCGTTGGTCGAGTTCAAACTTGGAATATGTTTGCCAAGGATGGTCATGGCCTTTTCCAAATTCGGTTTTTCCATCTTAATCAACGCTGCACCGTCACAAATATTTTTTTGTTTATGTAGAAATTAGATACTTCAGATTTTTGGCAAGAGGCACAATCAAGTTGTCTTTCAACAACGCAGAGTCCGAAACATCATCAAGGATGATGAGAAGATGCCGCTCCTTCAACCGCCTTGGCATCTTCTTCACAAGAGGCCTTGACCCTGGGAAGCACCGGGAAAAGTTTGTGTGTTTTAAATTGCTGGTAGAATACAAACTGAAATGAGATCCAAAACTTTCAATCAGTTGGAATTTTCATCTTGAAAGACTTGCACAAAAGTGCACACGACAAATGTAGCCATGACCAACCTGTTGTTTGGGACTTGAAAGCCTGATGCTCAGCATTGGCGTCCGGAGCAGAGTCTGTATTCACGTCACGGATCCCAAGCGTCTGCAACAGCTACGAATCAAAACATTTTAAAACAAATCAAAACAAGGGGATGCTTGAGAACTATTTCGCACCTAGAATATTGCATAATCTTATGATATGAGGACCAATTTGAAGCACGACACATTCGTAACAAAACACCCACTTTATGGATATCTAGAACTATTGTTTGCTGAGCCTGTGATGGAATGGGTTATTCTCTATATTGACAGTTTCTGATCTCTAGACTTAAGTAGTTTATAAAGCCTTCTCTAAAAACAATGGATATGCAGTGTATTTCGAAATTGATTTAGCAAGCTTGAAACTGCGAAAGCAACAAATTTCAACTGAGAATTGATTTGAGACCAATGGAATCGTAGAAGATGTAGAAACACTGGATCTATACTAACTAGCACAGCAGTGCAAGTGCGCTCTATCGACAAGGTTGCAGTAAGTGGATATATACACCTGAGTCTGTCGATACAGACAGAGTGGATGAAAGGTCGGAGAGCGAGGATGAGAAGCAACCAAGTTGGATGAATGATGAGGGTCGAGAGCAGTAACTTTCAACACCCTCCTTTGCCCTCGACGCAAAGAGCGCAAGAGGGGCGACACGGGGAGTGAGGGATCGGCGAGAAAGGGGAGACGAGGAAAAGGAAGTCGTGGGCAAGAGCTTATGAGGTGAGTTGCAGAACACCAACGCTCTGTCGGTTGATGTGAAACTTGTTAGAGCTTGGTGGTTTTGTTAAGAAGTCTGCCTGTTGGGATGCCGTAGGGGTGAATGTGACCTCGACTTGGCCGGCTTGTGATGTTTCATGGATAAAATGTTGCTGGATAGCAATATGTTTGGTTCGCGAATGTAGAACTAGGTTGTCAACTAGTTTGATAGAGAATTCATTGTCTATTAGGATAGGAGTGGGAGACTAAATGTTGACTCCAATCTCATTGAGAAGCCTGCGAAAATATAGGATATCTTTTGAAGCGTTTGCCAAGACGCGATACTCTGCTTCAGTGCTAGAAAGGGCGACTGTGGGCTGAAGTTTACTTGACGAAAAAATTGATGCATCCCCTAGCTTGTGCAGGATACCAGAAGTTGATCTGTGCGAGTCAAGGTCACGGCCCCAATCCGCATCCGTGTAGGTGTGATATGTTTCGAGGTTGTGAGCAGGGAAGAAGAGTCCATAGTCGGATGTGCCGTGGAGGTAGCGAAGAATGCGTTTTGCGGCTTGCAGGTGCGGAATTTGTGGCGTAGCCATATAGCGAGCATCGGTGCTAGTTGCATAGCATATGTCCGGTCTCCTGTTTGTTAGATATTTCAGGCTCCCAACAAGAGAACGATATAGCTCTGGGTCTACAGTGTGCATGCCCATGTCCTTTTGGAGGATGGAGTTAGGATCCATTGGCAGGTCGGTTGGGTTGCACGCAATGAGGCCATATTTTTCCAAGAGTTTGTGTATATAGCTTGTTTGAGTAAGGAAGATGCGACGGCGACACCGTCTTATTTCGGCTCCTAAATAAACATCCGCATCTCCAAGGTCAGTCATCTCGAATTCGCGTTTGAGTGCAGTTTTCAAGCTTGCAATGCGGTCAAAATCATCTCCTGTAATAAGCAGGTCGTCAACATATAGGAGCACAAACGTGCGCTTGCCGTCTTTCGTGGAAAAATACAAGTTTGGATCATATTGGCTGCGTGTCGAACCATGGGAGATAAGCCAGGCATCTATGCGGGCGCATGAGACCTTGGGTGTTTGCTTTAAATCATATTGTGCATGTTTGACACGACATGCTTTGAGGGGATTTCCTGCGCATGGGAAGCCTTGAGGTAACTCCATCACCACATCTTCGTTTAAGGTGCCATTGAAAAATGCAGTGCATACATCTAATTGGTGCAACGGCCAGTTATTCTTTGCAGCCAAAGCAATGATAGTTCTAATGGTTGACCAACGTACCACGGGTGCAAAGATATCTTCGTAGTCGACTCCCTCGCGTTGTTGAAATCCCCGTGCCACAATCCGTGTTTTCAACTTTGTTTGGTCGCCATGCTTATTGATTTTGAAGAGCCACTTTGCTGTAATAGGTTTTCTATCATGTGGCTTGTCGATGACATCCCATGACTTGTTTTTGATTATGGAGGTGATCTCGCTTTGAATGGCGGACTGCCAGCCAGGGTGCAATATGGCTTGCTCATAACTGGTTGGCTCGACGTCTGTTGTTGTTGCAAGAGTCCAATAGTTCAGAAGCCTAGTTGATGGAGTTCTTGTGCGTTTGGGGTATCTGGATGTGGATGCAAGTGCCGGGTCGGAGGCGGTCGTGGCCTGCTGTGGGCAGTCTCGGAAGTGGACGAGGTTCTGATCATGGCCCTGTGTCGGCAGTCCAGGTCGTGGGTCCTGATCAAGTTGATTTGGGAAGAGGACAGGGTCCGGGTCGTGGACGTGGGTTTCACTGTTGCGAAGACTATTCTTTGTCTATATTGACATAGTCGACGGCTAGAGGAGACCTGGCGTTCGGCCAGTTGATGTCCGTGGGCGGGGGTCCGGGTATCTCTGGTTGAGAACCGGGCTTTGCATCGGGCTAGATTGAGGTCCGCCGGTTGGTCGGGGGGTAGGGTCGGCGATGGTTCCCTGGAGTTTAGGGCAGTGTCCAGCTGCCGACAATGTGGACGTGTTTTGTGAAGCACTGCAGCTCGTCGGTCCCCTGCAGACAATGTTGATACCAGACGTCGATGTCGACGAAGTCGACATTGGTTGTTCGTGTTGCAAGACGTCTCCATTGTGTTGAGCATCCACGCAATGATCACGTCCTTGGACAGAGGAGGTTGAAGAAACCTCGGTCAACTGTGTGGGAAATAATGTCGCCGCAGTGAGTGGATCACTGTTACTCAGAGAGATGTTTGTGATAATTCCAGGCAGATTGTCAGGCTACGGCTGTGCCAGGTGATGAAATCCAACCTTGCTTTCATCAATGACTATATCGCGTGAGATAATAATCTTTCGGCGCAGTGGTTTATACATACGATACGCTTTGGACTCCATATCGTAACCCACAAAAATTCCTCTAATGGTCTTGCTATCTAGTCTCTTTTGGTCTGCATCAGATACATGGATATTTGCTACGCATCCAAAAAATTTGAGATCTTTAAGATCAATGGTCTTACCAGTGAAACTTGCCACTGGAAGAATGCCGAAGCTGCTTCTAGTTGGGCTTCGGTTGATGACAAAAGTTGCCATTGATACTGCTTTCGTCCATAGATATACAAGTAACTTACTCTCTGTTGTAATGCTTGTGGCGCGCTCCATAAGAGTTCGATTACGTCGTTCGGCCACTCCATTTTGTTGAGGCGTTTGAGCTTGAGTCAACTCTCGATGTATGCCGTTTCTAAGACAATATTGTTGGAACTGATGAGACATATACTCTCCACCACGGTCCGATCTTAGTACTCTCATTGGATTGCCTGTCTCAACTTCAAGTTTCTGTTTGAATGCACAGAATTTTTCGAAAGTTTCGCTTTTGTGTTTAAGAAAGTACGTTCAGCTCTTACGCGAGAAGTCGTCGGTGAAAATCAAAATGAAATGCGATCCGCTCAGTGATGGTTGATGTAGCGGTCCAATAACATCTGTATGAATACGCTCTCCAGGTTGTGAGGCCCGTTGTCGTGATGCAATACAGTTTATAATATAAAAAATAAGATTGAGAAGAAAAATGGGGAATTTAGCCGGTTAAGGTAATTGTGGAGAATAAGCGGCTTTATCCTCAATTACCTTACCAGGCTAGAGACATATCTTAGAGGATCTCTACTGCATCTTGTCACTAGCTCAGGGCTTAGAAGCGTCCACCAGTTGGTTTTCCTACTGATTCCAGCAGTCCCCTGACCACGCGAGCGCTAGCCGCTTTGACAAGCCAAGGAATCAAACTCGGACCGGCGAGGTGCTACGAAATGCTTAGCCAACCGAACTAAGCCGCGGTCGATGGCAGTACGTGGGCTCTAATGATATTTAAGCTATTCTCTAACTCTTCTAAGATCAAAAAACTTAAACATAGTGCTGTGGTATTATAATTTGTAGTAGAAATAAGAAATGTTAAGTTTCGGGGTTAATTTAGGAAGAGAAATATATGGCCAACTTGTAGTAGAGTTATAGATTAGGAAATAAAAGTCAAGCTAGGCTTATGTGGGAAGACATGGATGAGATTTGGAGGTAAATGAACTTTGGTGTCCAAGGGTGAGTCAAAAGGAAGGCTAGAGAGGCATGGGCTGATTTAGGCCCTTGACTTTCTTTCCCTCCTCCCTCGGCCAAAGCCTCCTCCCAGTAGTATGAAAGACGCTCGGATTATCTAGTGTGACAGATAGATTTTTGTGAGTTTTGATGTCAGCTTTTAGAGTGATGTAGAACTTGATAATAGCTTTCCAACAAGCTAACACACGCTCCAATCGGAGTTATGTAAAATCTATGGTGTGGATTTGAATAAAAGAAGATATTGTTGCCATGAATTTTTGAAAGCAGTAACCTTGATTCCATGTAGAAACTTGTATACAAAGAATAAGATAGTGAATCTTCGTGTGTATAAAGGTGATTATATTAGTTTTCCAATGAGCTATCACAAACTCAAATCCGAGTTGTGATGGAGCCGTGGCACTTGATCTATTGAAAGGGTGTTCTCAAAGGAGCGGTTTTCATTCCACAAGTTTTAAACAGTGACTTTGAGCAACCATAGTTCATTATGATTAGAGTCAGTAGAGTTGAGCCTCTTACAACTTGTTTATCTTATTGTTAGCTTTTCAAAAAGCTATTACATGTTATTTTTCAAGCTACAGTGCAAGAGTTATGCTAGTTTGAATGGGAAGGGGTCGGCTGCCTTTGACAATTTAGAGCAGTAACTTTGACTCTTCATAGAAATAGTTGTAAAGATCGTTTAGTGTTAAAACTTTGGGTATATAAAGCTTATTATATTAGCTTTTTAACAAGCTATTTCATGTGTTTATATAGTTATTTTTGAAGTAGAAGAGCCCAATTTAGTGAGAAGGGATTCAGCTGCCCATGTTTATACAACTTTACGTTTGACTACTTCCAAGGGTTTGTCAAGATGAATCAAAAGTTCGATTTTTTACGTAGATCAAAACTTCGGCCATCATTGTACATTGATGGAATTCATATTTGTGGCATCTTCCTTCTCTTTTGACTGAAATTGGTAGCAGCCAAGAACCCAGTGTTTTCCCAAGGCAAATTCTCTCTCCACGACATCGTGTCTCAGACTTTTTGGGAAATCTTTCTCTATGTTGTCTGCCCGCAAGACAACATGCACATATTTGATAATTGACGTTTAAAATAGGCATTCCTTCTATGTATTGAGATTTAGAGAGGAAGCTCAAACTTGGGTAACTTATGAGTCCAAGACGGCGATGCCATAAGCCTACAGTGTTGGTGTCGTCTATAGTCAAAGCTTCTTCTGCTGCTTCTTGAAAATTATAGAGTCCATTTGAAGAATCTTTATTGCCCGTGGCGACCACTTGGTGGTCTTTGAAAATCCAGCAGTGTGAGCTATCAAAAATAACAATGTGACGAGAATCGGCAATGGATCCTACAAATAGAAGATTCTTCTTTATACTCGGGACGTAGCGCTCATTATCTAACTTTATTTCTCTTGTGTTGGTGTGAAGTGTGGAAAAGCCGGTTCCCTCAACAATATGAGTTTCACCTCCCCCCGTTTTAACAACATGGTGATAGCTAGAGGAACTAGGTGGATTGTCAAGTTTGGAAACATCAGATGCTATGTGTGTGGTAGGACCACTGTCAACGTACCACGGGTTGTTGCTCACATGATAGTATGGATCGTAATGATAGTTATGGTCGTAATAATACTCATCAATCATCTCTGCAGCATTTGCATATTGAGTACCTTCATGCTGGTTGTGTGGGATCTCCCTGCAGTTGCGTGCTATGTGGCCTAGTTTTCCACACCGGTAGCATATCGGCAGCGGCCTTTGGTTCGTCACAGGTCCACTTGGTCTGCCGTATGTTCTAGAAGGTTGATATTGGGGTGGCTGGTATTGATACCCGTGTTTGTCTGGGACAACATGTCGATATCCATCTAGCCAAATTGGAGGTCGCAGCGCGTATGGTCCCCTCCCTCGCGTCCAAGTACTGCAGCCTCTTCCCCGCTGGTCTTGTGCGTAGGCCGCTCCTCGTCCGTAGGTCCTCACCAGCGCTTCATCTTCCCCTTGAAGCTGATCTCGTTGGCGACGTCAGTTATACTCGGACGACAACTTCGAGCTCAGTTTTGAGAAGGTCAGATAGCCTTCCAGGTTCGTCAAGGACTGCACATTACCATCATATGAGCGTGGTAAGCCGTTAAGAATGATCTGATTCAGATGCTTCTCGTCAAGCGGATGCCCCATGTTGACCAACCGGTTTCGCAATTCTCTCGCCTTCTTCATAAAATCGATGACAGATCCGCCTTCAATCATCTTTAGGGTTGAGATCTCTCCTACTAGTGATAGGATCGTGGCCTTGTCTCCTGACGAAAACTGCTCCTTCAGGGCTGCCCAGATCTTTGCAGGATCCGTATGTTCTGCAACAGTATCCACCAGATCATCAACGACAAACAACAGGATCAGTCTGCAAGCTAAGAATGTTCTTCTCAAGAACTGTGCTCTTGATAGCTCCTCGTGATCAAGAACAACTGGGAAGACCGTTGGGTTCTGCTCAGCTTCGATGAGGGGCCACATCCCTTCTCCTCTCAGAATGGCCTTCATCTTCAGGCTCCATATGTAGTAATTTTCGGTACCTATCAGTTTCTCTCCCTCCCTCACCATTGAGCTTTCTACCATCTTGCTCTCAGATCTAGCCATGTAGGGTACTATGTTTGATTCAGCTTCGCCTGATCTGCTCACTAACTCCTCGTTTCTTCTAGACAGATCTACTATCAATTTTGGTGGCATTGCCTACGGTTTCAACTTTGTCTCTACTGTGCAACTCAGATCGTGTAGATCACCACATGTTTCTCTCTTCCTACTCTCTTGTGAGGATCTAATCTAATCTAACTAATCTAAGCCGTTTGCTCTGATACCATGTAGAAACACTAGATCTAAACTAACTAGCACAGCGGCGCAAGTGCGCTCTATCGACAAGGTTGCAGTAAGTGGATATATTCACCTGAGTCTGTCGATATAGACAGAGTGGATGAAAGGTCGGAGAGCGAGGATGAGAAGCAACCAAGATGGATGAATGATGAGGGTCGAGAGTAGTAACTTTCAACAGAAGACTCTCAATTTTTTAAGGAATTAAGCATTCTTTGCAATATGAGCACACAAGATGAATTGAAGCGCCGATTTCTCTTTGCCTTAATTCGTAAATACCAAGGTGGTGTTCATTGGTGACCTTGAATTCAAATGACATAAAAGTTTTAAATTTATTAATTATAAGATTCATAAAAAAAATTCTTTCGAACACAAGAAATGAATAATGTTTTCAAGAACCGAAAGAGTGCGTACGTCCTGATATTGTATCGAACAATCAGAGTGCGTAGCGTGGAACAGGGTGTTTCATGATTTCAATCAGGGTTTTTTTTTTTTTGGTGATTTGGAGCCAAATGGCTAATTTTATTTCCAAGAAAAGAATATTCCCCCAAAAGTGGGAAATTATGATTTTATATCGCCAAAATTGCATTGATGGTTGTTTCTACATTGCCATATTGCTACTAGTGAACAGCAGGGACTCCATCCTGCCGCCAAAAAGGATGTACAAATCTATGTTTATGGAGATGGATTCTCAAAAAAAGATATTTATGGAGAAAGTTTGATTTTGTATGGTTTCATAAGAAACTTTGTGTCGCCACATGTGTGGTCTCCAAAAAATTTGTGTCACCACTCTGGCTAAATCCGTAAAAAGAAAAAACTTGATTTCAATCACAATGCACTATATAGTACCCGGAAGAAATGTTACAGGATTTTTACTTAACTCCAATTATACTAGATTACAAATAGTGAACTTCAAGTGACCACTAGGAGTTCAATTTGTGAGCAATTGCCTTGGGATTTTCACGTATTTGTAGGAGTAATGTTGTGAAAAGTAACTTGTATGTGGATGATTATCTAAAAAACCGATGTAAAGTTATAGTTCTCGATTGCCCTATCCAAACTGTGTCCACACGTTTTTCATGCACCGGCTTGCATTGGGCCTCATTGCGGCATGACAATGTTTTGGACCACTCTTTTTTAAGAAGATATGTATGTGATATTGTGTTGTGATTGCATTGTAAGTTGTGGGGGTAACTTTTGACATGATTGTATGTGAATTTGTGACTTGGTTCAGCCTGAGGTGTATTATTTTTGTTGAAACAAGTCTGTTTGGTGTTGCCGGTAGGTTGAGTGGCATAATCTGTTGAGAAAGATGAAGACTAGACCGTTGACAGATGCTGAGAAAGGAGAAGTGGTTGGAATGCATAAAGGTAGAATGACAGGTGCGCAGATAGCAAGAGAGTTAGTGATGCCATCTTCCACTGTTTATGGTGATTTATAAAGATTTAAGAAACGAGGAACTGTAGTGTCACCAAAGTCACCGCTGTCGTGTAGAGAAGAGTGCGCTTTGAGAATACGCGAGGTATCTGGCTGCGACTTCGTAGAGTCTGCTACGGAGTTCTGTCAAATCTTGTGGTCTTCGGTCTTCAGTCTTCAGTCTTCAAACTCCTCCCCGTTGGCTTATCCTGTGGTGGCTGTAAAGGGTTAAGGGTAAAGGTGGGTGATAAGAAACCACGGCCTCGGACGGGTAAAACGGGACGGCCAGACCACAAGCTGAAATCGTCCGAAAGATTGGCTCCTAAAATTCAAACCCACGGTGACCAGCAAACGTGCCTCACCGGTGGGAACGACATAAACACGACCGTGTGGGCAATTAACCCCACTTCGCCGCAACAAAGTTTACAAGAACAGAATTGAAATACAACTAGCCTCCAAAGCTGGCTTGGAATCACAAAAAAAGAAATCGGACCACAAGCCACAACACACTTGTCTCCATCTTCTCTTCTCTTCAAGCCTCAAGTCTTCAATTCTTCCATCCTTCAACTCCAAAGTCTTCAAGTGTTCAAAAACACTAAGAAACTCAAAAGAAGTGTTCAAAACACAATGGAAAAGTTTCACCAAGGCTGTAACCTTCAAACAAGTGACACCGATGACTCAAAACTCCAAATACTTAGTGTAATAGCTCTCTAGAAAGCTAATTCAGACAACTAACACTCCTCCAAATTTCAAGTCAATCTAAACTACTGTCCGAACGTTATACAAGTTCAAAGTTCTGCCTCTCCAGATATTCAATCGCACATAACTTCAAATCTCAATTGTAATATCTTTCTAGAAAGCTAAGATAGAGATGCACAGTCCCTCAAAATCTCAAATCAAATTGAGAACTACAGAAAAAGTTGTGGCTCCTCGAAACCTCTGCCCCTCAATGGATGGCCTCGGGTTTTCACAGAATTAAAACCTCAATAACTTTTTCTCTACAATTCTGAATTCAAAATTTAAAACGAATATGGAAAGCTCTTGAAACAAGGAACAAGATCACAAATTTTCAATTCCATATCATTCAAGCTCAACGAGTTACACACAGTCAAAGTTCTGCTCCAAACCCTTGCTCTCTCACCCGCACACACACACACACTCCCTTACTAAGGAATCTCTTTTCCAACATTTCCACCTCAAGTGGACGTGGGCACTCCAGCCCATGTCACCCTACCCAAAGTACCCCACAAGGTACTTCATTACTTTCTTATCCTTTCCACTTTCAACCACATAAAATCCCCTAGTCTTTTAATCATTGGAAGACTAAAAACTTAGACCTTCCAACCAAGAAGATAAGTAAAATAAAAAAATAATTAAATTAAAATAAAAATAAAACTCATCATAAGATAGCTGATGGTACGGACGTATAAAGATGTTGATTCGCACAACCTGATCGCCAAGTCGTAGACTTGGTTGGCTGGAAATGTCGTGGTCAGTGGCTGCCGCCGGTCCGGGTTCGAACCCAATCGAGCCCGTCGAGTGGTTCGGCGGCCCACGGCTTGGCTCGCTAGTGAGGCAGGAAAAATACCAGTCAACCCGCTACCTACCCCCCTGAGCAGTGACAAGAACGGTGCAGCACCTATATGCTAACACCTGCCCAAATCCTCAAACCGTGGTTCTTACCACGATTAACCCCTTTTACCCCAACTCCTTACTTATTAAAATCCACACATATAAAGACTAATACTTGTATGTACATGATGGAAGAATTTCCATCAGGACACCGCGTAGGCCTCGAAAGTTTACACAGCGCAGAACGAGACACTTCGAACGCCTCCTTAATAATAATCGTCGTTCATCACTCACAGAGATTACAAATCAGATGGCAAGTATTGCACATGTAACTTAGTACTCGTATTGTAAGGAACGCTTTGAAAACCCTTGATTACAGAAACCGTGTTGCAGCAAAAAAAATCTTTTCTCAATGAGAAGCAAAAAGCAGACAAGCTAGAATTTACTAGAAAGTATTAAACTGGAGTGAGGAGGATTGGAAGAAGGTTGTTTCAACCGATGAATCATCTTTTGAAATTGGAAGGAATTCTAGACAAATTAGAGTGTGGCGAAAGGCATGTGAGAGATATTCATCTAAATGTCTAGCAACTATTTTTAAGTCTGGACGTACTTCAGTGATGGTTTGGGGTGCTTTTAGAAGCTTTGATAAGTCTCATTTAGTAATCATACCTCCACAGAGTAGAAGTGCAAGTGATTTTGTTGATCTTATTTACGAAAGCACTTTAAGTGGGTTTTATTTTCTCCATGATCATCGAGAAGACATTATACTTATGGAGGATGGGCTCCGGTTCACCGCAGTAGGTTGCCAGAGTTGTGGAGAGAAGCTCATGGCATAAAGAAGTTGAAATGGCCAGCCAACTCTCCAGATTAAACCCAATAGAGAACTTATGGAAGATAGTGAAAGACAGAGTTCAGAGTACATCTCGGCCACACAATAAAGAAGAAATGGTAGAATCTCTTCATAGAGTATGGGAAGAGATACCTTTAGACATTTTGCAAACCCTTATTGCTACCATGCCTGCACGTATGAAGGAAGTAATTAGTGCAAAAGGTGGTAGTACTAGATTTTGAACACTATATAGTCCTAGAAAGCAAATTGTGTGTTGATTTTGGATTTTTTTCTATGTTAGCAAATTTTATTATTGAAATAGAGTCCAAAAGCTTTCAATTGCAATTTTTTGAATAAAATTCCATGAATTTTTGAGTTCGTATAAGCTTACTAAAGTAGCTCTTTAGTACATGTTTTTGGAAAATTACTGGAAATCCCGTAACATTTCTTCCGGGTACTGTACAGTACATGTCTATTGATGGCTTGGCTTCTGACAAAGATACTGTCTGTAAGTTTGATTATTAATTACTAACTAAATAGTTGTATATTGAGGATTTCTTCTGCATAGCACTCTGTACATTATTTGGCAATGAGTATTGGTCGCTGCTTGTTTAGAGCTCAAAGAATGTCAAAAACAGCAGTTCTCGAAATGACACTAAAAACTTTAAAATGATCCAAACTAGAAATCGTAAAAATAAGTTAACCAATTGTGTGACAAGAATCCAACAGATTGAAAAATTATCCCATTTCAAACTTTATTTCACAATTGGTCAACAATGTAGTTCTAACTTGTTTTTTAAACATCAACTACTACCATCGTTCTAAATGGCATTTCAACAAGGAGAGTCCTTACAATCACTTACCACACTTCACACATCTCATTTCATGGTTTTGAAGATTTCTTCTTTAATCTTTGATAACCTCTCCCTCAAAATAGCATCGTTTAGGCATCTGGAATGTACAGTACGTTGTAATTTTAACCCTTTAACCTTTAACCTTTTAAGGCTGATGAGGTATTCTCGCCAGAGAAAATCTACGATTGTTCTAGATCATGCAGAATGACATCTACGCAATAGGTACAGTTCAACACAAAAATCTACAATTCCACTTCACAGAAATCACTGTAACTTGTTGATGATTGCACGGATTGTCGTGATGATGGTCTCAATAGATGCTCATCTTCCTCCATCTCCAAGTCATGGTGTATTTTTTCCTTCGAGGTGGCTTGTAGCACTTGCTACAAAGGTTCTTGTGCATAAACGACCCATACATGGCCGTTAGGCCTTGAAGGGTTAAAGCCTAAAGTCCATTTTTGGGTTGTTTTGGCACGATAATCTCAATAGCAAGCACTACAGGCCACCTCCATGGAAAAATTAAACAAGGACATAGAGGTGGAAGAAGATGGGCATGTATTGAGACCATTGCTAGGAAAATTGGTGCAAGCATCCACGAGCTACAACATTTCCGTGAAGTGGGGTCGTAGATTTTTCGTGCTAAAATGCATCTAGTGCATAGATGTTGTTTTGCGTAATCTAGAACCTTTGTAGATTCTCACAAGCTAAAAAAGCTCACCGGCCTTGAGAGGTTAAGAAGTTTATTTCATGGTTGTGCAGGAACTACATCAAACACTGAATATAGCGTGGATGCATTGGTAATGTGGTTAAAAATGATGTGGACCACATCATTTTTAGTTTTTGAACATAATTAATGTGGACACATGTGTCACGCCGCTCATGGCCATTTCATCGCCACTCACTATCGAATGTCTTCCACTCCCCACGGCTCACCGCCACCTCTCCATTAATCCACATTAATTTTGTGTCAACAATTTTGAAACTTCCAACACTACTTTATGAAGTACATGATTTGATGTCAATTGAGAATTGAGGTGGACGAGTGTAATTTGCTTATACTGGAATTAGTGCAAGCAATTCAAAATAGTCTGGTCCATAGTACATGCAATGAACGGTATAGTGTTAGTTAAGGTAGTAGATTGCGCTAGAAAATCAATGCTAAGAGCAACATTTTTTTCCATGAACTAAAGCAGACAAATTATCTAAGGTAAGCCCTTGTAACCAACCAAAACCCATAGCTATAAAATTAGGATATATTCAATCCACTTCCATACCATTACCACCCATTTAGTCCTAGATGAAGGTTTGCTACAATAAAAAATCCTTAGTTTTGGTCAGCGCTTATGAGAGGTACCTATTGACGGCCACTAGCTAAACATGGAGCACACTTTGAAAATCCATGACTAATTCATTTATCATCGGAAAAATATGAAATCACTTGGGTTGAAAATGCAATTTTATTGGCTATCAATGAAAATTTTATGTATTTTTATTTCTTCTCCTTATATATGCACATATCTTAACTTGTTGATTATGTTGGTTGTGGGAGGTTCTATAGTATGAGACACTAGTTACAATATGCGATTGTGCATAAGAGTGTAGATTGTGGCTAAGGGGGTTTCACACATGGACCATGGTACCAAGTGCTACTTAGTGCTACTTGCAATTTGATTGGTGTAGAGGCCTAAAATCGGCCTTGGTGGGGACCTTGGGGTTTCACACATGGACCAAGGTACCAAGGCTACAAGGGCGTCTGAAATGCCTAAATGGCAACACTTTTTGGAGGTTTTAGTGCCAAGAGTTTGGTCCCTCGGAAGAAGTTTGGGTTTCTATTCTCATTCAGACCAAACTCTTGCCGAGGTGCGGAAATTTTTTTCAATTAAAATATTAAGATTTGACAAGATCTCAACCGTTAGATTAAAACAATAACCTACTTACCCCAAAATATTTTACCCAAATTCTTTGCCCAAATTTTTTTCCAACTTTTTTTCTGAACTCTTTTTCTTGAACATTTTATCTGAATTTTTCAATTCTAATTTTCACCTATTTGTTTTCACCTAAATTTTCCGTGCTAGTGTTTGAGCTCAATTATTTTGCATTTTTATCAATTTCTTATTTTTTTAATCCAAAATGTGTTCCTTTGTAGACTCCTTGGGTAGAAAATGTGAGAGAGGGAAATTTCATTAAAGTAAGACCCTTAACCCTAAAACGTCAGAGGAGCCAAAAATTGGCTTCTCGGATGACATTTCAAGGATGATAATCATAGTGAATGATCTTTTTTAATCCATTTTTTTTTTTGAAGAGTTCATTGAATGTGTAAGTAATAGATGGTGAAGAAACTTGCCTCATTGAAGTAGTCATGTTTTATCTAGAGAAGAAAATCTTTGTGACATGGATCTCAATGTAGTGTATTATAGAAACTTCTAGCTTTTGCTCTGAATTTGAATTTGATTCATTTAAATGATATTTTTTGAATTTGAGTCCAACTAATGAAACAAAGCTTATGAAGTCTAGTTTTCATTCCAAATTTAAAAAAAATTAAAATTATAAATTGAATAAGTTATTGCAATTTGAACTTTGGGCCTATAACCATGGTTGATCGATGTACTAATTTTAGCTAAACACGGAAGTTCCATCTACGCCCCAAGTTTTGGCATTGTAATGTGAAATTTTCAGAATTTTTAGGCACACGTTGTATTCAATATGAATTTTCTTCACTTTTTCTTTGGAAAATCACAAATTTTCATCCAAAAATTTGGAATTTTTGTGACATAAGCAAGACATGTGCTCTCATGTATGGAAAATAAATTAAAAAAATTCCAACTCTAATCAATGAAGAAATTGAGCATATAGTGGAATGGAAATTGGAATCAATTCTAGAGTCATAGTCTCTATCCTGTACGGGTTAAGAAGCAGAAATCGACTAGGGATTTGCCAAATGATATGGGTCTCGGCCTCTCAACTTGGTACCTCGGACTTTCACACATGGACGGTCCCAAACTCCACAAACTACATATTCTCATATTATTTCCAACTAAAAAACTCGGCACCTCAGCATAGTTTGGTCCTTTGGTACCATGGTCCATGTGTGAAACCCCCCTTAGTTACTTGTTCAATCTCTTCTCAAGCAATTATAAGAAGAAGAAGAACTGCGGTCTCTGAAGGATACCACCATGAACATAGTGTTTGTTCATTCTCTTCACCAAGCATATGACCACCGGACATAGGCTAGTGTAAAAGCAGTTGTAAGTTCTATCTTAGGGCCAAACCACACGAGAGGAAAGGCAGTGAGTTGGATGACTCACATTGGTTCAAATTAGCAAGTGGTTGCCACATGAGAGGAAGTAGGGGTAGTGGCAAGAATGACATGGAGCAACTTTGTAGCTTTGGAATTTGCATTGGATGTTGCTTTGGAATCTACATGGCAATGACTTGGCACAATAATTGCATTTGATAACTAAGAAGAAGAAGAAGAAGAAGAAGAAGAAGAAGAAGAAGAAGAAGAAGAAGAAGAAGAAGAAGAAGAAGAAGAAGAAGAAGAAGAAGAAGAAGAAGAAGAAGAAGAAGAAGAAGAAGAAGAAGAAGAAGAAGAAGAAGAAGAAGAAGAAGAAGAAGAAGAAGAAGAAGAAGAAGAAGAAGAAGAAGAAGAAGAAGAAGAAGAAGAAGAAGAAGAAGAAGAAGAAGAAGAAGAAGAAGAAGAAGAAGAAGAAGAAGAAGAAGAAGAAGAAGAAGAAGAAGAAGAAGAAGAAGAAGAAGAAGAAGAAGAAGAAGAAGAAGAAGAAGAAGAAGAAGAAGAAGAAGAAGAAGAAGAAGAAGAAGAAGAAGAAGAAGAAGAAGAAGAAGAAGAAGAAGAAGAAGAAGAAGAAGAAGAAGAAGAAGAAGAAGAAGAAGAAGAAGAAGAAGAAGAAGAAGAAGAAGAAGAAGAAGAAGAAGAAGAAGAAGAAGAAGAAGAAGAAGAAGAAGAAGAAGAAGAAGAAGAAGAAGAAGAAGAAGAAGAAGAAGAAGAAGAAGAAGAAGAAGAAGAAGAAGAAGAAGAAGAAGAAGAAGAAGAAGAAGAAGAAGAAGAAGAAGAAGAAGAAGAAGAAGAAGAAGAAGAAGAAGAAGAAGAAGAAGAAGAAGAAGAAGAAGAAGAAGAAGAAGAAGAAGAAGAACAACACCGGTCTCCGAAGGAAGCCGGCGTGAATAAAGTGTCTGTTCGTTCCACTACTAAGACCATGCCCACAGGACTAGGAATTAGTGAGCTGGAACTCCTTTCCTCTCTCGAGGGTAGACACTATGTAACAAGAAACCAAAGAACCACAAGTCAACCAACCAACCAACCAATCACAAACCAAGCAACTAGCCAACGAACTAACCACAAACCAGGCAAGTAGTCAAAAACCTTAAAACCAACTAGTCATGAAAATCAAGGCAGGGGGAGAATTTAGGGGGGTCCTATGTATCGGGGAGGGCTTGGTTGTTTTCGATTTTGCGTTTATGTAGAAGAATGGACATGGCATGTTGGATAGCTATGGTGTTAATGTTTTTAAAGGATGTTTTAATTGTTTCAATGGGTATCTTGAAGGTGTCTTCTAGAGTTTTCATAGATGGGATAAAGGTGGTGGCCCGAGCGCCGGATGTGATTACCATAAGGGGGTCGACATTCCATCCGAGGGCGATGATGTCGTCAATAAGGGGTTGGTATTTGTCTATTTTGTTTTGGATTGTTTCCGGAGAAAATCTATCGTTGCAATATGTGAATTCAATGAATTGAATGGTGTAGTCTTGGTTGACGTTATCGGGTGGTGGGTCATTGTATGGTAAACCTTTGACACAAAGGATGCCGGTTTGAGCCTAGCGTTGCAATGACATCTTTGGGTCGTACATGAGCATGGGAGTAGCCAAAGGGGGACCGTATTTTCTTGTGGATTGTTATTGAAAGTGTCGGCATTCATTAGTATAAAACATCTCGATTTATTGTAGGAGGTGATTAGTTTTCGGACTTCCCATACCGCTTTATTATGTCTTTTAACAATTAGGGAGTGTATGTGGTGGTTTTGGCATTTGAGTAGAACATGTAGCCATGTGTCAGGGTCCGTTGAGGGGCATATGGGGCATGTTATGGATGGAAATCTTTCTATTCCAAAGAAGAGTTGTTTGCGGGCGTTTCCCATGTATTGACCGGTACGGAATTTGATAAGGCATGTTATTTGTGAATCGGTGATGATGGGGTTTTTCCAAAAATTTGTAGACAGTTCATTGTCTATGTCATTGTTGTTAGTCCACTTTTCTATGTTAGGAAAGTTGTCTGTGATTATGTCAAGATTGTTATGTAGGTCTTGTTTTTTGAGGTATTTGCTCAGGAATCTGACCGGGCCTTTATCGGGGGTGTCTTCTTTGGAGGGCCAATCTTCTTTTTGGAAATAGCATGGGCGTGTTCATGTGGGTCTTTGGCATTTTTATGTGATTTTTCTCTTCCTTCTTTTGCAAGTTTATCCGCTTGTTCATTGTCATCAATATTAGCATGGGCTCGGACTTTGTGGAGGGTTGTGATTTGTTCTCTTTTTAGTATCATTTGAACCATTGATTCTAGTATGATTCGGTCGGGGTGACTATTATGGAGGGTAGGATGTGTTATTTGGGTGTTTAATAAATATAGTGCGTTAATGTAATCTGTAAATATGTGCACCGGTTCATTGTTGTATTTTGTTGAGACGATTTCTAGTGTTTTGTGGATGGCCATTAGTTCTGCTCTGAGGATATTTTGCAGTCCATGTAGTCTTTTGGCTAGTTTGATTTCTTTCGTAGCGTTGAATATTCCATAACCGGCTTTTTCTCTGCGCCAAGATCCGTTGAATATTCCATAACCGGCTTTTTCTCTGCGCCAAGATCCCGGGCTAATTTGTTCTGGTGGTTTAAAGGAGCCATCAGTATAGTAGCTATATTCGGGGTTAAATTTAGGTGGGGTGTTAGTTTGATACTCCGGGAGGGGTGGGGGTATTAAGGTGTAGTTTAGTGTATTGTTATTGTAGTGTAGTTTTGACCATTTTTTGCTTCTGTTGACGGGTGTTTGCATTGGCGTTGGTGGGGCCAACTTTGTGAGTATCCAGTGTACGTTTAGAGTCTTTGCTATGGAGGAGAGTTCTTCTAGTTGTTCTTGTGTGCCTAGAGTATGATTTTGGTGGTGGATGCATATTATTTGTAGGGTGGATGATTCAATTCTGGGTTTTTATAGATCTAGTGGGATGGTGGGTTCTTCATATGTTGTTGAATCCGCTTCGAATATTGTGATGATGTGTGCATCGGGAAAGGAGCCCAAGTGTGGATTATGATTTTGGTACCAGTTTTTGTCTGGGGTTATGATTAGAGTGGAGGTGTGGTTTGGGTCATGTTTGGCCGCAAGGTGGGCCCAATGTAGAGCTTGTTGTGTATCTTCTTCATTGTGTGGGTGGGCCATACCATTACCTATCCATTTGTGGTCAAAGGCTTTGCCTAGTGATCCGAATATTTTATCTCTTTCAAAGGGGGAGTAAAATTTGTTGAGTTTGGTGGGGCATGTGACAGGGGAGGAGAAATATGAGTGTTGGATGTTGAATGTGGAGATTAGTGAATTAAGTATAGGTATGGGTAGTGTATATTGTGTAAGTTTAAAAGGGTTATTTTTTGGTAATCTATATTTGTATCTTTGGTATAGCCTAATGACTTCGGTTTCGAACGGTTGGGTTGTTGGTTCAATGTTTGTAGGGGTTTGTAGTTTAGTATTGTATTGGTTCCACAACCATGTGAGCCTAGTGATTGGGATGGTAAAAAGATGCCTTCCATCTTCTTCGTATAAGTGTGCTTGGTCTTTGTCAATTTTTATTGTGTTAGATGAGGTAAGAGTGTCTTTTTCAGGGTTGGATTCCGTTGTGTAGATGTTTAGTAGGGGAATTATTGTGGGTGGGGTGACGGACCTTGTGTCTTGGGGTTGGTTTTGTGGGTGGTGAACTTGGATAATTTCGGTGTAGAATTTGTGTTGAGTTCTTTGATAATATTGTGTCAATATATTTGTGTTATGTGAAATGGTGTTTTGGTTGTGTCTTGGGAAGAGGTTTCTTTGGGGGAGCCATTTGTTGTAAGTGTGGTTATTGTGAGTCCATTGGCATAGATATCTAGTGTAATTGTTTTCTATTTGGTTTTTATCTATTTTTTCCTTGTATTCGTGGTGTATGATGTTGTTAATGGGATAGGTGGAGGTGGTGTGGGTGGTAGTGGGGAGGGTGGATCGATTGTGTGGTGATATTTCTTGGGGTGATGTCATTGTTTATAGTGATGAATGGGTCTCTAATTGTATGAGAGTATGTATGTGTATTGGTATGTGTATTGGGTGGGGGGGGATATATTGGGTGACAAAAGAGTTGTCGTGCAATTTTTAGGGCACTTTTAATAAGTTTTGATGGGGTGAAGTGGTAGGTTTTAAATTCTTCATTGTTCATGATGTGTGTTCCGTTGGGTAGGGAGATTTGTTTTAGTTCGTAGATATTTTTTGTTAGGAGTTTTTGTAATAACTTTTGAGATAATTGTGTGTTGAGTGTATTATGGTTTTGTGTTTCAAGAGTCCAAGCTTTTTCTAGTGCTGTTGGTTCTATAAGAAAGTTGGGGTGAGTACTTTTTAGGTGGACTTTTGCTACGTGTTTTAGTAAGAAGAAGGTACGTGTTATTGGTGATCTTGTACAATTTGTCTTTTTTATTCTAGGTATGTTTTCAGCCCCCCCATATTGAGCGAGGATGTGATGTGTTAGGCCCTTGTATATTTTCCCAAGTCTGCCACTGTCATTTAGAGCGTTCTGGAGTT
This sequence comes from Bryoerythrophyllum caledonicum, assembly GCA_963971425.1. Taxonomy (NCBI): domain Eukaryota; kingdom Viridiplantae; phylum Streptophyta; class Bryopsida; order Pottiales; family Pottiaceae; genus Bryoerythrophyllum; species Bryoerythrophyllum caledonicum. The sequence goes on along the minus strand of OZ020526.1, from coordinate 10,865,789 downwards.
GTTCTCCTATGCATCTAAGGTATGCGTTTTTTAGTGAGAAGGCTTCTAGTCCAAAGAGGTTGTGTGGTAGTTGGGTAATTATGTTAGACATACATTTTGGCATGCCGCATACGGTTTTTTGTGTGGTAGTTATTTTTTGGTCCAGTTTTTTGATGGCGGGCATTGAGTATGGTACCGCGTAGAAGCTGTATGCCACGCCTGGTCTTAAAACTGTGTCGATCATTTTTATTATTTGTTTCATAGTGGCCGGACAAGCTACTAGTTCTTTGCATTGTTTGATTAATTTTGTGGTGGTGGCATGAATTTGGGTTTTCCATTTTAGGGAGGGGACGAGACTTATTCCTAGATATGTGTATGGTTCGTTTTGGTGTAGAACGGATATTTGTTGGTTTCGGTAATTAATGTTAGAGGTTTGTATTAGGGCTTTGAATGCGGTGGGGTTTGTTTTTGATTTGTTTGGGCATACAGTGATGGCACATTTTGGGACCCCTACATCCATACCTGTCCATTTGCAGTACCTGTCTATTTTGTTAATTTGTATTTTTATGGCGTTGATTTTGTTGGTTATGGCCGCAAGGTTGTCCGCGTATGCCGTGGAGTTGATGGTGGTTTGTGATGTCCCGAATGTGTATCCATTGTTGCCTCTATCTAGCCATCTAAGTAGTGGTTCTAGGAATATAATAAATAAATATGGGCTTAGGGTATCTCCTTGTATTGTTCCCCTTTGGATGGCTATGGGTTTGGTTTTACCAAAGTGTTCTCCTATGTAGGAAGTTGAGGATTCGGAGTATATATTTCCCACTAGTGTGGTGGTGTCTTTGGGGTATCCAAGGTCCGTCATTATGGCTAAAAGTCTAGCGTGGTCAATAGAGCTGAAGGCATTTTTAAAGTCGACATACAATATAAATATGTCTTGGTTTGTAAATCGTGCATCTTCTAATGCGGCTAATATTGTTTGGATTTGTCTAGCGGTGCTTCTTTCTACGCGGAATCCTTCTTGACAATCATGCAGTATTTTATGTTTTTCGCCATATGATGATAGTATTGATGTGAATGTGCTCGTAAATAGTTTATAGATGGTATTGGCTAGTGCGATGGGTCTATGGTTCGGTAGCATGGATGGATCTCCTTTTTTGTATAGTAGGATCGTTGCACTTGTTTTCCATGAAGCGGGGATTTGTCTTTGTTTGTAGCAGTGGGAGAAAAAGAGGTTTAGTAGTTTGTGGAACCTTGGGGGCATATTTTTTAGGATAGAGTTCGGTATGCGGTCCGGTCCGGGGGCTTTGTTATTTCCTAGGTTACGTAGGCATGTGTCATATGTAGCTTGTTTAAAGTATGTCTGTAGTGGGGTTTCCGGGTGTCCTCTTGTTTCTAATGTGAATCCATCTAGGTCATGCCATGGATATTGTCGTACTGCGCATGTGCATGTAGTGCGATGGTCCGGTTGATAGTTGCATGTGTTTACCGTAGGTGTGTTGTTTTTTGTTTGTTAGTTAAATATTTCGTTTGCAATGTCTTCTGGGCTAGTTAGTATATTGTTATATTGGTCGATGATGCAGTCTAATGGTGGGGACTCCATATTTTTGAATATTCTTTTGTTTATTTTCTTGGGGCTAGTTTCATTAGAGATGGCTTTTCGAATGTTTTCCTGGGTATGTTTGGTGGTGATTTTTCGGGCTTATATGTTGGCATTTTTTGCAATTAATGCTATGACAGGATTCTTGCCATTGTGTTTGGGAAAGATGGTTGTTAGATTCCAATTCGTTTATTAGGGAGTCAATGCGTAGTGAGTTTTCCTCAAAGAATTTTATGTTGAATAATTCTATGTTGTTTTGTGGGATGGGGTTGAGGATACGTATGTGGTCATTATTTGTGTTGGTTGGTGTACGGTTTATAAATGTGTTGTTTGGGATGTAGAGTTGTATAGGTGAGTGATCAGAGTTCAGTTGAATGTTATTGTCTGTTGTGGAAGTAAATGTGGTATGGTTAGTTGCACGTACGTAGAATCCATCAATTAGGCTCCAATTGTTATAGTTGTATCCTCCTTGTCTAGAGTATGTAGTGTTTGTGGGAATATAATTGAAGTTTAGATTTTCAGTAAATTGTTTCTATTGTAGGTCTATTATTTGTGGTGGTGTGTGTTGGTTTCCGTTTTGTCTACCTATGAGGGCAACGTCTCTATTGAAGTCACCACATAAGATGAGGTTGTGGTTGGGATTGTTGGTGATATGGGTCGTGATGTTAGTTTTGATGTCCTCGGTGAGTCTGATGTCTTCTGGGTGGGATGGCATGTATATGTGGTGGATTAGCCATGATTGTAATGGGTGATTGGAGATTTCCATAATTTGGAGGTATGAGGATATGTTTATTGGGGTGGGGATTTTTCTGACATTGCTTGGAAAGGCGTAATTTTTGTGTATGAGGGTGAGGAGGCCCCCTGGGCTCGGTGTATATGGTCTTCTTTGTTGTATGCATCGTGTTAGGGCATGTGTATTATTGAAAATAAGTTTGTAGTCGGGAAATAGTCTTTGTATGTATTTTGTGAATTTTGTGGTCGATATTTTTGTTTCTTGTATGACTATGAGTGTCGGTGGTGTGTTAGTGTGTACAATTATGTTTTGTAGGTTTGGGAGCGCAGTGTTTAGGGATGAGGCATTCCATGTTATTATGCTTGTGTTGTTGTTGTTCGTATGTGGATTATGGTTTTGTGGTGGGATGTAGTTTGATGGTGGGTGTGGATGCGTGTATTCCAGGAGGGGGTTTAGGTATTTTAGTGCCTTGTTTATGATAGTGTTAGGGAGGTAGGGAAATCTTTGTTTTACCATGTCATTTGTTGGGGGTGTATTTTGGTTGTGTATAAAGTCATGTAGTTCTTTGTTTATCGATGTGTTGTGGGTTATGATGTTTAAGTTGGATTCAAGAAATGTTGTGTGAGGATGTGGGATACTAATGTGTCTTTCGGGGGGGTTTTGTAGATTATGTAGAGTGTGAAAGAGTGTATTGGTCCATTGGGTTATGGTTTGATTTTGTGTGTTTAGGAGTTGATTGCAGAGGTCTATGTTGGGGTGTATAGTGATGGCTAGGGCATATAGAATGTGGGAAGGAGGATATTCGTTGTGTTGGTTTATATATGTGGCGATATGTGGGTATGCGTTATTATGTTGTTGATATAATATATGTGTGGTTTTGAAAAGGGGGGCAAATTTTTGGGCGATGTGTTCGTATTCGGGTTGTAGCTTTATGGTATTTGGTATGAAATATGTTTTGGCATTCTTTTTGTGTGAAGTGGAGTGTCTTTTTAATATGTTCGGCATAGGTTTTGGGTTAGTCTCTATGTCTCTTCCGATTAATATTAGTAGTTTGTAGAAGATGGTTTTTTTGTTTTGTTTAAAGTTTTTTTGTTTTTGTATGTGACTTTGGTGTTTTTTTGATTGTATGTATTTGTTTTTGTATGTGTGTATGTATATGTATGTGTTACGATTCATGCCGGCCTTCTTCGGAGACCGGCGTTCTTCTCTGTATGTGTTACGTTGATGGTGTGTTGTTGTCTTTGTGTGTGTATATGTTTTTTTATTTGTTTTCATATTATTATTTATTCGTATGTTCGTATTAGTATATACCTCCGTTTTGTCTCGGTGTTTATATCAGTATCCTTGTTAGTATTCGTGTTAAAATTCGTACTAGTATACGTACCAATATTGATATTGGTATTTGTATTAGTGTAAGTATCCGTATTTGTATTAGTATATGCAATACTATACGTATCTGTATACGTACCATTACACAGATACGTACCAGTATATAGAAAAAGTATATTGATATTTATTTCAATCAGATTTGTATATATTCTTACTGTCATTAGAATTTCTATTTTTAGTAATTCTATTTTTCGCGTCTTCGGCGCCCAAACGGCTAGCGAGACAAAAATCCCCCCTTTACTTTTTATCATTCTACATACTCTAAACAAATTTCTACTCTTTAATCGCAAACTCTTCTCATCTTTATATATATCAATTTTAATGTTACTATTTACTTTCCTTTTATCCCTATAATTTATATTCCAATTTCTATTTTTAGTTTGTATTATTTTATTAATACTATCTTCTCTATTTATTTTTACTATGGAATTTTTGTTTCTCATTACAAGTTTGGCTAATTTTCCATCCCTTATTTTTTATTTCCTTAGGAAGCATATTCTATTTTTAGTACTGTTGTTTGTAGCGATTTTCTTATTATTTGTATACTTATGATAATTTTTTCCCATTACTAATTTTGTTAATTTACCATACCTTATTTTGGTTTTTCTTAAGAAGCATATATTATTTTTAGTGTTGTTGTTTGTTGCTATGTTCTTATTATCTGTATTCTTATGATAAATATTTCTCATTACTAATTTGGTTAATTTTCCATCCCTTATTTTTGATTTACTTAGGGAGCATATTCTATTTTTAGTACTATTGTTTGTTGCTATGTTCTTGTTGTATGTTTTCTTATGATAATGGTTTTCTACCTTACCCTTTATTTTCTTCTTATATATCCTCTCCGATTTTTCCCTTTTATTTTCAATATTACTTGCTCCATTTGAAACCTTTGAAATTTTATAAATATCTGTCTTCTTCCTATTTAACTTATAATATCTCTTTTTATTCTCCTTGGTTTTCCTATTTTTAGCCATTTTTACTTTCCTTCTCTTCTGATGGTTTCTGGGTTTACATTCCCTTCTACCCTTATTTATCTTTATTAAAATATTTCCATTATTGTTTTTATTATTATTGTTTCCTTTTTTGTTATATGTAATTATAATACTTATTTTCTCTTTCCTTTTATTATTTATTCTAATTCCATCTCTTCTCTTATTCATTTTATTTTTTATTTTGGTTTTGAAGTCCCCTCCAAGTGGTATTAGTAGCTTGTAGTGGGTGTGTTTCTTGTTTTGTTTTGGAGTTTTTTGTATGCGGCTTGGGTATTTTGTTTTGTTCTTTTTTGATTGTGTGTATTCAACTGTGTATGTGTATGTGTATGTGTATGTGTATCTTTGATGATATGTAGTTGTTTTTGTATTTGTATGTGTATTTGTATTAGTATTAGTATTCTTGTGTCTTTTTGTATTAGTATGTGTCTCAATATTCGTCTTAGTATTTGTTTCCGTTTTTATATTAGTATTTGTATTGAGGTTTTGTGTGTATAGTCTGGAAGTTGAATTATTGAGTGTGTTTTTGTTGGGATTTGTGTTTTCTATTTCACTTGGACTGTGTGGGGAATTATATATCTTTATTATTATTATTGTTTTCATTTTGTGTATTAATTTTTTCGGTGATTCATAGGTTTTTGTTTGGGTATTTATTTTCTTAATTTTCTGAATAGCATCTGTACTCATGTTTGTATCTGTGTCTCCATCCTTTCTTGTATTTGTTTTCTCGTATGAATTTGTAGTTTTGTTCGTATATATATTCGTGCCTGTATCTGTATCTGTATTTGTGTCTGTATTCATATTCATACTTGTATTTGAATCTGTATCTATATTCATATACGTATCCGTACATGTTTTCGTATCTGAATTTGTATTTGTATATATATATATGTATATGTACATATTCCAGTATGTGTATACGTATGTTTTTTGTATTTAGACGTGAGGAAAATACAGTGAGTGTAGGGCATATCCAGCATGTACCTGGAGTTGGAGTATGTGTACCTAAGAACTTGTAATGCTATTCTATCAAAGTTTATAAGAAAATTCGATCTAGATGATCTAGAGTCTCTGAGGTTGGTTACCTTCACATGTTTGACGGTCCTTCACCAAGTAAGTTGGGTGTCATGGTTCCTGTAATACCTTGCATCATGCTGAAGGTCACCGGAACCGTTTCTTGGATTTTCATCATTTGAAGCCTGAGGTCTTTGAGTTCTTGTGCTTTCTCCTCCGCAAGTGCTTTTGCCTCTTCTCTAAGGACCTTATTGTTGGCTTCAAAGGCTTCCACCAGGTCTTTTTTGGTGATTACATCTGTAGGAGCTTGGAGCTGGAAGGTCTCTACTGTGTTCACTATAGCCTTGTTTACGTCACTAAATCCGTACTCAGTTAGTTGGGCTTGAGATGGGGGGTTAGCTCCGTCTATGCTTCTAATGTGGGGTGCGAATAGCACAAAGTGGCCATCAACTGGAACGGTCTTGCTGACAAAGGTCCTGTAAACTATTGGGTTAGAACACACCACGTTAGCGCTACCATTGTGGCACGTTCCTACCTCTTTATGGTACCAAATAGAGCTAACTCCGTTAGCGCCTAAGATCTTGAGGATGGCGTTTGTGGTGTCATGAATAGGGAGGAGTAGGGGGAGATGGGAGAGGGTGAGGGTAAGCGCATCTTTTTTTGCCTTCTGTTCCTTGCTCATGGGCATTCTCCCTCTCCCGTGCTGTGAGCTTTGGTTGAAGAATCTCTTGGTGCGCCGTCACTTGCTGGCACTCGATCTTCTGTGCTTGCTGTGGAGTTGTTGACATGATGAAGGCGAAAGCTTCATCTCGTGTTTTCTGCACACTTGTGATTTCGAACTCGTGCCCCCTTTTAAAGCTGGACAAGAGGATCTCTTTGAAAAGATTGTTAGCTGAAATGCCACATAGAGAAGGAGTTTGGATTTTTACTGATAGACTAGAGTTGCAAGCAATGCTGTTGTAGGATTTGCACACCTTACCTACTACATCATTTTCGTCAATCTTGAGTATGAAGGGTCGAAGTCCTTTGAGAAGAATAAGACCATCCAGCTTAGGTCGCATGAGATGGAGTTTGATTAGTCCTGACCAAACATGTTTTCGTCCGCCTCCTGCTTTAAAGCTCAAACAATGAATAGATATAGGTTCTATGATTTTCTTACCAGTTGGGATGTTCATTTTCTGAAGACGAGCAACTACCATTGCTTTGACATCGTCGTGCATCATGGGGTGAGCAGGTAGTTCAAACTGGATCGCTATGTGGAAGTCCAGCGCTAGACCTGTGTTTTCATCAACCTTGATGTTAGCAGGAACCTGAGTCAGATTGAAATGCTGACCTCCAAGGCCTCCAGCAGCTCTTGATTGTGGGTAGAGAATTTGGGGGATGCACGGAAAGGCAATTCTGGCGTTTTTGATTTCCCAGGCTTCTTCCTCTTCAATACCTCTGGTCATCATGTCTTCAATAGTTTCGCCAGAGAATAGTACGTCAAGTCCCTCCTCCACTGCCAAGTCTTCCATCACGTGAAAACCAAACCAGAACTTGAAGGAAGTAAAGTCGGGCACACTAGTGGAGTTATTACATGTTTCCTCCATAACTTCTTCAATCGTAACTCCTTTCAGTTTCTTGCTGGAGGTTGAGTTAGTCTCGTTCGACTTGTCAGCTTGTTCACCTTGGAGGCGTTTAAGGGTGTCTGGCAAGGGTTCTATGTCCATTCTATCGCTAAAGGTGAGGGCTTTCTGAGTATTTCTGTGGTCCATTTCTGCTGTTGAGAAATCAGACCTAATCTTACGTACCTTACTTGTTTGTGTGGGGTGGAGGATTTGGGAGGTCGCAAGTGGGAGGTTGGTGGTCGCCATAGGGAGGTCGCTACGTACTAGAGAGGGGTCGCTGGGTGGTTTAAAAAGGTCGCTAGGTGGTATAGCGGGGTAACTAGGTACTGAGGGAAGGTCGTTGGTCCGTAGGGGGAGGTCGTTGAACAGTAGAGGGGGGTCACTATTCGCTGGTTGAGGTCGAGGGTGAGGTCGTGGGTAGTAGGAGGTAGGTCCTAGGTGGGTGGAATTAGGAGGGTCGATGGGGAAGTAGGGGGTTAGTACCGTTGGTGAGGAGGTCGCAAAGGGGGGTCGCTGGGGGTCACAGAGAGGTTGACGTAAGGGAGTCTGGTGTTGTTCTTGCTGTTGAGGATTTTGTTGTTGTAGATCCCGTTTTGGTACTCTCTGGCGAGCTCCGTTGTGCTGGACTTGGGCCTCCACCACCCATGGTTGTTGTGGTGACAGCGGCAGTCGGACGAGTGATATCTCTTTACTTCTCCTGGTGTTGCTCGTGTACCTCTGGTATTTGTTGTTGTTGTTGTAGATGAGGTCTAGGATTCGAGGCTCTTCTCTGCTGGCTTTAGTTGGTAATATGGCCGGTAAGGTCCAGTAGACTATACTGGTCTGGGGAACTTCGGTGGGGAGGGTTGTTCGGTGCAGTGCCTTTGAGTCTCTGTTTTCGCTTCTTGTTATGTTGTGGATGTCTCTGATGCGCAGGTATCTTCGGTCATCATGAGTTACTGATGTGAGCGTCTGTTGATGCAAGGGGCGTCGCTTTTGAACGACGTGAGCTAAGTTATTGTAGCTATATCTACTAGTTAGATTGTAGTATTGAAGATGTAGGTTGCAACAAGCTTGGTTAGATCTTGTGCATTCCCACGTTATGTATGGATAGGTTGTACTATTTCGTCTACAGGTGGCAATATCTAGTATCAAGAGTATGCATGGATTTTGATGTGAATAGTGGAAAGGAATTCTACAGTGAGAAGTATGAGAGGGGTTGAGAGTGATTGTATCTGATATTCTTGTCGTTTTGGTGCTGATTGTTGTTGTCCTCCAGTCTTTTTCTTTTCACCACCAAAGTTGTGGCGCTCCCAGATCTGGTCTATTGTTTTGATGCATGCGCATTGTTGACGTTGGTTTCTGTATGCGCACTGTGCGTGATTGTTGTCAGGACCTGCGAGAGTAAATATCAACAGTTTTGTTCTAACTTCCTTGTTTCTGTGTGTAGGGTAGATATTGGTTCTTTTTGTTAGTTGATGTATACTTATTGACTTGTGTCTACAGATATTTCGGTGGCACTGTGGCGTGTGTTTTCTGTTTCTACAGGGTGTGTGCTTAATGTGTGTGTGTGGACCTGTTCTGAATTGACTATGGGAGCACTCTTGCTTACTAGGTGTGAAGTTCAGTGTGAGTTTACTACGTGAACCTGGGGTGTGTTTTCTAACTATGGGAACTTTGTTGCAGGTTATGTTGGCTTCTAGTTTTAGGACAGTGTGGGCATGAGTATATCTAGAGGGAGTGCAAACTACATAACTAAAAACAAAGTAAGGAACAAATAAAATTATTAAGCAAGGCAACAAATGTAATGCGTCAAGCAGGAAAATGAAAAGATGAGAGGATGTGCAGACAACGAGGGAGTTAGAGATAGCCTGGTCTGCGGGTCGGCAGTCGAGCGGTCTGGTTTTTTTGTGGATCGTTTCTCCTTCCTGTTGCAACGTTGCCCGCGTCGTCTCGTCGGTTGAAATCCTGATATTGTTGTTTCTTCCTCTAATGGCTTCTAAGCTTGAGTAGCTGGATCAGGGAGGATGGAGAGACTTTTGTAGGACTTGGTAGATCTAAGTTTTCAATCTGGGGCAGATCTGACCATTGAGGTGAGGATGCTTTGTGTGTGTGGCCAACACTAGTCCCAGGCTTTCAGTACACTCCACACTAACCACATGTCCATATGCCACAATGATCTAACTAACCCCAATGAACGTCTATGAGTTGCTTCAGGCAATCTTGCTTATAGCACACTCTGATCTGGGCCAGATCTGACTTCTGAGGTAGGAGATCTATGTGACCAACACAAGCTCCCTGCTTTCAGACTTACTTCGCACAGATCTAGTGTCAAACTACCTCTTTCAGCATCATTAGCCCAGATCTAACGTTTTGAGCTGCTTCCAACCTTCACTACACTTTGACCAATCCTACCTCACAAGACAGATGCATGGGGAGCTCTTCAACAAGGCCAGCTACCTCTTGTTGCCCCTAAACCTCTGTTTTGCGGCTAAGTCATTCCACCTCCCCTCACCAGAAATTTCGGACCTCACACATCCATCTCTCTATTTGAAAACTACCAGGCACTAGTGCCTGGTAATTTTCAAATGCAATTATTGTGCCAAGTCATCGCTATGTAGATTCCAAAGCAACATCCAATGCAAATTCCAAAGCTACAAAATTGTTCCATGTCATTCTTGCCACTCCCCCTACTTCCTCTCATGTGGCAACCACTTGCTAATTTGAACCAATGTGAGTCATCCAACTCACTGCCTTTCCTCTCGTGTGGTTTGGCCCTCAGTCCAACCAACAACCAACCGCCAAGACCCCTCCACCTCAGCACATCCCCCGCCAGCTCGGACCCCCTCCACGTCCCCCGCCAGCTCGGATTCCCCCTCCACGTCACCCGCCATCTGCGCGTCCGCGATCACATGTTCCGAACAAGTTGAGATCCACCGAGGTCGCGGTGCCGCAGTGTGATCAGTCAGTGATTTTCCTATGCAAAATTATCAACTTCTCTATGCTTTCTCGGGTGACGGATCTTGAGGGTTTCTCTACAGGTTTTGGGTTTTTGTGGGTTTTTGTCGCGCTTTTTGTTTCTGTGGGTGTCAGGGGCATCTTTGGGACCGATCAGCGATGGAGCTGACCCTGGTGTGGACGCTCGCATTGACGCTCCTTCTGGCGGCTCTCATCTCCATCTCCTTCCTTCTGCCCGTCTTCAACCGTAAGTTTTCGGGCACGCACCGCAGGAATTTTGGTAAGCTTTCTGGGGTTTAGGGTTTTGGAGGTTGGGTTCTGACGCGTTTGGGGAGGGCGTGGGACAGGTACCAACAAGTCTGTCACTGCTAACGCTACTGTGAAGGTGCTGAACACACTGCCGACTCGTAATCACTCACCCCTTTGCATGCTTATCCTCGTGTGAAGTTTTTTTGTCATCCTTGAATTAGGTCATCAGCATGCATAGGCTCATGCTTGGTGTTTGGAACAGAGGGAGGGGCCATTCTCCGTAGCTGAGGTTGCCAAGCACAACGAAGACACGGATCTATGGATTATCTTGAAGAATAAGGTACGAACCACTCCTTGTGATCGTTTAGAGATTTCTTTTTTGTTATCCTTTATGCTCCAAATAGAGTTATTTTGTAGAGTCACTTGAAGTTTGAATAAGATAACGCCTCTGTAATAATATTCAGTTCTCAATATTCAGAAATCAGCTCTCAGGAGAGAAAGGCGGCTAGTATTCCTTGACGATTGGAGCTACTTCTACTTGGATCCATAAATATAAACTTCCTCTGTATATATAAACCACCTCATGCTGAAAGGCAACCTTCCCATTGTTATATAATTCAGCTCCTTCCGACAAGTTTTTAATGAGCTCTGGTTACTAAGGATTCTAGTAACCATTTAGAGTGAACAATCAGTATTTAACAAAGCAAAGGAGGGGGTTATCCTATCCAATCTCATGGTGACTTGAGAAAAAGGGTAAGTGATGCAGCCCATATGTGGAGGATGCGGGCATGATTAATTAGGGTTTCTGTCCAGGTTTATGATGTGACATCGTTTGTGGAGGAGCATCCGGGCGGCGAAGCGATCCTGAACAACGCCGGTGCAGATTCAACGGAGGGATTCTTCGGGTAAGCAGATGCCTCTCTTGTGTTTGGCACTTCTCCAGTAGTACACTTCAGGATTAACTGACAGGCACAACGTGGAACAGGCCGCAGCATGGAACGAAGGTCTTCGAAATGCTGGATGACTTCTACATCGGCGAACTTGCTCAATAGTGCGTGTGCTTCTTTGTTCTCTTAAAACTTTTTTGCACCATTTTCTTTCAGTGTTTAGGTTGATCATAGTGGTACCTTACCGCAAGTGTCATATTCTCCACAAGGTACATTATGTACCCTTCCTTTGCACTGTACTGTACAGCACAGAGTTTGGGCAGGTAATTGTCAACCAAGTTCTAGCCCAGTATTCATTGCTCAAATATTAAGGACGACTTCTGTGACCTGGTTAGGTTTCTCATTTCCGTTGAGGTGTCATGAGAAATTATAAATAAGTGGATAATCAGTTTAAATATATAAGGAAATAAGAAAACAAATAAGTCACTTCCTCGTGACAAAAGCCAATCCCAGTGCAAAATCCTCCTCTGAGAAATCCATGATTGTGCATGGAATTTCTTCCGATGGATTAAGGCATAGAATTGTTGGGCATATAGAGAAGAACATGGTGAAAAAATTGTTTTATTCTTGCATTACAATGGTAGATACACTGAAAGGTTACATATTATGCTAGACAATCCAGAAGATTACAAGATAAAAGTGTTAAAATTTCAAATGAAATATGTCAATTTTTTTAATAAACACATGTTTTATTATTATAGTTTTTTGGTGATACATTGGTTTTGAATGTTTTGATAACTTTAACCTTGCACGTTTCTCTCCTTGTGATATGGAGATCTATCTATCTAAAACTCAACTGAGCCTCGTTTCATCTTTGAAGCTCTTTGCTTTCTTAAAACTGCCATGTATATTGAAGTGTCGCATAAATAGAGACATTTGAAACATAGAGAGCTAGCTAGATGAAGATGCAAAAGAAGAGGACCAAAAAATGAATCGTGTTTTAAGTTTGGTTTAGAAGAGTTTGTGCTTAAAAATTAAGACATGTTGGAGATATCTTGATAGAATCCAACGGCAATTGCATTGGAGTGTGTTGTGCTCACAAGCATAAATCACTGGTATGGTAGCAACAATCAATGATAATTGTTTTCCATTCATTACACAATATTTGTGAAAACGTCACATGGTATATAAACTTGCTATGAATAAAGTTTTTACAAATGATCATAATGCCAGCTAAATGAAGTTCTTACAAATGATTACAATGCTAGCTTAAAAAATGCAACCATTGATAATGCATAAACTTGGCCAAAGGTGGGGTTCCTTGTACTATTGACAAGACAACTATTCACATCATCTACTTGAGTTGGAGACATTAATCCCTAAAGGACCAATGTCCTCTCGGGGGACATTTTGAGTTTTGGTAAGGTACCACGTTCTCAATTCTAGGCATTATATTTTGAGATTTTTCACTGAATGCACACCTTTTGATTAGCTTTGCGTAGACACAAATTTCGTAGAACTCCGACTTACGGTTCAATAGTTACAATTTATTTTCACTTACATATACAAATAGTGCAGCAGTTTAGTGTGACAAATCACAAATACTGTCAGTGAACTTAAATAACTTCTAAATTCAATAGAAATTCGAGTTTTTGTCCATTTAAAAGAAAGAAAATGTCCACTTGGAAAGGAAATTGAGATCTTTGTATCTACCGTACGGATTTGTGAATTTCAAAAATTTGAGAAGGATATGATATATGCAAAATATAAAGTGTATTGTTGATTCTCAGCACATAGTTACATTGCAAGATTTTTTAGGACATCTTCTACACCTCTTCTACTTCTAAAATATGGTGCACATGTGCCAAACACAATCCTTTTCAAGTTAACAAAATAAATTCACGGCCCGTAGTGCAAAAAGTTGCCATAGAAGGTGGTCGAAGTTTGTTGAAGGTATTTAGTATGACCTCAAAAAAGAGATTATGTCTCACTTCAAAGGGCAATATCTTTCAATCCGTGAAGTCAAACTTACCAAAATTTTCACCACACACTCTCATACAAATCTCGAACAAGATCCTATGGTTAAAATTTCAAAAAAAACTATTTTGTATCATTTTGTGTTGAATGTGCTGAAAATGGCAGTTTTGGAGTGTTTTTGAGGAAAAATTGCCTTGGTCCTTTAGGGGTTAACAAGGCTAATATATACATATACACACTAGTTTCTAAATTTTAGATGCAAATGTCATGTTTCACAAATAATGTGTTTCATGAAAAGTATTCTTATCTCTTGAAATTAGTAGTACACACACCAAAATGTATCAAGCCTACCATCCACAAAGAATTGGATATTAGTATACAAGGTTTACATTTTTGTCAATGTTTGTTTTTTGTTTATTTTCAATAAGCCTACTGCTATCTATAAGTGTGTACAGGTCATCAACTTCGAAAATTTCTCAAAATTTCATGTCTCTTAACCCCTAAATTTCTTTCACAATTTCACACCAAAAACACTTCAAAACTGTCCGTTTTAGTGCAATGAGTAAGGACAAAAAAAAAAACTTTTACTTCTAGTCTCAACCGTAGGATCTCAATTAAGACTTATTGAGTAACCTACACAAAAAAATTCATAAAGTTTGACCGCACGGATTGTAATATTCTAGTGTTTGAAGTAGAGAAAAGGGTCCATTTTCTTCCTAGCGCTTAGTAGGTTAGCAGACTTTGACTTCACTTGGTGTCAAATATTTGCACTACACAAGGTCTAAATCCATTTCCATCATGTTAAGCATGATATTAGTTCCTTGTACTCCAATTTTTAGAGGTAGAAAAAGGGTGTAGCATATTCAAAAAAATTGTGCAAGGAGTGGAGGTTCAAAAATTGTCAATTTGCGTTTTATTTTTTGCAAACTTAGTATGTTGTAGAATGATAATCCAAACGGTCAATAAGAAGGTTTACACTACATAACATTGCGGAAAAAATAAAAAATAAAAAATATGGTGATCTTGGAATTCTGTGTGAAAAAGACAAAGTTTTTTTGGTACCTTGCCCGACAATGTGCAATAATGTGAGAAAATGTTTGACTTGGATTTATATGAATTTTTGCATTAAAGACAAGAGATATTTTTGACAATATGAAAGGAAATAATATTATTAGCTAGTATAGAAAATCTCACATTCAATAGAGTGTCCTAGCAAAAGTTTTTGGAGTTGCCCGCTCTCCCCATTTGAACTTCAAAACCCTATAACTTTTTAATAAAATGTCGGATTTAGGAAAAATGGACTCACACAAAGATTTTAGTAATGTCCATCTACTGTAAATATTTCAAAAAATAATGTTATAAATTGACACAGGAGGTACTTGCCCGAACGAGCTAGAGTCCCCCAAGGGGACTCTTGGAAATTTAGGGGTTACAAATTTAACCTCTAAACGACACATGATATTGCCCAAAAGCTTCAGAAAGGTCGAGCTTTCACCTTTGTGACATTTTGGAGTTAGAATTATCTAATTTATTGCAATCAATATGTGGGGATGATCCAAATATTTTTCTAAGATTAAACATCAATATTTATGTGGAGATTCTTATTTCTAATAAGAACATTCACAAGTTATTTTGCTTATACAAAGTAGCAAACCTCTTCGTTGGACTTGTTTAGAGACTTCTACTTTAGTAATCTATCATCATATAACATCATATTCTCCATAACCATCAACTACTCTTCTTCCATGTTTTAGACCTATGTTTAGCCACTCAATAGGCCTTTCTAGGAACCACCAACTTCAAGACTTGAAACAACCAAGTCCATGACAGGAAGATTGATTTCATACCATTGGACCTGTGAAAGACTCCCCAATTTCTAAATAAACATGCTTTGCAACATAAAAACTACCTTGGGTGGTTTTAGAAGAGCATATTGATAGGTTCCATGGTTAGCGGTTTTGAATCTTATAAATTCCATTGTTTAAAACCCGTAAAAGACTAGGGCATTCTAGAAGAATCTTACCTCCATAGATCAAATACTGCCAAGATGAACTTTTTGAGAATGTAACTTTTAGGATCTTCTTCTAAATCTGTATGAGGTGATGTTGTAAAACTTTTGTGAATTTTGACCGTATGGATTGAAAGAGAATTGCAAGTCAATGCCTTTTGAATGGACACTTGATCTTTAGAGGTTTAATATCCAACTCCCAAGAGTTGTAATCTTATCACTCTACAAAGATATGATTTGTTTTTCCAAATATATAACTGTGGAAGATACCAAGCTACTCTTTAATCCTTTAAGGCCGATGAGCTTTTTTGGCCTGTGAGGATCTATGGGTGTTCTAGATCATGCATAATGGCATCTACACAACGGTTACATTTCAAAACAAAAATCTGTGAACTTGTTTCACGGAAATCACTATAGCTTGTCGATGCTTGCACCAATTGCAATGGCAATGGTCTCAAAAGATGTCCATCTTCCTCAATCTCTAAGTCATGGTCAATTTTTTCCTTTGAGGTGGCGTGCAACGCTTTCTACAAAGGTTTTTGCCCAGAATCGACCCATATATGGTCAACCGGCCTTAACCCTTTAGCGCCCGAAATGGGACTCCGGAGGCGCTAAACCTCAATTTGCATGAAATCCATGAGGAACTAGGCTTCAAGATACGTGGTTCAAATTTGCGCACTCATTACACAATCACTCTCCAACAATCAAATCATGAGTTGGATTTATAGAACTCTTGGAAAAGCTAGGAATACAATACAAAATACACTAAAATATAGTGAATATAGTGAATATAGTGAATACTATGCCACATACTATGTTGTATTTCACACACATGCACATGGATTTTTGTCTTAAATTTTGATTGAACTTTGTCTTTAAGACATTCTTCATTGTTTTGTGATTGTTGATCTCTCTCCTCACATACAAAACTTTTGTTTTGATTCGTATAAGGTTGGAACATTTTTGTATACAATCAAGTAGAAAAAAACAAAAAAAACACCAATAATTGTGTAAAAATATTTTCTTCACATATGATATGTCAATGCAAAGCTATCAACCTAGTGCACATGTGAACTGCTCTAACTCAAAGTAAAAAATTCTTGCAAGAATCTAATGATGGTTAAAGTAGTACACCTTCCAAAATCCACAGTTTTCACTACCAATATACAATAACTTTAAACACTAAAATCTATTCCATCAAACGTTGGATGGTGTGCAAAATTTCCCCAAAGTTGTGGTCATGGGTTAAGTTCAATTTTGTTAGGCTAGATATTAATATTAGGCATTGTATTTCCGTCAAAACCGGCTCAAAGAAAAAAATCAGCAGAAATCTTGGTTTTTCCAGATACATCCATGGGTGGTAAAGGGTTAAGTTGGTGGTTATGGGGCATGCGACGTGAGTCCGAGCCTAAATCTTGGTGAGCTCCACCCCATAGCCAAGTGGAAAGCTCCCAAATCCGAAACTCCCGAGCCATACTAGAGTTTTCCTGAAAGTGCTTCCTGAAGAGGCAAGCCATGAGGAATATGGTGCCACACCGTATGCGATTTAAAAACGGAAAGAAAGAGAGCATGAGGAAGTTCGTATTCCTTTTTTTTCCTACTCCAATGAAATGCTTGGTAATTGATGCTCTTGCGCCCTACCCCATGCAAGCTATAGCTTCCCCATAGGACCCTAAGTTCCCAAAGAATTGAGTAAGAGCCAAGTGGAAAGCCCCCCAAATCCGAAACTCCATAGCCGTACTAGAGTTTTCCTGAAAGTGCTTCCCGAAGAGGCAAGCCATGAGGAATACAGTGCCAGACCGTAAGTGATTTAAAAACGGAAAGAAAGAGAGCATGAGGAAGTTCATATTCCTTTGTTTTCTCCGCTCCAATGAAATGCTTGGTAATCGATGCTCTTGCGCAAGCTGTAGCTCCCCCATAGTACCCTAAGTTCTCAAAGAGTAGACTAAGAGCCAAGTGGAAAGCCCCCAAATCCGAAACTCCAGAGCCATACTAGAGTTTTCCTGACAGTGCTTCCCAAAGAGGCAAGCCATGAGGAATATGGTGCTAGACCGTATGCGATTTAAAAACGGAAAGAAAGAGAGCATGAGGAAGTTCATAATCCTTTTTTTTTCTCCGCTCCAATGAAATGCTTGGTAATCTATGCTCTTGCGCAAGCTATAGCTCCCCCATAGTCTCAAATAGTAGGCTAAGAGCCAAGTGGAAAGCCCCCTAAATCCGAAACTCCAGAGCCATACTATCTGCCCCCTTATCCGCCCAGTCAGCAAACTCTCTATCCACCAAAACCCCGGCCTCACCCACAACAATCTAGCTCTCCATTCTGCCTCGACGCCTCCCAAAACGCCCACTAACTTTGTGGCTCCAACTCCTTCTTCTTCGTCTGCATGATTCTCTTCTTCAGTTCGTCGCAGCAGCTGCAGATTGTGGTGCGCGAGACCTGAGGGTAGCGGCAACGATGGCTGCGCTTCCGACCATCTGTTTGTCGGCGCTGCGGGCGCTCATTCACGGCGCTCCGTTGGACTCGTCCGCCGCTGCGCCGTCCACGACCGCGCACCCAAGTTCGTCCGCCGACGTCTCGTCGTCGCCGGCCACGTACTTGGCCCGGAGCGTCGACGAGCACTTCTACAGCTACAAGGAGGCGGACGAGAAGCCGCGAGAGGTATCTGCTTCTTGGAAGACATTAGGTTTTGAGTGTCATCTAGCTTATCCTTTTTGGAGTAAACTGGTTGGATCCTTGTACAATTGGATGATCAAGGTCACAGAACGAAAGTTGTTACTATTATGCCATGAAAAGGGCGTCAGAGCTTCAGAAGATCTCTTGATTATGGGACATAACCTCTGCCACTTCTGCAGTTATTATTATGGTGAATCAGTGATGAATTTCAATGGAGGAATCTTGCCAGTGGGACATTTGTAAACGCATGTGATGGTTGCTTTCATCTTGTGACCTTATTCTCCTGCTTCTTTCTGGCAGACCAGCTGAATGAGTTGCATGTGATGTGTTTAGGATGAGTACACGGAACGGGATTATGAGTTTGCAGGGCTACAAAGGTTCGGACGTGCGAGTCTGGTGGCGCTCGCGGCGGCTTCCTTGTGTTATTCAGCTCCAGGCCCTGCGCTCGCCTTCCGGGTAAGCAAATGAGCTGCAGGGTTTTGTATGGTTAGATTGGCTGCCCTTAGTATAATTGAATGTGACAACCGCCAATCTACCGAATAGAGCCTTATGTCCCATGATGGCTGGCTTAGTGGTGCTTGACCTAAGTTTGATGGTCAGTTGCAATTCTTGCTGGAAGGCAAGTTCTCATGTGATTGTATCTACACAGGGCGGTGGTCCATATGGACAAGAGGTGACACGCGGGCAGGACTTGACGGGCAGGGACTTCTCTGGACTGACCCTCATCAAGCAAGACTTCAAAACGGTATCCATGTGAATTTCATGTTTTTTGCATCTTGAAAATCTGCATTAAGTGGTGGAAAGACTGATTGAGCTTCTTCGTGTGCAGTCCATACTGCGGCAGGCGAATTTCAAAGGGGCGAAGCTGTTGGGTTCTAGCTTCTTTGATTCAGACTTGACCGGTAAATTTGATCTCACCTACTTAAACACAAAATTGCAGAATAGGTGAAATTTTTGGCTGTTTGTCCCTTTGAGCTTATGGTTTTCAATCGTTTTTTCCAGGAGCTGATCTTACTGATGCAGACCTGCGGGGGTGTGACTTCTCCTTAGCAAACGTCCAAAAGGTACGTTTGTGGTTCGTTAAGTGGTTTTGCAAGGCTCCTGTTGCACTAGCAACGGGGTTAATGTTGAGCTTGAAAGGTCTGATTGTCGCATGGGTTTGAAAGCAGTGCAGATTGTATTCAGAATTCAAACAGGTACTACAGAGGTATTTTATTTAAACTTCAGGTGACCAAGAGGAGAGAGGAGAATGTAGCTTTTTTTTAATGTATGACTGTCTTGCCTTTCCTGATCTCTTCTGGTGGCTGATTAATCACAGGCTAATCTGACCAATGCCAATCTGGAGGGAGCTTTGGTAACTGGCAACACTTCGTTCAAAAACACTCTGATAACTGGTGCTGGTAAGCCCGCACATTGAAAGAGACTCCTTCTCCTTGCTCACTCTTTCTCTAAATTGGATAACACGGCTCGAATGAGTTTTGACTCGCTTCCTGGGGAAAGGAAGTTCACAGAAGGAATGTTTTCCAGGGTGCCACACGTTCTTATCCTTTGTCTTTTACAGACTTCACCGAAGTAGGCTGGAGGGATGACCAACGAAAGGAGCTCTGCAAAATCGCTGACGGGTATGCCACCGCCTCTTTCCTTCATTCCTCTCGTAAGAAAAGCACTATAATTCCCATTTTAATCAAAAGGAACATGATTCCTCTGCTGTTCGCTACATTTCAGCTCCAAGAAAGTCCACTTACTAGTCTTCACAATCCAAGAATTCCATTGATATTCTTTCATGAAACCAACTCCACAACATGCATAAGACATGTTCCAGGTTGAAAACAACTTTGGATAGAGGTTGACTTCACGAATAACTCTATTCTTTGTTGTGCAGAACAAACCCTGTGACTGGGAACTCTACTCGCGAGACTCTGCTATGTGATTATTAGATGAGCATGATTCAAAGCCAGGTGGACCTGCAAATCACCTCATCTGTTGAAGCCTCAGTTACAGGTAAGAGTGAGAGGAGAGAAGGACTAGTTTGAATCGGTGTCAAAGCTTTGAACAAACAGACACTTTTTTCACGTTGGTCGGTCTTTCTTGGAGATTGAAGTTCTATCTTTCTTTAGAGTAATTTTTCTAGGAAGAGGGTGAGACTTTACACAGATGACCCTGCCTCATCCAACTATTTCTGTTCTAGTTTGGGTGCTCAAGGTCGCAGCTTCAGTCTTGTCTAATGAGGAAGGGATGTTCGAGAGATGGCAGTGAGATGGTAAAGAAAGGTGCTTGTGTTCCTCAGTACATAATAATTGTATGATATATCAACTCCCATGCCGTACTGTGTGACCAGTTTTGCCTTAGTTTGTCTTTTTGATGTTTTAGTGGAGTCGTGTATGCTAAAGTTATGGTCATGAACACAAAGGTCACATTAGTTTTTGTATGGTTGCACCAAATAAAAGATGTTCGCATCAATTGTATCAACATTGAAAGTTCTATTTCGGAGAGTTTGGGTTCTTTTTCATACTATTTTCCACCATGAGTTTGACAACCATGAGACTTAACCATGGCCTTCATCCGGTATTAAAATGAGGGCATGTAAAACTTCCACTTACTAAAGCCACACACACATGTGTGAGAATAAGAACATTTTGGAGGCCAACTCGCACATGTTGGGTTACGAAGCAAAGCGTTGGGAAGGCCATCAGATAGGCTTCTACTGGCATTGCCTACTCCATGTTGACCATAATCTTTGGTTGTTGTGGACTTGATTACGGATCTACTGCCATCAAATTCATCATCTACAACATCTTCGATGTGGTGGATCGGCTTACAAAGATGGCGCACTGTATCCCTTGCAAGAAGCCATCGTCAATTGAAGACATGGCAAGGCTTTTTCTTGATAATGTGTATCAATATCATGGTCTAGTAGACGATATCATATTTGACTGGAGAACCCAATTTGTATTGAAGCTTTGGAGATTTCTTTATGAGAAATTGAAGGTAGATACTACACTCTCCTAAGCTTTCCATCCTCAAAGTGACAGTCAAAGAGAACGGGTTGAGCAAGTTCTAGAGTAATGTTTACAATTCAACATAAGCTATCAACAAGACGATTGGACAACATATCTATCACTAGCGGAGTTTGCATTTAACAATAGTCTTCATGCTTCAACTCAACAAATGCCATTTTATTCCAACTACAGGTATCATCCGAAGCTTGATATTGTGAGTTTTCCAATGAAAAATAACCCGACAGCTGATGGGTTTGCAAAGCAACTATTGTAGCTTCAACCTGCTTTAAAGTTTCAAATGTATACCATCCAAGAGTTTTACAAGACATCTGTAGATAAATTTCAGAATCAAGCACATGTTCTCCAAGATGGCTTTCTGACCAAATATCAAGACCAAGTGGCTACGTGATAGATTGGACTACTAGATATTGAGACCATTTGTCATCCAAAAGCAAATCAATTGAGTTGGATACTGTCTACAATTACCAACTTCCATCTTTCACTTTTTAAAATTCCAGCTTCCAATCTTTCATCTTTCTCTTTCAGAACCTTGTGGCCTTGCTAAAACTCAGCCTTGAATCCAATTTAGACATGTGGATTATGCAATTTTTATATTATGCTAAACTTCAAAAAAAAATATGTATGCGACATGTTGTAGTGGCATCAAGGTACTCAGTCCTCATTCTAATATATTTTTCATAGCACTGAAGGCATAAACATTGAACATCATTAGAGAAGGCAACATTCAACTTGTTTGTGAACTCCACCCAATGCTTTTTCTTGAAGCTCTTGCGGTCAAATTCCCAATTCTTTTCTACACCTAAAAAAATATTGAAGACTCTCATTCATATATGGACATGTGAACGGTATTTTGGATTGAAAGAAAATTCTTCATCTTTTTCGAAGGCGGCTAAAACTACTAACTTAAGTTTTTCCTACACCGTTTTGTCAATATAGTGTGGACTAGAGTAGTTCAAGTTTCTACACCAATTGGAAATTTACATAAAATCAACAACCGGTTCACACTTGCTTGAAAACAAATGTCCAATAAAAACTTGACATGCATGAGCTGGATGTAAATTAGTGTAGGCAATTTACACCAGTAATGAATCCACACTACATTCAATGAACGGTGTAGTTGCCTTTCTTCTCTTTGAGCTGATTATGGAAATTTGGAGCTAGTAAAAGCTAATCCTAAAATCAAAATGACAAATGAGGTCAAAACTCTCCGTATTGGGTCCAAGATGACCCTAAACTACCCGGATGATGGTGGTAGATATCCAAAGAATGAAGTGCTTCTGGATTCAATCCCTAAGGTAGCCTAGCCCATTATTGCCACGAGCTATATTTGGTCCCAATTCCACCCTATATCCGCCCCATTTCCACCTATTCATTCTTCTTCAGCTCCAAATTAAGGCTTACTATTGGTCAAGACTCCTAACTTTTGGTCGGCGCGAATGGGAGGTACCTAGTGGCAGAACTAGGCTAAATATGGCTTACCACTTTAAAAATTCAAAATTAGTTCACATCTTAGGTTGAGATTGTAATTCTATTGGCTATTACTGAAAAATAGATGTATAATTATGGGATTGTCCTTATATGCACATTGCTCAATCATGGAAGGACCATTTGTACGTGTGGGGTACAAATCGATTTTGGGCAGGTTCACAAAAATCCATTTTTGAAGATAACTTCTCAAAAAATTTAGTGACAATAGAAATATGGGTTATCTTTTCGAGGAATTCTTTCTTTCTTTTTAGGACTTATAGAATTTTTTTTATGGAGCTTCAAACATAAGAAGCATGTTCATTTTGGCAGCTAGGTAGGGTACTATAAAGATGAATAGTGCTAATGTAGAGTTGACAATTGCACTTTTTGAGGTGGGTAGTAGTGAAGGAAAGTTCTTGGCATCCTTCATTATTTTCACATAAAAAATCATAGAAATGAAGGGTTTTACTATTTTTTTAAAAACCTATTGTTAGAATAAGTTATGATAATTCCATTCACGGTTTGGATTTTAGATCCAATAATTATTTCTCTATTTAAAAAATAAAATTGCTTTCCAAAGTAAAAGGCCACTTTCTATACCCATAGTCATAGCAAGTCCATTTTAAATTTTATTGTAAACACCTCCATTACTTGTAATTTTTTGTACACAAGGTAGAACATAGATCCATTGATCTTATGCAATGTGTAGTGGAAAAATATGCCATTATCCTGAGTCAAAGTACGCTCGCCCTATCTGCGCACAATGGAAAAAAACAATTTGCACTCGTCAAATGCATGTATCTTACAATCTGTACAGGCAACTTTTACGAATGTTTCTGGGTGCCTTCTTGTTATAGTGAACTTGAAGATCCTACGACTAAAAATAGTAAACGGGTGTTTTTATAATTAGTCTAATAATATCTCATGTCAAAGTGATAGTTTCGGTGTGGTTTTCGTAAAGCACAAGGCCCGGTCCTTTAGGGGTTAATCTATCGCTCATGGGGGGTATACCTTAGATACAAAATCTTATTCTACTTAACAAAACCGCCACAAGTTGCCAATACCCTACGTATTGGTCGAATCCGCCCATAATTAATTCATAATGGAGGGTGTCCAAAATTTTTGGAAAATATAAGAGATTTGTCTAAGGTGATACCCATGTAATGCCAAGGTCATTCCCTTGTAATATCCAGGCAATACTCATGTAACACCTTGGTGATACCCATTGTGTTGAAACCACTGTGATTAAAAAAAAATTGGTTCATACAAGGGGTGTCCAAACTTTAGACCACTGTGTACGATATAGCGACTCGAGTGTGCCAAAAAAAGGTACAAAAAGTACAAAAGTAAAAGTAAAAGTAAAAGTAAAAGTAAAAGTAAAAATAAAAATAAAAGTAAAAGCAAAAGCAAAAGCAAAAGTAAAAGTAAAAGCAAAAGAAATAGAAAAAGAAAAGAAAAGGTAAAGGTAAAAGTAAACGTAAAAGACCAAAAGTAAAAGTAAAGGTAAAGGTAAAGGTAAAAGTAAAAGTAAAAGACCAAAAGTAAAAGTAAAAACCAAAAAAAAAACCAAAAAAAAACCCGGTATTTTTGCTGGCTTTTTGGATTAGTTATCGAGAATGGATAAACACTTCTCTCGAATTTTGGATTCGCACCTGATCTCTCGAAGACGGCACCTTTAGTGCGCGCTTTACAGCATGAGCAGGCGATGCCGCTCGCCTCGTATGGCCCGGATTGCCAATCCAAACCCAACCGAAGATGATGCCACTCCCTTCAATTCCTCCTCCAAATATGAGATGCAACTTGGTCACACCGCTCCACCGAATTTCCCCGAGGCTCTTTCCACTTGACAATCTGCACACAACTTGACTCTACTCCTTCTCTTTCCACTCCCCCAGTTTATGATTTGGGCGTACCAACCGCTTTTTCTTACGAGATTTATCAGCAGTGGGTTGATTCGCTGGTATATCATTCACTGAAGAAGAAGACTGGATAGTTTGCATCAGAATAGGGAGATGGTTTTCCTTTGAGGCTTCTTCTCTAAACCGTCTTGACACCCTTTGCTTTAGGTTTGCTTTCCTCTCTCATGGATTTTGAGGAGGCTTCGGGAATGGGTTTGTTATTTTTGTGACAGGGTTGGTATTTTTTTTTCTCTTTGAGAGGGATGAGTTTGAGGATTATTGAAGGTGATGAGTTTTTTTTGGGGTCGGTTGTGGTGGTGTTCATTTTTTTAGTGGAGATTTATCAGCGCGGTTTTTTAAAGATGACCTTGTTTTTGGTGAAGTGGCAGGATTGGATGCGTTCGTGTTGAAGCGGGCACGCCATGGCATCGATCCCGAGGTGCTGCTGCTGGGCATCCGAGGCAGCTTCCGTAAGCAATTCTCAGCAATTCTCGTCTTTGCGCTTTCGCACTCTCTCTCCTGCTAAACAGGTACATTCTCCTTTCCTTACACTTTGAATGTATGTTGTCGGATAGTTTTTTGCTTGTGTGGAAAAATTGTTGGGGTATGTTATTCCTCATGAGTTTGATCACAGTTTCTATTCTTGGTTCTTGTCGTTTAACTCCTAATAGCTCACGAGAATCAATTCGATCTAAGCTTCATCTTCTCCGCTTACTTAAACTACAACAATTATACACCATATTTTACTTGACACAAAGGCACGCTATGACATTTGAGGGATTCCATTGGCTTCATTTCTTGGCTTTGTACCAGGATGTTTCATCATTCGCTTACTAGAACTAGAACCATGTTGATATGAACTCCAACTTCTCTTACCTCAGACTCACTAGAGATCAGTCGATTATTCTCAAATACAACAATCCTGCAACATATGCTACATATTAAGGTTAAGGTTATGAGAGCTAGTATGGAACATTCGCTACATTTCCTTCAGTGACAGGGGCAATTTATCAGGGTGTGCTAGTTTTATTCATTTATATCAGTCCTTGCTCTTTCCAGGTCCACGGCACCCGATTCCAGAGACGACTCCAAGTGCGATGCTCCACGCAGGAGGACTTCTCCACAACTCAACAGAAGATAAACTTGAAGAACAACGACCTCAACCTGCCGATGGAGTCCAAGTTGAGCGATGCGAAGGCAGCAAAGCAGGTCCTGAAGGAAGCCAAGGAGAAATTGGGGAGCGCCACGGTATCCAAGCTGCTCCAGGACGCGAAGAAGAGCCTGGGCCCAGGCAAGCTCGCCTTGTACACCACGGCCGCCGCGCTGGGCATCCTCCTCTCCGGCGCCGTTCTCACGTCCCTGGAAGTCTACCCTGTGATTCCCGAGGCCATGCAGCTCGTGGGCTTGGCGTGCTCTGCGTTGGTTGCGAGTAATGCCATCCAGGGGAGACGGGAGAAGTTTCAGGTGTCTCCTGTCAAGGCTGTGATTGCGATTGTGGGGAGGGTGCAGCAGACGAGCCTGGTGTTGCCCCAGGATTTGGACCAGGGCACTGTCGCAGCCATGGAGCGCCTCGCGAGGGAGCGCGACATGGCCGTGAATCAGGTCAGTTGTTTTTCTCAAACCAATCGCGTGCTCAAGAATATGCCCCTCCTGTTTTTCTTCTGTAAATGCTACTAATAGAACATGTTTTCTTGCAAAGTGCGACGTTGTTCATGAATAATTCTCGGAGAGAAACGGTGCTCCGGAGAACAATTCACGAGCAAGAACGCTGCAAGTGCACTGAATAACATCATTAACGTTGCCAGAACAGAGGGAGTAACATATTATCAAATTCCAGCTGAACGTAGGTCAAAAACGCAACAGTGGGGTAGCAAATTAGAAAAGGGAGAAGGAAGACAAGGGCCCTTCTTAAAACAACGAACTGTGGACTTGATCACATCATCCCTTTCTTCTTGTGCTCCAAGATAACCTATGCCCCAGATCCACCACCATCAGAAAGGAGCAGGTTTTTCTCCAGCTCGTGAAGGTTGGAAGAACGTTTTGCAAGTGGGCTCTTGTGTTGAAACAGACTAATGACCGCACCGGTTTTCTTCCAACCATCAGGTGGAGGAGATGAGGGCGCAGTTCCCTCAGGCGTTGGCCGAGAAGGAGGCCCTGGAGACCGTGGCGCTGGAGCTCGCCGAGGAGAGGGAGACCGCCCTCTCGGAGGTGAACCTGCTCAAGTCCACGGTGGAGTCCATGAGCGAGCGCATGAAGGGGATCGAGGAGATGCTGGACCGGGAGATCGGGCTGCTCAAGAGCCAGAACCAGGCGCTGGAGACGGTGGCGCTGCAGCTGGCCAAGGAGCGAGACGACGCCATCCAGGAGACCAAGAGCTTGAGGGCCAAGTCGGACGCGGACAAACAGGCGCTGGAGGAGGTGGCCATGCAGCTGGCGCAGGAGCGGGACAGAGCGCTGCTGGAGCTCGAAAAGATGATGCAAGTGGTGGCCAACATGAAAACAACAACATCATCTGTTGAAAAACTGGTGTAGCATGACATTTCCCACCTGAAGAAGAAGAGCAGTTGATGACATATCTGCAAATTGAAGAACACTAAACTGCTGAAGAGGAGCTTTTGATGATATATCTGCAGAAGATTGGAGAGTTCTATACTTAAACCCTAAACCCTAGACATTTTCCAGCTGGACCTTGGATGGCCTCTCGAGCTCAAACGGCAGTTTTCTGGAGGAAACAGTGTGTTCCCTTTTTGTGTTCCCTTCAGTATCTTGCAGCAGTGAAGACAGACCAATCAAGGAGAGGATTCAAGTGGCGAATGCAATGAGAAAAGCTCGACCAACGTGTTGCTTTGTACAGTATTGCCACCAAAAGTGGTACGTTTCTTTTTATTCATGTCTTCCTCATAGTATTTTTTCTGAATAGCATGGTGATTATTTTATCCACCTTTGATATGATCCTCTGCGCCTTTCTCTTCTGCTCCTTTTTTTTAAATAGGTTCTGACTCCACATGAAGCTCCGCAATATCATCATACAGACAACCAAAAGCTGAGTTTGCTATCACCAAACAGTTGAATATACTCAACAGTGAAACCAAGTCAGGTTCCAAGCATGACATTAAAAAATATTAACTGTCACAAATAGTGCTTGGAACATCTACATCAGCATCAACATCGACATTTTACATAGCCAGCTGATTTAGCCATAAAGAGGAGTAAAGGAAGGTACAATATCCTGCAGTGCCTCACATTCATCATGCTATCTTAAGAAGTGACACAATGAAAGTACAAGATGTACCTCCTCGGGTTTAAATGCGTCAAGAGCACGGTGTATCTGAGTATAACAAATATTGTATTTCAGAGTTTAATCTCACACTTCTCTTCCATTGCAACGTCTGTCTCTCAAAATCAAACAACTTGTACTTTGCTACATTACCATGCGTAACTCAATTTTCTTATTCTTGAACTTGAAGATTTCTACTCAGCATCAATTTCCAAATGCCAGGTATTGTTGATATGCCAACTTGTGGATGATACAAAGTGGATGAAATAATGGATGAGAAGTTGGGATGAAAATGTGACACTTTAATATAACAGTTCATTATTCCAATGTACAATCACCTCCTTCAACAACAACCTTGTTTGTTTTACCAAAATTTGTCTGCTATCAAGAGCCGTTGATATTTGAAGCACCTGTTGTAGCAGATAAAGGCTGCTACAAGCAATTTTGGCTTGATGGATGTTGTTGTTAAAAGCATATTGTTGTTGCAAAGAGCAAATATTTGTTACGAACCCAAGCTGATTGTTATACCCTATGCAGTGATAACTTTTGTACATAATTAATTCACAATGGAGAGTATCAAAAGAATTTGGTGGTTATGAATCAAGCCATCTGGCAGAGCCGAAAGCAGCAAGGAACTCCATTTCCTTCCAATACGTGGCCGGGACGAAAGCTATCTATGCTGCTACTTCCAACCATACCATGCCTCCATTAAAAGGTCTCGAGAATCTGGATCATCCGCAAATTTGCATGTTGATTGCCTCCTTTGAAATCCACGAGCACGATGAAACCTCGGGTCTGTGGTGTCAAAAAAAATTGGGTTTCATCGTAGTGTACACATACGCAACCGTCATCTTTACATCATGATAACCATCATGCACACATGCTTTCACCAGCTTGTCCTATCCATGCCTGTACTTTTGGCTATGGAATAACAGCATTGATGCTTTGATACTCGCCTGTGGTTTGAGTCCAACCCTTGGCCTGTGGCCAGGCTTGTGGATTGGGCTCATCTTCAACTTCCCTTTTCAGGTTGTGATTTGAATTTAGGGCTCTTTTCAATAACTACGCTTTCGACCAAGAAAAGTGTAGCGCTTTTGGATGTGGGGAGTCAACCCTACATGTATGTGCATAAATAGTAATGCTGAAGCATCTCTAAATTGTGGAAATTTGACGTTATTTCTTTTTCTCAGTAAAGAGAACTTCTGTACTGTAATTTTGTAAGAGTACAGATACACTATGCCGTGGTCGCTTTTGTACATAATTGTGAGTTCTCCAAAATTTTGGAAGATGTAAAGTTTTTGTCCAGGTAATTACCATGTAAGGTCGAGGTGCTACCCCTATAATGCATAGGTGATACCCATGTGATACTTGGGTGATACCCATTGTGTCTGAATCATTGTGTCAAAGAAAAATAATTCTTTCGTCATTGAAAGCGACCACTAGGTATGGTATTTACAAAAGTTGGACAGATTTGATTAACGTATTTTATGAAATGAATGGAAATTTAGAAATTGCAGTTGTGGAATTAAATTGAGTAAAGTATTCCCACTCTAATCAATTGTCTTATACCTTCAATCTAATGAATGTGACATCACCTTCCAACATCCCCACGAGTACTCGTCAAATTGGGAACAAATTTGAGGAAAATATTGAATGAAGATATACTAAGATGGCCAATGGTTAAGGTGAGATGTTCTATAACCCCCAACTTAAGCTCCTTGATCTATTTGTAACAATGGTTACTAAGGAGTTTCTTTTGTGATCAAAATAGAACATCAGGACTTGTGCAATTTTTCTAAACTCCTAGTACTGAAATAGTTACAAATCATCAAAATGTAAATCAAGTTGTGATCCATTCTTTGTCATGAAATCCGCCCCATGACCACTACAAGATGTTCCAGTATCGACCCCACTCCTCCCCAAGAACGTGATTGAAAACTTCACAAACTAAGCGTTGGAGATGCGAGAAAAAAAATTAGTGGCTTTAAAATAATGTGATCTTACAACCTAAGTAAAGTATCACTGGCGGCAACCTTATTGATGACTGCCCTACCTCAAAACCACTACAATAGACATCATAAAATCACCTTCAAAAGACGGATAGTGGTGCTTGTGGTGCACTTCACTCATGGTTCTAGAGGGGTCTCTTTGAACCATATAGACGGATGGAAGGGAAGGAGGGTGTGGACAAAACCTGGCCCCTATTTTATATTGGAAGGGGACCCTAGTTAGACCAAGGTGGACCCTATCATAAGAATTCGGGGCCAAAGGCTCCGAATTTGGCAAAAAAAACCCAAGAAAGCTCAAGGACACCTGAAATTTAAAAAAGAGGCCTACCCCTTGCCCACCCTCCATGACATCCGTCTACATGAAATAAAGAGATCTGTTCTAGAGTGAGTGGTGGATATATGACACCCGACGATAGCTCCATGCCACTCTGATGATGCCATCTGTTGTGAGACTGAAATAAGCCAAGTGGCTCTATGCAAACCTTGTGTGCAAATCAGCCCTGTCTGTACCAATAGGACGGGGCTGATTTTTGCATGGTATTGGTCCTTGTTTGCACTGAGCATTGTGATGCTTTGTGGTAGTGGTCCTCATGGTAGTGGTCCTTGTGAGCCAATATGGGCACTGAACTCGGAGCCAATACGGGCACTGAACTGGGAGCCAATATGGGCACTGAACTCGAGGCCAATTCCGGCATCCCCACTTTTGTAGAGATGAAATCAAATTGTGATGGCTTAGAATCTCCCATGCCAACTATTGATAGGAATCTTATGGGCATCCTCCACCCTTCTTCCTCCTCACCGTTCTCTATGATCTTTTAATGGCAAGGGTCCATAGAATCATGTCGTGATTCTACACACCGCCCAGAACAAATTCCACCTTGAGGGATCAGATTGCAACTTCCAATGGTGACTCAAGTGTTCAACTAGAATCCCGTAATCTATGTTTATGGGACATGGATTAATTCTAAAAAACTATGGTCTTCTCTCACCATAGCAATTTTGTTGCACAATTCTCTCATCTTCATGTACAACATTGGATTGGAGAACACTTCGAGGTTAATAGGCTTGTATATGTGTGCAAGTTTAAATTTTGGAAGAGAAGTTTGGAAATTTGTAAACTACGCTTAAGCTATTTACATGCAAGTCTGATGGAGCATGTAATTTTTATTTTTTTTAACAGATCCATGAATATTCTTTTCAGATTATGCTTTATTCACACTTTTATTTGGAAGAGTGTATGAATAAAATGTCTGCTCATTCTAATTGTTTGTTTATCTATTTTTTATACTTAGAATGAGATGTTTATATGACTTATTTGCAGTTGTTATCCCCTTAAAATCCTTGACTAGACATTTCACAAGTCCTCATGCTAGTGCAAAGAGTGGAAAAGAGAAACATAACTTTCATTTCCATCTCCAACCATAAAATCTCAATCTTTACTACTAAAACCACATTATCACAAATTTTCATAAACTTTAACTGCATAAATTGAAAGATATAGTGTTTCAAGGGAAGAAAAATGGTTTAGGAATGGTTCTAAATCACTCCACCTTATTTGCATACCCCGCGGTAAGATTTAGCAATAATTAAATCTGATATAGCTGAATATTTTTGGGAAATTATTTATTAACAACATAACTAATTTCGGTGAAAAAGAGAATTTTTGTGAATATTTGTTTCTCCAAACATTTAATTTAGAAATACATAATTGTACAGTACTACAGCGCCAAAATCCAACCCTTGGGGATCCATAGCTGGAACTTCCACACATTTTGCAGTAAAGCCGAGTCAAGAAACTACAACAATAGCTTTGTCACACACAACAACGTCACTCGAAAGCTGACTTCCAGCGAACTTTCAAAGCAAGGCAACACGCAGTGACAGTGACGTACCACAACAGTCCCCAACGACGACACAAAAATATCCACGAATGCACACAAAGTCCAAATGAACCAGAAAAAAAGGTCCCAACAACATCACAGCACACGCTCCTGGGTTCCCCAGAAACTACCACCACATAACTTACATGCCACAACAAAAATCATCACCCCAACTCCACCACATCAAAAAAAATTAAAAAACTCACAACCTCAAGTGCAACCACCAACCATCACCCGCCACCCAACAAAAACTCACAACCCCAACTCCACCCATTCACTCTTTCTCAGCTCCAAAATGAAGGCTTACTATTAGTCAAGACCCTAACTTTTGGTCAGCGCTAGCAGGGGGCACCTAGTGGCAGAAATATGCCAAACACGGCAGCACACTTTGAAAATCCATAACTAATTCAATTTTCATCGGAAAAATACGAAATCACTTGGGTTGAGGTTGCAATTCTATTGGCTATCACTAAAAAAAAAAGGAAAAAAAGAATGTTATTTTGAAACCCCCTCAAGTGGGACCCACCAAAATCTAGATCCCCACCCTCCATCTACGTAAGAGCGTGATTCCCGAGGGGTGCGAGGTCTACACCTCTCGTAGATGCGGGTGGGGAGTCAAAGTGGGCCCCCGTTCACACGGCGGAAGGGAAACCCTTATCAGGCTGTGAAGGGCTGGGCTTTTCCAAGTGTGTATGCGAGAGACGACGAGGACGTGCGCCAGAGCTCGCGAGAGTGGCAGCAGCGGAAGCGTGCCTCATCCTGTCTTCCGCCTGCGCGCGTCGCCTCCTTTCCTGTCTGCGGAGGAGTTCTGTCGCTGCTCGGGGGGTGGGATTGAAGTAGAGGAAGGAGGGAGGGAGAGTGAGAGAGAGAGAGAGGATGGGTGGGCATGGGACGGAGTCGCTGGCGTCGTGCGCCGGGGTGGGGATGCAGCGGCATGGGCGCCAGAAGCTGTATGCGGAGAGCGTGACGCACTTGGTGTGCTCGACTACTTTTGAGCTGGGGCCGCGGCGTAAGGGCACGGCCGGGGTGGCGAGCGTGGCGAAGGCGATGGCGCCCGCGTCGGAGTTCGGGTTCCGCGCGCTGATTCCGACGGATGCTGAATTCCGGTGAGTTAGTGAGTGGTTGGGGGTGT
The DNA here is from genome assembly GCA_963971425.1 of Bryoerythrophyllum caledonicum. Classification (NCBI taxonomy): domain Eukaryota; kingdom Viridiplantae; phylum Streptophyta; class Bryopsida; order Pottiales; family Pottiaceae; genus Bryoerythrophyllum; species Bryoerythrophyllum caledonicum. The sequence goes on along the minus strand of OZ020526.1, from coordinate 10,833,063 downwards.
GTGTGGGGGGGGGGGGGGGGTGTTGGTGGCCGAGGGGAGTTGGGCTGAGGTGTGTTTGTTTTTTGCGTGTGCAGGGAGGTGCTGGGGCTTGTGAAGGAGGAGACGGGGAAGGAGGAGGAGAAGAAGAAGAGAAAGAAGGGGGAGAAGGCCGTGTTGAAGGTGAAGGTAGGGAATGCGTCGCTGCGGAGGTTGATAAGTGGCGCCATTGCGGGCGCCGTGTCGAGGACGGCGGTGGCGCCGCTGGAGACAATTCGGACGCATCTCATGGTCGGGTCGGGTGGGGAGAAGTCGTCGGTGGTTGGCATGTTTCAGACGATTATGCAGCGGGACGGGTGGCAGGGGCTGTTCCGGGGGAACGGCGTGAATGTGCTTCGTGTGGCCCCGAGCAAGGCAATTGAGGTGCGTGAGAGTACCGGTCGTTTGGGATTTTCTTGCTGCGAATTATGCGGTCTTTGTTCTTTGCATTCGGTGATTATGCGAGGTTTTCTTGGCAACTCTTGTATTATTTTTCTGCTTTATTGCCAGCAGGCTTAGATACAGAGGTTTCGTGGAGTAGGCAGTGCTTGTTCCGTGACAGTGTTGTTGAGTCGAGTATTGAATGTTTGGTGCCGCGCAGATGTTTGCGTATGACACTGTGAAGACGTTTTTGACGCCGAAGAACGGTGAACCGTCGCGCATTCCGCTTCCAGTTCCGATGTCATTAATAGCAGGGGCAACGGCTGGTGTGAGCTCGACAATAACGATGTATCCCCTGGAGCTGCTGAAGACACGGCTGACTGTGGAGGTAGAGCGTTGCCGAACTTTCTGAGTTATTCAAATGCTCCGTGTCTTCTGTCAGATTTTCACTATGATTTCTCGAGACGCTTCTAGAGACATTTCCTCAATTTGAAGGATTTATTCAGCCTCTAATGTGATACGTTGAAGTGTCTTCTTTGGTTGCTGATATCATTTTCGCTTGCAGCATGGCATGTACAAAAGTTTGTTACACGCATTCGTGAAGATTGTCAAGGAAGAGGGTCCTCTGGAGCTGTACAGAGGGTTGCTGCCGAGTCTGATCGGTGTGATACCATATGCAGCGATCAATTATAGTTCTTACGACGCGTTGAGGAAGACGTATAGACGACTTGCCAAGCGAGAGGATATCGGAAACATAGAGACTCTTCTTATGGGGTCGATCGCTGGAGCTGTTGCCAGTACGGCAACGTTCCCGTTGGAAGTCGCTCGGAAACAGATGCAGGTATGAGCTCGACACTGGGATATAAGGAGAACTTTTAGGGTAATTCGGGGACTAATAGGCTGTTGTGAACTTCGCAGGTGGGTAATATTGGTGGTCGACAGGTTTACACTAATCTATTCCATGCGTTGTCTACTATAGCGAAAGAGCAAGGTCCTCAAGGGTTGTACCGAGGGCTGGGGCCAAGCTGCATAAAGATCATTCCGGCTGCGGGGATATCTTTCATGTGCTACGAGGCTTGCAAGCGGATACTGGTGGAGGAGCAGGCGAAGGTAGCTGAGCAGGAAAAAGAGAAGGTTGAAGAGATCAAATCATAGATTCAAGAGAGCTATCTGATTGGACTTCCATCAGTATTGAGTCAAAGCGGACGCGGTGGCAGAACGTCCCCAGCGGTATTTGCATCCTGGAAGATTATTTGCACGTTCAGATCGTGATTGAGGATAAAGATGCCACTAATGCGTTTGAGTCACGGGACCAGAGCGCAGTGTTTTATAGGATGTACATACCGGTGGAGGTTCAGCTGCGCCGATACAGAATTTGAGCGTTGCTTGGCACCGCAACTCTTTGCTATCAGCCGGCTTGCAGCTTCATCAGAAGATGTTGATACAACGCTAATCTAGTTTCTATCAGCGGAGCATCTTGTACCTGGACGGCCTGCTAGAAAAAACGAGGTTGCTGTGGGCGAGGTGAGCTCTGAGGTAAACAAGTGTCAGGTCAACTACAAATAGGTTGATGGTTCACAGTTGGAAGAGTGGATATGAAGTTCATACCAGACTCACCGTGTGTTCTCACCACTCTACACGAGTAATCTGTTGGTTTAGGCTAACTACTCGCAAAATTTTGGCACAGTAGTTCTGGGTATCGGTGAGTTTTGATGCCCTGAGCTTGTAGCTTTATAGGAATAAATTTACATTATTCGCCCAAGTTATATCTGAGAAGAAGGGGTCTCCATTTGACCAGACTTGATTGTACAAGCTGATCTGTTTTCAGCTTCATTATCTCTGCTGCTTGTATTTTTACCGGGCTAAGTTCGTGTCAACTAGTTCTGTAGCTCTAGGTTTGGAGAACTTTTGATCGTGTTGGATAGTGTTTCCTACATTGTTTTGTACATCTGGATTGCTCTACATTAGAGATTCCGTTTACAGTTGGCCATATTGTAAAATAGCGAACTTTGATATGAGTGTGGCTGCCAGAGAGTTGCCAGAATTAACCATCGCCATGGTTGTCGAATGGAAAAGTTTGAGAGTCGTGGAGTTTATCAGTGGTCGACAGGTTTACTTACTAGCGGCTAGAATGAGAAATGAAGTAACATAATTTGTAATCAGGGAAAACTCGGACATACCAAGTCTTTTCACGCTTTAAACATTTTCCTGGATGAAATTTATGAACCAAAAAAATTCCTGTACAGTCAGATTGTTATCATATCAATATTTACAAACCAATTTGGTCTTCCTACACATACATAAACTTGTAAAGCCAAGACCTCCAGCTGCTGATGCTGCTCTCTTCTTCAATGCAAGCACATGAACTGCGGCTGAATTGTTCGCGAAGCTCCTTCTCAACCGTGAACTTGCCGTCCACCTCCTGAATGATGATGCGCTCGTGATCGCAGCAGTCGTCGGAGTTGATGAACACCTGATTGCGAGACCGGGACTTGTCCTGCACCATGAACTCCTGGTACGTCCAGTTCACGTCCAGCTGCATCCTGTACTCGCCGCCCACCTTGACGCTCGTCAGTCTGGCGAAGCATTGGCGGTTACCCACCTTCATGGTCAGCCCGTGCTTGGTGGCGTTGACAATCACAGTCGTCACCTTGGTATCCATCACTCACTACACACCAAGCTCTTCCTCCACGCCAAACTCAGAAAGCGGAAGTAGCTTAAAAATCTGCAGCTAGAGTTGAGCTATAAAATATACAAGCTGATGCTGAAAATGATGAGATCGAACCAAGGTACTATGAATTGAAGGTGAAGAAGCATATCCAGGTGCAGAGTGAAGGACGTGGAATATGAGTGCAGTTGCAGTTGTTTATGTGGGCGATGGTTTCTGTGGAGGCTTTAGTTGTTTGATCATTTGGATGCGCGTAGCTGCACATCATGCGCGTGAGTCCGTGAGAAGTCCAACTTGTTATGTCGGAGAGAGCGTCGGCAGAATGTGGTGTCTGTTTTAGTGTCTGTCTGCATTGGTCTGCACATGATCATAGCGGATATTCGACGTATTCTGTACATTTATGATTGTCCACTCATTATACCGGTAGAATATTCCTGTAGGTTGAGTCGGCAAACAGTGTCATTTGAAAAGGTCAGTAGCACCGTTGAATGTCTGTTAGATTCACCGAAGTTTCGTCAACAGTGTTCCATCGTCTTCTTCACTGAGTCAGTGTCTGCAAGATGCCACCAGTTCGACTTTTCTACTTGCCTCTTTGTCAGGGTTGTTCGTCGCATTGTAGTTCGAGTCTGTACAGATCGGAGTGTGAAAGTAGTGTTTTATTTCAGAGGTTGTCGTCATCAGATCCAAGGGACCACGCTTCCCCTTCACTTTCTGAATCGAGTTTTCCCTTTGGATTACCCTCTTAAGTGGAGGGGTTTTGCTTGCTCTGGAGTGGTGTCTTTACTTCCTGTTGTACTCTGGTTAGAGGAAGTTGGCGGTTTGAACTAGTTTGTAGTTGTTGGTGGAATCACATGTTCAATCTATCTGCACACACCACCACTTTCCTTCACAAATATCTCGACTCGATGGCGTCTTCTTCAGGTTGCAGCTTCGCCTTCTGAGTTTTGGTTTCAGCTAGGATTTCAAGGCAAGTTATAGTGATTTTCGGACAGATCAGATGAGCTTGTTATTTTCCATTCCTTCGATGGCCGTAACGTGTTGGGAGGAATTTGCTGAAGGTACCACTTTCTTGCTTCATTACTTGGGACGAGATCTGCTTTTAGTGTGCTTGTCACTTGTCATGGTGTGATCATTTTGCTTTATGTCAAACAGAAATGAGACATGTTATTTTTAGTCCGCCTCATACTTTTCAAGATGTGATACATTTGTGATTATGTTACGTTTTAGCTAAATCTGAAAAAATAATAACCCTGGAAACCTTCACGTATAGCAGTGAACGGTAAGTTTTTATGGTCTGCTTGTTATTTGACATGCGTAAGCGTTCGCAGCACCTAACAAGGGGATGAACTGGATGCGGATGGATCCCTGTCTCCGTCGCCCCGTGGATCCCAAACCATGTGGATCCCTCTCTCCGTCGCCCCGTAGATCCCAAATCATATGGATCCCTCTCTCCGTCGCCCCGTAGATCTTAAACCATGTGGATCCCGAACCTGAAGGTAGGATATTAACAGGGTGTTGATCCAAATCCCCTCTTCGTTCACTTGCTCATTCACTCGCTCTCGCTCTCTGGCTCCATCTCCTTCTCCATCTCCAAACCTAGGCTTAGAAAAAAGGAAGGAGATAGGTAGTGGAAGAGAAGAAAGGCCACGTAGGTAAAAATGGCAGGAAAAAATTTGTCTCCTTCCTTTTCAATTTTGTATAGTACGTAGGTGGCGCCTATGTGTCCCATGTGTCCACTAAATAAGGTTTTGTCTTTATTCTCTACTAGATGAGGTGGCATGTGCATATTTCAGAGATGCCACATTCTTCCAAATTTCTCCAAATAATTGTTTATATGCTGAAAATCCCAAATAAGGATAGAATTTTTCGACTTTTGAACATAAACCCTAATTTAGCCATCACTACATTAAAAAAATCCGCTAATGTGGGTCATATCTGTGCTTTAAAACTTAGATAGGGTATTGACAGGGGGAGTGTTGGCGCCTCTATCAACACTCTATCCCTAACATCTTCATCCACACACGGTTTAAAGCTTAGGATTGCAGATGCGGCATCACAGCATAGGAGTTGGAATGGAACTTCGTACCAATGAGCGCTGAAGCAAAAATGTCGTCCATGTTGTCCATGTTGACGCTCTAAAAAAACAACTACTCCACCCGTGAAAACAATCAACATGAACCCTTCAATTTCAATAATCCCAGAAGTCTATGATCACATTACTACAAGCCCTACACATCCCACCGGAAACAAAAAAAAAATGTATGAAATATTCAAATATGGAGGACATAAATAACAATTCCTTATCCGACTTAAGCAACCATCAAGATCCACCCATCAACCATCGACAACAATAATAATCCACCCAAACATGAACCCGACACCCTAAACCATTACACCAGCACCCTGAACAACAAATCAGAAACCGAGACCTAGACCTGTCAATACCTAATCCCACAAAACCGTGCCTGAAACCCCAGAACTACAATCGGACGCCGAAACATCAAAGGAAGTTAATTGCACACACCAGGAGCACCCCTAAACACCTTAAACCACCACAATAAGAACCTATAAAACACATAAATTGCACTAAACACCAAATTCAAGAAATTTATAAAATTTAAGAGAAAGTCACAGGGAAGTCACAGAAACAACAAGATTTAAGACGATCATAATCACAATCACAGTAGGCTTGACTCTAAACCTGAGATCAGCCCCGCGCCCCGCAGCAGTCGCACCGCGCCCGTGAGATCTTAATGCGCAACAGTAACCCCACAGCAGCCTCGTAGTAGTGGCCCGAGATCAGCCCCCCCGCGTCCAGCAGCCTAAGCCCCCCGCCCCGTAGATCACCGAACACAGCGCATCGCAGCCTAAGCCCCCCGCCCCGTAGATCACCGAGCAGCCGCAGCCTAAGGGCAAATCTCCATGTAATGCCCGACTCGAATTATTACTGCAGCTTCCCTACTTGCAAAATGTAGGGAAGAATATGTAGGGCCACTTCTATGCATCACACCCATCAACTTTTTTAATCAATCCAAGGCTTTAGATGCTTCTAAGTAGTACCCCAATTACCTTTATTAAAAGAATCTGACTTGTCCTTCCTTGAAGTTCTTCATGCATCATTGCTCTGACTAGTATGTTGGGAGGAAGGGGAGGTTGACGGGCTTGTAAAGATGCTCCACCATGCCCGAGATAATTAAATAGTGACAATGCTGGATCACGCATTTTTATAATGCTTCGTGACAATGGCTGATGACCATGGAGCGCGGCGAGATAATGGGTGGGTGTTGGGTGGGTGCAGGCGCGTCGTGTCACTTCTTTTCTTCGTGACATGCTGTGGATATAGTGCTTCTCTCTGATAACTCTTGTCTTCACGATCAGACCTCGGTACTCTCTTTTACTAAGACACGTATTCCTCCACCTTCGGGACTTCCGAACAGGGTACCTGATGCTGACCTCGCCGCGCTCCATGGTCATCAGCCAGCTGATCGGGTGCCTGATGGGGTGCGTCCTGGTGCCGACCACCTTCTGGCCCTTCTGGATCGGCGCGCTGGACGGGCTCTACAAGGCGCCCTACGCGGTGGTGTACCGCTCCATGGCGCTCATCGGCGTGGAGGGCTTCAGCGCGCTCCCGGTGCACTACCGGGAGCTCTGCCATTGCATATTTGCCGCGGCCGTGTTCATCAATCTGTTCTGCGGCGTGGCTCCCCGGCGCGTCGCGCAGTACATCCCCATCCCCGTATGTGAATCACGATGTATGTGAATCAACAAGAGAGAGAAAGTGTAATCATTGGAGATTTGTGTTGGAAAATTTGTCTCATGTATTGGGCGGCTCAACTCAAAGCAACAGATTTAGAAGTTACCCAGCCATCTATATTCAATACATTACTACTCGTCCATTTTTACTAACTATTGGATATGAAAGGGCTTAGTGGAGTTTTCATTAGAAGGATCCTTACCGTGTCCTCCAACTCAAGTTGGTAGTTTTGCCTCCTCTTTGAATAAAAGAGAGGTCATGATGTACTATGAATATTAGCTGTCTTCATTGTCTTTGAACTAATTCGTGAGAAAAGATTCCCCCACTACATTTTCATACAACATTTTTCTGGACAAGCTGATCGAAATCTTCATTCAGTTGTCGTAGATGTCAAACTTCATAAGCTGGCAGGTTCAATCCAAGCATCATGTGTGAACAATCTGTTACTTAGTAAAGGCTAGAATGAGAATAAAGTAGCAAAATTTGTAATCAGGGAAAGCTCAGACATACCAAAATTAACCGAGATCAAAACCTTTTCTTAGATTGAATTATTTACAAAGAAATTGCTGTACAGTCAAATTTATATTACATCAATATTTACAGACCAATTTGGTCTTCCTACACATATATAAACTTGTAAAGCCAAGATCTCCAGCTGCTGATGCTGCTGCTCTCTTCTTCAATGCAAGCACATGAGCTCCGGCGGAATTGTTCGCGAAGCTCCTTCTCAACCGTGAACTTGCCGTCCACGTCCTCCTGAATAGTAATGCGCTCATGATCGCAGCAGTCGTCGGAGTTGATGAACACCTGGTTGCGAGACCGGGACTTGTCCTGCATCATGAACTCCTGGTACGTCCAGTTCACGTCCAGCTGCATCCTGTACTCGCCGCCCACCTTGACGCTCATCAGTTTGGCGAAGCACTGGCGATTACCCACCTTCATGGTCAGCCCGTGCTTGGTGGCGTTGACAATCACAGTCGTCACCTTGGTATCCATCACTCACTACACACCAAGCTCTACCTCCAAGCCAAAACTCAGAAAGCGGAAGTAGCTACACAATCTGCAGCTAGAGAAGAGCTCTGAAGGTTATAAAACGTCGACCGGCCGACAGTAGGAATGTGAACTTCTCGACCCTAAACCGTTACCTTCGAATACTCAGGTGCGTACAGTCCGCTACCCAGCAAAAATCTGATGACACTGGCACGCACACACTAGAAAACCACGTAGTTAACTTGTGAAGGCAACTAGATCGGATCAGCTGTGGATGTAAAAACAGGAGGAGATTGATACAGATCAGAGATGAGAAGTGTATGTGAGGAGGGTGGGTGCCAAAGAGACTTAATATTACTTACGTGGTGCAGGCAACTAGTTAAGCTTGAGAGGCGTGCCGACTTCCGACTGCCGACTCAAAAAAATGTCGCAACGCGGTAAGAGAGCTACTTGTCTGTCTGCACATTCTCATCCAAGAGAGAGCTACTTGTCTGGGCAACGACGTTCGTGGATGCTTCGCGTGTTGGATGGATATTCGTCCAAGTATCAATCATCCATCCACGCGTGGGACATCCTCTTTGTTAGGATGAAACAACTACACTGAGGCCCCACAGCAAGTTTGTCTGCCGCGAGGCACACCCAAAGCCGTCGCTTTTCCAAACCCGACATCGTCTACGCAGATCTCAGTTTCTTGAGTATAGGTGTCTGCGATCCGTAGAGAGCGACGGCTCTAGGTACTCTCACGGGTTTGGGGAACGCGTTTCCAGCCCAGCTTGTAGAGTTATCGGAGCGTCACCGGTTAGTCTTTGCGTGCTCTCGTCGTCGTGTGTTTAGTGCGCTTAATTCCAGAGATCGTTGTCATCTTAAGTTGTGAAGCGAGGAACTTTGTGTTGTGCGCGTGTAGGTGAGTGACTTGTGTGGGTTTCTGGCGAGACCCGGTGTGGATCTGGTGTGGAGTGTGGGTTGAATCGGTCGCATATGGCGCGCTTGTCGGTAGCAAGAGACGGAGAGTTTCTTTCTCGTCTTCTGATGGGGCGGCGATCACCGAAGCTTCTATTTGGTCTAGTTCTATTCTGCGTGTTACACGTTTGGGGTTGTAATGAGGTGGATGTGGGGTGGAATTGAGACGAAATACAGATTGGCTGAGTTAGGAAGGTGGCCGGTCATGGGCATATGCCTTGTGTGAACTTCATGTTGGGTTGTGAAAAAGAAGCACATGAACATGCAAAGAAAGCTCTTAACCCTTAATCGTCAATCACGAACCATATGTACAGAGACATATTTTACTCTGTGGAATACAAAAAATGTACTAAAGTTTAGCAAAACTTACACCTTTGTATTGGAGATTATTCATCTAACATCTTTCATTTGGAGGTCATTTCAATATCTCTACCTTATCATGTTCAAACACATCATTATACGTGTAGTCGAATACTTTGGCCGGAAGTGGCACCTTCTGACGTTTAGAGATCCCCAAATACAGAGTTACAAGCGTGATAGCGGGCAAGCAGGTTGTTTTGGGGTTTTGTCTGTTCCTGAGTTTCTAGATTATGGCCTCAAATGATCCACTGATCTGGGATGGTCTGTATTCCAATGCTGTATCATTGTATTGTATTTCTTCATGTTTATTGGAGTAAGTTTGAAGACCTTCACGTTTAGTGAGAGATTACATTGACGTTTAGTTAGAATCTCTTGACGTGTTAGCAAGGTTTCCTCATATTAGTACAGTGACTATTGAGTGGTTGAAATGTTTTGGATGATGGAATGTTCTGGACAATGGACGTCGTCTCTGGCCGTGCGGTGAAGAGACTCTTGTAGTTAGTTGTGTTAGTTTAGTTTCATGTTTTTGTTGTTTTGCTGCTCTACCATGAGTACGTGTGTATTGAAATTCAATAATGTGAGGAAGAATCTCCAATAGGTTATCGTGCTGTCTCCTTCTCGTGCTGTCTCCGTTGTGCTGATTTTCAAGAGAATTTGTCCGTTTTTGAGTGCGGTAGTTTAGTTCTTGAATCTAGCTATGGCGATAGGGTTAGACTTGGCTATGTCGCGATTTTTCAGTTGATCGAAGGTGATAGCGTTGTTTTTCAGTGTTTTTCCAACAAGTGATCGTGCGTTTTGCTTAGCTTTGTTTACATCGTTTTTAAGTCATTTTTCTTTCTTAAAGCCTGTATCAATACACTTAAGTAGTCGTGATGGCTGAGCATAGTGAGAATAGTGACATGACGTCTGTTGATAAATACGATGGCACAAATTTCCAGCTCTGGAAACTTCATATGCAATTCCTGTTTTAGTCAAAAGAGTTATATGACATCGTCACCGGAGAGGAGCTGAAGGTGTTGGTGCATGACTCGGCAGCTTGCGAGAAGAAAGATAAAACTACTGCAGTCGCTATTTTAAACTCTGTAAGTCAAAATCACATGGCTGATGTCCTTCGTTGCTCAACATCTGCTGAGATGTGGTTTCAAATTGCTTCGTATCATGTTGATCACTTTGAAGAGAGCTTCAATATTCTTCAAGAGAATTTCTATCGTTGCAAGCTTGAGGAGCGTGAGTTGGTGATTCCTTTCATGACTAAAGTCCAGCATCTGGCACGTCAACTTACCGACTTAGGCGAGCATATTTCAGAGGCTCAGTAAAATTAAGTGCAGCCTGCCTCCCAGCTATGAGTCGTTGTTGTTAGCCTGGGACAGTGTTCCTACGGAGAATCAGACCTTACGCTCGTTCAAAACCAGACTGATCAAACGAGAAACCTCTGTTCGAGAGCGTCAAGGGAAGACTAATGTGCAACTTGATTAGGCCTTTTTTACATCTGGTCAACCTCCTCGCTCCTCTAATCAATCATCTGATCGTTCTTCTCGTTCTAGTGCTCATAGTTCCAATCCTGCTAGCATGAAGAGGTCATGCAAGCAACTTCTAAAGCTAAAAGCTAAAACTACTTGTCACAATTGTGGAGAGCCTTCACACTGGAAGAACGAGTGCTCTTATGAATCTATGAGCGATAGTAGTGACGTCTCTCCACCTCCGTTTTCTAAACGTAATCCCAGAGGCATGTTGCTGAAGAAAAAGAAAAAATAGATAAACTATCGCAGCCAGGCTCATGTCTCGAAGAGTACTATCCTGAATTCTCACTTTGAGGACTCTGGTTTTTCTCAATCTTTAGAACTAGCAACTGATGCCTATTTCACTAGCTCAATTCACTCTTGTCTCCGAAATTCTGGTACAGATGATACCAACTGGTTTGCTAACAGTGCGGCCACAGAGCACATGATGAATGCACGTCACTGTTTTATACGTTTTGAAAGTATTCCTGATCAGACCTGGAGTGTTTATGTGGCGGATGACTATAAACTCTATGTTCGTGGCATTGGCGACGTTTTGGTATTTTCGACAATTCATGGTGCTACAACCATCGAGATGCTGTCGAATGTCTTGTACGTTCCAAACCTTCAGCGGAACCTAGTATCCATTCCTGAGCTAATGGCTTCAGGCCTTGCTGTCATCTTCCTGCATGACAATTGCAAAATGATTGCAAACCATGGAAATGGACGGTTGAACTATACAGCTCATATGGATTAGGGTTTGTTAAAAATGGATTTCACAATATGTGAAAATTCTTCATCTGCTCACCTGGTCTCTTCTGATCCTGTTGAGCCCCTTCAGAAGCTTCCTCATGCCCCTCGTGATCTTTGGCGTTGGCACGAGCGCTTCTGCCATGCAAACCTTAAAGTAGTCAAGTTTATGGCCAAGCACCACTCTGTTTTGGGATTGAGTATAACTGGTGGCTGTTCACTGCCGCTATGTAAAGGATGCCTGCATGGGAAAAACCTCGCTTATCGTTTCCTACGAATTTGGATGCTGACCGAGATTTGAAGAGAGCCAAATCTCCGGGTTTATTTTTCCACACAGATGTGGTAGGGCCTTTTGATGTGACTTCTCATGGAGGTCACAAATTCTTTGTGATTTTCAAAGATGACCACAACCATTTTCAATTTGTCTTCTTTTTAGTGCATAAGAATGAGGTGCTGGCCCGTTTCCAAGAGCTCTACAGTCTCATTCGATCGCAACTACATCAACGCATTGTGAAGATCCCAAGCGACAATGGGACAGAGTTCAAGAATCAAGCCTTCAAGAATTTTTGTGCCAACCATGGATCAGGCATGATTTCACGTCCCCCTATACCCCTGAGCAAAATTCGGTGGCAGAGAGAGACAATCGCACTGTCGTCGAAGCAGCTCGCTGTATGTTGCACTCACGAAGTGTTGATCGGCGTTTTTGGGCAGAGGCTATTGCAAATGCTGTATACACCATGAATCGTGTGGTATCTCGAACCATATAGAGTGTGACATCTTATGAAAAATTCTACGGTCAGATTCCTTCTGTAGCACATCTTCGTACCTTTGGCTATCCAGCCTATGCCCATGTGCCTACGCAGCTGCGCCGGAAGCTTGACAGCAAAACGCATGAGTGTGTTTTTCTCGATTATTGTGACACTTCGAAAGCATACCGCCTTTGGAGCCTCGAGAAATACCGCTTACTCATTTCTCGCGACGTCGTTTTTGATGAGGATTCGTTGGAGCCTGTTGCCTGTTGATCGCATCTTTTGCCTGATCCATACCTTGGAAATTTTTTTCCTGAAGATGTCTCTCCGGTGGCTACTCCGTTGTTTCATACAGTTGATTCTGTTCTTCAACATCCTACTATGACTAATACTCTTTCTCGAGCATCAACTACCAGTGGGAGATCTCAGGTCCCTACTCAAACTCTCAATGTGTATCCTTCTACTCAATGTGTGCAAACCAGTGGGAGTCAACTGGTCTCGTCCCCTTGCCAAAGTGCCAGCATTCAGATGCATACTAGCAGTGACCTTCGGGAGGTCTCTGTTGAAAGTTCTCTCCTCTCGACCCTCGTCATTCATCCTTCTTGACAGTTTTCCATCCTCGCTCTCCGACCTTTCATCCTCTCTGTCTGTGTAGACAGACTCCTATGTATATATCCTGATTCTGCACCTTGTCGAGACAGAGCGCACTTACGCTGCTGCGCTAGTTAGCTTAGATCTAGTATTTCTACATGGTATCAAAGCGAGCGGCTTAGACTAGTTAGATTAGATCAGATCCTCAGAAGAGAATAGGAAGAGAGAAACAGGTGGTGATCCACTGGATCTGAGTTGCACATGTAGAGACAAAGTTGAAACGGTAGGCAATGCCACCAAAGTTGATAGTAGATCTGTCCAGAGGAAACGAGGAGTTAGTGAGCAGATCAGGCGAAGCTGAATCAAACATAGTACCCTACATGGCTAGATCTGAAAGTAAGATGGTAGAAAGTTCAATGGTGAGGGAGGGAGAGAAACTGATAGGTACCAAAAATTACTACATATGGAGCCTGAAGATGAAGGCCATTCTGAGAGGAGAAGGGATGTGGCCCCTCATTGAAACTGAGCAGAACCCAACGGTCTTCCCAGTTGTTCTTGATCACGAGGAGCTATCGAGAGCACAGTTTCTGAGAAGAACATTCTTAGCTTGCAGATTGATCTTGTTGTCTGTCGCTGATGATCTGGTGGATACTGTTGCAGAACATACGGATCCTGCAAAGATCTGGGCGGCCCTGAAGGAGCAGTTTTCGTCAGGAGACAAGGCCACGATCCTATCACTAGTAGGAGAGATCTCAACCCTGAAGATGATCGAAGGCGGATCTGTCATCGACTTTATGAAGAAGGCGAGAGAATTGCGAAACCGGTTGATCAACATGGGGCATCCACTCGACGAGCAGCATCTGAATCAGATCATTCTGAACGGCTTACCACGTTCATATGATGGAACTGTGCAGTCTTTGACGAACCTAGAGGCGATCTGACCTTCTCAAAATTGAGCTCGAAGTTGACGTCTGAGTATAACCGACGTCGCCAACGAGATCAACTTCAAGGGGAAGATGAAGCGCTCGTGACAACCTACGGAAGAGGAGCGGCCTACGCACAAGACCAACGGGGAAGAGGCCGCAACACCTGGATGCGAGGGAGGGGACCATACGGGCTGCGACCTCCAATCTGGCCAGGCGGATACCGACATGCTGCCCCAGGCAGGCACGGTTATCAATACCATCCAACCCAATACCAACCTAAGACAACATACGGCAGACCAAGTGGACCTGTGACGAACCAAAGGCTTCCACCGATATGCTACCGGTGTGGAAAACTAGGACACATAGCACGCAACTGCAGGGAGATGCCACACAACCAACATGAAGGTACTCAATATGCAAATGCTGCAGAGATGATTGATGAGTATCATTACGACCATAATTATTATTATGATCCATACTATCATGGGAACAACCCGTGGTATGTCGATAGTGGTGCTACCGCACACATAGCATCTGACGTTTCCAAACTTGACTATCCACCTAATTCCTCTAGCTATCACCATGTTGTCAAAACTGGGGGAGGTGAAGCTCACACTGTTGAGGGAACCGGCTCTTCCACACTTCACACCAACACACGAGAAATAAAGTTAGATAATGTGCGCTATGTCCCGAGTATGAAGAAGAATCTTCTATCTGTAGGATCCATTGCCGATACTGGTCACATTGTTATTTTTGATAGCTCACACTGCTGGATCTTCAAAGACCACCAAGTGGTTGCCACGGGCAACAGAGATTCTTCAAATGGACTCTATTATTTTCAAGAAGTAGCAGAAGAAGCCTTGGCTGTAGACGACACCAACACTGCAGATTTATGGCATCGCCGTCTTGGACACATAAGTTTCTCAGGTTTGAGCTTCCTCTCAAAATCTGAATACATAGAAGGAATGCCTGCTTTAGACGTCAATTATCAAATATGTGCATGTTGTCTTGCGGGTAGACAACATAGAGAAAGGTTCCCCAAGAAGTCTGAAACACGGGCCTCACGACCTGGGGAGCGTATCCACACGGACGTTGTTGGACCATTACAACAACCATCACTGAGCGGATCCCGTTTCATACTAGTTTTCACCGACGACTTCTCGCGCAAGAGCTGGACGTACTTTCTTAAACACAAAAGCGAAACTTTTGAAAAATTCTGTGCATTCAAACAGAAACTTGAAGTTGAAACAGGCAATCCAATGAGAGTACTGAGATCGGACCGTGGTGGAGAGTATATGTCTCATCAGTTCCAGCAGTATTGTCTTAGAAACGGCATACATCGAGAGTTGACTCAAGCTCAAACGCTTCAACAAAATGGAGTGGCCGAACGACGTAATCGAACACTTATGGAGCGCGCGAGAAGCATTGCTGCAGAGAGCAAGTTACCTGTATATCTATGGACAGAAGCAGTATCAATGGCAACTTTTGTCATCAACCGAAGTCCAACTAGGAGCAACTTCGGCATTCCTCCAGAGGCGAGTTTCACTGGTAAGACCATCGACCTTAAAGATCTCAAAATTTTTGGATGCGTAGCATATATCCATGTACCTCATGCAGACCGAAAGAAACTAGACAACAAGACCATCAGAGGAATTTTTGTGGGTTACGATATGGAGTCCAAAGCATATCATGTATATGAACCACTGCAAAGAAAGATTATTATCTCACGCGATATAGTCTTTGATGAAAGCAAGGTTGGATTTCATCACCTGGCACAGCCGCAGCCTAACAATCTACCTGGAACTACCATCTCTCTGAGTAACAGTGATCCACTCACTGCGGCGACATTATTTCCCATACAGCTCACTTAGATTTTTTCAAACTCCTCTGCCCAAGGACGTGGTCATTGTGTGGATGCACGACACAACGGAGACGTACTGCAACACGATCAACCAACATCGACCTCGTCAACTTCTAGTACCAACTTTGACTGTAGGAGACCGACGAGCTGCTGTGCATCACAACCCACGTCCACATTAGCGACAGCTGGACTTGGCCAACAATCCCTGGGAACCAACGCCGATCTTACATTTCAAGCCAGCGGCGGACCTCAATTGGCGGACCTAAACAGGCGGACTACAATCGGCGGGCCTCAACCGGCGGAACCGGCGGACCCCAGCCACAGATACCCGGAACCCCAGCGCTGGACATCAATTGGCCCGGAAGAGCACCGGCGGACGTCAACTGGCCTCAGGCCGGGTCTTCCCCATCTGTCTGTACAGACAGACCGCCAAGTCGCGAGTGAACACCAATGACCTGGACCGCCAGCTGGAACCGACGTCAACGATCCAGTCTCCGTCCTCTTCCTAGGTCATTCCGATCAAGACTCACGACCTGGACTACCGATACAGGGCCATGATCAAGACCTCGTCCACTTCCCAGACTGCCCACAGGCTACGACCGCCTCCGACCCAGCACCTGCATCCACATCTCGATACCCCAAACGCACAAGAATTCCATCGACCACGCTTCAGAACTATTGGACTCTTGCAACAACAGCAGAGGTCGAGCCAACCAGTTATGAGCAAGCCATATTGCACCCTGGCTAGCAGGCCGCCATTCTAAGCGAGATCACCTCTATAATTAAAAACAAGACATGGGATGTCATCGACAAGCCACATGACCGAAAACCCATTACTGCAAAGTGGCTCTTCAAAATCAAGAAGCATGGCGACCAAACAAAGTTGAAAGCACGGATTGTGGCACGGGGATTTCAACAACGCGAGGGAGTCGACTACGAAGATATCTTTGCACCCGTGGTACGTTGGTCAACCATTAGAACTATCATTGCATTGGCTGCAAAGAATAATTGGCCGTTGCACCAATTAGATGTATGCACTGCTTTTCTCAATGGCACCTTCAACGAAGATGTGGTGATGGAAATACCTCAAGGCTTCCCATGCGCAGGAAATCCCCTCAAAGCATGTCGTGTCAAACGTGCATTATATGGTTTAAAGCAAGCACCCAAGGCCTGGTACGCCCGCATAGATGCTTGGCTTATCTCCCAAGGTTTGACATGCAGCCAATATGATCTAAACCTGTATTTTTCTACGAAAGACGGCAAACGCACGTTTGTGCTTTTATATGTTGACGACCTGCTTATTATTGGAGATGATTTTGACCGCATTGCAAGCCTGAAAACCGCACTCAAACGCGAATTCGAGATGATTGACCTTGGAGATGCGGATGTTTATCTAGGAGCCGAAATCAGACGGTGTCGCCGTGGCATCTTCCTTACTCAAACAAGCTATATACACAAACTCTTGGAAAAATATGGCCTCATTGTGTGCAACCCAACCCAGCTTCCAATGGGCATGCTCCCTGTAGATCCAGAGCTGTACCGTTCTCTTGTTGGGAGCTTGATATATCTAACAAACACAAGACCAGACATATGCTATGCAGTTAGCACTGTTGCCCGCTATATGGCTACGCCACAAATTCCACACCTGCAAGCCGCAAAACGTATTCTTCACTACCTCCATGGCACATCCGACTTTGGATTCTTCTTCCCGGCCCACAACCTCTAAACATACTACACCTACACGGACGCGGATTGGGGCCATGACCTTGACTCACGCAGATCAACTTCCGGTATCCTGCACAAGTTAGGGGATGCATCAATTTTTTGGTCAAGTAAACTTCAACCCACAGTCTCCCTTTCCAGTACTGAAGCTGAATACCGTGTCCTAACAGACGCTTCAAAAGATATCCTTTATTTTCGCAGGCTTCTCAATGAGATTGGAGTCAACATTCAGTCTCCCACTCCTATCCTAACTGACAATGAATCCTCTATCAAACTAGTTGACAACCCAGTCTTGCATTCGCGAACCAAACATATCGCCATCCAACAACATTTTATCCGTGAAACGTCACATGCTGGCCAAGTCCAGGTCATATTCACCCCTACGGCATCCCAACAGGCAGACTTCTTAACAAAGCCACCAAGCTCTAACAAGTTTCGCATCAACCGACAGAGCGTTGGTGTCCTCCAAGTCCCCTCATAAACTCATGCCCTCGTCTCCCCTTCTCGCCGATCTCTCTCCCCGTGTCGCCCCTCCTGATCTCTCTACGTCGAGGGCAAGGGAGGGTGTTGAAAGTTCTTTGCTCTCGACCCTCGTCATTCATCCTTCTTGACAGTTTCTCATCCTCGTTCTCCGACCTTTCATCCTCTCTGTCTGTGTAGACAAACTCCTGTGTATATATCCTGATTCTGCACCTTGTCGAGACAAAGCGCACTTGCGTTGCTGCGCTAGTTAGCTTAGATCTAGTATTTCTACAGTCACTTCTCCCAGTGGGAGTACCGTGCATTGTTCACCTCGAAGTATCACCCGTTCTCACACCAATGGGAGTCAACTGGACTCGTCACCTTCTCGTAGTACCAGTACTTCTTTGCCTACAACCGGTGATTCTAGGGAAACCTCTCTTTCCAGTGGGAGTGCTTTACGTATTTTCACTTCTCCTAGTTGTGATTCTACTAATGAACTCAACCCTGTCATCAAGACTCGGTCTATTAATGAGCTGCTACGGCTTTAACCTGCAGTTGCCTCAACTGCAAATCTTGTTTCAGAATCTTTACTGATTATTGAACCTGCCACCTACAAGGCCGCATTAAACTCTGCACAGAGTTCTCAGTGGATTGCTGCTATGGATGAAGAATTTCAATCCCTCGTTCAGAATCATACCTGGGATCTGGAGCGTCTTCCTCGTGGACGAGTGCCAGTTACTTGTAAATGGTTGTTCAAATTGAAACATAATGCAGATGGCTCAATTGCGCGTTACAAAGCTCGACTTGTGGCAAGAGGATTCTCTCAAGTTCCTGGCCTTGACTATGCTGAAACTTTTGCTCCTGTAGCAAAGCTTGACAGTATCCGCACAATCCTTTCTATTGCGGCTGCCGAAGATCTTGAGATGCGGCAGTTTGATATCAAGACCGCGTTCCTGCATGGTGATCTTTCTGAGGAAATCTATATGGTGCAAGTCCCTGGCTATGAGGTAGCTGGTGATCACGTCTGTTGACTCAGGAAGAGTCTTTACGGTCTCAAGAGGCTTCCAGGGCCTGGAACATAAAATTTGACCGCTTTATTCGTCATTTTGATCTTCATCCCACAGTAGAGGATCCATGTGTCTATGCTTCAGTTTCATCCCCTCGCCTCATCACTACTATCTTCGTTGACGATGGATTTGCTGTCTGCAAGTCGCTAGATCGACTTATGGAGCTGATTGCGTATCTTCGACAAACCTTTGACGTTATAGATGGACCAGCTGATGTGTATATTGGTTTCCGTATTCATCGAAATCGTTTCTCTTTCGAACTATTGCTTGATCAAGCTCGGTTCACTTTATCCATTCTAATCAAGTTTGGCCTGGAGAATTCCAACTCGGTCTCTACGCCAGCAGACTCAAATGTTGAGCTTGAGAGCGTTCGTTCGGATGATGCTGGTTTGAAGCCTACATTTCCCTACCAAGAAATGGTCGGCAGCTGTCTCTATCTTGCGACCACTACCCGCCCTGATCTCACTTTTGCCATTTCGAAGGTCGCTCAGTTGTCTTCGAACTTTCGTGAGATCCACTGTACTGCCGTTACAAGAATTTTCAAGTATCTACGGGGCACCATTGGTCTTGGTATCTGCTATTCTCGCCCTTCTCTTCATCGAAATCATTTAACAACCTACGCTGATGCGGACTATGCGGGTGACCTCGATGATAGAAAATCGAAGAGTGGCGTGGTTATTCTCCTCAACTCTGCGCCAATTATGTGGATTTCCCGCAAGCAGCTGTGCACTGCGAGCTCAACTACTGAGGCCGAGTACATCGCTGCCTCTCTTGCAAGCAAAGAGACACACTGGGCTCGCTGTTTGTTGAACAGTATTGGTTTTTCGCAGCCTGTTCCTACTCCTCTTTTAAGTGACAACCAAGCTGCTATCCGTTTGGTTCACAATCCAGAGCACCATAAACGGACAAAGCACATTGGCGTTGCGTATCAAGGCATTCGGAAGTACCAGGCTAATCAGGAAATTGAGATCCAGTACGTCTCAACAACTGTTCAGTTGGCAGATCTGTTCACCAAAGCATTGCCTGCGGATAAGTTTCATCATCTCCGATCTGCTCCAAATATGACGCAGTGGATCAAAAAAGTGGGAGACTGATTATTTTTGGTCCTTGAACCACTGAAATTTTCACTGAGTGGGAGTATTGGAGTAAGTTTGAAGACCTTCACGTTTAGTGAGAGATTATGGACGTTTAGTTAGAATCTCTTGACGTGTTAGTAAGGTTTCCTCATATTAGTACAGTGACTATTCAGTGGTTGGAATTGTTCTGGACGATGAAATGTTCTGGACATTGGTCGAGATGTTCAAGAGACTCTTGTAGTTAGTTGTTTTTGTGTCATTTCATGTTCTTGTCGTTCTTGCTGCTCTACCATGAGTACGTGTGTATTGAAGTTCAGTAATAAGAGGAAGAATCTCCAATAGTCAAACTTCATAAGTTGGCAGGTTCCATCCAAGCATCATGTGTGAACAATCTCTTACTTAATAAAGACTAGAATGAGAATGAAGTAACATAATTTGTAATCAGGGAAAGCTCAGACATACCAAAATTATCCGAGATCAAAACCTTTTCTTAGATTGAATTATTTACAAAGAAATTGCTGTACAGTCAAATTGATATTACATCAATATTTACAGACCAATTTGGTCAGCCTACACATATATAAACTTGTAAAGCCAAGATCTCCAGCTGCTGATGCTGCTCTCTTCTTCAATGCAAGCACATGAGCTCCGGCGGAATTGTTCGCGAAGCTCCTTCTCAACCGTGAACTTGCCGTCCACGTCCTCCTGAATAGTAATGCGCTCATGATCGCAGCAGTCGTCGGAGTTGATGAACACCTGGTTGCGAGACCGGGACTTGTCCTGCACCATGAACTCCTGGTACGTCCAGTTCACGTCCAGCTGCATCCTGTACTCGCCGCCCACCTTGACGCTCATCAGTTTGGCGAAGCACTGGCGATTACCCACCTTCATGGTCAGCCCGTGCTTGGTGGCGTTGACAATCACAGTCGTCACCTTGGTATCCATCACTCACTACACACCAAGCTCTACCTCCAAGCCAAACTCAGAAAGCGGAAGTAGCTACACAATCTGCAGCTAGAGAAGAGCTCTGAAGGTTATAAAACGTCGACCGGCCGACAGTACGAATGTGAACTTCTCGACCCTAAACCGATACCTTCGAATACTCAGGTACGTACAGTCCGCTACCCAGTAAAAATCTGATGACACTGGCACGCGTACACTAGAAAACCACGTTGTTAACTTGTGAAGGCAACTAGATCGGATCAGCTGTGGATGAAAAAACAGGAGGAGATTGATACAGATCAAAGATGAGAAGTGTATGTTGTATGTGAGGAGGGTGGGTGCCAAAGAGACTTAATATTACTTACGTGGTGCAGGCAACTAGTTAAGCTTGAGAGGCGTGCCGACT
The DNA here is from genome assembly GCA_963971425.1 of Bryoerythrophyllum caledonicum. NCBI lineage: Eukaryota > Viridiplantae > Streptophyta > Bryopsida > Pottiales > Pottiaceae > Bryoerythrophyllum > Bryoerythrophyllum caledonicum. The sequence goes on along the minus strand of OZ020526.1, from coordinate 10,811,884 downwards.
TCCGACTGCCGACTCAAAAAAATGTCGCAACGCGGTAAGAGAGCTACTTGTCTGTCTGCACATTCTCATCCAAGAGAGAGCTACTTGTCTGGGCAACGACGTTCGTGGATGCTTCGCGTATTGGATGGATATTCGTCCAAGTATCAATCATCCATCCACGCGTGGGACATCCTCTTTGTTAGGATGAAACAACTACACTGAGGCCCCACAGCAAGTTTGTCTGCCGCGAGGCACACCCAAAGCCGTCGCTTTTCCAAACCCGACATCGTCTACGCAGATCTCAGTTTCTTGAGTGTAGGTGTAAGCGATCCGTAGAGAGCGACGGCTCTAGGTACTCTCACGGGTTTGGGGAACGCGTTTCCAGCCCAGCTTGTAGAGTTATCGGAGCGTCACCGATTAGTCTTTGCGTGCTCTCGTCGTCGTGTGTTTAGTGCGCTTAATTCCACAGATTGTTGTTATCTTAAGTTGTGGAGCGAGGAACTTTGTGTTGTGCGCGTGTAGGTGAGTGACTTTTGTGGGTTTCTGGCGAGAGCCGGTGTGGATCTGGTGTGGAGTGTGGGTTGAATCGGTCGCATATGGCGCGCTTGTCGGTAGCAAGAGACGGTGAGTTTCTTTCTCGTCCTCTGATGGGGCCGGCGATCACCGTAGCTTCTGTTTGGTCTAGTTTTATTCTGCGAGTGTAATTACATGTTTGGGGTTGTAATGAGGTGGATGTGGGGTGGAATGGAGACCAAATTTAGATTGGTGGTGTTAGGAAGGTGGCGGTCATGGGGATATACCTTGTGTGAACTTCATGTTGGGTTGTGAAAAAGAAGCACATGAAGATGCCATGAAAGCTCTCAACCCTTAAACGTCAGTTACGAACCATATGTACAGAGACATATTTTACTCTGTGGAATACAAAAGATGTACTAAAGTTTAGCAAAACACTCACCTTTGTATTGGAGATTATTCATCTAACATCTTTCATTTGGAGGTAATTTCAATATCTGAACCTTGTCATGTTCAAACACAACATTATACATGTAGTCGAATACTGTGGCCGCAAGTAGCACCTTCTGACGTTTAGAGGTCCCAAATACAGAGTTACAAGCGTGATAGCGGGAAGCAGGGCGTTTAGGGGTTTTGTCTGTTCCTGAGTTTCTAGACTATGGCCTCAAAATGATCCACTTATCCGGGTTTGTTACATCTTATTTTATAGTAAATCATGTAGTAAGGCGGAAGTGCACGACGTTATCTCCTTGGGCATGCTACGTTCAGTATCCACCGCCTATTACAGGATATATACCAAACAAGTTCACAGGAACATTGATCAAGACGTGCACAATGAAACCTGATAGTAGGGACTTATTGCTAGTGCCCAAGGCCAAGCATCAAATCATGACATGTAACTCAACCTGGAATAATCTGATTCAAAAGTCTAATACTGATTGTTCAAAGCTCCCACGAGCAGATCTAGACTAGTGTCTTGTTTGAGTCCTCTTTCTTGAAGTCCTGTACAGGCTCCGACACCATCCCAGAGCCGCTTCGTTCTCCTCACACTCACAGCACTTGAGCTCCAAAGCCGGTTTGCGGAGGCAGGCGCTTCCTTTCTCAACCACAGGAAACGTGTCGAACAAGAACTTGGTTGGCCATTGTTGTTGAGCAGTATTTGCTTCAGATGACTCGTTCTCTGCTTAAATTCTTCACATCTCGGGCACTCATCGGCCTAGTACTCATGGTGGCCAATATCACGGTGTCGCGGCTCTTGCGCAAATGTACTGGCCAGCAGCTGCTCCTCGTGCACATGGGCCTGTCTAGTGACGTCCAACTTCGAAGGTGGATGAATAAGTGCCATAGCAACAATCTGGAAATAGTTGGAGCGAAAATTTGGCGCAATCGAGGTCGAGAGAGGTGCTGGCAAATCAGGAAGAGGTGAAAATGTAAATGATGTGAAGCAGGTGTCTCTGGCTCTCAACTTTATATGCAGTCCCATGGTGCGAGAGGTCTCTTTTACTTGCAGAACACGGCAGAAGTCACATGTTAACAGTTACGATGATACCTGAGATCGTAACGCCCTAGTATCACCCGCGCTGTTCCGGGTATTCGACCATGGTGGAACATGTTTGGGATTCATTAACCCTTAAGAGCCCAATCGACCATATTCTGGTCGATCCCGAATTTTGAGGAGCTATAGCCGGCTTAAAAAAGATTTTTCTTGGATTTTTTTTTTACTTTCCAGAAGTTTGGTAAGTTGGGAACTACATCCAATTTACAGAACCTCATTTGGAATCATAGATTGTTCACACCAAGCCTTCAAACACAAACGGGGCAAAGTTTTCTTAGTGTTAGAAAACTTACTATTAGGGGAAACTAATAGTATTCTTCTTGAGCTATTAGTAGCCTTTTTCTATTTTATCATATAACATATAATATTAGCCAATCATATCAAATTTCAAGTACTAATAATAGAAAGCGTAATTTCTATTGATTTTTAAAGTTTTACCCTTTTTAATTCATTACAAAATAAATAGTTACTATTTTAAGGAATTCAACCGTATCGATCTAATTTAAGCATTAGGGTCTTCATATCTTCTTTAGAGAAAAACTTCATAAGGGTTAGGGAACTCACATTTTATAACACATCTAAGTTTTTCTCCAAACCCCTCGGGCTTTTAGGGGTTAAGTTGGCCTAGTGTATGTGGGGCTGGTGCCAGGACATGTTTGGGATCCATTGGATGTCTCCTGGTGCTCTAGCTTCTGTGGTAGTGTAACAAATTTGGGACCCATTAGCTGTCTTAAGTTGAGTTGCGGAGTGTTTAACCTTGCTCGGTTCGATCTAACGGATATTCGTTTTCGTAGGTGAGTGAAAATTGTAGCTGATGAGGTCGTGAAGGAGTTCACTACTTTTAACCTTGGATTTTCGAAACACGTCTCAATAAGGCTTTAAAAGTGAGTTTCTTTTCAGAAACTTAAGCTTGTAGATAGTACACAGATTATCTTGCTTAGCCTGACTCGCACTAATAACAAAAAGGTTGGAATAATTCTAGGATGAGAACAAAGTCCAAGTTAGATCAATTTAGGCAACCCATAAATTCCAGTTTATATTACTCAGACGAACAGATAAATTGTTGGTCTTGAGTAAGGATGACAATCTGCATTGTTCGGTGACAGTGTTTTCTGATTCTTTGATCTTAAGTCATGGTTGCAGTATTGACACCAATTTTTCAGCTTGGCAGACTAAGTGCACGGAGAATAATGGTACAGCCGACCATGGGTATGTCTTATTTGCTCTACATTCTTTTTCTGTTAGTATTTTTTTCTGGTGCTGCCGAAAATGAGATATTGGCTTTGTTCGAAGTTCAAGTCCTAACATGAGGCGTGCGACTGTTAGTTACTAGGTATGGTGCAGAAGTTGCAAATTCTGCTGAAGAATTCCTGCCGAGGGAACTCTCGTACTAATCGGGCCTAGAAGAGGCCTAAATGAGACCCTAAACCTTGTATTCATTATTCTGGAAACAGTACCCAGCTGAAACATAAATATAACCTACCAAAGATAGCTTCGAGGCTGTTGGCTGTAGTGTGTGTACTCTAAAAGGAGTATTCACTGTACCAGTTTTAAATGCATATTGCGTTCGTGATGACAGGCTGTAAAATCACATGTGTATTTGCACACCCGCAAAGCATGATGGATTTGAACGTCTTGGAGGCCCATTTTGCTCACATACTATTGCCAGTGCCACATCACAGGTGAAGAGGAATGCCTCAAAGAACTTGGTTTGTACTCGAGGTGAGTCCGATTGCGTCTTCCGTAGTCTTCATCATCACGTCGGGTTGCTGTGTGTGTTAAAATCAAGAGAGGATCGAGATTACTGTGATTGCTCTCTCAAAGCTTTTAGACGTATCCCCTATGGCTAATGTTGAAGGAGAAAACAGTTGATCAAAATTTCAGATTTTGTAGGGCCATTTTGACAAGCCTATGGATCTAATCAAGAAATTTCACGTAGCATTTCTACAACAGTCCCAAATCTTATAAAATGTATCCAAAACCGTGACTGTACTTCAACTGACGCATTCAGGGACTTCTCAATCTTTAATGCAACATTGAATGTCAGTAATCACTTGCACTCATTCACCGAAGTTTCGTCAACACTGGTCCATCGTCTTCTTCACTTGGAGAGTGTCTGCAAGATGCCACAAGTTGGACTTTTCAGCTTGTCTCTCCTCAAGCTCTCTGCAGTTGAGGTCTAGCTTGGATTATGCTACAAGAGCTCTAGCTTAACACCAGTCGGGTAGAATTTTGGGTACCGAGTGGCCATGGTTGCAACCTCTTTGTCAGGGTTCCACTTGTCATTGTAGTTTTAGTTTGTACAGATCGGAGTGCGAAAGTAGTGTTTGTTTTCAGAGGTTGTCGACATCAGTATCCAAGGTACTAGGCTTTAAGCTCCACTATGCGGTTATAGTTCCCTCTTTGGTTATCCTTTTATGTGAGGGATATATCCTCTTCTGTAATGGTTTTGTTTGTACTTTGGTTGTGAGGTCGTTTAGAAGAAGAGTGCGGTATGATCTGGTTTGTAGAATGTTGTTACTATCAGATTTCCCTGATACATGAACTTGGATAAGAACTAGATGTCATGTGAGTTATTTTCAAAGTCACCCATAAGATATCCTCTCTTGTGATTTTCATACTGTTTCCTCGCTCTTCATGTCTGTCAGAACAATGGAATTGTTGGGTGGTCTCTAAACTCCTGTTCAAAGTAGTTTTAGCCGCCATCAATATGGAAGGAAGGTTGTGTTGTACCATGAACTTATGATCATTTCGTTATGAGGCTTGTTGCCAACAAAACAAATCCGACATTTTTTTCTAAGACCTCCCACAACAATGATCAATTGTAACTACGGTTTTTTTTTTATTTTCTGTTGGTTTGCATAGGATGGACTGCAGCGTACAGTTTGCGAAGTGTACTCCTCTTTTTAACAAAGGAAAGAACTTTTTTTTTAATCCATGATTCGCTTCATAACCGATAATCTTCCAATCTGTGAATTCAAATGCTACAAATATTTATCATCATGTGCTCTTCACATCCTTTGTAACTTCTCCTGGTTTATTGCTTGCTTTCATCTTGTCTCGTGATGGTGCATCAGTGAGATTGCATGGAGGATGGAGGCACTGCACCAAAGTGATATTACTCATAAAGATTTGAAAGCACATTTGGAAGAATAACGAAATTTACTCACCGCTATGGAGCCGTTAGCCTGTCGGGAAATGACAGTGATTAATCAGAACGATGTGGGAGGCGGTAGAATTGATGAAGCCATATAACTCATGAGATAAGTATGGATTGGGTTTGGCAATAACTGTTTGTCATTAAAAACCACGGTTGCTTAGCAGGAGATGTAGATAGAATAGTTCGTAATATGTAACTCATTATTCCTGAGAACAGATATGACAATCGCCAATGCAAATTTGGTGTACCCTTTACACTACATACGTTTGATTCTATCTTTTTGTACCATTGCCTACTTGCTCAATCTGTATCAAGATTTTAGAATGAAGGTGCCGAAATTCGTGATGCCAGGTAGCTGAGACAAATTACCAAACCTTCTGAGATTGAAATTACGTACGAAAAAATTGTATACATTATGTACAACGTCTCGGCCAATCTGGATCATGATCACATCAATGTTTACAAACTAATAAACTGTACAGCCACGACTTCCAGGTGCTGTTGCTGCTCTCTTCTTCAATGCAACCACATGAGCTGCTGCGTCGAAATTGTTCGCGAAGCTCCTTCTCGACCTTGAACTTGCCGTCCACCTCCTGAATGGTGATGCGCTCGTGATCGCAGCAGTCGTCGGAGTTGATGAACACCTGGTTGCGAGACCGGGACTTGTCCTGCACCATGAACTCCTGGTACGTCCAGTTCACGTCCAGCTGCATCCTGTACTCGCCGCCCACCTTGACGCTCGTCAGTCTGGCGAAGCATTGGCGGTTACCCACCTTCATGGTCAGCCCGTGCTTGGTGGCGTTGACAATCACAGTCGTCACCTTGGTATCCATCACTCACTGTACACCAAGCTCTTCCTCCACGCCAAACTCAGAAAGCGGAAGTAGGTAAAGAATGTGCAGCTAGAGTAGAGCTGTGAAGATTATAAAACGTCGACCCACCGACAGTAGTAACTTCTCGAAAAATACCTATGCGATACTTGACCTATACCCTTGAATAGTCAGGTGCGTCCAGTCCGGTACCCACGAATACTCTGGTGACACTGTGACACTCGTACACAAGAAAACAACGTTGTAAAACTTGTGAAGGCAAGATCAGACAAAGCTGTAGTAGATATAATCAAATAGGTGGAGAGTGAGGCAGGAATATGAGAAGTGTATATTGTGTGAGAGGAGGATGGGTGCGAGAGAGACTTAGTACTACTTACGTTGTGCAGGCAACTCGTTGAGCTTGAGAGGCGTGTAGCAAGATGCCGACTTCCGACTGCCGACTCAAAAAATGTCGAACCGCGCGCGTTCGGCGAGCTACTTTGTCTGTCTGCACATTCTCACCTGGTCTGGGCAACAACGTTCGCGGATGCTTCGTGTATTGGATGGATATTCGTCCAAGTTTCAATCATCCATCCATGCACGGGACATCCTCTTTTTTTGAATGAAACAGCTACACTGAGGCCCCACAGCAACTTTGTCTGCCGCGAGGCACACCCAAAGCCGTCGCTGATCCAAACCCGACATCGTCTACTCAGATCACAATTTCTTGAGTGTAGTTGTAAGCGATCTGTAGAGAGCGACTGCGCAAGGTACTCTAACGGGTTTGGGGAACGCGTTTCCAGCCCAGCTTGTAGAGTTATCGGAGCGTCACCGATTAGTGTTTGCGCGATTTGACAGGACACCCCCACGCTCAGACTTACCGGGTGGGGGTCGAGGTGGTGGGGCCAAAACCTGGCCCTATTTTGTTTTTGAATGACGCCCTAAATTTGGCCAAAGGGGGACATAGAGACTAAATTGAGGCCGTAGGTCCCAATTTTGTATTTTAAATAATCCAAAAATAGCTTCTGACCCCCCAAATGGGAGGCCCAGAATAATGAGCCCATGCAATTAAGACGGGCCCACCTCGGGGAAGTCCGAGCGTGGGGATGTCCTGTCCGCGCCGTCTTTGCGTGCTCTCGTCGTCGTGTGTTTAGTGCGGTTAATTCCACGTCGTTGTCATCTTAAGTTGTGAATGGGAGGAACTTTGTTTTGTGAGCGTGTACGTGAGTGACTTCTGTGGTTTCTGGCGAGAGCCGGTGTGGATCTGGTGTGGAGTGTGGGTTGAATCGGTCGCACATTTCGCGCTTGTCGGTAGCAAGAGACGGAGAGTTTCTTTCTCGTCTTCTGATGGGGCGGCGATCACCGTAGCTTGTGTTTGGTCTTGTTTTATTCTGGGAGTGTAATTACACGTTTGGGGTTCATTAAGTTGCTATGGTTCAATAGTTACTATGGTGCAGAAGTTGCAAATTCTGCTGAAGAATTCCTGCCGAGGAATTTCTCATACCAGTCAAGCCTAGAAGAGGCCTAAACGAGATCCCAAACCTTGTATTCATTATTCTGGAATCAGTACCCAGCTGAAACATAAATATAACCTACCAAAGATAGCTTCGAGGCTGTTGGCTGTAGTGTGTGTACTCTAAAAGGAGTATTCACTGTACCAGTTTCAAATGCATATTGCTTTCGTGATGACAGGTTGGTGAAAATCACATGTGTGTATTTGCATACCCGCAAAGCATGATAGATTTGAACGTCTTGGAGGCTATTTTGCTCACTTACTATTGCCAGTGCCACATCACAGGTGAAGAGGAATGCCTCAAAGAACTTGGTTTGTACTCGAGGTGAGTCCGATTGCGTTTCCGTAGTCATCATCATCACGTTGGGTTGCTGTGTGTGTTAAAATCAAGAGAGGATCGAGATTACTGTGATTGCTCTCTCAAAGCTTTCAGACGTATCCTCTATGGCTAATGTTGAAGGAGAAAACAGTTGATCAAAATTTCAAATTTAGTAGGGCCATTTTGTCAAGGCCTATGGAGAAATTTCACATAGCATTTCTATAACAGTTCCGAATTTCATAACGTGTATCCAAAACCGTGACTGTACTTCTACTGACGCATTCAAGGACTTCTCAATCTTCAAAGTAACATTTTGAAGAGCTTATGACGGTCGTTGTTAGAGTTTAACAGTTTTGAGATCAATTAGAATCGAGAATAACTGGAGTAAACCTAATGAAGTTATCCAGAACCTTCACTGTACATTACCGAAATTCGACGTATTCTGTTCATTTGAGAATGTCTACTCAATATACTGGTAGAATATTCCTGTAGATCGAGTCGGCAAACAGTGTCATTTAAAAGGGTCAGTAGCACTGCACTCATTCACCGAAGTTTCGTCAACACTGGTCCATCGTCTTCTTCACTTGGTCAGTGTCTGCAAGATGCCACAAGTTGGACTTTTCAACTTGTCTCTCCTCAAGCTCTCTGCAGTTGAGGTCTAGCTTGGACTATGCTACACGAGCTCTAGCTTAACACCAGTCGGGTTGAATTTTGGGTACCGAGTGGCCTGGGTTGCAACCTCTTTGTCAGGGTTCCACTTCTCATTGTAGTTTTAGTTTGTTCGGATCGGAGCGTGAAAGTAGTGTTTGTTTTCAGAGGTTGTCGACATCAGTATCCAAGGTACTAGGCTTTAAGCTCCACTTTGCGGTTATAGTTTCCTCTTTGGTTATCCTTTCATGTGAGGGATATATCCTCTTCTGTAATGGTTTTGTTTGTACTTCGGTTGTGAGGTCGTTTAGAAAGAAGTTGGCGGTATGAGCTGGTTTGTAGGTTAATGTTGTTACTATCAGATTTCCCTGATACATGAACTTGGATAAGAACTAGATGTCATGTGAGTTATTTTCAAAGTCACCCATAAGATATCCTCTCTTGTGATTTTCATACTGTTTCCTCGCTCTTCATGTCTGTCAGAACAATGGAATTGTTGGGTGGTCTCTAAACTCCTGTTCAAAGTAGTTTTAGCCGCCATCAATATGGAAGGAAGGTTGTGTTGTACCATGAACCAATGATCATTTGGTTATGAGGCTTGTTGCTAACTAAATAAATCCGACATATTTTTCTAAGACATCCCACAACAATGATCAATTGTAACTACGGTTTTTTTTTTTTTGTGTAGGTTTGCATAGGATGGACTGCCGCGTGTACAGTTTGCAAAGTAAACTCATCGTTTTAACAAAGGGAAGATTTTTTTTTTAAAATCCTTTCACTTCATAACCAATAATCTTCTATTCTGTGAATTCAAATGCTACAAATAATTATCACCATGTGCTCTTCACATCCTTTGTAACAACTTCTCCTGGTTCATTACTTGCTTTCATCTTGTCTCGTGATGGTGCATGAGTGAGATTGCATGGGGGATGGAGGCACTGCACCAAAGTGATATTACTCAAAAAGGTTTAAAAGCACATTTGGAAGAATAAAGAAATTTATTCACCGCAATGGAGCCGTTAGCCTGTCGGGAAATGGCTGTGATTAATCAGAACGATGTTGGAGGCGGACCCGGGGGGGGCACTACATGTGTAAGTTAGGTACCACCTGCGTTCACAGGGTATTTTATGGGGGGTTACTTAGCTTCTAATTTTGAATTTATGAGGCCATTACCTTAGAAAAAAAACTAAGTGAAGAGCATTTTTGAGACCTTATCTTACTTGTAAAAACTGAGGCTGACTTATTGTTTGCACCATATATTACTTATATGAATCTTAGAAAGACATCCATACCAGTAGAAGTTAAAGAACATTGTGAACACACAGAAATTTATCACTCACAGGGTGACTAACTTATGATAACGCAAACAAGAGACAGAAATCGTCAACAACAAACATACACAATGGCAGCAAAGACAAATTGGAAGTAAGGACACTTAATTGGCCTTAATCACTTCCCAAACAAGGGTTCTCTTGGAACCTCCGAAATTCAAACTGAATTGTACATTCAAAGTTCATAGCGGCATTTACAAATGCAAAGTTCTGATAACAACAGGTGAAGTTGTCCTCAAAAATCTGGTATGGTAAATCTGCAACTCCTATAGAACTCCTACGCAAAACTTATCCTGCAAACGAACTGTACTGAAGTAATCACAACTAAGCCGGGAGCTCTAAACATAAAAGAATTAATCAGTTTTTGTTGGAAACGAAGCTATCAAAAGAACTTGCGTCTTCAGAATCCAGGCTGTACATTTTGGTAGCAGAATTATACGTCAACGCTACACTTGAAATAATGGACTCTACGTCCACCCAATTAGAATCACTGAGATCATACCTGAGTTTGAGCTGACCTGGACCCCTGGAATAGTAGTTCAGGTAAATCTGGATGCCAGACTCTGAAGCTCCTTTCTTCCCAGTTGACGATGGCAGATTCATCAAGTCAATTGGATGTTTGAGGATTCCAAAACCCCGTCATTTACGCCGTCTGATGCGTTGCACCCGGCCTACCCACCAAGATCCCTCTTCCACCGCCTGGGACACTCTAACTGTTGCAACACCTCGCCCTTGTTTTCCTCTGGTTCGTTTTTGAGCAGTGGTCACAGCGGAGGACCGCGAAGGTAATCCAGAACCTAAAAAGTAGATGCCACAGTCACTACCACACCCTATTAGCATCTTCGAGTTCGATGAGGCAGCACTTAGGTAGTCGTCAGCGTTGTTGAAAAATATAGAATTCTTCACCCGTGTCAGTCGGTCCTTCGAAAGGAATGGGTTCGCATTCAACTGAGACACCAAAGTAGATTTGTAGATGGTTTTACCACCATACTCGACGTAGGGCAGTATTTTCGAACTCACTGTAGAAGGTCTGACTTGTTCCTCAGATTCATTTAGGAGCTCAGTGATCACATCTCGAGTCTCTTGCTCAACTGTACACGGCAATCCGTCTTGCTCACCGTCGTCATTGTCGGGCACCATTCCGTCATCGCCTTCGGCGTCAGATTCATCTTCTCCGCGGTCGGGCAAGGCTGTTATCTCACGCATGACCTCCGAGTCGCCATCCTCACCTTCAACCGGTTTCTTGTTTGGCACGAAAGCAAAGTGCCTTGGGTCTGCCAACTCACAGGTCCAACGACTGTTGAACCACCTTGAACTTTGAGCGTTTGCACCAGGACGAGGACCCATATTAAGAGCCCTTAGAAGACGTTGAGCCTCTTTCAACCCTTCTTTCAGTGCTGCAATTACATCATCATTAGTAGTAATTAGGGAATAGTTCCCCAAGTCGCACGGTAGTTCCTCTGGTGCCAAGGGATGCAAATCAGCCCACACTTTGGTCATTTTGTTATGGACCCTATTAAATTTCAAACCATTTGCCCCATACTCAACTGCCGCTAATTTGTTTACTGTATTAGCTGTATTTACAAGCTCATGAAAATCGTACGCACGTTCTAATCCAACCATTCCCCCTATCTTACTGAAAAAGATCTCGCATGAATCTGAGCCTGTAAGATGCAACGGCACAGAGAGGTGAGAGTATTTATCACGAAAATGACAAATTAGTAACACGGCAAAATGACAGGACAATTGCACATCAATAAAGGACTGCTGACTAATGAAGTTGTCCTTCACAGAGAAAGAAGCTGTATTTCCAAGTACTGAGTGATCTCCATATTTAAACCACAACTTCCATAATCTGAAAAAGAAAGAGACTTTGGATGCTGACACTAATCTAGAACGGAGATCCAATGACGGGGATGCAAAAATATCTATGTAATCTCCCACAACAGAAAGGTAGTACTCTGTACCAATAGTCCGCTCCCGCTGCACATCGCAGGCCAGCCGCACCTTGGCCAAACAGTCCGTTTCTTTTTTCTGGCAAAGTCTTTGAGCTGACGCCCAATTCTGGCGGTCGGTTCGATCAATGTCACCTTGCCGCAGCCCGTGCTCATCTTGAGTGAATTTGTTGTAAATCGCGCCAACATGCTCCAACATACAAACGACACCACCTAACATCAATGTTCGCCCTCCCTGGTCAATCGGATTTATGAGTTTTTTGCCATTGTGGATGTAATCTTGGTCATGAAGACCAAATGCATCTCCATTATCATCAACGCCAGCAGAGAAGAGCCATCCTTTCCAGTCCAATTTCAGTCTCGCACCCCCGGTTTCCTTGTAATCCGATAATATCAACTGCCCACTGCGACTGTCTCCGTCGCTAGCATGTCCAACTATGGGGCCAATTTCTTCTTTGCATTCTTTCTCCCATAACTGCTCAATTGTTTTCCATTGGTCCCGCACCCATGCTGCATTGAAACAATTGCACGTACACAAAACGACGAGGACTAGACGGGGCAGTTTGTCGTGTAGAGGGTTAACCACTACCACCCTGGCAAAACCACCAACTTTGTTAGTACGGAAACCTTCCACTATATTGTTATAGCCTTCGTCTCCAGATCCGACAAGTAGCTTATAGTCAGAGATACAAACGTGATTTTTCTTTACCCCGCAGAATCCGGCCAGAGAGTCCCACTTCTGCTCTTACGCTACTCTGGAGTTTACTTTCGTTTCGTCTTCCGCTAGGATCACAGGGACTGGCCCTGTAATCCCGTGGACTTTCTTTGCATCCGCATAAATCTGAGCAACAGCCTTAAAAATTTGAGAGTGCTCATCGGGACAAATTGAACCCCTTTTCGGCAGTCTCGTTTTACTGTACTGTATCCGGGTCCAGCATAATTCAGCGCGAATAAGTCACACATCCGTTTCCCACCGTACATTTTCATGGCTTGTGCAAAAGCCTTACTATTATCACTAAACCGGTGCGCTGGATCCTTTCGATTTAGATTGGCTGTAGAGTCTTTCATAAAGTCCCATAACGCTGGCTTACCTCCAAAGACCCCAGACCGGTGAGCAGCTAGAATGTTATTGCAAAACTTCATTAGATCATGTTCATCAGATGCTAGTTTTACCGACTCTTTCAACGTTGGCCTCTTTACTTTAAGCTGCACTATCCGAGCCTTTGCTGCCCAATGCAGTGACCTCTCTCTTCTGAACTTCTTCGACAGTTGACGACTATGTGAATTCACCTCTAGGAGGGATAGATATCCTACTCGGCGACCTGACCCTGTCGATCTCGTGCCCCTCTTCTCAATTGCTCGATCCTCACGAAGTACCCGCATCCGAAAGTCATCCTCTGAGGGAATAGATGCGCACTTCGTACATGTCAGATTCTCAAACCCAGCATCAAAAGCAGAGATCCGCAAACAATTCCTATGCCTAAAAGCACCTTCAACTGTCAACAAACCCCCTTCCAACATTACTTCACCACGCAAACAAGGTTCTGCAAACCAATTCTTTCCTGGATGAGAGTCATTCACAAGTGCACGGATATTGTAAGGCTTACCTCCATATTGTAAGGCTTACCTCAACGAACACGATGGACCCCTAAATCCCCAACAAATGTAACTAAGACCATGACCCCTATCCCATAAAGAACAGTCACCTGCCTGAGATCCTTCACCGTTGTGAGGGAACCAGGAATGAAGATTGGTTTGACTTCATTGTCGAGAATATCCGGCGGTTCGACTCAATCTCCCTCGTTTCCCTGTGGAAAGTGGCACCCCTGCTGTCTGATTCTGCGCTTTGTCGAGCAGCTCCTTATGCTTCGACCCGGCAGCATGGGCAGTTAGAATGTGCTCCAGATTTCGTTTGGGCGGACACAACTACAAGAACTGGTTGCAGGTAACACACTTCACCTTCATCCAGAAACACTTCACCTGAGCCGCTAACGGATTCCCCACCACTTCAAAACAAGGCTGCTCCATCCCCTTATCGGCATTCACTTTCTTCACTATGTCGATGCCATCTGCGATCAACTTCTGATGATCCTCAGGAGTCATAATGACTCCTTTTCCAAGTCGACCCGCTTCTGATCGAGGATGATGTTTAAATGGGACGTTGTGCCTCTTGCACCAATTCCTATCATGTGCCGTGCTTCCTAAATGGCTGCCCTTGAAATTATTAAACAGGTTCTGGATAGCATGACTTGTGTGATCCCCACTAATTCCTCCGTGATGTTTGTTACATTCGAGGCAGTAGATCTTTACAACCCCCACGCCATTGTGGTCAAATGATTTAAGTTTCCAGTTGTGGTCTTCCAATGAAATTCCCTTCAGCTTCCTTCTCAGATTCTCCTCCTCCAGGATGTACTTGTCCATTATCTCCGCAGAGATCAAGGTGGACTGCAACCAAATCTCCGGCACAACCAACGGTGCATCTACTGGACTCGATCCAGTAACCCTAGACGTCGACGCTGGAATTACAGTGGCAGACTTCTCGGATGGATTAGTCGTCCCCTCCAACTCTGCACTGTTCGAAGGCAACCCCCCTACGCTCTCGATGTCGTCCCTTTCGATGCGCTGCCGCTTGAAACCTACACCGCCTTCACCTTCGGCTGGGATAACATGCACAACTGGAAGAATACTGTTCAAACTCTCCAACTTCACGTTGATACAGCAACTATCTTCTATATCCCAGAATTGGAACTTCCAAGGCAAAATCCCCACAGACTCCAACCTCTCCCGAAGACTGCTGTAAGAAGCACCATCGTCAGCTCTAACGGGTCCAATCCACCTAGGTTCTGCATCTTCGTGGTCAAGAGCGTAGATCTTGATCCTTATCACCATGCCAACCTCAGAGGGAATGTACCGTAAACCTTGAACTCATTCACAGAAACGCAAGCCCCGTCAGTTGGAAATCCTAAACACTAAACCCAAAAACGTGCACACGCACCGACAAAAAGGAGTAGTCACAGAGAGCAATAAACAAAAGCATAACAGAAAATGAAACCCTAATTCCAGTGACCTCCCCAAGAGTAAACCTGGTCGCAGGAGCTTATCCGCAATAGGAATAGAGTCATGAAACCCTAAACCGCAAACAACCCACGAGGCGCACAAACATCGATTGAGAAGCAACTAGAACTATGTCTCTCCACCCTCACAACACGCGCACAACGACCGCCGCAACGTCGGAGTTCCAAAAATCAACCAACCTCCAAACCCTAACCGAGCTCCAAACCCTCAACGGCGGGGAAGAAGAGGAAAGCTACGAGAAGATGAAGAAGCTCAACGGCCAAGAAGAACCTCAAGACCCCGCCATCTGGATATCATCCAACAATTTTGGACAGAAGGTGCACTCTTTTCATCCATAAGTCGAATTCAAGATCTTCAAATTGAATCTATTAATACTTGCATTTTTTAAATTATTTTTGCATGCCATATATAACTTCTAAAAAAAAAAAAAGTGGAGGTATTTTACGCTACCATTTGTTTCTTCTAAGATGTAAACTTCCAATTAATTCATGTTATCTTACATTAAAAAAAAATATAAATTTTACCTCGAAAGAATTAAAACCCCCATATCTTTGAACTCAGGTACTTTCTAAGTTGATGCACAGTGCCCCCCCCGGGGAGGCGGAAGAATTGATGAAGCCATATAAGTCGGATAAGTATGGATTGAGTTTGGCAATAACTGTTTGTCATTGAAAACCACGGTTGCTTAACAGGAGATGTAGATAAAATAGCTCGTAATATGTAACTCAATATTCCTGAGAACAGATATGACAATCGCCAATTTGGTGTACCCTTTACACTACTTACGTTTGATTCTATCTTTTTGTACCAATGCCTTCTTGCACGATCTGTAACAAGAATTTAGAATGAAGGTGCCGAAATTTGTGATGCCAGGTAGCTGAGACAAACCAAACCTTTTCAGATTGAAATTATGTACGAAAAAATTGTATACATTATGTACAACATCTCGGCCACTCTCGATCATAATCACATCAATGTTTACAAACTATTAAACTGTACAGCCACGACTTCCAGGTGCTGTCGCTGCTCTCTTCTTCAATGCAACCACATGAGCTGCTGCGTCGAAATTGTTCGCGAAGCTCCCTCTCGACCTTGAACTTGCCGTCCACCTCCTGAATGGTGATGCGCTCATGATCGCAGCAGTCGTCGGAGTTGATGAACACCTGGTTGCGAGACCGGGACTTGTCCTGCACCATGAACTCCTGGTACGTCCAGTTCACGTCCAGCTGCATCCTGTACTCGCCGCCCACCTTGACGCTCGTCAGTCTGGCGAAGCATTGGCGGTTACCCACCTTCACGGTCAGCCCGTGCTTGGTGGCGTTGACAATCACAGTCGTCACCTTGGTATCCATCACTCACTATACACCAAGCTCTTCCTCCACGCCAGATAATAAAACGTCGACCGACCGACAGTAATAACTTCTCGAAAAATACCTATGCGATACTTGACCTATACCCTTGAATACTCAGGTGTGTCCAGTCCGGTACCCAGTAATACTCTGGTGACACTGTGACACTCGTACACAAGAAAACAACGTTGTAATACTTGTGAAGGCAAGATCAGACTAAGCTACAGAAGATATAAAATTGGTGGAGAGTGAGGCAGGAATATGAGAAGTGTATACTGTGTGAGAGGAGGATGGGTGCCAAAGAGACTTAATATTACTTGCGTGGTGCAGGCAACTCGTTGAGCTTGAGAGGCGTGTAGCAAGATGCCGACTTCCGACAGCCGACTCAAAAAATGTCGAACCGCGCGCGTTCGGCGAGCTACTTTGTTTTGTCTGCACATTCTCACCTGGTCTGGGGAACAACGTTCGCCGCTGCTTCGTGTATTGGATGGATATTCGTCCAAGTTTCAATCATCCATCCATGCACGGGACATCCTCTTTGTTAGGATGAAACAGCTACACTGAGGCCCCACACCAATTTTGTCTGCCGCAAGGCACACCCAAAGCCGTCGCTTATCCAAACCCGACATCATCTACGCAAATCACAATTTCTTGAGTGTAGGTTTATGCGTTCCGTAGAGAGCGACGGCTTTAGAAACTCTAACGGGTTTTTGGAACGCGTTTCCAGCCCAGCTTGTAGAGTTATTGGAGCGTCACCGATTAGTCTTTCCGTGCTCTCGTCGTCGTGTGTTTATTGCGGTTAATTCCACGGATCGTTGTCATCTTAAGTTGTGAATGGGAGGAACTTTGTGTTGTGAGCGTGTAGGTGAGTGACTTTTGTGGGTTTCTGGCGAGAGCCGGTGTGGATCTGGTGTGGAGTGTGGGTTGAATCGGTCGCACATTGCGCGCTTGTCGGTAGCAAGAGATGGTGAGTTTCTTTCTCGTCTTCCGATGGGGCGGCGATCACCGTAGCTTGTATTTGGTCTAGTTTTATTCTGGGAGTGTAATTATAGGTTTGGGGTTCATTAAGTTGCTCTAGTTTGTGTGGTGGTGGACTTGTTTGGGATTTATTAAGTGGGCCTAGTGTATGTGGCGCTGGTGCCAGGACATGTTCGGGATCCATTGGATGTCTCCAGGTGCTCTAGCTTCTGTGGTAGTGTAACAAATTTGGGACCCATCAGATGTCTTAAGTTGAGTTGCGGAGTGTGTAACCTTGCTCAGTTCGATCTATCGGATATTCGTTTTCGTAGGTGAGTGAAAGTTGTAGTTGATGAGGCCTTGAAGGAGTTCACTACTTTTAATCTTGGATTTTTGAAACACGTTCCAATAAGGCTGTAGAAGTGAGTTTCTTTTCAGAAATTTAAGTTTGTAGTGAGTACACAGATTATCTTGCTTAGCCTGACTGGCACTAATAACACAAAGGTTGGACTAATTCTATGATGACAACAAAGCCCAAGTTAAGTTAACCCATATAACCCTAAAACTATGGCTACATCTATGCTTATATCTCAATATTCCGTACAGTGTACACGCTAGCTACATCTGTTCAAATGATGACAATGTTAATACTAATGCTTCAATACATAGATTTCACTTTATATTACTGAGACCAACAGATTAACTGTTGGTCTTGAGTAAGGATGACAATCTGCATTGTTCGGTGACAGTGTTTTCTGATTCTTTGATCGTAAGTAGTGGTTGCAGTATTGACACCAATTTTCTAGCTTGGCAGACTAAGTGCACGGAGATTAATGGTACAGCTGACCATGGGTATGTCTTATTTGCTTAACCTTCTTTTTCTGTTAGTATTTTTTTCTGGTGCTGCCGAAAATGAGAAATTGTTTTCACCTATTGGCTTTGTTCGAAGTTCAAGTCCTAACATGAGGCGTGCGACTGTTACTAGTTAGTTACTAGGTATGGTGCAGAAGTTGCAAATTCTGCTGAAGAATTCCTGCCGAGGGAATTCTCATACTAATCGGGCCTAGAAGAGGCCTAAATGAGACCCTAAACCTTGTATTCATTATTCTGGAAACAGTACCCAGCTGAAACATAAATATAACCTACCAAAGATAGCTTCGAGGCTGTTGGCTGTAGTGTGTGTACTCTAAAAGTAGTATTCACTGTACCAGTTTCAAATGCATACTTGCTTTCGTGATGACAGGCTGTAAAATCACATGTGTGCAAAGCATGATGGATTTGAACGTCTTGGAGGCCTATTTAGCTCACATACTATTGCCAGTGCCACATCACAGGTGAAGAGGAATGCCTCAAAGAACTTGGTTTGTACTCGAGGTGAGTCCGATTGCGTCTTCCGTAGTCTTCATTCTCACGTCGGGTTGCTGTGTGTGTTAAAATCAAGAGAGGATCGAGATTACTGTGATTGCTCTCTCAAAGCTTTCAGACGTATCCTCTATGGCTAATGTTGAAGGAGAAAACAGTTGATCAAAATTTCAGATTTAGTAGGGCCATTTTGACAAGCCTATGGATCTAATCAAGAAATTTCACGTAGCATTTCTACAACAGTCCCAAATCTCATAACATGTATCCAAAACCGTGACTGTACTTCAACTGACGCATTCAAGGACTTCTAAATCTTTAATGCAACATTGAATGTCAGTAATCACTTGCCCTCATTCACCGAAGTTTCGTCAACACTGGCCCATCGTCGTCTTCACTTGGTCACTGTCTGCAAGACGCCACACGTTGGACTTTTCAACTTGTCTCTCCTCAAGCTCTCTGCAGTTGAGGTCTAGCTTGGGTTATGCTACACGAGCTCTAGCTTAACACCAGTCGGGTAGAATTTTGGGTACCGAGTGGCCATGGTTGCAACCTCTTTGTCAGGGTTCCACTTCTCATTGTAGTTTGAGTTTGTACAGGTCGGAGTGTGAAAGTAGTGTTTGTTTTCAGAGGTCGTCGACATCAGTATCCAAGGTACTAGGCTTTAAGCTCCACTTTGCGGTTATAGTTTCCTGTTTGGTTATCCTTTTATGTGAGGGATTTATCCTCTTCTGTAATGGTTTTGTTTGTACGTTGGTTGTGAGGTACGTTGTGAGGTTGTACGTTGTGAGGTACGTTGGTTGTTGGTACGTTGATTAAAAAGATGAGTACACTTTGCCTTTCGTAAACCATTCAAAGCCAAAACTGCCGCTGCAGTCCATCCTATGCAACCGCTGTGGCTATCCCACCTAAAAAAATCAAAAATTATAATAAAGACCCTAGTTACAATTGGTTATTGTTGAAGGATGTCTTAGAAAAAAATGTCGATGATTCACTTCAGAACCAATGATTCTGAGGTACGTTGTGAGGTACGTTGTGAGGTACGTTGTGAGGATGAATTTTTTTTAATCGATGATTCACTTCAGAACGTATAATCTTCTATTCTGTGAATCCAAATGCTACAAATATTTATCATCATGTGCTCTTCACAACCTTTGTAACAACTTCTCCTGGTTCATTGCTTGCTTTCATCTTGTCTCGTGATGGTGCATGAGTGAGATTGCATGGGGGATGGAAGCACTGCACCAAAGTGATATTACTCATAAATATTTAAAAGCACATTTGGAAGAATAAAGATATTTATTCACCGCTACGGAGCCGTTAGCCTGTCGGGAAATGACAGTGATTAATCAGAACGATGTTGGAGGCGGAAGAATTGATGAATCCATATAACTTAGATAAGTATGGATTGTGTTTTGGCAGTAAACTGTAACTGTTTGTCATTGAAAACCACGGTTGCTTAGCAGGAGACGTAGGTAGAATAACTCATCATTCCTGAGAACAGAAATGACAATCGCCAATGCAAATTTGGTGTACACTTTACACTACTTACGTTTGATTCTATCTTTTTGTACCAATGCCTTCTTGCACAATCTGTAACAAGAATTTAGAATGAAGGTGCCGAAATTTGTGATGCCAGGTGGCTGAGACAAACCAAACCTTTTCAGATTGAAATTATGTACGAAAAATTTGTATACATTATGTACAACGTCTCGGCCACTCTCGATCATAATCACATCAATGTTTACAAACTATTAAACTGTACAGCCACGACTTCCAGGTGCTGTCGCTGCTCTCTTCTTCAATGCAACCACATGAGCTGCTGCGTCGAAATTGTTCGCGAAGCTCCTTCTCGACCTTGAACTTGCCGTCCACCTCCTGAATGGTGATGCGCTCATGATCGCAGCAGTCGTCGGAGTTGATGAACACCTGGTTGCGAGACCCAGACTTGTCCTGCACCATGAACTCCTGGTACGTCCAGTTCACGTCCAGCTGCATCCTGTACTCGCCGCCCACCTTGACGCTCGTCAGTCTGGCGAAGCATTGGCGGTTACCCACCTTCATGGTCAGCCCGTGCTTGGTGGCGTTGACAATCACAGTCGTCACCTTGGTATCCATCACTCACTATACACCAAGCTCTTCCTCCACGCCAAACTCAGAAAGCGGAAGTAGGTAAAGAATGTGCAGCTAGAGTAGAGCTGTGAAGATTATAAAACGTGGACCGACCGACAGTAATAACTTCTCGAAAAATACCTATGCGATACTTGACCTATACCCTTGAATACTCAGGTGCGTCCAGTCCGGTACCCAGTAATACTCTGGTGACACTGTGACACTCGTACACAAGAAAACAACGTTGTAAAACTTGTGAAGGCAAGATCAGACTAAGCTATAGTAGATATAATTAAATAGGTGGAGAGTGAGGCAGGAATATGAGAAGTGTATATTGTGTGAGAGGAGGATGGGTGCCAAAGAGACTTAATACTACTTACGTTGTGCAGGCAACTCGTTGAGCTTGAGAGGCGTGTAACAAGATGCCGACTTCCGACTGCCGACTCAAAAAACGTAGGACCACGCGCGTTCGGCGAGCTACTTTGTCTGTCTGCACATTCTCACCTGGTCTGGGCAACAACGTTCGCGGATGCTTCGTGTATTGGATGGATATTCGTCCAAGTTTCAATCATCCATCCATGCACAGGACATCCTCTTTGTTAGGATGAAACAGCTACACTGAGGCCCCACAGCAAATTTTGTCTGCCGCGAGGCACACCCAAAGCCGTCGCTTTTCCAAACCCGACATCGTCTAAGCAGATCACAATTTCTTGAGTGTAGATGTAAGCGTTCCGTAGAGAGCGACGGCTCTAGGTACTCTAACGGGTTTGGGGAACGCTTTTCCAGCTTGTAGAGTTATCGGAGCGTCATCGCTTAGTCTTTGCGTGCTCTCTTCGTGTGTGTTTAGTGCGGTTAATTCCATAGATCGTTGTCATCTTACGTTTTGATGGGAGGAACTTTGTGTAGTGAGCGTGTAGGTGAGTGACCTTTGTGGGTTTCTGGCGAGAGCCGGTGTGGGTCTGGTGTGGAGTGTGGGTTGAATCGGTCGCACATGGCGCGCTTGTCGGTAGCAAGAGACGGTGAGTTTCTTTCTCGTCTTCTGATGGGGCGGCGATCACCGTATTCTGCGAGTGTAATTACACGTTTGGGGTTCATTAAGTTGCTCTAGTTTGTGTGGTGGTGGAACATGTTTGGGATTCATTAAGTGGGCCTAGTGTATGTGGCGCTGGTGCCAGGACATGTTTGGGATCCATTGGATGTCTCCACGTGCTCTAGCTTCTGTGGTAGTGTAACAAAGTTGGAATCCATCAGATGTCTTAAGTTTAGTTGCGGAGTGTTTAACCTTGCTCACTTCGATCAAACGGATATTCGTTTTCGTAGGTGAGTGAAAGTTGTAGCTGATGAGGTGTCGATGGAGTTTACTATTTTCCACTTTCGATTTTCTAAACACGTCCTAATAAGTTTGTAGAATTGAGTTTTCTTTTCAGAAATAAGTTTGCAGTTAGGACACAGATTATTTTTCTTTGCCTGACTCGGACCAAATACAAAAACTTGGACTTGATCTAGGAATGAGAACAAAGCCCAAGTTAGATCAGTTTCGATAACTGATCATTTCAGTTTACATTGCTGAGACCAACAGATTAATTGTTGTTCTCGAGTAAAGATGACAATCTGCATAGCTTGGTGATGTGTTTTCGGATTCTTTGATCTTAGGCACTGGTTGCAATATTGACACCTATTTTTGAGCTTGATATATTAAGTGCACGGAGAATAATGGTACAGTAGACCAAATGGCATGTCTTATTTGCTTTAGTGAGGACTGGATGTTACCTTCTTCATCTGTTAGTATTTTTTTTTTCTGGTGCTACCGAAATTGAAATATTGTTTTCACCTACTGGCTTTGTTTGAAGTTCATGTCCTGACATGCGCCGTGCTACTGTTTGTGACTATGATGCAGGACGGAGGAGCTTGATGTACAACGCTGAAAATTGTCACTTGCACCTGATCTGAAGAGCTCATCAAATCCTGCAACTTATGCCTACACCATGAACCAGATGGAGTAAAGATGGTGAGTTCTTTGTAAGTCCTCCGTATCGGGTATATCTCAGCTCTCTGGCACACTGAGGTTGTGTCTGTAATTATTGTACTGTTTTCTTCAAGCTTCCTTAACACTGTTCCATCATCTTCAGTGTTCAAGAGTCTGCAAGTTGCAGCCACTCCAACTTCTCAACAGTGATTGAGGCCTAACTTAGGCTATGCTTGCATTACGAACTTAACTGAATGCCAACCGGATTGAATTTTGTCATGGTAGAGGCTTCAGTTGCAACCTTTCATGTGTCAGGGTTTCAAGGCTAATTGTAGTTCTAGTTCTAGTCACTCTCTGTAGATCAGATAGCGTTTTTATTAGTCTCTTATGATAGAACTGAGATTTATTTCATACAATTTGGACTTTGACTTAACGGCCAACTGGTGTGGTTGAATTTTGGTGCCAGGTAGGTTTCAAGGCGAGTTGTACAGATCGGATGAGCGTGTTATTTTCCGGTGCTTTTGTGGCCATGATGTGTTGTCATCATCCGTCAGTTGGGAGGAGTTAGCCAAAGGTACGAGACTACAACCTCCATTTTCCTGCTTCATTACTTGGACAAGATATGCTTTTCGTCAGCCCATCACTTGTCATTGTGTGATCATTTTGCTTTCTTTTAAACAAGCCTGGACATCTTGAGGTCTTAAAGTAAACGACAAGTTTTTTGGGGTCTATTACTTGTCATGGTGTGATTTCGCTTTCTCCTAACAAACCTTAGAGTCAGGTTTTACAATGAAGATCAAATTAGTTTTTCTTTCATCTTTTGGGTTTCATTTTGTTTCGTTTGCACATTACTGCCTTTCTTTCAAACAACTCTAGAACTTGAATTTGTGTCATTTTGATAGAGTGGTGGGTTTTGAAAATCATTCATATATCATAAATTTGCACTTTGGCAGCCTTAAGTTTTGAGCAACAAATTTGGTAGAATAATTTTATGATACATGAATTTGCATTAACTATTACTTGCAGCCTACATAACTCACCTATATAATTTAATAGGTGAGTTTTTTCTGGTGAAATATTTACATATTCTAAGCAATGTACAAGGAGGCTTTTGGTGCATTGATTCAAGAAGTTTGTCTTGCAATAGCTTGGATGCTCATAGAAAGCTTCTGTCGTTTTATCTAGAGAAATTCACTATAGTTCATGTAGGAAACGTACTCTTTCTTTGCCATGGGGGTTGAGGGTTCGATGACTGTGGACATTCAGATTCTATCTCGTGCTCTTCAGCAAATGTATGTAGTTTTTTGGATTCGATGATATGGCTCGGAAGCATTTTTTGAATTGGCGTGGTTTGGTTTGCTTAGGGTTCCTGGTTGTGTTCTGGGAAGTACACGAATTCTCCCTTTGTGCCATGTTTCATTAAGAAATACGTACCCTTCTTTTCTAGGGTTTCGAGAATCTCAACGATTGTGTCATTTGATTTTGAGGTACTTTAGGACAATTTTCCACATTGGATGCCGATCATGTGCCTCAAACAAATCATTAGGGTTTGGAGTTTTGTAGTTTTTAGGGTTTCTGGTTGAATTCTTCTCTTTGTCCCATTCTTTATGTGGAAAGAACCTCGATGTTGTGAAATGATCCCTAGATTTAAAGGGTCTTCCTCACAAGCATTTTTACGGTTTGTAGCTCCGTAGTTTCACAGCTCTCTCGCGTTTCTGGGTGTGTTCCAAAGCGGAACCAAAGCCATAAAATTCCTTTAGTTTCTAACAAGTGACACTTCCTCGCAGGCAAAGGCGAAGACTGACACTCGTGGAAGCAAACCATTCAAATACATTCACGCATTCGCAAAGAAGAAGAGCCCGTTCTCGATCCTGCAAGTGCATCAGAATATCTCGCCACTGTGGAACATCTACAATGCCTCCTCCCTCCTCCTCCTCCTCCTCCTATTCACAGCTCCTCCCGGGTCTCCCAGACGACGTCGCGACGCTCATCCTGGCGCGCCTCCCGCGCAAGCTCCTGCTGGCCCTGAAGCCCGTCTGCAAGTCGTGGCGCACGCTCCTCTCAAACCCCGTCCTCGCCGGTATGCGGGCCCATCTGGGCTGCACGGAGGACTGGGTCTACATCCAGACGTGGAGCGCCTCCTCGGGGAAAGTCTCCTGGTGGGCGTTCACGCCAGACGGGCAGTGGCTGTGCCTCCCGAGCGTGCCTGGGCGGAGGGAGGTGTTCGGGCGCGCGTCGGCGGTGGTGGCCGGGAAGCTGCTGGTGATGGGCGGGCGGGTGGGCGCGGATGGCGCGACGTTGAGGGATTTGTTCGTGTATTGTCCGCTAGTGAACCGGTGGAGGAGGGGGAGTGGCATGATTCGGACGCGGCATAGTCCGTTGGTGTGTGTGTTGCGTGGGAAGGTATGAATTCATTTCTCAATCAGCGATGTGTCCAAGGTTTTTGTCATGTTTGCAGGTGAGTTGTGGATGTGGATGCGGAAGGAATGCGTTTGTTAGTAGTGCCAGAGAATGGTATTGGTCATGTATTGGAGGTGAAGTCTGGATGTGGATGGAAGAAGACCGTGTAGTGTGCTCTCGGGCTCGAAAGCAATGCGTTGGTCTTGTGCTCGCAGTCGAGGTTCATTTTTGTAGGATGAGAAAAATTAGTAAACTATTTGAGTCCTACTTGGTTTATTCTGGTAATCTTGTCTTGAGGGCACCCTGCATTTTGCTTTCTCTAGATCTCTATCCACGCCTCCTCTTCTGACACACATTTACGTGTGAAGCTGTACGTGCTAGGCGGCTTCGATTGGAACAACGAGCCCATGCATGCATCCGAGGTGTACGACAGCGAGAAGGATGAGTGGATGACGATCGAGAACACGGGCCACCCCGAGCTACCGGTCCCACAATGGTACAAAAAGGACTGGCGACCGGAGTGGCAAGGCATAGTCCTCCACAACTCCTCCTACTTCTGCTCCTACACCGAGGCAAACGGGCGCGCGTTTGTCAAGCAATATGATCCCGAAACTGGCATTTGGAAGTTCAGGAAGCCCAAGCTCAAGGCGTTGCTAAGGTGAGCGCCGCATCACCATTCAAGTTTGGTACCAATACAGAGTCATTTGTAAAGGCACCCAAAGTTTCAACCCCTCTCATGCTTCATAAAACTACTCTTTCCTCGCTCTTAATAGCTATTAGATAAGGAAGAGCCTGGTGGCCTTCCAACTAGATTTCTCATTAAGTATGGAAGAGCTTGGTGAACTCAGGTTAGAAGTAGGTTCAGCCGCCTTTGAGAAGGAAGATGGAGAGGTGATGCTGTACCATGAATCTTAACCACCTTTCTCCTCTTTGAGCTGATTATTTAGGGCTGAGGAAAGAGGTATCTTTGCCTCATTTCAGAAACAACTCTATCAACCTCATGTTTTTTCAGGTATGGTTTGAGCACGGTGTTGGCCGGGAAGCTGCACACGGTGGACTGGGCCTCGGGGCGGGTGCGCGTGGCGGACGCCAGCAGCATGGGGTGGATCCCCATGAAGCAGATTCAGGGGCTGCCGTGGGTGCAGATCTGGCGCGCCAACCCGCAGATGGTGGGCCTTGGCACCTCTCTGTTCGTGGTCAAGCGGGGGCTGCAGATCATCACCATCGATGTCAGCAAGCTGGACTCCGAGGAGGTGCTACATTTCTGGGACGCTCCAACGGATCCCGGTGTCAAAGACGAGGAGGTCCTGTGCTGCCAAGTCTTGGGATTATGATGAAGCCATGGTGAGTTTTTTTAACCTCCATTTCTCCGTTCCAGTAACTGCTGTCTGTTATACAAATAAGGAGGGAGTTTTTCTCACATGATAGTTTTCTCATCGGAACGTGACTTGTGAGACAAGATGAACAAATTCAAGTTGAGGGGGAATGCTCTTCCGGTTACTTTTCTCTTGAGAAAATGAGACCTTGTTTGGATGTGGATGCATGTTTCAAGGGCCCTTGAACATGCTTTTGTAGTACATTTACTCCGCTTGCAAGTGGGCGTAAGCGCTTTGCAATGGACAGTGGATCAAGAGCCAGGTATCAGGGTTTAGGGTTTATTGTTTTCCAGCATTTACAATGTTACGGAGAGGAGACTAGTATTTGGCAACTCTTTGGTTCATTTGCATTTGTTGTGTTCATATGTATTTATCAGTCTCTGCTACTTTTTCCTTTGTATCTTAGTTCTGTACATTTTGAAACTTTAGCAAACTTCATAGCACTTCTCTGGCCTTTTAATGTCCAGGGGTTTTTTTCCACAATATCAGAATTTGTGCTGATTTTTTTCTTTGAGTTGCATCTGATGGATGGGTATATTTTTAGTATATAATTGTTTAAGTTGAGCTTAATTCATGATGTAAATTTTTGTGAAATTTGTAAAGAATCCAACATTGATGGAATAGATTATAATGTTTGAAGTCACTGTGAAAACAAGCATCATTAAGCTACAAATTAGTGTGAAGCACATTCCATCCAAGACATTCCAAAAACATTTAAGGTATGCCCCCCCATACTGCTGGCCACCCACTAAACATGGCTGCATAGTTTGAAAATTCATAACTAATTCAGCTTTCATCAAAAAAATATGAAATCACTTGGGTTGGAATTGTGATTCTATTGGCTATCACTGAAAAATAATAGTATAATTATCTCCTCTCTCCATATATGCACATTCCTTAACTTGTCGGTTTTACAAGGGCTTACCTTAGTTGCCTTTCCAATTGCAAAGGCACCTTGTTCCATGTATACTTTTTCATATGCAATATTGTTAAGGGCATATTGAAGGGCACCACAATATAGTTATCCATTTGTGATGAGTCTACGATTGGATTTGTCCCTAAATCTCAATTTGCATGAGATTTGTGAAGAATTAGGTTGTGAAATTTGAAGTTCAGATTTGCACACAACTTGCACGTTCACTTTTCAAAAATCGGATCATGACTTCAAGTTGTAGAAGTCTTGGAATACCTCAGAATACATTGCAAAATACACCAAACACACTCAAATGTAATGAACACCTAGGAATATAAGGCCATGTACTACTGGAACCTGTAATTTTTATTTAAACAATTGTTGTAGTTGTTTATGTGAACGATGGTTTCTATGGAGGCTTAGCAGTCCAATAGTGCATTAGATGTCCGTTTTTTTTTTTTTGCACACTTTCACTTAATCCCTAAATTTTCAAGACTTTGTCACACCAAAACCACCCAAAATTGCCTCTCTAAGATGAGACATTGCAAGTCTAATTCAAACACTTTTTTACTATTTGTAACCGTAGGAACTTTGACTAACTATTACAAGAATTCTTATTTATTTATAATTGTAAACTTTGACCGTAGGGATTGGAAGATACATGCATTTGAAGAGTGTAGTATGGGTTATTTCTTCCCTCCGGAAACAAAATTAGCATACTTTGACTTAAGATATTGGCATATTTTTCTACTACACATTGCATAAAATTATGAATTACCTTGTCTTAGGTCATTGCAGCCCAAAATCACAAGTAATGGAGTTGTTTAGGATATCAAAAATGGACTTGCAATGACTAGGGTCATATAAAGTAGCCTTTTAAACAGGAAAGCAGTTTCATTTTTTAAATAAAAAATTTATTGTTGGATCTAAAATCTAAACAATGGATAACATTACCGTGCATTATGTTGGTGAATTTATTTATTTTTGGTAAGGGTAAAATCCTTTATTTCTACGTCTTTTTAAGTGAAAACAATGAGAGGTGCCAAGAACTTTCCCTCACTACTTCCATACTTACCTCAAAAAAATTCACTACTTAGCTGTACAATATTACTATTTAAGTTATACAATAGCACTATTCATTTCTTTAGTACCTTGCTTGGCATGTTGGCCCTCCTAAAGAAATTGCTATAGGTTGCATAATTTTTTCATTGAATGTTTGGATTTAGAAAAAAAATGTACTTCCACAAAAAAATTTGTAATGGCCATTTACAGAAAAATTTCCAAAGAGGAATATTATAAATGGACACCATAGGAACTAGTCCAAACCTTCAAAAGTCCCCCAAGGGAATTCTTAGGAATTTAGGGGTCAAGAAGACCTTCAAATAAATTGAACATTGACTCAAATATATCCTAGATTTGCCACCACCACAAAAAGAGAAAATTATTCAACTAAATACGATAGATCTTACTTTCCACTCACAAATGCCACAAATTCATCCATACTAGTCATCCATGTATATCCATTATGGATGAAATTTTAGAATGGAACTATTATCTTGTGCAGAAAAGAACCAAAATTTATATTATCAGAAATCAAGAAAGTCATATGGCTCCATAAAGCCAAATAAAAGGCAATGTTAGTATAGTTGAGGCCCCTAAGTTAACCCTTAAAGGTCACTGGGGGACCATATATACAGTCACATATTTTATTTTTTGACACACAAAAAATGTACTAAATTTTAGCAAGACATACACCTTTGGATTGAAAATTCTTCAACTAACATGTTTAATTTGGAGATTATTTCAATAATATCTAAACCTTATCATGCTCAAATACGACACCATACATGTAGAATACATGACCATTTTGCATTTTTCTCAAGCTTGTAGTAGGTGCGGTAATGATCTAAATTAAAATTGTCATGTACCAACACGTCAGGCTCAACACGTGCCCAATCCCCTGCCAAAAACTGTCCAAGTACAAACTTTAATAACTATTGTATACATCAATTCTTACACCTTGTATGTCAAATACACAAAAAAAACATCATGTTGCAACCCAAATGCATAATATAAGTTTCTCTAAAAGGAAGACAATATTCTCAACCCCTGAAGACCAAAAGTCACAAGGTGGGCTTTTACAAATCTTCTAGCATGTTCCCATGATTGCTATTATCTATTTCCAAATCTCAAAAGTTCTACACAAAGATGCAAGATCATGGAAAAAGGCTCTCTACCAACACGTAAAATGCATCCCTCGAAGCATAGTCAACTCCATTCCAAAAGTAGGCTTTTGCAAAGTGCCCTCATTCTTGCACTCATTGTCATTGTTCACTCACTCTTCTCACTCATTGGCCCAAAGCGAATCTGAGGGCCGGGTATGAGAACTCACCCAAGGTTGAACAAACACACTCAAACCTGAGCTACTAATATCCTCTCACTACACTAAACACTGAATATAGTATGGATTCATTATTGATGTGAATCACCCACACTAATTTCCATCAAAGCATGTTCTGATTGGGTATTTGTTCTCAAGCAAGTCAACAATTGCATGTAAATTTCCAATCAGTGTAGGAAGCTCCAAAAGAAAAGCCAAACAGGTGAGAAAAGTTCTGGATCCAACTATATTCACTGTTGAGTAGTGTACATGTACGTGAACTTATTGAATCTACGGCAGAGCGCGTCAAGGGCATCCGGGAAGCACGAAGAGGAAGCACAACACTCACCCCATCCACCCGAAGAAACCAAAAGCAAAGACGGCCCCAAGCCACTAATTTTACCGTCTTTTCAGCCTAGAATTACACATCTCCCTCAAAATTGGCGATGAAACTCATCATCAAATGCTCAAGGCCCAGCAGCAGCAGCAGCAACAGCAGCAAAAACAGCAGCAAAAACAGCAGCAGCAACAGCACAAACAGCAGCAGCAGCAGCAACAGCAGCAGCAACAACAGCAGCAGCAGCAGCAGCAGCAGGAGAGGATCTTATTCAGCTGTGACCTTGGACGAGAGCGGGCAGCTTAGATGATAGTTCCGTGAGGGATGATTGCGTCTTTGATGATGGTTACTATTCCGCTCTTGATGAAGTAGCCGTCAGTTTCCCGGGCGGCCTCCTGGACGTCGTCCTTGTTCACGATCTGCACACAGTTTGTGAGTCAGCTAGTAAAACTAGTTCTGATTTGAGTTACATAACCACCCAGCTCTTCCATTCAGCTGGTAGTTAGTATGTAAAGTGTTATGAGAGAAGAGATGGTCTTTGGACCTCACAGACGTCCAGGGAATGTTCACAGCGAGCTTCTTTACCTTGACATTCTCTCCGATTCGTGCGTTCTTGTCGATGATGGCTCTCTTCACGATTGAGTTCTTGCCGATGCCCATGGGAATGCCGCCTGAAGCTAGCAACTCATTTCTTTGCTCATCGGTCTGCAACTCGACAGCGAGAGGGGTCAGGGTTCAGAAAATCAGTTTGCGTTTGTAGTTATTCGTGGAGTGAGGCAAAGATAAGTGAGTTTCTAATCTCATTTTAGCCCTGAATAGTTCTAAATATCTAAATAGAAGAGAAGAGGCAGCTAAGATTCATGGTATAACATAATCTCTCCTCCATACTTGATCCAAGAATTCTAGTTGAGAGTACATTACAAAAAAAAACTCAAACTACGAAACGGGAATTGACAGATGTTTTTCGGAGCGGCATGGATTTACGTACCTCGTAGTAATCAGCGCCCATGAGAAGCGCGTCTTCGACAACGGCACCCTCCGCAACCCAAGACCTAAGACCAACCACTGAGTGGAAAATTCTGGCGTTCTGCAGATTCAACAGAAGCCGCATCAGAACAGCAAATTGCATTACCTCTGGCTTTTGCTGCTTGAAAAGGTGAGTTCAGACACAACATCTCCGACTTTGGGCGTTACCTGAATGACGCAACCTTCTCCAATAACACTGTCCGTTACGTCGGCGTCCAGCATCTTCGAGGGCGGAAGGAAGCGGGCTTGAGTGTAAATTGGGGCAGATCTGTCATAGAAACTGCGGTGTAACAGGGTGAGAGAGGGTTAGGCTCTTATTTAGTAGAATGAATGCGGAACAAAACAACCGTCCACAGATTGTTCACCTGAAGTCTGGAACAGGCTTCTTCGTGATTCCCAAGTTTGCGTTGTAGAACGCTTCAATCGTTCCAATGTCTTCCCAGTAACCGTCGTACAAGTAGGCTTGAACCTGTTCCGTGATGACACCAAGAAAAACGCTAAAAGCACTGTCGGAAGCTCAGAACTCACTCTGGACATGAGAGGCAAATTCCAGCACACATAGCAACGAGTCTAGAGCAGGGGCGTTGCTTACATTCATGCCCAGCTTCGTAGCACCAGGGATGACTTCGCTGCCGAAATCGTTGGCCTCAGGGAAGTCGTTGCGCAGCAGAGAGATCATCGCCTCCTTGCTGACCACGTAGATTCCCATGCTAGCAATGTAAGGCATTTCCTTGGCGCGTTTCGCGTCCAGGCCCAACACGGTCGTGTCCACCTGAAATCAGAGTAGAATCAGTGCGACTCCGAAAAATGTACAGTACTTTCCGAGGGAAAGAGGCTATCGTTCTTCTCACCTGCATGGCCTTGAGCGCATCACCGCTGGGCTTTTCAGCAAATTCGATGATCCTTCCCTGGTTATTGATCTTCATCAGACCGAAGGCCGTGGCGCGCGCCTCGTCCATCGGCAACGCCGCGACGGTGATGTCCGCGTTCGTCTCGCGGTGCACCTGGATGAAGTGCTGGTAATCCATGCGGTACAAGTGGTCGCCCGCCAGGATCACGTACTCCAGCACCTGCGCCTCCTCGAAGAGCCACAGGTATTGCCTCACAGCATCGGCGGTTCCCTGCAACCAAGCAACGAAGCCCAGATCAGCACAACCTCACACGGCGGAGAGGAGATGGCGCATTGAGGAGGCGCTAGCTAACCTGGAACCAGTTGGGATTCTCGGGGCTCTGCTGCGCGGCCAGGACCTCCACGAAGCCCTCGTTTTTGTACCCGCCCATGTTGCTGGCGTACGCGCGCGACAGGTGCCGGTTGAGCGACGCGGAATTGAACTGCGTGAGCACGTAAATCTTGTTGATGTTGCTGTTGATGCAGTTGCTCACGGGGATGTCAATCAGCCGGTAGTTCGCGCCCAGCGGCACCGCGGGCTTCGCGCGCTTCTTCGTCAAAGGGTAAAGCCGGCTCCCCGCTCCACCCCCGAGAATAATCCCCAGCACACTCTGCAAATCACCAAAAAAAAAAAAAAAAAAAAAACACCATCAGACCAAAAACCACTACCTGGGGGCATTCCCAAATCCACGTCGCAGACCCCCACCAACTCACCCGGCTGGCGTCAGGATCGAGGCAGGCCTCGCCCACCACAGGCGAGTCCGACACATTCCGCGGCGACACCACCACCTTGCGCGGCGGCTGCTGCTGCCTCCTCGCGCTCGTCGACGCCGCGGCCGCCACGCGCGTCCCGCTCAAACTGGACGCGCTCGACCCAACCTGCGCCGTGGATCCCACAAACGACGACGGCCTGGAGACCCGCACCGCCGCCGTCGCCGCCGCCGTCGCAGCCATTGCAGCCGCCATCACTCCCTCCCCCAACCCAAATCCAGAAAACTCCACTAGGCACCTCCCTCCTCCAATGCAAGCCGAACCAATTCTCCTCGACGCGACCTCTACAACTTCTAGACGACTGCAGCTCGGTGAGCGCTGTCTAGACGACGAGCTCTGGAGTGAGAGCCCGGTTCTGATTCGGAAATGCTTATGCGAGCTGCGCGCGGAGCCTGGTGGGAGATTTCTCACAAGTGGCTGTGGAAAGAGCCCCACCACCGCGTGGGTGCGCAATGGGCATCACTGGTGGAAAGGAAAGCAGGGGCGAGAGGCGTTTTGCAGTGCTTCGTCTCGGGACGCGCTCCGCCTCTGATGAGGAGTCGCGTCCTGTGTGCACACACGGTCATAGGGCCCACAACCCCCTAACGACCGTGGGGGTCGTATGACCGTGGGATGGCTGCTGCTGCTGAGGTGGTGCCTTATCCTTCATCCGCGTGGCTGTTGGGTGGAATGTACGGTTGTCAGCCGATTCATTTTGAATTTCAGAAAATTAAAATTAATATAATTTTTTAAAATAATTATTATTCACTGCATGGGTCAGATTCGGCACAAGAATTTGAGTGTTTTGAAATTTCTTCACAAATTCGTAGGAGATGCTAAAATTTCTTGAGAACTTTAAAATATATATCTGTAGAGAGAGAATGAAATAGAATTTAAAAAAATCAGAGTGTTTTATGTACATTTTCTCCAATCTTTGAGAAATGTCTATAGGCACTTCTCCACATCTTTCTCCAGTCTTTGATGCTCCTTCCACAATTTGTAGATGGCTCCTCTTCATAGCTCCATAACTTTCTAAGATTTTAGACATTCCTCTAAATATAATTTTCAATTGTGCTCTTTTTTTTTTATTATAATTTTGTTGGTTTTGTATATTATACAAATCTCTAATTTTATACCATGTGTAAATACATTGCTTTTATTTTTTGGATTTCAACAATGCCACTAGTAAGTTTCACAAATTTAGACATTAGTATTTTATTTTACTTATAAATCCCCTGAATTTTCTAAAAGAATTGGACTTTACCCATTGTGAATTAATTATGTACAAAAGTGACCGCCAAGTAGGGTATATATTTTAACCACCGTCACTTCCAATTTAAAAAGCGGCTTCATAAATGACATTTCCAAGTTGATAATCAATGTAAACAATCATTTTTCATCCAATTCCCTTTTGGAAAGTTCAATGAATGTGTTAGCATTAGATGAAGATGAAACTTGCCTCATTGCGGTAATAATATTTTAATTTAAAGAAGGATATATATTTGTGACATGAATTTTAATGTAGTGAATCTTAGAAACTTCTAGCTTTTGCTCTAAATATGAATTCAAGTCATTAAAATGTCATTTTTTGAATCTAAGTCCACCTAATGAAACGAAGCTTGTGAAGCATACTTCAAAATCTGAAAAATACACAGGATCAAATAAGTTATTGCAATTCAAACTTCTCACACATAACCACGGCCAATATTCTAATTTTAGCTAAACAAAAAACTCCCATTTGCACTACACTATAATGCACATTTCCAAAAGAATTGTGCATACTTTGTATTTGATATGAATTTTCTTCACTTTTTCTTCAGAAAACCACAATAACTTCAAATTTTCATTAAAAAAAACTTGTGATATTAGTGACCTAAACAAGACATCTCTTTAACATGAATTTTTAAAAAAAATACTCCACTTATATTGAATGAAAAAAAAATAGAATGGAAATTGGGATTGATACCACGGTCATAGGCTCCGCCGTTTCATTGGAGATAGGTCTTCCTTTTCAGTTGCAAGTTGGGGTGAAAGGACTGGTGGTGAGCAACCGAATAGGGACCCACAACTTCTCCACCCATCATCATACTCATCACTCCCCATTCCACCCATTTGCCCACATTCTCCACAAAATGCGAGAATATATTTTTCTTCATGTCAGCATCTTTGCTGTGGTTTAGCTTGATGGTCTTCATGTCTGTTTATTCAGCTCTTTTCCTCAAATATCTAGCCTGGGGGATGTACTAAGTCATGTAGCTGATAGTACAAGTTGGCAGCAACTTCGTAAGGCTCACAGGGAGCCGCATATTTGGTCAGTACGGCAATATGTGCGTTTTCATGTTTCCCATGCTTTTGTACGCTTGTGTCGCTTCTACTGTGTGTGCACCTACGATGAAATTGATGCCTACGCTGAATAGTGAGAGTGGAAATTTTTATTATGTGATACTAGTTAACACCTAGAGGACCAAGATATTTGAGAGGAATCTCCACTCCTTTGAATAAACAATGCCATGATGAATTTCTTGAGAATGTAACCTTATGATCTTCTAAACTAGTATGAGATGGTATATTAAAAAAATTGTGAATTTTGACTGTACGGAGTGACAAATAATTGCAAAAAAAAAATTCCTCCAAAGAGGCACTTGGTGCTTTAGGTGTATCACAACAAGCCCTTTTGCAAATGAGGAGGGTGATATTAATACACATGTGTCACCTAGAAGCCTTTGACGTCCAAACTCTAAGTCTCACATGACACTAATTTCAATGGTAAAGAGAAATTTAGTATCATGTATACCAAAATCCCTTCTCTCCCATTAGGGATAATCAATGTAGTGTCGTCAACACTACACTCGGGGGCGGTTTACACTACGGACCAAGAACTTGTCCCATGCACCTCTAAAATCTGTGATTGGCCAATCAAGTTGATGGAGCCAATCACAGATTTTAGAGGTGCATGGGACTAGTTCTTGGTCGGTAGTGTAAACCGCCCCTCGTTATCCTAACAAAGACGGGGTTCTTGGAGAGGAATTTTGCAAAGGTGATACCCAATTTCTCTTTAGTAGAAACTTGGTGTCTTATGAGTATTAGGGTTTGAAGGTTACTTTGTGGCTATTTGTATGAACTTGTACAATTCTTAGTTGTGATGATTGTTAGATTTTGGGGACATTAGAGTTGCAAAGGGATCATTTGGCTTGGTCATTGGGGATAATATCTTGGTCCCAAGGAAATCTATAAAACCTTTTTCACCACCAGTAGAAGCATCCGAAATTTCAGAGGTTGGTACCAACCCACAGCTGTCAGCCTTTCCATCATCTCTTGGCCCAGATCATTTCTCACAATTTCCATGTGGGCCCCCACATCTCCGCTTCCTCCCAAGTGCACACGTGGCCTGAAATTATGCATCATCAAAGCCACAAATGCACATGGATCTCTAACTTATCAAACATCCTATCAATGCATCCTATCAGCAAGTAGAAGGTGCATACATACGTAACGCCCGCGCGTTGTTGTTTGTATGGACGCCCGGCGTACCTCACCTCGCGTGAGGTACCATTCCCGGACGTTCCCGGGAAAAAGTGCCCCATTCCCGGCTACCGCCGTCCTCGTCGGGTACCTCACATCGCGTGAGGCTCGGCCGGGAGGGCCTCACCCTATACACAATTATGCAGGTAGAAGGTTTTTTTTAATAAATTTTTATATATTTTCGTACTTTTCTTTTATAGTTGAGATTTAATTGCAAGGAGAAAAGGACCACAAAGAGGAAGCACCATAGCTGGGCCCAGGGCCGTCTTTAGGACTTACCCGAGGTGGGCCCCCTCTTAATTACATGGGGTCATTTTTCTGACCCTCTTATTTTGGGGGGGTTCAAAGGCTTTTTTGGGACTATTTTTTGACAAATTTGGGGCCTACGGCTATTGATTACCCTAGAAGTTCATCCCTTGTTATAAATAGGGCCCCATCCAAAAACAAAATAGGGGCCCCAAAATAGGTTTGGCCCCACCACCTCGTGGCCCCCTCGGGTAAGTCCCAAAGAGGGGGTCAATTTGCCCTGGGCCATAGCTGGCCATGTGACAGACAAGACAGACACAATAGTGAATTCCTCTAGTCCAAGTTACTTGGTTACCTCTTCTGCTACACACAGTTTGGAAACGTCTCTATTTGGTATCGAAATGAGTAGAGGCTTCGATCGTGTTGTGATTAGAGTTTGCCGTCAGAATTTTGTCCCAAGCCACCCTACCATAGTCCGTGAGCCCCTACCAAATGGTACCCTAGATCATTCAAGCCACCCATTGGTGTTGATGCACATGGCAAGTTTGGTACGTTGGAGAAGTCCTTATCAATTGGTATTATTTTCACCATGTGTCGTGTGGGCATAGGTTTGGGGGTTACTAATGAAAGAATGTGATATATATGAGAGCTCCATTGGAACCAACATTGTCCCTTTATCTTTATTACATTTCTAAATGTTTGTACTAAAAATTGGAAATATCCACTTAGAGATTCAATGTCTATGATGCTAAAATCATTTGAATCACTTAGACAAGTGAGTTGCAACAAGATAAATAAGGAAGGATAAAGATTATGTTTTATTGAAGTAACACTATTTCATACATAGTCTATGAAGTAGTGAACTTGAAGATCCTACAGTTGAATATAGTTTTTAAAATGTTCAAATTAATCTTGCAACATCTCATCTCAAAGGGGCAATTTTGGGGTGATTTTGGTGAAACATACTCTCGATCCATCACGGGTCAAAAAATTTACCACAATAGACCACATCCATCACACAAAAGCCCTCAAGAAAAAATAGGTCCCAGCAAACGCCGCTTCCCATGTAAAGCACATTCTTCCCCAAAACCCCCCTCTAGTCCAAAATGTACGTTCAACTAACCAGGGTGAAAAAGGGTGAGACCGCGTAACTTTCACACCATACTACTAAAATCATAATCTACGTAGTGAACCACACAACTATCAACCACGCAACGAACCGTGCAGTGAACTATAGCAACGCTACAGCCAACCGCACAGTGAATCATGTTACCTTTTTCTTCTTATAGTTTGTAATATAAAAACTACATTAAAATGGTTGGACTAACGGCGTTGCAAAGCAAGCGCCAATTGCTAATGAAGACACAATATATTTGTGTTTCCAAGCTGCACTTGCAGCCCATGAAATCTGGAAGTTGTGCAACTCCCGAGCTCCTCGCATC
This sequence comes from Bryoerythrophyllum caledonicum, assembly GCA_963971425.1. Classification (NCBI taxonomy): domain Eukaryota; kingdom Viridiplantae; phylum Streptophyta; class Bryopsida; order Pottiales; family Pottiaceae; genus Bryoerythrophyllum; species Bryoerythrophyllum caledonicum. Next base: position 10,774,003 of record OZ020526.1, on the reverse strand, counting down.
TGTTGACGTCTGTGGAGTACCCGTGACGAGTTCATGGATACCACCATGATTGATAAGCAATAACCACAAGTCTACCGTCTTGCCTGAATTCTAGAGGCTAATGTTACATACCCAGACCTGGATTCTAAAGGTTGATGTTACATACTCTGAACTAGATTCTAGAGGTTACTGTTACATGCCCTGACCTGAATTCTAGAGGTTGGTGTTACATACTATGCTGCTGTTTGAGTCTGCTTGAGCCTGGATTCTAGAGGTTGATGTTACATACTCTGAACTAGACTCTAGAGGTTACTGTTCCATGCCCTGACCTGGATTCTAGAGGTTGATGTTCCATGCTATGCTGCTGTTTGAGTCTGCTTGAGCCTGGATTCTAGAGGTTGATGTTACATACTCTGAACTAGGTTCTAGAGGTTTTTGTTACATGCCCTGACCTGGATTCTAGAGGTTGATGTTACCTGCTATGCTGCAGTTTGAGTCTGCTTGAGCCTGGATTCTGGAGGTTTATGCTCCATGCTCTGCGGTTGTTGTGTCACGGAATCCGAGACTTGGGAAGGAATGCTGCGCTCCAGGGATTGCACCCGAGGGCACAGACGCATGATCCACCATCTCCCGGTTCAGCAAGCTCGTGGAGCTGGCCATGGAGGAGGCGCTCTTCTGTGGCTGAATGTGCCACTTGAACGGGTCGTCGGGCCACGACAGCTCCGGTTGCCGCCGCGACACTGCCAGCGCCGGCCCATCGTGTGTTTCGTTCCGCAGGTATAGTCCATACGTGAATTTGATCCCTAACCTGCACAGGAAGGAGAAATGATGTTAGCTGATCACAGTATTAGAGATGCATTTTCAGAAAAGATGAAGCACTAACATAACATTCTACAACCGATGCTAGGGATGTCACTGAACAGCGATTAATTCCTTCCCTTATGGACCATGCTCATTCCTTCGCTGACACACATCTATTTCTTCCCTTTGATGACCACTTGCTTCATTTTCATCAACCTCTTCTACTTTGGTTAAACTGGAAGAAGCCAAATGAAAATGAAGCAAGGAGTCACCAAAGAGAAGAAACAGATGTGTGTTAACATGACCCATTATCACTGTTGCAACAGCCAAGAGGCCACCCTAACATTGTCATGAAAAGGACTCAGATGATCTTGTTGACTAATTCACTTAATTCTAGAACGGCCTGATTTGAATGGAAGTTTTTGTTTACCAGATGAGAAAGAAGATGCCGATGATGACAGCGAAAAGGATAGCAATAACGTCGCTGAACCAAAAGTTTACAAAGCTGCATTCAGAAAACACGATGAGTTTAGAAACATCACCAGAGAAGGAACTCGATCACCACATGTGAATACATTCGTTGAAAAGGTCACGAGCTTACCCCATGGTACAGAGGAGCGCAAGAAAAGACGTGATCCCTGCAAAGACGTGGTACACAAGGGATGAGTATCTGTGGTTGTTTTCTTGAAGAATAAAGGACGACAGAGAAAAATCCAACTCCTAAAATCCATTAAGAGTGATTCCAATAAGTCACTCAGCAGGGATGAAATACAGGATAGAGTGCCAAAAGAAGGAATCAAAGAAGAGGTCGTCAAGGTGGAGAATATTTACCCCATGAGAACATACGGAAAGCCCTCTTCCATTCGCCTTCACACCTAAAACAACCGAGTTTAAAGTACGTTAAGAGCTGGAGGACAAATACATGTCGTCTAACAGAATTTGTCCTCACTGAAGCTATTTGTAAACATACCATGAGTTTTGGATTCTTTTCTCATTTTAAATTACTAAAATCATAATTCTAAATTAATCCAAGGCAGCTAAGATTCAACCTGACCTCTCCTTTATTCTAAAGCTAAATTGATAGAAGCGTTGTATCTGCTTCAGGTGTGTTGATCAGGAGACAGACTCCACCCAAATATACAAACACTTTCCACATTGAAGACGTTACAATTACAGACGGAGCATAAGTAGAGATATTCAACCTATATTCCCAGAATCGATCAAAGGTGCGGCGAGGAGCTGGAGGGCAAAGTTGCAAGCTGTTGCCAGACTCTGCATAGATGCGGCACTGTGTCATGAACTCCTCTTCGCCTTCTTCAGATACAAACCACTTCCCCATCTTCAAAATGGAGCCAAGAAGAAACACGCTGATCATCGTTGCTGTTGTCATCAGCGTCGGCTGAAAATCCAAATCATCGAAGTCATTTATGACAGGAAAAAAGATAACCACTTTGTAAGAAGCCAAACGGTGACGGAACCCAAAGAAGCTCATTTACTTATATGCAAAGTTGTGGTCGGCGTTTCAAAGCACATAAATCTAAGATAGAGACAAATGCAAGGCATACCACAAGAGCCGCGGAGATGGCGTATGCAGTCAACCGGACCTGCAAAATGCCATCAATGAGAAAAGAGTTATCCATGGAGCCTTCTAGAAGAGAAAAGAGTCGGCAAAACTCCGACTAGTTCTATGCTGTGTTCAGAGACAAGCTAAAACAAGAGTGCGTTAATCTCGTGGTAGTCACCCAATACAACATAAAGCTTCAGCATCCACACTCTTGATGATATTTCCTTGACATTCTGAGGGAATCAATCATAAACAACTCAAAAGTGGTGCCTAAATACACAAGTGAAGCTTGAACGTGAATCACACCAATGGAAATTTCTCATAGCAAATTCAAGGAGAAACTGGTCATGTACCGTAGAAACAGCAGGGTCGTAATTGAACTCCACAGGCGTGGTCATGGTGAAACTGGTGATGATCCCAGTGAGCCAACTGAGTAAACGCAGATGCTCCGCCTTCTCGTCCACTTCTCGTCTGTTCAGCTCTGCACACCTAACATTCCCAAACTCGCTCCAACATCAGGAAAATCAACTCGAGTCCAAGGAAAAAAAATAAGCAGATAAAATCTCAAGTCGATTACAATTTCAATGTTGAGCATGTAATGTTGGCTCGTATGATGAAAAGCATATCCATCAAGGTTAATACATACGAGCTTAGTTTTACGCAGCAACATCAACCTTGACAAGATTTGAGCTGATTCTCAAGACACTGACCTGGACCAAAGGTAATGCGAATTGTCCACTCGGCGCTGCGTGATGTCTTCTTCCCGCCACCTACGAAGCAAAATGAGCATGAGTAAACCCTAGAGAATTCCTAGTGCATAAGACGAGGAGGGATTTGGAATTCTTCCGACCTGCGTCGTCGTTTGCGGAACTCGCACTCTGCGCGCTCGTACTGGCGAGCCTGTTCGCGAAAGATCATCTCCTCCGAGCGCCATTGCCGCACGTCCTTGCGCCACATGCGCTCGCGCTCCCTCCACTTGCGAGACATCCATGTGTCCAGCGCCGTCAACCCTGCCTGCGCCATGATCTCTCGCCCCAGAAACCACAAACCCTCCCTAAAAACCTACAATCTGCGCCAAACCCATCTGAAAAAAAACACATCTCCTCCGCATCCCGAACTCCAAAAATCAAACTTCTCACCCATCACCTCCAACATCACCAAAAGAAAAAAACCTCTCACTCATCAACTTCAACATCACGAAAAAAAAAAAAAAACCTCTCACTCATCAACTTCAACATGAAAAAAAAAAACAAATTTACATAAGAACATGCCCAAGTTGGAAAATGATTCTTAATCTGACGTGGACCCCGGAAATCCTACGTGGAGACGTGATAATCCGACGTTCTCTGCTACAGTTTGTTGTCCCTATTGATCTGGGATGATGCGTGTCGTTTGAACGGGTTTAACCTAAATTTTCATTATCTGGGCTGTGAGTGTAAGATGCAGCACATGTGAGTGAGAGCAGTGAGGGTGCTGATGCGCGATTGCACATCCAGGTTTGTTTTGTTTCCCTTGCAATATTGCTGCAAAAATTAGGGTTTCTGTGGCGTTTTTCGTGTGGGAATCGCAACTTCGATCCGATTTCTGTTCGCTGGTTGTTTTCAAGTATTTGGGTCATGTTATGACTCTTTTAACGTGGTTTTTTTTTTTTTGCAGCGATGTGGAATGTGTGATGCAAGAGCTGTGGTGGAGAAGGTTGATTTTTTTAGCATAATTTCACCAAATTATGCTAAAAAAAATTCCCCGAATTTTACCATTTTCATGCACTTGTTGGCGTTGGGCAAAGGAGGGCACCAGATCTCACCTACTCTAGAGTTTGATTGTGGGCTCTGGTGGTTTTTGGGCTTCTAAATTCTGTATCATTTGCAAATCTTTGAGATTAAATTTGAAAGAATATTTGTTGAGTTTCATTCCTAATTCTGCGTCTTTTTACGTGAATGTTTTTGACAGACAATGTCATTTGAGTCCCGAACTTGCTTAAGTGATCGGAATTGGGTGCAGTGGAGATGACTTGAGCTATGGAAATTATGGATGCATATGTGGAAAAAGCACTTAGAGGTGGGCGAGTGATTTATGGAAGCGTTGTGGTAATTCATCACAGGGAACATAATATTTGAATTGGAAGAGGAGGAAGGGAAATTGTGATGGCAGAGAGCAGTGATGATCAGCACACGGAGGAGGACCTGATCCCCATCCAGAATTTCATGAGGAGGTTTTCGCGCGAGTTGGAGCCTGGTGCAGCTGCCAAAGCGGCCGCAGAATCGACCCGTAATGTCCCTTAATCACCCTTTCTTGCTTTCAACTAAGTATGTGTTCCATTGGTATTATGCACTTGATGGTTGTCTATTTTGAAGTTATGTAGAACCAGAGGAATTGTTGCACAAGCAATTGAAACACACGAGGTATTACAAATAATGCTTGGAGTGAGATGTTGCCTTCTTTCAAAGGTCTCTACTTATTGTACCACTTGGTAGCAACACCTTTGAGACATGGTGGTTCAACCTCATGCTTCCTTTTTCTTTTCTCCATGTTCTCCCCTTTAAAACTACCTCAACTATTTACAGTGTTGTAACAACTATGAGCAAATCTTAACCCCTAAATTTCTTTGACAATTACACACTATTTGTTTTAGTGCGATGAGTAAGGAAACAATTTTAGTTTTAATTCTAGTTTTAACCGTAGGATGTCAATTAAGACTTATTAAGTGACATGCTCACAAAATTTAATAAACCTTGACCACACGGATTGAAAGATTATAGTGTTTAAAGTAGAAAAAAACAGTTCATTCTCTTCCTTGCATGTAGCAGATCAACAGACTTTGACTTCACTTGGTGTCCAATATTTACACTACACAAGGACTAAATTTTACACCATTGTAAGAAGCATGATATTAGTTTGTTGTACACCAATTTTTAGAGGTAGAGAAAAAGTGTAGCTTGTTTTTAAAAAATTGCAAGGAGTAGAGGTTAAAAAATTGTCCATTCCCGTTATATAGTTTTGTGAATTTATGAGTTTTAGAATGAGAATCTAAATGGTCTGTAAGAAGGTTAACACCACTTAATGCTGTGGGAAAAATAAAAAGTCAAAAATATGAAGATTTCTAAGTTTTGTATGGAAATGAAGAAGACTGTTTGGTACCTTGCTCGACAATATATGACAATGTGTGAAAATGTTTGACTTGGAATACCGTACGCATCGGTCTGGTTTTGAGACCTTCTATACAATCCAATTATTTATTTTTAACACAATGGTTTGGACACAATGGATATCACCTAAGTATTATATGAGTATTGCCTAGATATTACAAGGGTACGACCTTGGCATTACATGGGTATCACCTTAGAAAAATATTTTATATTTTCCCAAAAATTTGGACACCTGAACATTTTGAATCAATAATGTACAAACCCAATCAATGCGTAGGTAATATGATATTTTTCACTAAAGACAAGATTTTTTTTGACAATATAAAAGGAGATAATATTATATGTTAGTTTTGAAAATATCACACTTACTTGAATGTCCTAGCAAAAAAATTTGGAGTTGCCCGACATGCTTACTCTCCCCATTTGAACTTTGAAACCCTATAACTTTTTCATGAAATGTTGGATTTAGGAAAAAATTAGACTCCCACAAAGCTTTTAGTAATGTCCATATACAGTAAACCTTTTTAAGAAAAATGTTATAAATTGACATCGTAGGAACCTGCCCAAACCTTCAAGAGTCCCTCGAGGATACTCTTGGAAATTTAGGAGTTAAACTCTAACAAAGTATGTATTTCAATTGTACAATCTTCTCTTCATATTTTGCACTTGATGGTTGTGTTATTTGTTGTCCTCTAGGGTTTCAATAATAGTAGAGAAAAGAATAATGGAACAATGGAGTGTTTGATTTCTCCAAGGATGTCGGTGTGACATCCTTCTTCAAAGATCTCTAGAAATGTGTAGAAAAATGATAATTTCACTTGGAAAATGATAGTTTCACTTAAAAATTTGAGAGAGGGTTGACATATCTTGGAGTGTTATTGAATATCCTACATTAGAACTAGAGATTGGAATATGGAGATTTTGAAGATTTGCCCTTTTCCAAAGCGGAAATTGTTTGGTTGGCATGTCCAAAAGGAATATTCAAAGCTAGGTTCTGAATCAATTGTTGGTTTACATCCATCAACAATACAACCATCAATTATGATCCATGGTTTTTCCATCCATCAAACATATTAACTACATCCTTTTAAAGCACTTCAAATATCCCTCCTTTCTAAACATATATTTTCTATGAAATATCACTAGGTGTGACTACTGTTACAGATACTAATATTTTTTATTAGTAGTCCTACACAAACTATCTCATTCAGTTTGATTCAAACAAATAATGAAAAATTATAGACTTAGAATATCATCTAAATTAGATAAACTTGTTGAAAGCGGAGAATTTGCTATATTTACACATTCATTCATTCACAATTCATCAATGAAATATGATTCATTCAAACTAGTAGCACTTTTTATTCTTTCTTAAATATATACAATATATTATATAAAAAATGATAACCAGCAATATCTTCATTAAATTACATAAGTGATTTATACATTTATATGAAATAATATTTTTACAAGAAAATAACAACTGTTTCTATTATTAATATTTAGTGATTATGGATCTTCAACTTTTTTAATTACTATTTTATAGCAATTAAGTGTGATGAAACTTATTGTCATTTCTAGCGTAATTTGAGTTGCTTAGTTGTAAGGACTGATACAATATTATGCTGAAAAAATGGTTTTGGGAACGGAAAGTGAAGTGCTGCAGAAGATTAAGAATGTAATAATTCCGCCACCCCCACCTCCACCTCCACCAAAGCATGAATGGTTGCTAAGACCTATATTAAAGGCCAAAGATTGGTTGATTGATCATCCTAAAATATCGGCGGCAATTTGTACATACTTGTTTTCTATGGTGGTGGATAAGATGCCCTACTATGATGAATTCCATACATGGACTTGTTGGTGTATTGAAGATGAATCTTGTGCTCTTGGTTTTATACTCAAGCTTGCAAATTGTATGGTATTTTGTACCTAACGCACTTGAAATATAATACAATCAGATCCATCTACAACAACCCTGTTTGTTTTATCAAAATTTGCCTGCTACACAGATCCGTTAATATTTGGAGCGCCTCGTAGAACGGACATGGTTGATTATGGTTGTTGCATGCAATGGATGTCTTGAGGGGTGACTTTTGGCTTGATAGATGTTGTTGTCATGAGTAGACTGATGTTGTAGAGAGCAAATATTTGTTATGGATCCAAGCCGGCTGATATAATGAAATGGCTGTTGTAAAATATGCTTTTGTAAAGGGAGTTGACTGTAGATGCAAAATTGGAGAAATCTTTGATCCAAATATTTTCCATTCCTAAATTATTATAGAAAAAAAATCGTTTCGAAAGTTGTCTATTTCAATATCAGCTTTCACCATTTAACCCTTAAACATAAGCCGGGAACCGCATAGATAGGCACATATCTCACCCTGTAGAATACAAAACAATGTATCAAAGTTAAACAAAACTTACACCTTTCGATTGAAGATTCTCCAAGTAACATCTTTCATTTGAGGTAATTTCAATATGTGAACCTTATCATGTTCAAATACAACACCATACATATAGAATACTGCGGCCACCACTAGCCCCAACAATCCACAAATGATCCAACGTCAGATGACTCTAATACTCTAAAATTAGTATTGAAGTGCTTATCATATGACGTTTCCGGGTGAATATCTCATACAATATGTTATCAAAATGGATCATGTAAACTCTCATAGTGCTAAAGTTTTTTTTTATCCCCTTGGAGGATATTTTTCTTTTATCAATCACAGCTTTCCTCCACCTCAGATGACACACATGAAGGAACTAACCCATAAACGTTAGAAGGGGCGACAATATCCTACGTCGTATTTGAACATGATAAGATTAAGATATTGAAATGACCTCCAAATGAAAGTTGTTAGTTGAAGAATCTACAATCCAAAGGTGTAATTCTTGCTAAACTCGGATACACTTTATGTATTCTACAGAGTAAAATACATACGGTTCCTGACTGACGTTTAAGGGTTAAACAAAAACGCCCACTTGATTCACCCTTGGATGGTTTTCCCCGGGCATTTACCAGACACAAGATGAGGCTGTATTTTTAGCTAGACAGCTCTAAAGTAGTAATTTAAATGTAGGTGGAGAGCACCCCTCCGGAGGCAGGGGGGCCATGGTCCCTCCAGCCAAGGGATCTGCCAACTATAGCCCGGAATATTCAGCTGCAGATTCAACTGCAGATTCACAGAATGAACTACCTGAGTTCATTAGATTCCCAATCACAGGCCCGGAATCTGCCACTGTCAAGGCTGCGCGCCGGAGGGCCGGAAGTCATGGAGGGTGGGCCAAGGGTAGGCCTCTTTTTTCTGGCTTTTTTTTTAAGTTTTAGGGGGCTCCATGAGTTTTTCTGGGATTTTTTTTGAAAAATGTAGGGCCTGCGGCTCCAAATTGCCCTCCTTGATCGACATAGGGCCCCTTCCAATCACTTGGGCTGGAATTGCAATTCTGTTGGCTATCACTGAAAAATAATAGTATAATTATCTACTCTCTCCATGTATGCACATGTCTTAACTTTTCGGTTTTAGGGGGGCTTACCTTATATGGTTTAAAGAGATATGTGATGTGCCAATGCACGCATTCCGACAACCGTTCTTAACCCCTAAAGGACCAAGTGTCAAAAATGAGCTTTTTGAAAGTTTGGTGAGGTTTTTATAGTGTCATTTTCCAACATTCCCCTTTTGGAATTTATACTGTAGAAGGGCGTTATTAAGACCTTAGTGGGAGATTTTTTTGTTCCTACAACAAACATTTATTGAAAAAGTTATAGGGTTTTGAATTTCAAATGGGGAGAGCAGCCACTTCGGGCACCTCCAAAAACTTTTGCTAGGACACTCTATTGCATGTGAGATTTTCAATACTAGCAAGTAATATCATTTACCTTTTTAGTGTCAAAAATAGTTCTTGTCTTCGGTGAAAAATAGCATACCAACCCAAGTCAAACATTTTCACACATTGTCACACATTGTCGGGCAAGGTACCAAAAGAACTTCTTATTTTCCACATAAAACTTAGAGATCTTCATATTTTTTACTTTATATTTTCTCACAACAATACGTAGTGTAAATCTTCTTATTGACCATTCAGATTATCAATTTAAAACATATTAAGTTCACAAAAAATTAAAACGTGAATTGGCAAATTTTTTGAACCTCCACTCCTTGCACAATTGTTTTGAATATGCTACACCCGTCCTTTACCTCTAAAAATTGGTGTGTAAGGAACTAACATCATGATTAACACGATGGTAATGGATTTAGACCTTGTGTGGTTCAAAATTTTGACACCAAGTAAAGTCAAAGTCTGTTGATCCATTGAACGCAGGGAATAAAATGACCCTTTGGCTTGCCTTCAAATATTATAATCTTTCAATCCATGTGGTCAAAGTTTATGAAATTTTGTGAGTATGTTACTTATTAAGTCGTATTTGAGATCCTATGGTCAAAAATAGAAATTAAAGTTCTTGTATCCTTTTTCATTCATTGCACTGGAATCCAACAATTTTGAAGTGTTTTTGGTGTGAAACTGTCACGGTACCTTAGTGGTTAAAGGTCTCGTTTTTATAAAAATTTCCTCTCACATCCTCTAGCCATGGAGCCTACAAGGGAACACATTTTTTGGTAAAAGAAATCAAGCAAATGGTCAAAATGCTCATCACACCAAAAAAATTCCAGCACAAGCACCAACACAAAAAAATCCAGGTAAAAAAAATTAGGTGAATAGTCGAAAAAAAAAATCCACGTATAAAATTTGGCTGAAAAAAGTTGGATAAAAAATCTAAGTAAAGAATTCGGGCAAAACATTAAAGGGTAAAAAAAGTTATCTTTTTTAATATTACGGTTGAGATCTTGTACGCAACAAGATATATTATATTATTTTTAGGCATTCATTGTACGGGAAGAGATAGTCATTGTTCCGCGAAACGCGCAAATCTATATATTTTAATGAGAAAAATGTTCGGCACCTCGGCGAGAGTTTGGTCCGAACGAGAATAGAAACCCAAACTTCTCTTGAGGAACCAAAATTTTGGCGCCAAAACCTCCAGAAAGTGCTACCATGTAGGCATTTTAGACGCCCTTCGTACCTTGGTCCATGTGTCAAACCCGAGGTCCCACAAAAGCCCGATTTTGAGGCTCTACACCAATCAAATTGCAAGTAGCACTATGTAGCACTCGGTACTTTGGTACCATGGTCCATGTATAAAACCTCCGTTACTTGTGAAAGTCATATCCACAAGTACAATATAGGAATTAAGGATTCTTGAGAAAAATTGGTTTTTTTGTCCTTGCAAAGCTCTTTCATCCATACACCTCTTGTTATTATCACACTTTGGCAACATTTTTTGAGGGAAAAAAATGATACTTTTGAGATTGACAGGAATAGAAACAAGTGAGTTTTTAAATGGGAAAATTGGTTTGAAGGATTTGGGTGGTAATATCAAGGTGTGATATTATCAAGGTTAGATAGTAGTGATACAAAACAAACAATTTACTAGGTATAAATAAAGTATGCAGGAGGGTGCCCCATCAGCCCTTGTGGCTTTAGGCTCACGATATCCTTTGCTTTCACTTTGTATCCTTTGCTTCCACTTTGTGCGCTTTGCTTCCGCTATGTGAGTTTTGCTACCGCTTCAGACAAAAGGACGTTTAGCTTCCGCACTTACAAACAGAAGGCCACAACTTTTGGAGCTCACCGAGGGCAAAAACAAGGGCATTGGAAAAATTAATTTAGTTTTGGTTTGTGGTTGCTAGATTTCCAAGGAGCCATAGAAAGTTTGAGAATGTGAGGGCGTCAGTGGAGAACCGCAAACTCTAAGCAAACTAGAAAATTCCTGTCAAGGGAGCTGCTGGGCATACTCTTACATTCATCCTTTCCATAAGCCATGGCCAAATATGGCGTGTGTGGATACTTTAGAGAGACAATGACGTTAATACAAAGGCCCTAAGCACTGGTAAGGCCGTTTCCAATGGTTATAAGTTAGCGGCATTATAACTTATGAGAGGTATAACTTATGGAAGAGGATGAGAATATATGAATTGTTACTAAGTTCATCATGAAGACATTTCCCCTAATAGGAATTGTCCTTTAGTTGCAGGATACATAGTCACATTTGGGGGCACTACCTTGTGAAGAGGTGGAAAGTTGCATCCTATGTTTTGAAAAAAAATCCTTCTGGAAAAGAGTTTTTGGATATCTTGATTGTGTACAATTTCTACAAACACTTAATTCACGCCACTTTCTTTAAAACTATAGCTCCATTTTTTTTTTCTTCTTCATATACACCGTACACTTTTTTTTGCGAATGATCTATTACATTCATAGATTTTTTAGGGCCAGTGCAAGGCCTTGTTTTTAAAGGGTTACTTATGGTGGTCTCCTCCTGGAGACCGGAGCTCATCTCTTTTCCTTCTTCTACAGTCTAACCTTGATAATACCACACCCTCTGTCTCACTAAAAAGTGTGATATTAACAAGGCGTGACGTATTTGATATTATCACATTTGGAGGATTTATGCATGGTGTGATATTATCAGAAGAAGAGGTAGTTCAACATGAAAACTTAAAGTAACACTATAAAAATAATAGAAAAGAAAGGTTGAAACAAAAAATAATTATTAAAATTGGCCACAGAAGAGAAATTTGAATTACCTCCACTTTCTCCAAAACAAAAAGGATACAAGCTAGAAAACACCACTAATTTCCAACAGAAACCAAGGCTATGGAATCTTCAAACGTCCTACCCAAAATGAAATTAAAGATAGAATTCAAAGCACATCATTCTCAACTGCTTCAAAACTTCATGCAAGGCAAAGACATGGAAAATCCACTTGAAGAACTCGTTTCTACTTTTCAACTTGCAAGGAATGAATGGTTTGTGCAAGACAATCCAATGTCTCGTTGCTCATTCTCGTGGGCAAGAGTGAGTCGTTGAGGGCAAGGGAAGGTAGAGAAGCCTGCAAAGAACCAAGCAAGGGCCTACACACCAAGTAATTTTGAAACGTCGGTTTCAGTGGACGATTCCAAAGTTTTAGTACTTTTCGGGCAAGGGCAACGGGACATGTCACCGAGATGTCATTCATCCGGTCACTAATTCATCTCTGCAACTTGTTATTGTCACACTTACACTACATTTTTTTTTTTGAGAAAAAAAAAGGTGATATTATCAAGGGTGGTAGGGATATTAACAAGGGATTTTTGAACTAGGAATATTGGTTTTAGGTTTTTTTTTTGGGCAAAAAAAAAAAAAAAGTTTGAATTGCAAAAACAGGGAACCAAAAAACATTGGCATGGTGCAAGAAGCGAAAGACTTATGAAACTCCCTAACCCACACCACGTGGTTGCCTTTTCTCCTACACAATGCCTAGTAACAACCCCCAATTAGAGTCGAAATTGGCAGCCACCTTGAGCTATTGGATTCCAAGGTGGCAGTAAGGGTCCTACCCCACACAATCCAATTAGCCTCAGTTTCAAGGTTAATAGAGTTTTCTCGAAAGTAAAGGATTTTTCACCACAAATCTTAGGGTCGTATGTTAGTAACTAGGACCACATGCACATGGTGACTTGGCTTGAGAAAGGTGTGGAAGAACTACTGGTCAACCTTTTGGGAACTTGAGGGTACTACAGGGGAGCTTTAGCTTGCATGGGGTAGAACCCAAGAGCATTGATTGTTGTGCATCTCATAGGTGCAGAAAAAGGGAGTTTGAGATTTCTGGATGTCTATTCTCGTGCAAAAAAAGTTTCGTCCTGCCTAACACTATATTCCTACTGGCCCTTCCTCTTCTGGGTGCACTTTCAGGAAAACTCTAATATCAAGGTGATCTATAAACAAGGGTGATATTACAGTACCATCAAGGTTAGACTGTAGTGTAGCTTCTGAAAAGATGTTATGGTCCCTTTGCTTGTGTCCAAAAAAAAAAAGAAAGAAAGAAAGAAAGAAAGAAGAAGAAAAAAGAAGAAAGAAAGAAAGAAAGAAAGAGATAGAAAAGAGAGAGAGAGAGAAAAGAAAAGAAGATGTTATGGTCGTTGTGGGGCAAAACATTCACATGCGCTTCAGGTGGGCGGCAAATTTGCGACCTCGGCTGGGAAGAGGTTACCGTCCACAGGAGCTTGACCCCCGCGCCATACATAGCAACTTGGCTCCCCAGGCCCTCTCAAATTCCAATGCCGTTAAATAAAGTTCCTTCCATCCTGAATCTCCCAAGCGTCAAAAGGCCTCGCATCTTCGACTCTGAAGATGCGGCAGAATCTGGCTCTCCCAAAGAGACCACCTAACTTTGGAGCTGGAGAATGCCGCTAGCAAAACGCTTCTTTCAATGATAAGGAATGCTGGGCGAAACCTCCCAGAAAGCTGGTCCAGTTGACTCGCCATCTGCGGCGAAGACAAAGTTGCACTTGTTAGCTGCACTCTTCGTTCTAATGGACAGAGTTTTTATTTTTATTGTTTTTAAAATTTCCACACGGCAACTTGAATAACTTTACTATTGTAATCTAGAGTTATTTGGAAACTCTAGGCTTGAAGTTGAACTAGCTTGACGATGGATAACCTTCAAATAATGGATGAAGGGTGTCCATTGTCAAGAGATTAAATCTGAAGGATTTTGTTCCTAGTCCAGTATGTGGATGCTTGGGGTTAAAAATGGGGAGAACTTGTGAGTTCATGTTGTAGAATTTCGTGCATGCTCATGATATCATAGACCTTCATGCTTTGGCACACCAATTAGAGATGCAGGGGAGCTGTGCGGCGCTACAGTAAAGATGTGCTTGACTGGAACTAGACGTGAACCCACTTTTTATTATAAGTAACGCGAGATGCGCGGCTGTGAATCCGAGCTCGCAAAGGCTTCATATGAAAGTTGGAAAGGTGGTCCTTTCGTGAGTGACCCTCGAGGCATGCGCTCCGGAGCATCATCTAGATCAGTTCATCACTCACTGCACTCTTTACTTGCACATGGATACATCGGTGAGCATCGGCCGGTGCAGAATTTAGCATCGACGTCAGTGAAGTCTCATGAATCTGGATCGAGTTCTAGCTAGCTCCAGTTCTTGTCAAGGTAGTTCCTTGAATCCTTTGCAGCAGGAAGTCATGATGAGGAGAAGCGACTGTAAACTTGACGGTTAGAAGAGTGCGACGAGGGCACAGATGGCACTGTCTTGAGTTGTGTAGGTTTGAAGAGAGAGTGTTGTTGAGTGTGGTTCGTCTTTGAGCCAAGGATGTAATTCTTCTAACCAGGACCGTGTTGTAGATATTTCAGGTGAAGTCAGAGGCGTCGAGATCGTTATATGACCAGCTGTGCGGCAGAGTTGCTTCTGGTTCTGAGGAGGGCCGTGATTGTTGTGTGAGAAAACAGATCAGGCGTTTCGAAACGCCGTGACAGTGAAGATGGGGGGCACGGATGACATTCTGACGGCGCTGGACAAGGCGAAGACGCAGTGGTACCATTTCACGACGATCGTGATCGCGGGGATGGGGTTCTTCACGGACGCGTACGACCTGTTCGTGATCTCGACGGTGACGAGGCTGCTGGGGCGCATCTACTACACGGACTACTCCCTTCCGCCGGCGGAGCAGCATCCGGGCGTGCTGCCCGCGAACGTGGCGTCGGCCGTGGTCGGGGTGGCGCTGTGCGGCACGCTTGTCGGGCAGCTGCTGTTCGGGTGGCTGGGCGACAGGCTGGGGCGCAAGCGCGTGTACGGGTGGACGCTGCTCATGATGATCATCACGTCCATCGCGTCGTCCTTGTCGTTCGGGAGTTCCGCGAAGGCGGTGATGAGCACGCTCTGCTTCTTCCGCTTCTGGCTGGGCGTGGGCATCGGCGGTGACTACCCGCTCTCGGCCGTCATCATGTCCGAGTACGCCAACCAGAAAACGCGCGGCGCCTTCATCGCCGCCGTGTTCGCTATGCAGGGCATGGGCATCCTCGGCGGCGCCACCATGTCCATCATCGTCAGCTCCATGTTCCGGAACGCGCTCAACTCGCCCCCGTTCGACGCCGATGCCGTCGCGTCCACGCCCGCGCAGGTCGACTACGTCTGGCGCATCGTCCTCGCCGCGGGCGCCCTGCCCGCGGCCCTCACGTTCTACTACCGCATGAAGATGCCCGAGACCGCCCGCTACACCGCGCTTGTCAGCAAGAACAACAAGCAGGCCGCGCTCGACATGGGCCGCGTCCTGCAAGTCGACTTTACCGGCGCCGTCACCGACACTGCCCCACCAGCTGGTAAACCATCACATCATAGTTTCTCTGGAATGCTACAGATTGGCAGATTGTCCCATCCTTCCTTGACTTACTGCATCTACGCAATAGAGTTTGCTTAATATTCAGCAAGTACACTTACCCGATGTCGACTCAACAGCTCGGAAGGAGTATGGGTTGTTCACGAAGCAGTTCTGGGACAACCACGGGATCCAGCTCGTGGGGTGCGCGACGACGTGGTTCTTGCTCGACATAGCCTTCTACTCTCAAAACTTGTTCCAGAAGGACATCTTTTCCTCGATCGGGTGGCTGCCGCCGGCGAAGCATATGAGCGCGCTGGAGGAGGTGTACCAAGTGTCGCGTGCGCAGGCGATGATCGCGCTGGTGTCAACAGTCCCCGGGTACTGGGTGACAGTGGCGCTGGTGGACGTGATAGGGCGCTGGGTGATCCAGATGATGGGGTTCTTCTTCATGACCATGTTCATGCTGATCCTGACGATGCAGTACCACGCGCTGCGGGGGAACCCGTGCCCGAACGACCCGACCCAGTTCTGCGGCGGCAACCGCACCGCGTTCCTCTCGCTCTACTCGCTCACGTTCTTCTTCGCCAACTTCGGCCCGAACGTGACCACGTTCATCATCCCCGCGGAGCTCTTCCCCGCGCGTCTGCGCTCGACGTGCCACGGGATCTCCGCGGCCGCTGGGAAGGCCGGCGCCATCGTGGGCGCGTTTGGGTTCCTGTACGCGGCGCAGAACCAGGAAGAGGGCAAGCAAGACAGAGGATACCCCACCGGGATCGGCGTGAAAAACTCCTTCCTGCTGCTCACCGTCATCAACGCCGCGGGATTCTTCTTCACGTTCCTGGTGCCCGAAACCAAAGGCAGGTCGCTGGAGGATCTCTCGGGCGAGAACAAGGAGCAGCAACAGCAGGCCGACACCAACTCTGTGAGCTCTGTAAAACCACCGTGCAATTTCTAGAGTCTAGGTAACATTCATTTTTTGGCCTTGACCGTGGCCCTCATTCTCCCCGAGCTGACAAGTCGCTGAACTCGTCGTCAAATTCTGTCGAAGTTTATCGAGTAATCACTAGCTGAATGGGTGTGCACTACTCTGCCTCAATGCAGGCCAGCTGAACGTTCAATTGGAGAAGTCGCGTCCGCAATGCTTGAAAATATTCACCCCGGGACGACAATAGATGAGGGGAGAGGAGAGTACACTTCAGCAAGAGTTGCAGACACAGTTTTTGCGTTAGCAGCAGCTTCTCTACTTGTACATTGATTTGTATCAGCTCATATCGACAAATCATTTGTATCAGCTTACATTTGTACATTGATTCATATCAGCAATAAATCGACTCAGCTTACTTTGAATCATGCATGAGAGTCTGAGTAGTTTGCACACTCGCCCGCTTCTTTGGCCTCATGATTGGAGCACACATACAGCAATATCGTATTGTTTCACCGAGTCACTTATGGCACATTCATTTCAATGCATGTTTCATGCAAGCATCTCAGCTCACTCATCTACGATTGAATGGGTTTGTTCGGATGGCTTAACATATCTTGCCGATGTTTCGTGTTGTTTAGCTAGTTGTTCTCTTCCAAGCCACGTCTGAGCCAGGGCAAGTTCTTGACTGGCTGCAAAATCTGCTCCACTTGCTGCAGAAGCTCCTCGTCAATGCTTTCGCCCTGCTGCAGCTCCAGAGCTGTTTTCACATTCTCTCGTACCTGCTCAGCGAGGGATCGGGTTAGTTGCCATTTCCAGAAACCCCAATGCATTCTACGCTGTGATCAGCCTTGAATACGGCAGTCGGAAATTCTTACCTCGTTTACTGAGCTCATGCCGACCAAGGTGGTGGGAATGATGGAATTCCTCAATGCAAACTGCAGCGCGAGGTGCCTGATGCACTTGCCCTGTGCCTTACAAACCTCCGTTGCCTTTGCACATGCCGCCTGCACATTGACAACCATTTACTTCACAGGGAGACAAACTATGCAACATTAACTTTTAGCAGCAGTGCTGGGTTTTAAAGTAGGACATATAGTACTGTGACTAGAAACCTGAATGAAGTGCTGAATCACATGTTAATCCAGAACAAACGAAATGCTCAGACCTTGAGCTCTGGAGGAGCAAAGTGCCATTCTGGCCATCCTTTTCCAGAAAAGAGACCCAAAGACAGGGGTGAGGCGCTGATGAAACCCACGCCCTTCTCCTGCAAGTACGGCACAAGCTCCAGTAAACTCGTGTCGTTCAGGCTATGGTGGCAGTACGACAGGATCACTTCCACGGCGCCCTTGGGAACCCGGTCCAACACGGATCTGCGCAGCAAACGAACCAACAATCAGAAGAGACAAATCACACCGCTTGGGAAGAGTCACAAAACTGGTAGATGGAGAAACCGACCTGAATATCTTGAGAGGAAAGCCGCTGAATCCAATGTGCCTAACCTTGCCGGACTCCTTCAGCTTCTGTAGCGCTGGGATAGTCTCGTTCACTATCTGAAAAACATGGGACGCAATTCTCAGGTAAAACCGTGCAAATCGATCGCGAGAAGACGGATTGGTTGCAGTACCTGGTCGAGGTTAACAAACTCGATGTCATGGCACAGAATGATATCCAGGTAGTCGAGATGGAGGCGAGCGAGGCTCTCGTCCACGCCCCTCGTCACCCGCTCCGCACTGAAATCGAAGCAATCGTGGCCATACTTCCCACACTTGGTCGAAATGACGTAGCTTTCGCGAGGGATGGACATCGTCTTCAAGGCTTTTCCAAGCACCGTCTCCGCCAACGTGTCCCCATAACACCTAACAGAAGCAAAGGTTACAACCGATGGAAGCGCTGTGACAATCAATCTAGCACAATCACTGATGGTTTGCTTACGGTGAGACATCGAAGAAGTTGATTCCCAACCGAGCAGCTTCGTGCACAGACGCGATCATGTCCTCCTCCTTGACGTCGCCATAGATGTTGCCCAGAGGCGACCCGCCGAAGCTGAGATACGAAACCTTCAAGCCTGTGGCGCCCAGCTCCCGAAGCTCTAGAACTGCCATTTTGGGAGAAAAATCTAGGACCAACCGCGCTTAGTCCATTAGCTATGGGCGCTCAAATCACACCCGATCCTTGTACTAGCTATGCTGGAGGTGATGAAGCGCATTGTCTTGGTTGCAAAAACTTGGCGTGACGGGGACGTGACGAGCTCTTCTCCAGAAGTGGAAGCTTTGTCTTACATTGAGCCACTGGAATCTCATTATTTCCCAATGCCATGCTCAGTTTTCGAGGCTGTGAAATGGTAGCCGTACGTTGGGTAAGACGAGGATTAGAATTCAGAACACTTGCGCTCTTAAGTTGTCTTCCAAAGAACATATCATTGAATGAAGGATACGTTTTTTAATATTTTTACTATAATTTTGATAGTTGGGATGAGTGTAATAATATTCTAGAACCAATGCTAAGGCAATTTTTAAGGTTTTTTGAATCATCATTGAGTGTTGGTTTCTTTCCTAATCGGCCATGTTCATTCCTTCTTTCATTAGTCTCTTCTTGTTTGGTTATGATGGTTCTAAGCTCGTCTAGGAATCATCCTCCTCAAAGGTTCTTAAAGGGAAGGTCACCCTAGAACGTTCTCAGAATCTGATGTGCCTAAATCATTTACAACAAATCTAATACAAATATCATACGGTTAAGGTCACTCCCAATTACACTACAAATGACACTTTATTGCAGACTATTCTTTGAGTGAAAAGCCTCGGGCTTTTAGGAATTATTCACAAAATTTGCACAGCTGAAGTATGCTTTGAAACTAGTTGTTTTCTTTCAGGCCGCTGAGCCAGGTCAAGTTCTTGACTGGCTGCAAAATCTGCTCCACTTGCTGCAGAAGCTCCTCGTCAATGCTTCCGCCCTGCTGCAATTCCAGAGCCGTTTTCACATTCTCTCGCACCTGATCAGCGGAGGATCGAGTTAGTTGCCATTTCCAGATTCAATCGCAGTGCATTCTACGCTGTCAACCATAAACACGGCACTTTTACCTCATTCACTGAGGGCATGCCGACCAAGGTGGTGGGAATGATGGGATTCTTTAACGCAAACTGCAGCGCGAGGTGCCTGATGCTCTTGCCCTGTGCCTTACACACCTCTCCAGCTTTAGCACATGCCGCCTGCACAGCAACACACAAGTATTTCACAAAGAGATTCACGAGGAGACGAAGTGGACATCATTCAACATTCTCCAGCAACAGTAACAAGGTCAACACATGTGTCACCAAAAAAGTAAGGTAAATTAAGATGATTTCAAGTGTTAAAGTGTCTCAATTATGTTTTAACAAACTACAGTGTTCTAAAAGTGACATACATGCTGATGCATCTGAAGCGTGGACACACCTTGAGCTCTGGAGGAGCAAAGTGCCATTCTGGCCATCCTTTTCCAGAGAACAGGCCCAAGGACAAGGGAGAGGCGCTGATGAAACCCACGCCTTTCTCCTGCAAGTACGGCACAAGCTCCAGTAAACTCGTGTCGTTCAGGCTATGGTGGCAGTACGACAGGATCACTTCCACGGCGCCCTTGGGAACCCGGTCCAACACGGATCTGCGCAGCAAACGAACCAACAATCAGAACAGACAAATCACACCGCTTGGGAAGAGTCACTAAACTGGTAGATGGAGAAGCCGACCTGAATATCTTGAGAGGGTAACCGCTGAATCCAATGTGCCTGACCTTGCCGGACTCTTTCAGCTTCTGTAGCGCTGGGATAGTCTCGTTCACTATCTGGAAAACATGGGACGCAATTCTCAGGTAAAACCGTGCAAACCGATCGCGAGAAGACGGATTGGTTGCAGTACCTGGTCGAGGTTAACAAACTCGATGTCATGGCACAGAATGATATCCAGGTAGTCGAGATGGAGGCGAGCGAGGCTCTCGTCCACGCCCCTCGTCACCCTCTCCGCGCTGAAATCGAAGTAATTGTCGCCATATCGTCCGCACTTAGTCGAAATGACGTAGCTCTCGCGAGGGATGGGCATAGTCTTCAAGGCTTTTCCAAGCACCGTCTCCGCCAATGTGGCCCCATAGTACCTAAAACGCAACCCAATGGCTCCAATCCACTGTCAGCCAAAAATGTATCCCTCACCTGCCTCTCAGGTTAAACCGGAGATCAAGGTGAACATCTGATATGAGCTAGACATAATCTCAATGCAGCTCGTGTCAAGGAGGTATTAAAACTGATAATCCAAGCAGCAAGGTTGACTCATTGATTGAACACTAAATGCACATTCAGCTTCACTTCCTTCTAATAAACTATCACATTGATATTACGTACGATCTACATTCAAATTATGTCTGGTAATTCCAAAGCAAAAGGAGCCAAGATTATGAGAGACAACCGCAGGCGGTACCTCTCTTGCCTGTGATAATACCCAGTAATCTAGCCTGCTTTCGGAATTAACTGGTACCCAATTTTCAGAAGATCACCTATTTCTACCATATGTTGTAATTTAATTCTGACAAGTCGCCGGTTTGAGTCTATAATTCTACGTTTATACCGATTTCCTTCACAAACCTCCACAAATTACCCTGTAATTGATCTAAAGCGTTCCGAGTTAGCCCTAACGAAATCATGACACAGAAAAGAGAGGGGAGAGATTGATAACACGCTTACGGGGACACGTCGAAGAAGTTGACCCCCAAGCGAGCAGCTTCGTGCACAGACGCAATCACGTCTTCTTCTTTGACGTCGCCATAGATGTTGCCCAGAGGCGACCCACCGTAGCTGAGACACGAGACCTTCACGCCCGTGGCGCCCAGCTCCCGACGCTCCAGAGCTGCCATTCTCCTCTTGATCTGATCGCCACCCTCTCGATCAGTTCCGGAACCTCAAGTGCATATGCACGTCCAGTTAACTGATGTGCTCGCCGCGGTTCGAGTTTGAGATATTTGATGGAGACGACCCTCCAGTTGATATCTAGGTGATACTCGTGTGGTACTGCCCCGATACTAGGGTGGTACTTGGGGCGTCATGGACACATCCGGTACATTAGTGTGCATGGCGTGACTTGGGAGTGACAAGTAAGCTGCGCATCCTCTGTGGAGATGGCAGGTTCGTGTTTTGATTGACCTAAAACCACCCACTGACCTCAAATCATCATCTAGAAAGATCATAGAAGTTGGTGGTTTTAGGTCAATGGGGGCTTTGGGGTCATCCTAATATAATATATATATATATAGAAATCCTCCGGTCACCAATGTTGGGCAGCCTGAATAGAGTGTTTGTTTGTTCCACCACCAAGTCGATGCCCACCGGACAAAGGATTAGTAGTCTTTGTTATGTATGTAAAACACGCTTTGGGGTCATCCTAATTTAGAATCTCATTCAATAATTGTGGCCCGGGCTAGAGCACATCTTGTTTCAGTTGGGCCCCGCCTCTCCCACGCCTTCTTCATTGCCTGGTCTTCCTGGCCCCCACTTGCATTTGAACTCTCTTCGTTGGAAATCCATTCCCAAATTGGAATTGACTGCCAAAGATTCATAGGAGATTGTAGAGGATACAAAAGACTCTCTAATTGATGATGATGATGCTAAGGCAGTGAAGGAATATACTAGGATGAGACATGCTATGTCCATCATTTGGGAGCATTCAATTAACCCATACAGGCCCAAGAGTCCCCTCGGGAGATTTTTGAAGGTTTGGGCAAGTTTCTATGGTGTCAATTTGTAACATTCCTTTTGGAAATTTATTGTATCGATGGACATTGCTAAAAGATTTGTGCGAGCTCAATTTTTTCCTAATCCGACATCCTATGCAAAAGTTATAGGGTTTTGAATTTCAAACGCGGAGAGCGGGCATGTCGGGCACCTCCAAAAACTTTTGCTAGAGCACTCTATTGAATGTGAGATTTCCAATATTAGAAAAAAAATATCATTTCCTTTCATATTGTCAAGAAAAATCTCTTGTCTTAAGTGGAAAATAGCATAATTCTCTAAGTCAAACATTTTCACACAATGTCACACTTTTTCAGGCAAGTAACCAAAAAAACTTCTTTTCCACATAAAACTATGAGATCTTCATATTTCTTACATTTTATTTTGTCTTCAACAAGATGTGGTCTAAACCTTCATATTGAGCATTAGGATTATCATTCTAGAACATATTTAGTTCACAAAAAATAAAACGTGAATTAGCAATGTTTGAACCTCCACTCCTTGCACATTTGTATTGAATTCGCTACACTCTACCTCTAAAAATTGGTGTACAAGGAAATAACATCATGATTAACATGATGGCAATGTTTTCAGACCTTGTGAAGTGCAAAAATTTGACACCAAGTGAAGTCAAAGTCTGTTGATCCACTCAATGCAAGGAAGAAAAAGAATCGATTTCTCTACTTCAAACATTATAATTTTTCAATACGTGTAGTCAAATTTTATGAAGTTTTTTGAGGGCATCAATGAATAAGTTTTTGTTTAGATCCTACGGTTAGATGTAGAAATAGAACGTTTCAATTAACTCATTACTCATTGCACTAGAACGAGGAGTTTCAAAGTGTTTTTGATGTGAAAATGCCTTGGGCCTTTAGGCGGTTAATAAGAAACTTACTCACAACCAATTTTGAGATCTCCTATGAACCTTTGGCAGCCAACTTCAATTTGGGGATGGGTTCCCAATAAAGAGAGTTCAAATTCAATGTCACACGTTTTGTCTTTTGGTGTACGGCAGCCTGGATCATTCTTTCATTCCTTTGACTGAGCTTGAGCACAATTGGCCACACGTATTGCCTTTCGAGAATGCTTCTTGAAGCCTGATGTCTCCAATGACATCTGGGTTGCTTACTTTTAATATTGACATCTTCTATATATTAGAGTATTCCTGAAAGTCCTTCCTGAAGAGGAAAGAATTGAAAAAGGAAGGGTGAGATTTCAACCCCTAAAGGACCAAGTATAAAAAATGGGCTTTTTGAAAGTTTGGTTAGGTTCCTATGGTGTCAATTTCCAACATTCCTCTTCGAAAGTTTTACTATAAAAAGGCATTACCAAGAACTTAGTAGGAAAACAATTTTTTCCTAGATTCAACATCTGATGAAAAAGCTATAGGGTTTTGAATTTCAAATGGGGAGAGTGGGCACCTTGGGCACCTCCAAAAACTTTTGCTAGGACACTGAGTCTCTACTGAATGTGAAATTTTCAGTACTCGCAAGTAATATTATTTCCCTTCATATTGTCAAAAAAAAATTCTTGTCTATAGTGAAAAATAGCATACCAACCCAAGTCGAACATATTCACACATTGTCACTCATTGTTGGGCAAGGTACCAAAAAACTTCTTCTTTTCCACATAAAACCCAGATATCTTTATATTTTTCACTTTTTATTTTATCCACAACAATATGTGGTGTAAACCTTCTTGTTGACCATTCGGATTATCAATCTAAAACATATTAAGTTCACAAAAAATTAAATGTGAATTGACAAGTTTTGAGTATGCTACACCCCTCCTCTACCTCTAAAAATTGGTGTGTAAGGAACTATCATGCTTAACATCATGCTTAACAAGATGGTAATGGATTTAGACCTTGTGTAGTGCAAAAATTTGACATCAAGTGAAGTCAAAGTCAGCTAATCCAGTGAACACAGGGAAGAAAATGAACCATTTGTTTGACTTTAAACACTATAATCTTTCAATCCGTGCGGTCAAAGTTTATGAAATTTTGTGGGTATATTACTTGATAAGAATTAATTGAGATCCTACGGCCAAAACTAGAAATGAAAGTTTTTGTTTCCTTCTTTGTTCATTGCACTAGAATCCAACAATTTGAAGTGTTTTAGGTGTGAAATTGTCACGGTACCTCACGGGAAAGAAAGAGAGCATGAGAAAATCTATCTTTCCATTTTCACGTCTAATGAAATGCATGGCAATCAATGCTTTGGGCCCTACCTAGAGCAAGCTAAAGCTCGCCCATAATCCCTTACTCGAATCAAGTCTTTCAGCTCATCCATAGTACCCTATGTTCTTAACCCTTAAACGCCCAAGCACTCTCCAATGGGCAGCCCGTTTTTGGATCATAGCATCTTTTGGACTTGGGCATCATGAATAGTGCACTTTTTGAACTTGGGCATCATGAATGAACCAATCAATGATGAGCTTGCAACCTCCTACAAGGTTTTGTGCAACCCCAACCTACCTACACTAATTCTCTCAAAACACAAACCACTCATACAAATTGTGATTTGAATTGTAAAATTTCACTTTGTGAATGCATCATAAGAAGGTGACCAGATTGATATAAAAATTTTGATGAAAAGTTGAGTACAGGAAGAGCTACAGAGAAGATTCTGTAGGAAAAGAGCCCCTCGGGCTCTCTTGGGCGTTTAAGGGTTAAGGAGTTGACCAATAGTTCTCCAAGATCTTTCCCAAGCCAATTCACCCTCTCCATGTGGTCCCATTTACAAAAATAAGATCATGATACTAGGGGGTGACATTGGCCCCAAAGTCTAACTCTTGATGTTTGAAGCACCATAACTTTTTTCTGATAAATCCAAAGCATTGATTGCCATAAAAAAAAATTCCCTGTGAAGCTTCTCAAACAGCTTATTGCCACAATTTTTTTCTTTTGATAATTACATTTCAAGATCATTGTTTAGGAACCTTTGTTAACTCTCAAATGTCCCCTAAAGAGCAATATGTCCTTCAGGGATTAACCTCTAAAGGGCCAAGTGTCAAAAATGGGCTTTTTGAAAATTTGGTCAAGTTCCTATGGTGTCAATTTCCAACATTCTACTTTGAAATTTTTACTGTAGAAGGACATTACTTAGACCTCAGTGGGAGAACAATTTTTTTCTAAATCCGACATGTAATGAAAAAGTTATAGGGTTTCAAATTTCAAATGGGGAGAACAAGCACTTCAGGCACCTCCAATTTTTTTTGCTAGGACACTTTATTGAATGTGAGATTTTCAATACTAGCAAGTAATATTTTTTCCCTTCATATTGTCAAACACAATTTCTTGTCTTTAGTGAAAACATCATATTAACCCAAGTCAAATATTTTCACACACTGTCACTCATTGTCACACATTGTCGGACAAGGTACCAATAGAACTTCTTCTTTTCCACATAAAACTTAGAGATCTTCATATTTTGACTTTTTTTTTTCCCTCAACAATATGTAGTGTAAATCTTCGTATTGACCATTTGGATTATCAATCTAAAACATATTAATTTCACAAAAAATTAAAATGCAAATTGGCAAATTTTGAACCTCCACTCCTAGCACAATTGTTTTGAATATGCTACACCCCTCCTCTACCTCTAAGACTTGGTGTGTAAGGAAATAACATCATGCTCAACGCAATGGTAATGGATTTAGACCTTGTGTAGTGCAAAAATTTGACACCAAGTAAAGACAAAATCTGCTAGTCCACTGAACGCAGGGAAGGAAATGAACCATTTGTTTGACTTTAAACACTATAATGTTTCCATCCGCGCGGTCAAAGTTTATGAAATTTTGTGAGTATGTTATTTATCAAGTCGTATTTAAGATCCTACGGTCAAAAGTAGAAATGAAAGTTTTTGTTTCTTTCTGTATTCATTGCATTAGAATCCAACAATTTTAAAGTGTTTTAGGTGTGAAACTGTCACGGTACCTTAACCCTTAAACGCCCAAGAGAGCCCGAGGGGCTCTTTTCCTACAGAATCTTCTCTGTAGCTCTTCCTGTACTCAACTTTTCATCAAAATTTTTATATCAATCTGGTCACCTTCTTATGATGCATTCACAAAGTGAAATTTTACAATTCAAATCACAATTTGTATGAGTGGTTTGTGTTTTGAGAGAATTAGTGTAGGTAGGTTGGGGTTGCACAAAACCTTGTAGGAGGTTGCAAGCTCATCATTGATTGGTTCATTCATGATGCCCAAGTTCAAAAAGTGCACTATTCATGATGCCCAAGTCCAAAAGATGCTGTGATCCAAAAACGGGCTGCCCATTGGAGAGTGCTTGGGCGTTTAAGGGTTAAGGGGTTAGTCCAACTCGGACACTGGTATAAGTCTAGAATTACCCCTAGTGAGCCCAATCAAGAGAATCAGTGCAGCAGTGTTGTTGAAGAGATTTAACAGGAGAAGGAAGCTGATGACGATGATGCGCAAGAACCAACTGTGATGCTTCCCAAACAGACCTGCTCCGCTCACAATCAAAAAGTTCACCAGGAAATTGGCAAGGAAACGATGAGCACCACCGGAAAATCAAAAGATCCTGTTAAGCCCTGAAGGGCAAGCGTCCCTGAGGAGACATTTTGAGTTTGGGTAAGGTCCCATGATCTCAAGGTTTAGGCATGATTTTCTGAGATTTTTACTATGAACTGGCAACTTTTTATTAGCTTCCCGTAGACATAATTTTTGTAGGAATCCGACTTACGGTTCAAAAGTTACATTTTTTCTAGTAACATATACAAATATGTGGCGGTTTTATGTGATATATATAACAAAATAATGTAGCAAAACTTTAATTATTTCTAAATTCAATAGAAATTCGAGTTTTTGTCCATTTAAAAATAAAAATAAAATCCTCTTGGAAAGAAAATGGAAATCTTTGCATCTTCCGTACGGATTTTTGAATTTCAAAAATATGAGAAGGATATGATATATGCAAAACTTGTTAGTGTACTATGAATTCTCAGCACATAGTTGCATTGCAGGATTTTTAAGGACATCTTCTACCCTTCTACTTCTAAAATTTGGTGCACATGTCCCTATCATAATCCTTTTAAAGTTAAAATTAGGAAATCACCAACCGTAGTGCAAAAAGTTGCCATAGAAGGTGGTTTGTTGACTTAAAGAAGCTTAGTATGACTTGAAGAAGAGTTTACGTCTCACTTCAAAGGCTGATATCTTTCAATCCGTGAGGCCAAACTAAACAAATTTTTTACCACACACACTTGTACAATCCTTGTACAAAATCCTACGGTTGGATATGTAAAAACTATGTTTATTTGCATTTTGTGTTGAATGCATTGAAACTGAGTTTGGTTGCATAAATGTTGCGGGCCTTTAGGGATTAAACTCTTCCAGGAACTACCACCAGAATCGTAGTGCTGAAATCACTTCAGTGAAAATGTTATAACCGCGGTAAAATATATTGGCCCTCGATTTGCTAGTCCTAAACAGAAGCATGATTTCGGTGTGTAATTGTTATAAATGTCTAATCTTTCCACCAAGAGAGAGTAGAGTTTTTTTTCTACAACGTCCCTCATCTAGTAACATGTTCTGTGCACACCTCATCAGCTGCAAACTGCTGAAACTAAGTTAGCGTGGGTCGGATCAAGGTCAGAGAGAAGCATTTCATGGATATGTATAAGCCAAGAGACGCCGGCCATGAGACGAAATATGCTGACATAATATTCTAAAACACATCTCGAAAGGACTATGCGTGCCAGATCGGAGAGACTGCAGGAGACGCCATCCAGAAAGAGGAATGAGTCACCTTGTGAAACAGATCAGGAGGAGCATATACTAGTGTAGACATTGTGGAGAGAATAAAAATTGAAATAGTGGGGCCTCAAAGTGATGGTTGAAACTCGAAAGGGGAGTCAAACAGGTAAGGCCATAGGTGAAAGGGCAAAGGACGCAGGTCTGTGTCAATGTAGCTGTACAATCTGACTTGGCTTTGATCACGCTTCCCACGCCACTGTCGTACTCATGCCTTACATTTTCCATGGCTAGAGCCTGGCACGATCCTAACTAATTGCACGAGTTCTTACGTGCGTGCATCATAACCATGTCAGATGAGAGAATTGAACTTCGGACTGTGACCAGAAGGGTACATTCATCAAGCAAGAATTTTTTACAGATATTTCTCAAACGTAAAGAGCCCGGTGACTCTTATTGTAAAATGACAACTGCAAACATGCCTGATTTTACAAGCATTCACTAGACGTGACCATGCTAGATGAGAGAGCTGAACTCTGACCACTCTCTCGGGTACATTCAAGCAAGAAAAACTGAATCCCGGAGCTTCTCAAACAAAAACAGCCTGGTGGCTCTTAGGAAATCTGAAAATTTATTGTAATAGGAAAGTACAAACCCGTATGAACATGTCTGATTTTACAAGACCTGACCGCGTGTTTCTCTGTGAACCTGCGAAACCACCTTCCACACGAGACCTGGAGACCGATATAGAGCCTGAGCTATGGATACAAGTCGACGAATGCTGCTCCGAGCATTCTAGTCACCCGACGCTCTACCTCACGATGACATAGAGAGCGTACAAGATCCCGGGAATGTACCCGAGGAACGTCAACAGCAGGCAGATCCAAAACTCAGCCTGCAGAAAAAAAGAGAACAAGAAAACTCGTCAGCAAGAACGAGTCGCTATACTCTGTAAAATGCACTCTTTCCTTAGTTTCGTAGGTTTTCTAGACATAAAACAAGATGACAACCAAAGAAACAAGCGACGGCAGGAGCAAGAAAAGACTGACTTCTTCAACAGAACGGACAAAACAACCTCCTAAACTACAGAAAGCTGGAAAAAGAAAGCAGCTTACCCCGCAGGCATACTTCAGAAACACGCCCAGAGGCGGCAACAAGATGGCGATGAGGATCTCGCAGCACGTCGCGGCGACGCCTCCCTTGCCCATGTTCGCAGATCACTGTGTCTAGCTTGCAAGAAAAACCAACTTGCAGATCACAAACTTGTGTATGAGCTGCAACTGTGACGATGAGCTTCTAGTTCTGCAAACAAGTTTCGCTGACTAGTTCTGCTGCACAAACAGGCAACAATTCTAGGAGCACTTTCAAAATCTAACAACTGATACTAGATTCATGGAAGGGAAACATAGATTGGTAGCAGGCAGTTGCACCTTTATCGATTGTAGTGTACGCGTCGAAGAGCGTAGTGTTAGGTGCTGTGACGGGTTTGAGGTCTAGTGCTCAGCATCTACGCTTGGGGCTGTTTCAGAGGGAGTAGTGTAGCTTCTGGGGGGAGGTATCAGCTGGATAAGTACATTTCTGGAGCGGACATCTACAGATTAGATGGATTTTGTGGATGGGATAGGAATGGTGAACCGCCACGTGGCGGAGTGGGTCGGAGTGACAGTTGTTTGAGGGGTGGAGCGAGTGACACGTGGCGTTGGAAGGGTATATACGGCGTGGGTTGGTGTTTGTTTTTTTAAATTGGACCTTGAGACTGAGTCCTGAGGAGTGGTGTAAATTATTGGGCGCACATGAACTCCTTCATAACATTAACCCCTAAAGTCGAAAGCCCTCAAAACTGCCAAAAACCCTCAAAACTGCCCTCTTTCAATGCAAGGTGAAAATTTTTAACTTTTGACAAATTTTCGAGTATGTAACCGTAAGATCTAGTACCTAACTTGTACATGTACACGCATACCGAATCTTAGATTCAAATTCCTCTCCATTTGGGAGATCATAATGTTCAAAGTTGAAAAAAAAGATTTTTTCCTTGCTGTAGAATGGAAAACTAATGTTTTGGGGGCCAAAAAAACCAATTTTGAAAGGAAATTTGACATGAGGCTCTTCAAATTCTTGTTCCTATGTGAGTAAGGAATATGTCCATATATTTTTTACCCTCATAGGACCTATAAAACCTAAAGAAATGCTTAATTTTTCACATGGAGGTATGCTGAAATACAAATACAAATGCCCATTTTCAACAATTAAAAAGGCATGTAAAAAATTATTGGATTGAAAATCCAAACGGTGAGATCATGCTTTACTACCTCTTTTACATGTACAAAAAACAAAATTCGAAAAAAAATAAAATCTCAATTTTTGGTGAATTTTTGAAGTTACTGCGATCTAATTGATTTTGGGCAGATTTTGAGAATAATTGAGCATATACCGCAGTTCTGGGCAGATTTCAGCATGCCCTAACAGTGTTTTCAAACTTTGACCGTGAATATCTCCTAAAGTATGAGGAATTTTGAAGCATGAATAGTGTCATTTTAAAGGTCTGGGAAAACTCTACAATCTGCAACGGTAATAACTTCATACGATCTAAATTTAGTAACTGAGAGCCTGACCAGAGTCAGATCGACCACATTCTGGTCGATTTCGACTTTAGGGGTTAACCCTTCAACCCTTTGAGGCCGACCATATGTGGGTCGATTTTGGACAAAAACCTTCACAGAAAGGGCTACATGCCACCTCAAAGGAAGAAATTGACCATGACTTAGAGGTGGAGGAAGATGGGTATTTTTTGAGACCATCGCCACCGCAATTGGTGCAAGCATCGACGAGCTATAGTGATTTATGTGGAACAAGTTTGTAGATTTTAGTTCTGAAATGTAACCATTGAGTAGATGTCATTCTGCATGCTCTAGAACACTCGTAGATCCCCACAGGCCAAAAAAGCTCATCGGCCTTAAAGGGTTTAGGACGAGGTGGCTATGGATGATGGAAGATTCTAGGACAGTAATAGCTAATTTAGAGTATCATCTATTATTTTTGTAGATTCTTTAACATTTGTAGCCACCTTGTCCTTTAAGGATTGACTCCTTTATCTTTTAAGGCTAGGAAGGCCAATATGTAGTCTCTAGGAGGGGGGTAAAATCGCACCGTGGCAGTGATTTGAGGAAACATGGTTCAAAACAGTCTTCCCAATGGATGTGCAATAGGTTACGACGATTTCAATGAAACCATTGGCACACAAATTGGCGCCTGTAAATCGTGGTCAGCTTGATTTTTGTGAAGTGGGGTCCCGATGAAATGTACCTTATCCGTAGATGATGCTATTCATGATCTATAACACTCTTAGGTTCTTCGTAGGTCTCGTAAACTCGTAAAGGACCAGGCCTTGTGCTTCACCAAAACCACCCCAAAATTGCCACTTTGAGATGAGATGATATTTGACTTTTTCAAACATTTTTTTACTATTTTCAACCGTTGGATCTTCAAGCTAACTACTACAAGAAGACACCCTAAAATTTTGTAAATTTTGACTGCATGGATTGAAAGATATATGCATTTGAAGGACGCAAAATTGTTTTTTTCTATTGTGCCTCGACAGGATCAGCGTACTTTGACTCAAGATAATGGCATATTTTTCCATTATACATTGCATAAACTCGATGGATCTATGTTCTACCTCGTGTTAGGTCATTGCACGCCAAAAGTTGCAAGTAATGGAGGTGTATACAATAAGAAAAATGGACGTGCAACGACAAGGGGTATAGAAAGTGGCTCTTTCCTTAGGAAAATAATTTTATATTTTAAACAGAGAAATAATTGTTGGATCTAAAATCCAAACGGTAAAAAGAATTATTATGACTTAATATAACAATAGAAATAATAATATTTCAAAAAAGTAAAATCCTTGATTTCTATGCATTTTAAAGGAAAAACAATGATGGTAGCCAAGAACTTTCCTTTACTACTACCTGCCTCAACCCCTAAAGGACCACGACCACTTTCGCTCTAAAACCAGTCCAAAACTGTCACTGCCAAAAAGAGACATGAAAATCACATTTTAAAGTGAATTTTGGATTTTCAACCGTAAGATCTTTAAATAGACTTCATTATGAACATGCCATGAAATTTTGGTTGCAATCTGCCGCATGGATTGATAGATTTTAATGTTTGAAGTCAAAACAATGGTTCATTTTCTTCCCTGCATTGAGTAGATCAGCAGACTTTGACTTCACTTTGTATCAAATTTTTGCATTGTACAAGGTCTAAATCTTTTACCATTATTTTAAGCATGATGTTATTTCCCAACACACCAATTTTTAGAGGTAAAAAAGGGGTGTAGCATATTCAAAACAAGTGTGCAAGGAGTGGAGGTTCAAAAATTGCCATTTCACGTTTTATTTTTTGTGAACTACGTATGTATTCTAATGATAATCCAAACGGTCAATAAGAAGGTTTTCACCACATATTGTTGTTGAAAAAATAAAAAGTGAAAAATATGAAGATCTCTAGGTTTTATGTAGAAAAGATGAAGTTTTTTTCCCCCCGTTGCCTGAAAATGTGTGAAAATGTTTGACTTGGAATAAAATGCCTTTTTACACTAAAGACAAGTTTTTTTTTTGAAAATTTCCAAAAAAATAAATATTCTTTATGTGTGAAAAATATCAATGTCAATAGAAACTTTTGTCAAAAATTTTGGAGGTGCCCGGAGTCCCCACTTTCGGCTTTAAGTGGTACTAACTTTCAAACCACAAATCCAAATAAATATATATATATATATATATATATATATATATATATATATATATATATATATATATATATACATATAAATCTCCACAAAGCTCTTATCAGAACCTATCTTGAAAAAAAAATCAATTAAAAAGGATTTTTTTTTGAATTGTAGGTACATGCCCAAAATCCAAAATGACCCCGGGCGGACGTTTGGTCCCTTAGGGGTTAAAAAGTGCGATTGTCAACTTTACAATAGCACTATTCATCTCTATAGTACCTTACCCAACTACCGAAAGAGTTGAGCTTTTTTTGTTTGAAGCACCATAAAATTTTCCTTATAAGTCCCAAAAGAAAAAAAATCCTTGCAAAGATAACTCGTATTCCTATTTGCACTAAAAATTTCTAGAAGTTATCTTCGAAAATGGATTAGGAACCTGCCCAAAGATTTAGGAACCTGCCCAAAGATTTAGGAACCTGCCCAAAATCGATTTGTCCTGCAAGGACAAATTGTCCTTCAGGGGTTAAAGAGATAAAGGACTAACTATTTGCTTAGAAGACAAGATTTTTCACTTTGACTGCAATTATTTTTCAATACGTACGGTCAACATTCACAATTTTTTCCCCACATCATTCCATATAATTTCAAAACAAGATCCTACTATTACAGTCTCGAAATGTTCATCTTGTCAATTTTTAATCAATGGAGTAGAGATTCTTCCAAAATGCCTTGGTCCTTTAAGGTTTAATCAGAAGAAGAAGAAGAACGCCGGTTTCCGGAGTAAAGTGTTTGTTCGCACCACCTAAGGATTTAATCAAGTATATTAGCCCATTACCGCCCACCTTTACATTACTGTTCACATCTATACACTTACAAGATTTCCTACGTAAAACCTAGGAATGGTGTGGATGTGGGCGATAATGTAAGGCGAGGGGTAATGGGCTAACATACCTTACCAATTGTGCCTCAGTCCACAACTCAACAGTGGTGGAGCAAACTAAAAATGGGAGAAAAAAGACAAGAGCTCTACCAAAACCAATAAATTATGGACTTTGTTAAACTACCCTTTTTCCTTCAACTAATTAGATTATTTACAATAAAAATATAATCAAGAGCATTATGCTCCATATTTGATGTTATTACAAAGGAGAAGATTTATCCAACTACATTAATAAATGTTATGATGCTTGTGTTTTGAACTAAGGTAGAATGGGTAAATTCACAACCTTTATTGAACTAGCCATTGATTTTCATCACAAAGTACCGTAAGTGAAGGTCACCTTTAGCTTTAATTCATTTAAGAAAGGCATGCCAAAATGTTTGGAAAATTATTGAGTGAAAATGTTGAAATTGAAGAAAACATAATGTACAATACTTGTGACTACAAAGGACATTAGTGGAGAATGGGGCTTGGAAAATCTTGACCTATAAAAGAGCTTGCATGAGGGAAGCACGTGAAGTTTACAACAACTTTACAAGCTAAAGGTTTCAATACGCAGTAGATTAGGAAGTTCTATTCCAATCTTAGAGACCTCTAGATCCCCAAGAAAGTGTCTACTATGGTTTGGCTGACGTGCCAGGGTGGGCTTCTTTCCGCCAATTAGAGGATGGAGAAAGGGATACCCAAAAACTATGGACGTCACATACCTCCTAAATCCGGGGCCTCGGACGTTTTGGACGTCCGTCCTATCTAGGACGTCGTCCGTACGCGGGTAAATTGGCAGTCGCACGGTCGTCCGACGACATGGGCGGCGATTGAGCGACCGCGCACCGACCGCGCGGCGACTAGGCCGGGACCGTGGCGACCGGAAAATAAAAGAGGTATAACAGCCTTTTTATAAAAAAAACCTCTAAGTTACATACACCCCACAGAGCTCTTGAACATCCCCGTCCGTCCGAGCATCCTAGCCGGAAATGACGTCGTTTGTAACTTATAACTTTTGGTGCTTAAGAAACACCTGAACATTCATTTTTCCTTTGTTCCATAGTGGAGGGGGTTTGGATCAGAGTTTGCAAGATGAGAGTTTTGGCAAGGTGGAGTCTCGATTGGGCTGTTAGTTGGAGGATTTATATGGATTAGGGGACCACCTAAGCCGTTTTTGTGTGGCCGTAGTTAGGCATGGGGCGAATGCAACGTTGCATGCTTTAGCTTCTCCAAATGGAAGACCCTTGGACGTCCTTAGATTTTGCATCATATGGCAAATTTGGTATCACAAAGGCATGTACACAGTAGGACATGGGAGACGGTGATTTTCACATAGGAGTGGCCTTTTACGTGCATGGCAACATACTGTCTAAGCAAAAATGGGAGCCAGGAAGGAGTCACGTATTTGTGATAGTCAAATCCACAAGTCTACAAAACAACAAAGAAATGAAAAGATATTCCAAGCAATTTGGAGCCGTGGAGGTTTTTTTGTATCCAAAGGTCTGGCCTGAGGTCGAACATTGTGCACCATTGTGCATTTTTCCTATAAGATCTCTCAAATTGTAATAAGTTCTTTCACGGGGGACTCTCCCAACCAATTATTCCATCTGAGAGTCTCTCGAACTCCCTTGTGCAATCATCTAATCACTTGCCTTTAAGTCATGAGCTTCTCCTGTCGGCTTTGGCTTCAACGAGGAGGCTGTTGAAGGTGCGTAGAATTTGGCTGAGGACATTCTCACGGCAATCCTTGCCAATCTTAAGCTAGAGGACCATCCGATAACGGCTCCTGACAAGACCCTAGAATCCCTCGTTCCTTTCCAATGGATTCCAATCTTTGCAACATGGCTAACTTTTGGTTGCATGCAGTTCCATCAACTGAATTGGTAGGCGATCAATCTCGTGCGATTGCTTCTCTGGCTTATTCTAGAAAAAAGCTCGGTTCGGTTGAGATCGAGAAGCTATTGCGTAAACCCAAGTGGAGGAGCAATTCTGCGACTAGCATTTGGAGATCTCGCCATGACTGCTTGCCGTTGTCCCCTAGGGGGTTTGATAGTTTTAATATTTAACCTCACTGATTTTATTTTTCTTTGTTGGCCTTTTTGGTTGCTTCCTTTTCTGGATGAGTGCTCATTGTTTGGCTTTGAGGCTTCTTTGCTTTGTGCGTTTGCCTTCTTACTTTTTCCCTTCTTGGTTTGTGACCAAGTCTCCCGCCTTGTGGTGCCTCTGTGTCCTAGGCTCAATGTCATTTCTCTTGTGATGCTTGCATCATGTTGTTGTTCTTGTTTTTGTTTAATACATCTCGAATTGGGTCATTATGCTTGCATGAGGAATTCAATTTGGAGGCTCAAGGTCTTGGGTTCAACCCCCTTGGCCATCAAAATAGGCTAAATATAGTAATTTATGATTTCTTGCCAAAGATTGTTTAATTTTCTTTTTGAAAGCCAAATAGCTTTTCCACATTTATTAATCATTTGGCTCGGAGGTGCCGAAGATGACTTCAACCTACGGTATGTAGTTGGTCATAATGGCATCGAACAACTTATACTTTAATCCAAATCCACATTTTGGATATCAATATTTCTTTTAATTAATTTCATGTGGCGTTATACATCCCCCATCAACCTTTTTGTGACTCATTTTGGTCGTGGAACATTGTTCATATCAAAGGTTGCAAAGCGCTAGAATTCATATTTCTGTTGTATGTAAGTTTTTTCTTTTCAATGTTTGTTTGGGCACATTTGGATTCTAGTACTTAGGTGGGCATGGACTTAGTGGTGGAATGAACGGACACTTTATTCACGCCGGGCCCCCTACGGGGACCAGCGTTCTTCTTCTTCTTCTTCTAGTACTTAGTTAGGGCTCCTTAATGGTCCTAGAAGTGTGTATACAAAAGTTCAATAGAGGACATTTAACCCTTAAAGGTCTAAGAAGCCAGATTTGGGTTGCAACATAATATTGTCAATGTATTTAACATAAGAGGTGTAAGAATAGATGTATACCATAGATACAAAAGGTTTGTATTTGTGTTGAGTCCGATCCAATGTCACATGACATTTCAAATTTAGATCATTATTGCACCAGGTACTACATGTTTGAGAGTTGCAAAATGGTTATGTATTCTACATGTGTGGTGTTGTATTTGAACATGATGAGGTTGAGATATTAAAATGACCTCCAAATAAAAGATGTTACTTGAAGAACATTCAATCCAAAGGTGTATATCTTCTTAAATTTTATTGGATTATAAGTATTCTAAGAGTAAAATACGTGACGATATATATGGTCCGCAACATGCCTTTAAGGCTAATGCAAATGAATAATCCTAATGTCAATTGTGCCATTACCACCTTTTCCATCAATGATTTATATCCATGTTGAATTATTCAATAGGCCTTTCCAAAACCATGAGCTTTATCCCTGAAGAACCAAGTGTACATACAAGGTTCACAACTTTTCACTTGGCTACATTTATCTTTCAATTTGTATAGTCAAAATTTACAAAAAAAATTCCACATCATCTCGGATAATTTTAGAAGGTGATCCAACAGTTACATTCTCAAAAAGTTCATCTCATCAATTTCTAATCCATGGATGAGAGATTTCTCTATAATACATTGGCCCTTAGGGGGTTAAAAACTTGAACCATCCAGCTCATTATTAGAAGGATTAAATTTGGGACCATTGAATTTGAGATAGAGTCTGATTTGGTGGCTTTCAGAAGAATTTAATGGTTGGTTTAAGTGTGTAGGATAGAATAGAGGTTTCTAAAATTTACATATTCCATTATTAAAAATAAACTATCCCAAACTTCAATCATGTTAGAACCTTATTTTTCTACAAGAATATTATTTTTTCCAAAATAGCTGCCAGAGATTCTTTGAGAATCCTTAAGTTGGTGGACTGGATGTCACTTCATGTGTAGGATAGGTGTGTGTGGGGAAAAGGAAAACAAATATGTAGATTACTTCCATAGGACCAATTTAATACATAGTTTTAATATTTTATTTTTTAATGCTCAATTGTATTAAACTATATTAATGCTAAACAAATTATATATATGGAGAAATTTGGACTTTTTAAAATCTAAAACTATCTATTTTTAAAAAAATGTGAAAATGAAGTATGTCGAGATGCAATTTTGGCATGAATATGAAAGATATCAAGATACTTTATAATTTTGGTATGAAATGTGTAGTATGTCTTCTAATGCTTTTAGAGCACCACGGCCTTGGTGTAGTGGTTTGGATCATAGCACACCGGTGAGGTGGTTGTGAGTTCAAATTCCCATCCGGCGTGGTGCCTACCACCATAGTCCACCCAACTATGGTGGGGGATCTTAAGACCTTGTTGTATGGGTACCCAAAAAGACCTTAATAGGGGGAATGACACGTCAGTTGTCTTCAAGGCACTTAGTGTAGAAAAGTGTTTATAGTCGAAAGGGAGAAGTAGTTCTACTACACTATACTAAGTCTTGTGGCCATAGGCTTAGTGAAGAGAATGAACAAACACTACATTCACGTTGGTCTTCGTTGGGGACTGGAGTTCTTCTTCTTTTATTCCTTTAAGCAATTCAAATCTAAATCAAAATTAATGGCGGTAACCACCAATACATTCTACTATACAAGTGTCTAATTTTTTTGTGTAACCACCAATATGTGAATAATTTCTATTTTTTTTTTGTTGTTGTGAGTTGTGAGATGATAATTTTTAGATGGATATTTGATCTTGGTCCAAATTTGATCAAAGTTATAGTTTTATAATGGAAGAACTATAAAGAACATGGATTAGTCTAATAACAATGGAACTATAAATAATGGAAGAACTATAACAATGTTATTTGCATTTAATTTTTTAGAATTACCATACCTATGAGTATCCATAACTTGAAAGAGTAAGATAAGTTAGAAATTTGCAAGATAGTTTAGACTTTAAGGTTTACTATTGGCTAAAATTGGTTGTGAGGCTTAATGCCAACGAAACAAATTCAATATCATTTTAATAGACATCCCACAAGAATAATCAATTGTAACACAAAACATTAATCTTGTGAAAAGTTTACTAAACATAAACTTTGTAGATAGCTATCCTGCAAGTATGGATTAGTCTAATAACAAATATATTAAGATTAGTCTAATATGAGGATTTGTTGCAATAATAATCTTCATAAATTGATTTTTTGATTTCTAAGTTGATTACAACAATCAAATAAAGTTATTTTTGAATTTAGAACTTGATTTGTGCTACTAACTTTAAGTCTGTTCTTTACAAGATATTTGTATAAGAATTATCATTATCAATAAGTTTTACAAGTAAATAATATGAATAGTATTTCAAGTCCTATTTGTGATACTTGATTCCAATCATGCGACATGGTACTGTCGTGGACTTACTTAAATTTTTGAGCCGCTTATAATATCAATTGAGTTCTTTGAAACTTCTTTATTGACTACTTGTGTAAAGTGGGGTAGTACAAAAAAGTGAATCCTAACACACATTGTGTAGGCATGGAAAGTGGAATCAAAGTATGTAGTTTTGAGAAACATTTAAATCTAATAGAGTTTTTCTGAAAGTAAAGAATCTTTCACCACGAATCTTAGGGTCTTATGTTAGTAACTGCGACCACATGCACATGGTGACTTGGCTTGGGAAAGGTGTGGGGGAACCACCAGTCAACCTTTTGGGAACTTCGAGTACTACGGGGGAGCTTTAGCTTGCATGGGGTAGGGCCCAAGAGCATTGACTGTTGTGCATATCATTGGTGCAAAAAAAGGGAGTATGAAATTTTTGGACATCTATTCTCGTACATAAAAAAGTTTCGTCCTATCTAGCACCACATTCCTACTGGCTTTCCTCTTCGGGATGCACTTTCAGGAAAACTCTAATATGTTTCCAATTTGGTTGAACTTTGGAGCAATTTAGTCACTTTTCAAAATTTG
Source organism: Bryoerythrophyllum caledonicum (assembly GCA_963971425.1). NCBI lineage: Eukaryota > Viridiplantae > Streptophyta > Bryopsida > Pottiales > Pottiaceae > Bryoerythrophyllum > Bryoerythrophyllum caledonicum. The sequence goes on along the minus strand of OZ020526.1, from coordinate 10,734,321 downwards.
CAATCTTGTGAAGGAGGGTTCCAAACACATGTATAGACATCAATGAGAACTTTTTTCACTCTAAAGTATAATTTACAGAATGGTCTTTTTGAGCACCCAAAGTATTCTACCTCAGTGGCCTCTACCATCATAGAGGATATTTTCCGATAAATAAGTGTACCACTTTGTGAAAATTAATTACAAATTTATCACAAGAGTGACTTTTGTTAAAAAGCACCACTGTGATACTTTTGGGACTTGTGTGGCTTTTGCCTTTTGGAATGGCCTTCAAGCATATCAAAAGCATTAAATTTGCTTTAACCCCTAAAAGCCCAAGGCATTTTCCCTCATGAAACACTCCAAAACTGCCATCATCAATAAGTGGCAACAAAATCTAACATTAAAGTCTAATTTAAGATTTTCAACCATAAAATCTTAAAATAGACATCTATATGAGCTAACAACACAAATTTGGTTGCAATCCACTGCACGGATGTGAAGATTATAGCGTTTGAAGTGCAAGAAAAAGTATTTTTTCCCCCTTGCCTGGCAAGGTCAGCCTACTATGACTAGGCATATCTTCTAGTTTTTACATTGAAATGTGATCAAATCTTTTACCAATATGACTTATATGTTGTTAGCTATTTGTGTGCAAAATTTGAGGTCAATTCGAGGGGTAATAGATGTAGAAATATATACTTTAGTGAAAGGGGGTACAAAATGATGACAATTACTACATAAGTGATATGAAATTGTTTGTTTCATACAAGTTGTTGCATTTGAGAATCCCAATGGTGAAAACTTTCAATTTATTTTTTCACTAATTTTAGAAAAAGAAATGACTAAAATTAATAAAATCCATAATTTTCATGAATATATGGAAAAAATAAAGCATTATGGGAAAGAGTAGTGCTGGAAATTGGGTGGCCAATTTGTCCCGCTATTGACAGGCCTCGCACCTGGACGGGGAAAAAAAATTAATAAAATCTCGCCGGGCCCGCTATTGACAGGCCTCGCAGCTGGACGGGGAAAAAAAATTAATAAAATCTCGCCGGGCCCGCTATTGACACGCCTCGCAGCTGGACGGGAAAAAAAAATTAATAAAATCTCGCCGGGCCCGCTTCTAACACGGTACGCTGGCGGGCCAACTGACGGCTAGTTGTTTGCTATTTTTTAAAATTATCTTAATAACTCTTTTAATAATTTTTAAAGCTTTTTCCACTTGGACTTTGTGCATAGAAGTCTGGACTCCTTTCCTCGCCCTTTCTGTCCCAAAATTCTTCCCCATTTTTCTCCTCAAATTGCATGGGTTGACATGGCTGCCCCTATAGTCCAGACTCCTCATTTTGACCTTTGAAGGCTAATAACTTTTGATCCAACAGTCCAAAATCATATTTGAAAAGTTCCCCATATAGATTTCATCAAGGACAATGTAGTGTAAAATTTTCATAAGAATCGGATTGTTTTTCCACTCAAAGGTACATGCCCAAAATCCAAAATGTATGCCCCACGTACACATGGGCTCTTAGGGGTTAATTGATTTGAATTTCAAATTGCTCTGAAACTTTTATAACCACTTCTTCAAAAGTCTATTGCATTCTCATTGTTTGACTTTGAAGCCAAAAGACCATCAATTACTATAAATTTTCACCTTCAAATAAAGCAATTTTAAATTACACATATAAGCAATTTAAGAGTGAATAGAACTCCAAAAATTTCCTCACGATTGCATCTTTCCTGCACTTATGGTGTTTAGTGTACACATGGATTGCAATAAAAATCAAATTAACATTTTTTGTATTCACTTTCATTATTATTTCTTCTAAAGTATACTAAACCTTAAAACAAGTGACTCATAACTTATAAGCCCAAGCTGAGAGATTACCAACCATATTTGGAATAGTCACCAAATTTAGGAATTTAGACTATTTATGATATTCTGACTCGCATAGACAAATAGATTGGGCACATGGTGGTTTTATACTGCAAGTAAATTGATAAGATGGTGGATATAATTGTTAGTTTGATAGTTAAAGGTGTCAATTGTTGGCACAATTGAAGCTTTAAAATTCACCAATTTAAAAAAATTCATATATATTGCACAAAGCATTATGATTTTAGTTGCATGCATCTATAAATTGTTTTCTATCCATCGTAAATATGTAACAATATGAAAAATAATTGCAAAAGGTATCATTGTTTGGTACGATGGTTATGGTTCGATTTGCATTATTTTGTCTATCTAAACCATTTTTCCGTAAGAATACAAGAGCCGACCTATTAAATATGATGGACACATGCATTGATATTCATTATATAGAACTTATGTTCATACAAGCATTTTCTATATATGACATTCAACTACAAACGGATGGGACTCATTGCTATACCTCAAACTCCACACATCACCTACTACCCAAAAAGATTTATATAATAAAAATACATTATCGTGGTATCCAGTTACCTTTACACTGACATCATTATAAAACCCTGTAAAAAAAACAATGAAAACCAAATATCCACATACATGATAAAACTTGTCCTTAATTTATGAACTTCAAAAACCTCAATCATTGTACAACACTCCACTTTGCATGCCATTATTTACACAATGGTCACACAACCAAGCTATGGACTCCTTTCCACTACCAACTCCTCTATACACAACCTTTCTTAGCCTAAACATTTGATAAAAAGTTGACTCTTCCTTGCACTTTGGCTCTAAAACTTGAACCAACCACTCCTCTGCTTTTAACCTATTATCCTTTGTAATCCTAGAGCTATCTCTTACGTTGTCTGGGAGTGATTTCAAGCACAATGTGGACATTCCATCCATTAATCCTGGCGTGTCCAGAATTAAGCCCGCTAACTGTACTTCTTCACCAAAGTCTGGAACCATTCCACCCATTCCTCCAGCAACATGTGCTCCAATCTTTGTCAAGATAGTTGCCACCTTCAACCCCCACACCAACATGGTCACAAATGTCTTTGTCCCACTTGTGCCAAAGTTGACCTTGCATCCGTCTTGGTCCTCAACCTTATGAATCTTATCTCTACTTTCACACAAGAGATGAAGGTCACACTGTACAAAGCCTGGTACAAAGCGAGTCAAAAGCTTCTTATGTCCAACCTCGGAAAGATATGCAAGCTTTGGAACATGTGATTGTTGCATTTTGATTGAAAGCTCCATCAAATCATTGATTCTTGACGACACCTCACGCAAGAGATTGTCTTGCATCTTAACAATATTCTCTTGCATTTGTAGAATCTCATCTACTTTTTGAATGACCACATCCACTTTTCTATTGACCACACCCACTTCTTCAATGGCCACATCCAATTTGACCATTACTTCTTTTAGAAGTATATTCTTTACGAGGGCGATGGGTTTTTGAAGAGTTTGCCAACTCATGGATCTCCATGTAGCATCCGATCCATTGTTGCTAATAAGAGAATGTCTTGGCAAATTCTTGGCTGACATCTGCAATACTTGATTGTGATACCTCTCTAGATCCTTGTAGCGCTTCTCAAGAAACTTCTTCATCCAAACTTTAGTTCCCACCAGGTCCTTTACCTTGTCAAAACCTATCTCCAAATGCCCACATTGCTTCCAATTGTGTGTCGCATTAAATCCGAGAGTTACAACCTCCAGTTCCAACTCCTCAATGGAAACAAATTGGTCCTTGCGATCCTTCATTCCAACCAGCTCTTCAACACATCCAGGTCTCAAGATGTGTTCCACAAGAATGACTCCAGGACACCCCAATGTTGGATTCATTAGCATGTCTTGAACGTGTCTCACAATGCCATTCTCAAGAAACTCTAGCATGTTGTCTTGGCATACCTCGGATCTCAACATGATGTCCACGTCAACATGATCAAATTCAATGATGACTTCTATGCCATCGCATATGAACCTAATGACATCTTGAAATAGTTGGTAGCTATTTCCAACATTGTTATTTTGAAACTTTTGGAAGAAAGAAACCTGAACACCATACCAATTCTTTAGTACAACTATACTTTACATGAATGAAAGTGATGCTTCCAAACACATTGAGATGAAGCCTTCCACAAATTAAATATTTTACTTGTGCGTAAAACCCAAAGTATGAAATTGAACAACATGAGTTGGAAAATGGATAATGTTTTACCTGCAATCTCGGAAAGAAGCCCAAACTCAACATTGTTCGCTTTCCATCTTTACAAGACAACCTTCTTCCCACATGCGTAAGCTTCTTTGATTGAAGCATTGTGAGCCAACACAACCTTTCCCTCTTATCTTGCAAAGTTGATGGTATCATGATATTCTTGTCATCTTGCTCATAACACATGTGCAACTTCTTCATCATACTCAGAGTTGCATGTGATAGATCCTCATGCCCTTGGCCTCCAATGATGTTGATAAGAATTCGCTTCACATGTTCAATTGATATTATTCCATGTGCAGAAACCATCTCCAATTTAGCATCCATGTTCGCACAACGATGTAAGAATTCTCCCATGATGTCATGACAAAACCAATGAGGATTGGTGATGACAAACTTGCCTTCTTCGTGGTACATTATGTGCCCTCCATCATTCAATGATATTGCCACAAACTCTTGCTTCCTTCGAGCGAGTTCTTTGTCTCCATCTTGTAGTTCTTCCACTCCTTTGCAAATATCATTAGAGAATTCTTCCCACTCCAACATTGGTAGCTTTGATGTTTGTCCACCATGCGTTTGTTTCATCATCTCTTGATTCCATTTTGCAATAAGGCATTGTACTTCTGAACAAGCCTTGATGGTCTTTGGTAATCTTGCCAACAATTGCTTCAAGTGGCTCTTCATGAAATCAAACACCATGCTAGCACATGATTCTTGTCCTCCATTCACCATGAAGATCTTCCTCTTGAGATCAAATTCCAACACCTCTTCAAATTGCAGTTGTAGAATTGCAACCACATCTTCTATGCGGCTTTGAAATTCAACATCGGCGTACCAATGGTCATGGTGTGTCATCACTATTGACACATGTGGTCGGTATTGCCAAGAGCGCCTTGTGTTGGATGCAATGAACCGCAACCAATACTCAACCTCTGACTTTATATCAGAGATGCTGCGGTTTTCAAGGGAATTCCCTTGCATTGGATTGCATGTGAGGAGAAAGAGAGAACAACTTCCATCGGCGGAGAGATTTGGGATCACAAGGTCGTGAAATGAATGGTAGTCGGTTTGTCCAGCCATGTCCCAAATGGAGATGCCAATACCATCACACTCCACATGATCAACCTCGATGCCCCGTGTGCGATCAGTTTTTGGCTTTGGTTTGTGAACTTTTGGTACCTTACTTGTTCCAAGTTTCCCTCGAAACATCTGCCTCCCACGACGGGTTATAGAGAGTTGTGAAGCATGTTGCTTTTGAAGTACGGGCAATTCTTTCACAGACATTCGTAGTGTGGTTTTTCCTGACGAGCAACATCACACAATTGTGAGATGTTTGAATTTTGAATCCAAATCAATAAATAGATTATTTTGTCCTTTATTCGGAGAATCAATGAATTTCTTCGTGAAGGACTTGACATTCTTCAAAAACTTCAAATAACAACTTGCCTTGATATATAGAGCTAGAACTACTACAAAGTGTAAATGTAATGTATCTATTATTAACAATGAATTTTAGATCATATTTGGCAATTAAGTTTGTTTGATATATATAAAATTGATGAATAATCATTTATAAACTACTTTTGTGATGGATTAATAGTAAATTGATTTTAAGCCATTATACCATAGGATTTTATTTTGTTGGTTGAGTGCATAAAATTGCTTTGAGATGAGACGTCAACCATATTTCCACCTATTATCTACAATTATGTATATTGAAAATAAAACATTCAACTATATACGAAGGTAGATATACATTGACCTAGTAACTCTAATGTATTAACTAGAGTTTGAATCTCATTGAAGCTTTATTGTGTGCATTCAATGTACTCTCCGCATAGAGTCTTATCATACAATCACAAATGGAAAATCACTAATGCATAAACCTAAAATCATCACAACGTTCTATTCTTGGAAAATAAAGTATCGACATTTCTATTGTGTACAAAGTGATACTTACCAGCATATGGATTTCCGCACAAAAACACTCGGCCTGATTTTGGACTCACGCTTGCCATGCCTTTGATCAATCCCCATAGTTTCATCTTCTTCCTCTTGTCCAATTCATAATCCACATACTTTACATCTTCGCTAGATTGCAAGGGTGTACCCCACAAACCAATCTCTTCCAATTGATGGTTCTCCAATAACATGTCCATCATAGTCCCCAAGACCTTGTAACCACCAACACCTGCGCACCCGGTCAAATCCAATGTCTTCAAAGACTTGTTTGTCTTCAAGGCTTCCATGATCGCCACAACATTTTCAACTGCAATAGGAGTATGATCATCAAACTCCTTCACTTCATACAAATATAACTTCAACAACGATGTGTTGGTACGAATCATGTCTACCAAGACATCCATCCCTTCTTTCCCTCCTATCCTACTATACCCTAAGGAGAGATCGGTGAGGGTGGCATTGGCTTGAAGATTATTGTTCATGGGCATCAACGGCTCCAACAACAACTTCAACTCCATACTATTTTCAACCTCACACGAAAGCTCCTTGAGGGACTTGTTGATGCACAATGCCTTGCTCAGACTACTATATCCCCTCATGTACACTTCATCTCCAACTTTATCGCAGCTCCAAAATGTAACTCTTTCAAGGGATGTATTTGTGGCAAGCATGGCACCCATGTGCTCCAATCCCACATCTGTTCCCATCTTCAAACATAAATCTTGGAGGCCACTGTCATTGTCCTTGAGGGGCGCCATTAACACCTCCATTGCCTCGTCATGGGGAAAACAAAACTCACTCAAATCAAGGGCTTTGAGAATTCGATTTTCACACAAACTATTGGCCAATAGCTCTGCTGCTTCTTTTCCCACCATCTCTCTATAATTTCCTATCTTCACAATTAACTCTTCAATGCCCTTATTTCTTGACAACAACTTTGAAACCCACTCCACCACATTGGGTTTCGAATGTGGACCAAAATGAAGATTGACTCTTTTCAAATTGTTGTTAAACACTAGGGCTCCTATAATTTCTTCAACCTCTTTCAAATCAAATGACCTCTCCCACCTATTGATTTCCATTTTGAACAAGCCACAAGTTTTGATTTTGGACGAGGCGATGGTTGCCACAAACTCATCATGGGTTGCCTCATCAACTGAAAAATCTCTCCTACCACCATCAACGTCCGCACACAATTTAATTCCATCATTGACAGGATAATAGGACAATTCTTCTATGTCTTTCGGTAATGACGAGAGGAAAGCTGCCAAGGCCGACTCATGCTGACCTTCATCAGATCGCAATTGCTCCACTCCCGCACTCAGATCCACTCTGCCTTCGTCCAAGGGACGCGTCTTCAACCAACGAACCCTAAAGAAAGCTCGAAACCAGGTCCACAAGCTGAACAACCACACCATGAACGCCATCACACCTCTCATCTTGCTCCCCAAACCGAAGACCACAGGCGTTGCAGTTTCGATGCCAAATGAGTCGAGAGAATCAACCCACCAAGCTCGCCATTACCACGCCCCTCTATGAATCAATCCTCCAAATCCCGAACCTCAACCACCACCCTTCTTCTCAGTGCACAGCGGATGCTCCACTCCTACCACAAGCCCACTCCCAATTAGCACCCACCGGTATCACAGTAAAGACCTCCCAGTATCACCACGGAGCATACACCCCTCACCAATCGAGGAAAGAACACCAAACCCATCCAGACAAGACAATTCTAAGATGTGAGCATCATCTTCCCACCACACGACTCACTTAGCATCCGAGGCGCGAGGTCTTGTAAACCGGAGCCTCATCTGCCAGGCGAAGGAGAGAGCCAAAGTGAACCACGGAACCGCTCAGTATTGCCAACAACCCGCCATGCCAACAGTTACCGTGTCCATGTGACCGCCAAGCAACTCCACTGTGAGGCCCACCTAGTCCATTGCCTCAGCAGATCGTCCAGCAAAGGCAAACGGATGATAGATCCGAGTCCCTCTCAGCAAGTAAGAACTAGAACCGAACGGAGCTGTGAAGGCAGTGCAGTGGTCCTCGAAGGAAGAGCTGAGAGTGTGCTTAGCAAGCAACTGAGAGCCGTTGTGCATGCCCCTGCAATATCAAACGGATACATTGCATGTCATTATACGAATAAACTATGTTGTCTATGAATGTGTATGAGGATACACAATGGCTCGCAGACAAAGCAATAACCCTCAGAAGGAAAGAAATCAGGAAGTCATGTGGCAAACTTAGATACAACTTCTTACATATGTAAACTCAAACGAAACCTTGGCCAAAGTAAACCGATGCTGGTAATTAGAAAATGTTGAGTAATGTCAAAAACTGTACGCTCTATATGTGTTATACGTTGATGCGACGCTGTGTCTGCATACACCTGTACACGAGCATCATTGGCCCAGGCGATGAGACTTGTCCACCATTTCACCACATGTACTGTAGTACCTTCGCCTGAGTGCAGGATCTAGCACAGAAGACACACGCTGCCTTCCAACTCCCTTGCCGACTGCTATAATACTGATTGATGCGAGAAGAAGGATTAAACAAAACAGCAGTCACCTTAGAAGAATTAATCCATTATTTATCGCACTTGAAGTCCATATCGATTAAAAACAAGATTGCAGTGCGACAAGAAAGCCCGTACCTGCTCTCTGAGGAGAAAAAGCTGTCCTGCAAGCACACTGTTTCGAACTTCTCCGGGCATGCTCTGGATTTAGTGCAGCGGCCTTCACAAGTCGATCATAATTGAACTTCTCGTTCCCGCCAGTATACAAAGCTGCTGATGACAACATTAGAGTACTCCCCATTCGAATCAAACCTCCCCTCATTCACCGTCACCTTAAACTCCCTAACCTGTCCATCTACATCGTAACAGACAACTTTAAACAATAACAAACTAACATCTTTTGAACTGACCATACAACCTCGATCACGCAAAATCCTCCCGGAGCACTCAGCCGCACAGACGGCAACCATCAACTATCTCCTCAGAATAACCCTCTGCCCCGATTCAACTTTCACAGAGAAATACGATCAGAAAGTATTGGTACTCGCGGCTCAGCAGACCAAGCAAACTCTGGCGCTTCCACGATCCAACTTGGGCAGCGCCTGTACCAATAAGTTGAGTTGGAAATGAGCGCGTTGCACTGTAGTGCTCCCCAATGAATAGGCGTGCATGTGGGTCCTTCGCTGCAGACAATTGACTGATTCAAGGTGCACGGTTGGTTCCAGGTCGTTGCCATGACCGCGTGGTGCGTTGGAAGCGCGTGGGGCAGTCGTTCTCCTGGAATCGGCATCGCCATCGTCGATCCATGGCACAGCTGCAGAGGAGGACTCGGTCATGAGATTCTCCTTGCTTCATGCGCCCTGATGCGATTGGATGGCCGGCTGCTTCGTCAATGCCACAGCCATGAAATATCTCATGGCTTGACTTGTTCTCTGTCTGTACAGAAAAATACACTAAAATACTACTGGTGGCCCCTGGTGACAGTAGAGTTTTCCTGAAAGTACTCAGGATTTAACCCCTAAAGGACCACTACTACTTTCGCTCTAAAACCAGTCCAAAACTGCCATTGCCAAAAAGAGACATGAAAATCACATTTGCAAGTGAATTTGGGATTTTCAACCGTAAGATCTTAAAATAGACTTCTATATAAACATGCCATCAAATTTTGGTTGCAATCCACCGCACAGATTGATAGATTTTAGTGTTTAAAGTCAAAGCAATGGTTCATTTTCTTCCCTGCGTTGAGTAGATCAGCAGACTTTGACTTCACTTTGTATCAAATTTTTGCATTGTACAGTACAAGGTCTAAATATTTTACCATTATCTTAAGCATGATGTTGTTTCCCAACACACCAATTTTTAGAGGTAAAAAAGGGGTGTAGCATATTCAAAACAAGTGTGCAAGGAGTGGAGGTTCAAAAATTGTCATTTCACGTTTAATTTTTTTGTGAACTACGTATGTATTTGAATGATAATCCAAACGGTCATTAAGAAGGTTTTCACCACATATTGTTGTTGAAAAAATAAAAAGTGAAAAATATGAAGATCTCTAGGTTTTATGCAGAAAAGATGAAGTTTATTTCCCCCGTTGCCCGACAATGTGTGAAAATGTTTGACTTGGAATAAAATGCCTTTTTACACTAAAGACAAGAATGTTTTTTGAAAATTTCTAAAGACCAAAATATAATTTGTATGTGTGAAAAAATCTCAATGTCAATAGAAACTTTTGTCAAAAAATTTGGAGGTGCACAGAGTCCCACTTTTGGCTTTAAGTGGTACTAACTTTCAAACCACAAATCCAAAAAAAATAAAAAAATCTCCACGAAGCTCGTATTAGATCCTATCTTGAAAAAAAATTCAATTAAAAAGGGTTTTTTTTCGAATTGTAGGTACATGCCCAAAATCCAAAATGACCCCGGGGGGGCGTTTGGTCCTTTAAGGGTTAACAATGGGGTTTATTCCATAAATTATGGTCCTTTGTCAGCCAACCAACATACTACAGGGTTAATCATGTAGGCACAGTCACCGTCCAAACATAGATGCAAGGTGGCATTGGTGACTCCAAATTACTAATTTGGTTACATTAGCTTGTTCCATGCGCGTGGCCCATAAAATATGGAGGGTGAGAATTTTCACCCTGCAAATATTGCGGTATTTAAATCTCACCCTGCTTTGGTGAATAGAGAAAGACACAAGGTCCTTAATGGATGCTGCACTGGGTCTTTTTGGCTTACACAAGGTAGCCATCCTTTAAAACTTAGACTTTCAGAAAACTCTAGTATCTAGTCAAGGTCTATCATCCATGGTAAACCTCCGCTTAACCGGCAAGTTCAGCAATGTGCAAATATGGGGAGAGCAAATAACAATACTTTAATTTTTCAGTGATAGCCAATTGAATTTTAAATTTGAATCCTAGTGATTTCATATTTTTCCAATAAGTTGTGAATTAGTTATGGATTTTCCAAGTGTGCTGTCATGTTTAGGTGGTGCTCGCCAATAGGTACCCCCCAAAAGGGCCACCAAAGGTAAGGGGTCATGACTAATAGCAAACCTCCATTTAGAGTTGAATGGGTGGTTATGGGATGAAAGTAGGTCTAAGACTTACTTCTGTAGCCAAAGTAGCAACAAGGCATGGGTTGATCATATGAGGCACCACCACGCTGCCATTAGTTGGCTATATTGCTTGAGCCTTTTCAGCCATTTGCATTGGCCTTCTGTTATTCTTGCCGAGTTTACATTTAGCACATTTGTTATAGAATTAGAAAGAAAGAGAATTATGGAGCAAAGAGGACCTTGTAAATATAACATCGTCTCTATTTTTCCACCAAGGCTCATGACCAAGTCTAGCCATAATTTAGGATGGAAAAAGTTTCTTCTATCCTATTAAAAGTAACCCTTTTTCAATCTAACATTCAACAAAGTTATTGTACTTTTACTTTCAAAATTCATACAAATTTCATCTTTGTAAAAACATTTCTTGAAAACCTAGCCTTCCTTGAGAAGATCATCTTTTTATTTGAAACATTATACTTTGTTAATATTTTTCCATAAATATTTTATTTTGCTTAACAACCTAAGGGACCAAAGTCCCCTCGGGGGAGTCAAGACTATTTGAGTTTCAATTGAGTCCTTCAATCTCAAATTTTGGCATGACTTTAAATTTTTTATTTTTTTTAATGGGCAACTTTTTAATAATTTTCCGTTGACATCTTTTTCGTAGAAATGAGACTTACAATTCAAAAGTTACAAACATCTTAAGTAACTTATACAAATAGTGTAGCTGTTTAGTGTGACAAATAACAAATAGTATAGCAAAACTTTAAGTAATCATAAATTTGATGGAAATTTGAGTTTCTATCCATTTAAAAATAGATAAATAAATCCTCTTCGAAAGGGAATGGAAACCTTTGCATCTACCATACAAATTTTTTAATATCAAAAATATGAGAAGGATATGATATATGCAAAACTTGTTAGTGTATTGTTATTTCTCAACACATAGTTGCATTGCATGATTTTTAAGGACATCATCTACCCCTCTTCTACTTCTAAATTTTGGTGCACATGTGCCAAACATGATCCTTTTAAAGTTAAAATTTGAAAATCGCGGCATGTAGTGCAAAATTTGCCATAGAAGGTGGTCAAAGTTTGTTGAAGGTGTTTTGTATGACCTCAAGAAGAGTTTGTCTCACTTCAAAGGTTGATATCTTTCAATCCGTGTGGTCAAACTGAAAAAAAATTGTACCACACACTTGTACAATCCTAGTACAAGATCTTGTTGTTTGATATTTGAAAACAATGTTTATTTGCATTTTGTGTTGAATGCATAGAAAATGGCAGTTTTTAGTGAGTTTGGGTTAAAATGCCATGGTCCTTTAGGGATCAAGTTAGCTAAATTAGGTGCCTCAAATTTTACCAACATTGCCTTTTCTTTGGCTACATAGAGCCATATGGCATTCTTGATTTTTAAAAAATCTTAATTTTTGACTTTTCTACAGAAAAGTCATATTTTTCAACATCTAATTTATCCAAAATGGATGAAAAATGACCAAAATAGATGAAATTTGTGACATTTGTGAATGGAAAGTCACATCTACTATAACATTAATTTTGTAAATAAATATTTTCCGTATTGATGGTAGCAAATCTAGGGTGTAATTGGGTCAATGTTTCATTTCTGATGTAGATCATCTAAAGTCAAAGTTCAAGCATAAAAAGAAAGGATGATTCAATGGAGTCCAAAGTTGATTGTTTTCTATTGGGATCCTTCACTTTCTTCTTCAATTTCTAATTTTCTCCCCCACTACACTAAATATCACTTTTAGTGTAGCGCCTAGTAAATGACTTGTAAATGCTATAGGTTTTTACTTTAAGTGAATATTTTTACCAACTATGTTTGTAATGATCCTTTTATTTGAATACTATAGAAAGTTGTGCTCTTGGTAAAAATTGGCATCAAAAGTAAAAACTTATTGCATTTACAAGTCATTTACTAGGCACTACACTAAAAGTGATATTTAGTGTACTGCATTCTAGACCTACGGTACAACTATTGACTAATGTTGTGTCTAATATTTAGCTAGACACTAAATTAGTCCATCACAAGCTAACACCAAATCCCCAAAAATGGCACTCCAATATACTACACTATTCACCTTATATATTGTGGATGTCTTATAGATGTGAATTATCTACATTAATTTACATCAAGCACATACAGTGACGAACAAAACTGAGTACAATTTTTACTCACTTCCATTCAAAAAATCATACCATGAGTATAGGTGGGCAAAACCAAAATGTGTACAAACCAAAGTTGTAGTACATGATGTATTACACAATGCTGAAAAGTTTGTGGTGGAGTTGAATTGTGGTTTGGAAGTTATCAAATGCCAAAATAGAGTATGCCTTCATACTCACTTTTGTTCAAGATTGGTATGGGAGCTTTCAAAATATACACAATTTGGAATGAAGCCAATTTTCTTTAGTGTTGTCTTTATGGTATTGTAAACCATCATCTTGAACATGTGTATGCCTTTCATCAATGGAAATCAACCTTTGTGTGCTTGAGATAAATCTCAAATTGTGGAAAAATAGATGTATTCTTGTGAGAATGGCATTTGATAATCCTTTGTGGAATTGATAGCATGGAATATTAATGGACATCATTAGTGACAAACGTGAATCAATATTGGCCATTATTGCATGTATTTCATTTTGTATTTGAATTTTTTTAGTATTCAATAAACTCCTTCATAAACTTGATTACTTATATTGAAATGATATGATGGTGTTCTTCTTTGACCTTATTGATGTCACAATGCTCATCAATGGAAGCTTTCCATCCACCACTTTGATTTCACTTACTTGCATTTTTATGACTTCGTATAATAAAATACTCGATGCTCAATTTTGCCCCTTCTTTGATTTTCATACCAAAAATAGTTTTATTTGCATTCTTGGTAAATACTGATGATATTCTTCTTATTGAACATGTTTACACCAAGAATGCAATTAAAACTATTTTTGGTATGAAAATCAAAGAAGGGGCAAAATGGAGCATTGAGTACTTTATGATACGAAGTCATCAAAATGCAAGTAAGTGAAATCAAAGTGGTGGATGGAAAGCTTCCATTGATGAGCATTATGACATCAATAAGGTCAAAGAAGAACACCATCATATCATTTCAATATAAATAATCAAGTTTATGAAAGAGTTTATTGAATACTAAAAAAATTCAAATACAAAATGAAATACATGCAATAATGGCCAATATTGATTCACGTTTGTCACTAATGATGTCCACTAATATTCCATGCTATCAATTCCACAAAGGATTATCAAATGCCATTCTCACAAGAATACATCTATTTTTCCACAATTTGAGATTTATCTCAAGCACACAAAGGTTGATTTCCATTGATGAAAGGCATACACATGTTCAAGATGATGGTTTACAATACCATAAAGACAACACTAAAGAAAATTGGCTTCATTCCAAATTGTGTATATTTTGAAAGCTCCCATACCAATCTTGAACAAAGGTGAGTATGAAGGCATACTCTATTTTGGCATTTGATAACTTCCAAACCACAATTCAACTCCACCACAAACTTTTCAGCATTGTGTAATACATCATGTACTACAACTTTGGTTTGTACACATTTTGGTTTTGCCCACCTATACTCATGGTATGATTTTTTGAATGGAAGTGAGTAAAAATTGTACTCGGTTTAGTTTGTCACTGTACACGTCAAGTTCTGATCAGGTATTTACTTTCAAGCAAGTTTGTCCCGGTCAAAGATTGCATGTAAAGTCTCAATTAGTGAAGAAACTGGAATTACTTTGGTGCAGACCAATGCAGACAGACTCAGTCACAGACATCAAATTCTGCCGACGCTCTCGCCGACTTACGCGCATATTGTCAGCTACGCGCACACAAACGATCCTACAACTATAGCCTCCACAGATACCACCGTTCACAAACAACTGCAACTGCAATCACCTGGATAATTTTTCTGCTTCTTCACCTTCATCTCATAGTATCTAGTGATTTCCAGCATCGACTTGTACAGATCTCATCTAGTCATTTCCAGCATCGACTTTTATCTAGATCTCATCTAATCATTTCCAGAATCGACTTGTATATTGATAGCTCTACTCTAGTAGCGGCAGGTTGTTTAGCTACTTTCGCATTCTGAGTTTGGCGTGGAGGACGAGCTTGGTGTACAGTGAGTGATGGATACCAAGGTGACGACTGTGATTGTCAACGCCACCAAGTGCGGGCTGACCATGAAGGTGGGCAACCGCCAGTGCTACGCTAAACTGACGAGCGTCAAGGTGGGCGGCGAGTACAGGATGCAGCTGGACGTGAACTGGACGTACCAGGAGTTCATGGTGCAGGACAAGTCCCGGTCTCGCAACCAGGTGTTCATCAACTCCGACGACTGCTGCGATCATGAGCGCATCACCATTCAGGAGGTGGACGGCAAGTTCAAGGTCGAGAAGGAGCTTCGCGAACAATTTCGACGCAGCAGCTCATGTGGTTGCATTAAAGAAGAGAGCAGCGACAGCACCTGGAAGTCGTGGCTGTACAGTTTATTAGTTTGTAGACATTGATGTGGTTATGATCGCGAGTGGCGGAGACATTGTATATAACATACGATTTTTTGTACATGGATTCAATCTGAAAGGATTGGTATGTCTTAGCTTTCTGGCATCACGAATTTTGACACCTTCATTCTATAATCAAGTTACAGATTGTGCAAGGAGGCATTGTTATGAAAATGTAGAATTAAAGTAGTGTAGAATGCTATGGTGATCATCATTTCTGTTCCCAAAATTTACGATAATTTGACATTTAATTCTCTGAGCCACAGAAGAAAGCCCTTCTTATCAGGCTTGGCCTTCAGCCAAATGAACAAATACTCTCGCCTTCAGCTCTACGACAGCATTTGAATACAAGAAAGCTGGTTTTAAAATTTGGCATCAAATGTGATACGAAATTCTTACCTTAGGTTCTGAAGTCAACTCAGCTTCAGAAAATATGACCTTGATCTCGAGATAGAGATTACTCAAGTTGTAACAGCCATGAAGTTTATAATTCATGACAAATAGAGTTGACCTAACAAATCACTCTCGTATCATGTGCATGGGCGATTCATTTCCCGCCACCGCTGCAATCAACAGAGAAGGATGATAAAATTCTTCAGTAGTCGGCGTTCATTGTTCAGATTTTTGGGGACCAGAAGATAAAATGTAATAACCATGCTTCATTCAAGTTGGGAGCAATGTTTTCCAGAGGTCCTTCACGTGTGGAATGGCCAGGAGCTCAAATCTGCAGCATCACTATGTTAGAAGACCTTACTCGACGTGCTCGAGCACTCCATGCACCTTCAAATTGGCTCTCATGAGATGTTGCAACGATATAAAACTATCGTACGCAGAGCAACAATACAGGTTTAAATTAAACAGAAATTTACTGAGCAGTGTGAAAGACTGAGGTAGTTTAAGAAATAGGCACTGATAGACCCAGCTCACGTAAGCTGCTCAGTCCTGCATATGATTTCAGGCAAGCTTGAGATCGCAGTATCAACGTTGAAGGTGCAGAGTGAAGGTGGAAGTTGATTGCAGTTGCAATTGTTACTGTGGAGGCTTCAACTGTAGGATCGTTTGGAAGCGCGTAGCTGCACAATATGCGGTCTGTGAGTCGGTAAGGAGTCCAGCTTGTTATGTCGGAGAGAGCGTACGTTGGCAGAATTTGGTGTCGGTTTCTGAGTCTGTCTGCAAATGTCTGCACATGATTATGGCGGATTTAGAACAGTGCTTTATCTCGAGGTCAGGAAGCCTCGTTGAGAAGCTCCAGAAAACCAGCATCTTCACAGTGATCCGCTCCTGGCTTCCTGAATGCTGCACCGTTCACTGCATATAGTGCGGGCCAGAGTAATTCCAGTTTCTACACTAATTGAGACTTTACATGCAAAATTTGACTCGGACACACTTGCTTGAAAAATGAATACCCAAACAGAACTTGATGTAAATTAGTGTAGATGATCTACATCTATGATTCATCCACGCTATATGTGAACGGTGTAGTATATTGCGGTGCAATTTTTTGGGATTTGGTGTTAGTTTGTGACAAATTTATTTACTTTTTAGCCAAAAATGAGGCACAACATTAATTAGTAGTTGTACCTAGATCTAGAATGCAACAGTGGGGGGAGCAAACTAGAAATGGAAGAAGAGAGAGAAGAGTTCCACTAGAAAACAAATTAACAATAAACTTTGGATTTTAGTGAATCTCACTTTCTTTGTTTGCTTCAACTTTGACTTTAGATGATCTACATTAGAAATTAGCATTGACCCAATTACATCCTAGATTTGCTACCATCACAAAGGAGAAGGTTTGTCTAGCTAACTAATGTTATCATAGATGTGACTTTCCATTCACAAATTTCATCTATTTTGGTCATTTTCCATCCATTTTGAATAAATTAGATGTTGAAAAATATAAATTTATTGTAGAACTAGCAGTTGACGCTTGCTTTGCAACGCATTAGTCCAACCATTTTAATGTAGTTTTTATTTTACAAAATATTTAAAAAGAAAGGTAACATGGTTCACTGTGTGGTTGACTGCACAATTGACTGGAGCGTTTCTGTAGTTCACTGCATGGTTGACTGTGCGATTGATTGGTGCGTGGCTTACTGTGCAGATTATGATTTTAGTAGTATGATAGAACCTTAATTAAGATTTTCAAAAATCAAGAAAGCCATATGCTTTATATACTAGCCAAAGAAAAGGCAATGATGGTATGCTTGCAGCACCTAATTAGCTCACTTAAGCAATATAGAATATTTATGGAAAAATATTAACACAATATAATTTTTTTAAATAGGAAGATAGTCTTCTTAAGGAAGGAAGGTTTTCAAAAGTACATGTTTTTACAAAGATGAAATTTGAAAGAAAAAAGTAATATTATTGGGTTACATATAAAATTAAAAAGGGCTACATTTAAATAGGATGGAAGAACCTTTACTAAACTAAATTATGGCTGGTGATCGTGAGCCTTGGCTATAAAAAGGAAAAGATGCTATATTTACAAAGGTCCCCTTTGTTCCATTATTCTTTTTCATTCTAGTTATAAAACAAATGTTTTAATTGTAAACTTAGCAAGAATAACATTAGGCCAATGCAATTGGCAGAAAGGCTCACCCGGCATTGCCAACTACTAGCAACATGGTGGTGCCTCATTCAACCACCCGGTGCCCTATTGCTACTTTGGGATAGAGGGATTGGATCCACTTCCATCCTATTACCACTCATTCAACCCCAAATGGAGGTTTGCTATTAGTCAAGAACCCTAACTTTTGGTCTGCACTTTTGGAGGGTATCTTTTGGCAGCCATCGTCTAAATATGGTAAGCACACTCTGAAAATTCATAATTGATTCACAATTCTTTGGAAAAATATTAAATCACTTGGGTTGAAATTTTAAATTTATTGGTTGTCATTGAAAAAATAAAAGTATTATTATTTGCTCTCTCCGTATATGCACAATGCCATTGCTTAACCCCTAAATTTCCTTGACAATTTCACACCAAAAACACTTCAAAATTGTTAATTCTAGGATCTCATTCAAAACTTAATAAATAACATACTCACAAAATTTCATCAACTTTGACTGCACGGATTGAAAGGTTATAGTGTTTGAAGTTAAAAAAAACGATTAATTTTCCTCTCAAAGTTGAGTGGGTCAACTTGTTGTCAGAGTTTTGCACTATACATGGTCTAAATTTTATATCATCATGTTGATCATGATATTAACTCCTTGTACAGTACATCAATTTCTTAAAGGTAGAGAAGGAAGGTAGCAATTCAAACAAAATTGTGCAAGGAGTGGAGGTTCAAAAAGTGCCAATTCAAGTTTTAATTTTTTGGAAACAAAATATGTTTTGGAATGATAAAATCAAGGTTCTATGAGAAGGTTTGCACCACGTTTTGTATTAGAAAAAAAAAAAGTTAAAAATATAAAGATCTCAAAGTTTTATGTGGAAAAGAAGAAGTTTTTATTGGTTCCTTGCCCGACAATGTGTGGCCATGTGTGAAAATCTTTGACTTGAAATAAAATGCATATTTTCACTATAAACAAGAAATGTTTTTCAATAACATGAAAGGAAATAATATTACTTGCTAGAATTGAAAATCTCAAAGTAACTAGTGTTCCAGCAAAAGTTTTTGGAGTTGCCCAACTTGCCCGCACTCGAGAAGTTTTTCTTTAACTCCTAAAGGACCAAGGCGTTTTAGAGGGAAGAACCAGACCAGAAATGCCATTACCATAAAGAGGCATGAAAATCACATTTTCAAGTAAAACATTGCACTTTTAGCCATAAGATCTTAAAATAGACTTCTATATGAACATACCAAATTTTTTTCATTGCAATCCCCCGCACGGATTTGAAGATTATAGCGTTTGAAGTGCAAGAAAAAGCTTCTTTTCCCCTTGCCCGACAATGTGTGAAAATGTTTGACTTGGGTTAGTATGCTATTTTTCACTGAAGACAAGAATTTTTTTTCACACTATGAAAGGAAATAATATTACTTGCGAGCATTGAAAATCTCACATTGAATAGAATGTCCTATCCAAAGTTTTTGGAGGTGCTTGACCTGCCCACTCTTCCCATTTGAAATTGAAAAACCTATAACTTTTTCATTAAATGTTGGATTTAGTTTTTTAAAAAATCCTCCCACTGAGGTTTGAGTACTGCCCTTCTAAAAAAACATCAAAGAAGAATGTTAGAAATTGACATCATAGGAACCTTCAAATTGCCATTTCTAGACACTTGGTCCTTTAGGGGTTAAGGTGGCATAACATTTATTCTCTGCATCCAATGAGAAGAAAAATCATACTCCCATGTACCTCTTAACTTCTTGCGTCTCAGTGCAAAATCTCAAGAATTGCAAATATAAATTGCAACCATAGGAACGTGCCCCAGATGTCCAAAAGCCCACCTCGGGACTTTTTTCAATTAGGGGTTAATTTGTCGGTTATGACAAGGTTTACCTTGGATGATAGACCTTGACTAGATACTGTCATTAGGGGCCACCAGTAGTATTTTAGTGTATTTTTCTGTACAGACAGAGAACAAGTCAAGCCATGAGATATTTCATGGCTGTGGCATTGACGAAGCAGCCGGCCATCCAATCGCATCGGGGCGCATGAAGCAAGCAGAATCTCATGACCGAGTCCTCCTCTGCAGCTGTGCCATGGATCAACGATGGCGATGCCGATTCCAGGAGAACGACTGCCCCACGCGCTTCCAACGCACCACGCGGTCATGGCAACGACCTGGAACCAACCGTGCACCTCGAATCAGTCAGTTGTCTGCAGCCAAGGACCCACATGCACGCCTATTCGTGGGGGAGCACTACAGTGCAACGCGCTCATTTCAACTCAACTTAATGGTACAGGCGCTGGACAAGTTGGATCACAGAAGCGCCATAGTTTGCTTGGTCTGCTGAGCCGCGAGTATGGATACGTTCTGATCGTGTTTCTCAAAAGTTGAATCGGGGCAGAGGGTTACTCTGAGAAGATGGTTGATGGTTGCCATCTGTGCGGCTGAGTGCTCCGGGAGGATTTCGCGTGATCGAGGTTGTATGGTCAGTTCAAAAGATGTTTGTTTGTTGTTGTTTGAAGTTGTCTGTTACGATGTAGATGGACAGGTTAGGGAGTTTAAGGTGACGGTGAATGAGGGGAGGTTTGATTCGGATGGGGAGTACTCTAACGTTGTAATCAGCAGCTTGTATACTGACGGGAACGAGAAGTTCAACTACGATCGACTTGTGAAGGCCGCTGCACTGGATCCAGAGTATGCCCGGAGAAGTTCGAAACAGTGCTTGCAGGACAGCTTTTCCTCCTCAGAGATCAGGTACGGGCTATCTTATCGCATTGCAATCTTGTTTTTATTCGATAGAGACTTCAAGTGCGATAAGTAATGGAATAATTCCTCTAAGGTGACTGTTGTTTTGTTTAATCTTCTTCTCGCTTCAATCAGTATTATAGCAGTTGGCAAGGGAGTTGGAAGGCAGCGTGTGTCTTCTGTGCCAGATCCTGCACTCAGGCGAAGGGACTACACTACATGTGGTACAATGGCGGACAAGCCTCATCGCTTGGGCCAATGATGATCGTGTAAAGGTGTATGCAGACACAGTGTCGCATCAACGTATAACATTTACAGAGCGATCACCACGGACCGATCTTTGTACGTACTACTAGACTTGTCTGGCAGGTTTGTTCTATTCAACTCGTCTAGTTTTTGTCATTACTCTGCATTTTCTAATATCCAGCATCGGTTTACTTTAGCCAAGGTTTCGTTTGAGTTTACCTGTGTAAGAAGTTGTATCTAAGTTTGCCACATGACTTCTTGATTTCTTTCCTTCTGAGAGGGTTATTGCTTTGTCTGCGAGTCATTGTGTATCCTCATACACATTCATAGACATCATAGTTTATTCGTATAATGACATGCAATGTATTCGTTTGATAATGCAGGGGCATGCACAACGGCTCTCAGTTGCTTGCTAAGCACACTCTCAGCTCTTCCTTGGAAGACCACTGCGCTGCCTTCACAGCTCCGTTCGGTTCTAGTTCTTACTTGCTGAGAGGGACTCGGATCTATCATCCGTTTGCCTTTGCTGGACGATCTGCTGAGGCAATGGACTAGGTGGGCCTCACAGTGGAGTTGCTTGGCGGTCACATGGACATGGTAATTGTCGGCATGGCGGGTTGTTGGCAGTACTGAGCGGTTCCGTGGTTCACTTTGGCTCTCTCCTTCGCCTGGCAGATGAGGCTCCGGTTTACAAGACCTCGCGCCTCGGATGCTAAGTGAGTCGTGTGGTGGGAAGATGATGGTCACATCTTAGAATTGTCTTGTCTGGATGGGTTTGGTGCTCTTTCCTCGATTGGTGAAGGGTGTACGCTCCGTGGTGATATTGAGAGGTCTTTACTGTGATACTGGTGGGTGCGAATTGGGAGTGGGCTTGTGGTAGGAGTGTAGACTGGTCGGAGTGGAGCATCCGCTGTGCACTGAGAAGAAGGGTGGTGGTTGAGGTTCGGGATTTGGAGGATTGATTCATAGAGGGGCGTGGTAATTGCGAGCTTGGTGGGTTGATTCTCTCGACTCATTTGACATCGAAACTGCAAAGCCTGTGGAATTCGGTTTAGGGAGCAAGATGAGAGGTGTGATGGCGTTCCTGGTGTGGCTGTTCAGCTTGTGGACCTGTTTCCGAGCTATCTTCAGGGTTCGTTGGTTGAAGATGCGTCCCTTGGACAAAGGCAGAGTGGATTTGAGTGTGGGAGTGGAGCAATTGCGGTCCGATGAAGGTCAGCATGAGTCGGCTTTGGCAGCTTTCCTCTCGTCATTACCGAAAGACATAGAAAGATTGTCCTATTTTCCTGTCACTGACGGATTTAAATTGTCTGCGGACGTTGATGGTGGTGTGAGAGATTTTTCAGTGGATGAGGCAACCCATGATGAGTTTGTGGCAACCATCGCCTCGTCCAAAATCAAAACCCATGGCTTGTTCGTAATAGGGAGGTGGGGAAGGTGGTTTGATTTGAAAACGGTTGAAGAAATTGTGGGAGCCCTAGTGTTTAACAACAATTTGAAAAGAGTTGAATTCCAATTTGGTAGGTATTCGACACTGCAAGTGGCGGAGTGGGTTTCAAAGTTGCTATCAGGAAACAAGGCCATTGAAGAGTTGTTTCCGTATTCTACAGGTAATAAGGAGGATGATGACCCGGTGGGAAAAGAAGCGGCAAGGTTGTTGGCCAATAGTTTGTGTGAAAATCAAATCCTCAAAGCCCTTGATTTGGATGGGTTTCATTTTTTCCATGATGAGGCAATGGACGTGTTTATCGCGCCCTTTAAGGACAATGCTTGTGTCCTCCAAGATTTGTGGTTGACGGTGAGGAAGGAATCTATTGCGCAATTGGAGTACATGGGTGTCATGCTTGCCACAAATACAACCCTCAAAAAAGTTGGCATTCGGGATTTTGGTATGTTCTACAATCCAACTAAAGAAGATGAAGTGTACATGAGGGGCTACAGAAGTCTAAGCAAGGCATTGTGCATCAACAAGTCCCTCAAAGAGCTGTCGTGTCCAGTTGAGAATAGTATGCAGTTGAAGTTGTTGTTGGAGCCATTGATGTCCATGAACAATAATCCCCAAGCCAATGCCACCCTCACCTTCCTCTCCTTAGCAAATAGTAGTATAGGAAGGAAAGAAGGGATGGATGTCTTGGTAGACATGATTCGTACCAACACATCGTTGTTGAGGTTAGGTTTGGCTCGAATAGAGGATTTATATGATAGTACTCCGAACGCGGTTGAGAATGTTGTGGCGATCATGGAAGCCTTGAAGACTAACAAGTCTTTGAAGACATTGGATTTGAGCGAGTGTGGAGGTGTTGGTGGTTACAAGGTCTTGGGGACTATGATGGACATGTTATTGGAGAACCATCAATTGGAAGAGATTGATTTGGATGATACACCCTTGGAATCCAATGGAGATGTAAAGTATGTGCATTATGAATTGGAAAAGAGGAAGAAGATGAAACTATGGGGATTGATCCAAGGCATGGTAAGCGTGAGTCCAAAATCAGGCCGAGTGTTTTTGTGCGGAAATCCATATGCTGGTAAGTATCATTTTGTATACAATGGTGTTTTCAATTCTTAATTTTCCAACAATATGAAATTGTGATGATTTTAGGTTTATGATTTTAGTGAATTTTTCCAATTGTGATTGCATGATAAGACTTTGTGCGGAGAGTGTATTGAATGCACACAATAAAGCTTCAATGAGATTCAAACTCCAATCAATACATTAGAGTTACTAGGTCAATAAATAACTACCTTCGTGTGTAGTTGAATGTTTTATTTTCATAATACATAATTGTAGATAACATGTGAAAATATGGTTAACGTCTCATCTCAAAGCAATTTTATGCATTCAACTAACAAAATAGAACCCTATGGTACAGTGGCATAAAATCGATGTACTATTAATCCATCACAAAAGTAGTTAATAAATGACCATTCATCAATTTTATATCAAATAAAGAAACTTAATTGCCAAATCTGATCTAAAATTCATTGATCATAATCGACACATTAGTTTAAGACTTCGTAGTAGTTTCTCTGTATTTCAAGGCATGTTGTTATTTTGAAGTTTTTGAAGAATCTCAAGTCCTTTGCAAAGAAATTCAGTGATTTTCTCAACAAAGGACCATTCAATCTATTGATTTGAATTCAAAATTGAAATTTCTCACAATTGTGTGATGTTGTTTCTCAGGAAAGACCACACTACGAATGTCTATGAAAGAATTGCTTGAACTTCAAAAGCAACATGCTTCACAACTCTCTATAACCCGTCGCGGAAGAAAGATTTTTCAAGGAAAACTTGGAAGAAGCAAGGCACCAAAAGTTCATAGACCAAAGCCGAGAATTGAACGAACACGGGGCATCGAGGTTGATCATGTGGAGTGTGATGGTATTGGCATCTCCATTTGGGACATGGCCGGACAAACCGACTACCATTCATTTCACGACCTTGTGATCCCAAATCTCTCCGCCGATGGAAGTTGTTCTCTCTTTCTCCTCACATGCAATCCAATGCAAGGAAATTCTCTTCAAAACCGCAGCATCTCCGATATAAGGACAGAGGTTGAGTATTGGTTGCGGTTCATTGCATCCAACACAAGGCGCTCATGGCAATACCGACCACATGTGTCAATAGTGATGACACACCATGACCATTGGTATGCCGATGTAGAATTTCAAAGCCGCATAGAAGATGTGGTTGCAAATCTGCGAGTGCAATTTGAAGAGGTGTTGGAATTTGATCTCGAAAGGAAAATCTTCATGGTGAATGGAGGACAAGAATCATGTGCTAGCATGGTGTTTGATTTCATGAAGAGCCACTTGAAGCAATTGTTGGCAAGATTACCAAAGACCATCAAGGCTTGTTCAGAAGTACAATGCCTTATTGCAAAGCGAAATGAAGAGATGATGAAGCAAACCCATGGTGGACAAACATCAAAGCTACCAATCTTGGCATGGGAAGAATTCTCCAATGATATCTGCAATGGAGTCGAAGAACTTCAAGATGGAGACAAAGAACTCGCTCGAAGGAAACAAGAGTTTGTGGCAATATCATTAAATGATGGAGGGCACATAATGTACCACGAAGAAGGCAAGTTTGTCATCACCAATCCTCATTGGTTTTGTCATGACATCATGGGAGAATTCTTACATCGTTGTGCGAACATGGATGCTAAATTGGAGATAGTTTCTGTGCATGGAATAATATCAATTGAACATGTGAAGCGAATTCTTATGAACATCATCGGAGGCCAAGGGCATGAGGATCTATCGCGTGCAACTCTAAGCATGATGAAGAAGTTGCACATGTATTATGAGCAAGATGACAAGAATATCATGATACCATCAACTTTGCAAGATAAGAGGGAAAGGTTGTGTTGGCTCACAATGCTTCAATCAAAGAAGCTTACGCATGTGGGACGAAGGTTGTCTTGTAAAGATGGAAAGCGAACAATGTTGAGTTTGGGCTTCTTTCCAAGATTGCAGGTTAAACATTATTCATTTTCCAACTCATGTTGTTCAATTTCATACTTTGGGTTTTATGCACAAGCAAAATATTTAATTGGTGGAAAGCTTCATCTTAATGTGTTTGGAAGCATCACTTTCATTCATGTAAAGTAAAGTTGTACTAAAGCATTGGTATGGTGTTCAGGTTTCTTTCTTCCAAAAGTTTCAAAACAACAATGTTGGAAATAGCTATCAACTATTTCAAGATGTCATTAGGTTCATATGCGATGGCATAGAAGTCATCATTGAATTTGATCATGTTGATGTGGACATCATGTTGAGATCCGAGGTATGCCAAGACAACATACTAGAGTTTCTTGAAAATGGCATTGTGAGACACGTTCAAGACATGCTTATGAATCCAACATTGGGATGTCCTGGAGTCATTCTTGTGGAACACATCTTGAGACCTAGATGTGTTGAAGAGCTGGTTGGAATGAAGGATCGCAAGGACCAATTTGTTTCCATTGAAGAGTTGGAATTGGAGGTTGTAACTCTCGGATTTAATGCGACACACAATTGGAAGCAATGTGGGCATATGGAGATAGGTTTTGACAAGGTAAAGGACCTGGTGGGAAATAAAGTTTGGATGAAGAAGTTTCTTGAGAAGCGCTACAAGGATCTTGAGAGGTATCACAATCAAGTATTGCAGATTTCAGCCAAGAATTTGCAAAGACATTCTCTTAATAGCGAGAGTGGATCGGATGCTACATGGAGATCCATGAGTTGGCAAACTCTTCAAAAACCTATTGCCCTCGTAAAGAATCTACTTCTAAAAGAAGTAATGGTCAAATTGGATGTGGCCATTGAAGAAGTGGGTGTGGTCAATAGAAAAGTGGATGTGGTCATTCAAAAAGTGGATGAGATTCTACAAATGCAAGAGAATATTGTTAAGATGCAGGAGAATCTCTTGCGTGAGGTGTCGTCAAGAATCAATGATTTGATGCAGCTTTCGATCAAAATGCAACAATCACATATTCCAAAGCTTGCATATCTTTCCGAGGTTGGACATAAGAAGCTTTTGACTCGCTTTGTACCCGGCCTTGTAGAGTATGACCTTCATCTCTTGTGTGAAAGTAGAGATAAGATTCACAAGGTTGAGGACCAAGAGGGATGCAAGGTCAACTTTGGCACAAGTGGGACAAAGACATTTGTGACCATGTTGGTGTGGGGGTTGAAGGTGGCAACTATCTTGACAAAGATTGGAGCACATATTGCTGGAGGAATGGGTGGAATGGTTCCAAATTTTGGTGAAGAAGTACAATTAGCAGGCTTGATTCTAGACACACCAGGAATAATGGATGAAATGTCGACATTGTGCTTGAAATCACTCCCAGACTACATAAGAGATAGCTCTAGGATTACAAAGGATAATAGGTTAAAAACAGAGGAGTGGTTGGTTCAAGTTTTGGAGCCAAAGTGCAAGGAAGAGTCAACTTTTTATCAAATGTTTGGACTAAGAAAGGTTGTGTATAGAGGAGTTGGTAGTGGAAAGGAGTCCATAGCTTGGTTGTGTGACCATTGTGTAAATAATGGCATGCAAAGTGGAGTGTTGTACAATGATTGAGGTTTTTGAAATTAATAAATTACGGACAACAAGTGTATCATATATGTGGATATTTGATTTTCATAGGTATTTTGTTAGGGTTTAATAATGATGTAAATGTAAAGGTAATTAGGTATCACCATAATGTATTTTTATTATATAAATCTTTTGGGTAGTAGGTGATGTGTGGAATTTGAGGTATGGCAATAAGTCCCATCCGTTTGTAGTTGAATGTCATATATAGAAAATGTTTTTATGATCATAAGTTCTATATAATGAATATCAATGCATGTGTCCATCATATTTAATAGGTGTGCTCTTGTATTTATTAAGAAAAAATGGTTTAGATAGACAAAGTAATGCAAATCAACCAATAACCATAGTACTAAACACTGGAACCTCTTACAATTATTTTTCATATTGTCACATGTTTATGATAGATAGAAAAAAAATTATTAACGAATTATTATGCTAAGATTATAATGCTTTGCAAGAAAATGCAATATTTATGATTTTTTTTAACTTGGTGAATTTTAAAGCTCTAATATTGCCAACAATTGGCACCTTCAGCTATCAAAGTATCAATTATATCCGCCATCTTATCATTTTACTTGCAACATAAAACCACCATGTGCCCAATCTATTTGTCTATGCATGTTAAAATATCATAAATAGTCTAAATTCCTAAATTTGGTGACTATTCCAAATATGGTTGGTAATCTCTCTGCTTGGACTTATGAGTCACTTGTTTTATGGTTTAGTTTACTTTAGAAGAAATAATAATAAAAGTGAATAAAAAATATTAATTTAATATTTATTGCAATCCATGTGTACAAATAACACCAAAGTGCACGAAAGATGTACTTGTGGGGAAATTTTTGGAGTCCTATTCATTCTTAAATTGCTTATATGTGTAATTCAAATTGCTTTACTTGAAGGAGAAGTTTTATAGTTATTGATGGTCTTCTGGCTTCAATGTCAAACAATGAGAATGCAATAGACTTTTGAAGAAGTGGTTATAAAATTTCAGATCATTTTTGAAATTCAGTTCAATTAAAGAGATGCTTGAAGGCCATCCCAAAAGGCAAAAGCCACACAAAGTCCACAAAGTATCACAACGTTGTTTTTTAACAAAAGTCACTTTTGTGATAAATTTGTAGATCATTTTTCAAAATGTAGTACATTTATTTACTGTAAATTTATCCTCTATACATGGTAGAGGCCATTGAGGTAGAATACTTTGGATCGTCAAAAAGACCATTTTGTAAATTAGACTTTAGAGTGAAAAAAGTACTCATTGATGTCTATACATGTGTTTAGAACCCTCCCTCATAAGGTTGAACATTTTAAATTAAGAATAACTTTATTTGATTGTCCTATCAACTTAGATATTGAAAAACTAATTTATAATTATTATTGCATTAAAGCCTCATATTAGACTAATTTTCACATATTTTTTGATAGATTAACCCATACTTGTATTGTGTGCACAACATCCATCAATCACGTACTACTAATTTTAGTGAGTCATGTACCATTGTTCTCATTTCTACATCACAAATTATAAAATATCATTTTCATAATTTATAAATAGTATATGACAAGATCCTATGATTATAGGTGAAAGGGTATTATTTTCATCATAAATCAAACTAATTACTATCTTCATCATAATTTCAAAATTTGCACCATAATAAGGTTATTTGCATTTAATTTTTTTAGAAATACCATACCTATGAGTATCCATAACTTGAAAGAGTAAGATAAGTTAGAAATTTGCAAGATAGTCTAGGCTTTAAGGTTCAAAGTTAGCTAAAATTGGTTGTGAGGAATAATGCCAATGAAACACATTTAATGTCATTCTAAAAGATATTCCACAAGAATGATTATTTGTAACACAAAACATTAATCTTATGAAAAGATAACAAAGCATAAACTTCTTGTATAGTTACCCTTCAGTATTGATGAGTTCTTTGAAGTTCTTCCATTATAAAACTATAACTTTAATCAAATTTGGATCAAAATTTTAAATAATCATTTAAAAATTACCATCTATCAACTCACTACAACAAAAAAATATTTAGAAATTACTCACATATTGGTGGTAACACAAAAAATTAGACACTTGTATAGTAGAACAAATTGGTGGTTACCGCCATTAATTTTTATTTAATTTTTGAAGTGCTTAACCCCTAAAGGACAATTTGTTCCTACAAGCTTCAAATCAATTTTGGAGAGGTTCCTAAAAATTCATTTTTGAAGATAATTTCTTGAAATTTTTTATGACAAAAGGAATATAGGTTATTTTTGTAGGGGATTGTTTTTTTTTTTGGACTTATAGAAAAAAAGTTATGGTGCTTCAAACTTTAAAAATTCAACCCTTTTGGCAGCTGGGCAGGGCACTATAGAGATGGATAGTGCTACTATAGAGTTGACAATTGCACATTTTCTAGGGTTGGGTAGTAGTGAAGGAAAGTTCTTAGCAACCTTCATTGTTCTCACTTAAAAATGCATAGAAATGAGGGATATTACTTTTATCAAAACAATAATTTTTTCCTATTGTTAAAATACCTCATAATAACTTTATTCACTGTTCGGATTTTAGATCCAACAACTATTTCTTTATTTAAAAAACAGAATAATTTTCCTAGGTAAAGGGCCACTTTCTATACCCCTAGTCGTTGAGGTCCATTTTCTTATTGCAAACACCTCCATTACTAGTGATTTTTTGTGTGCAATGATCTATTGAGTTTATGCAATGTGTAGTGCAAAAATTTTCCATTTTCTCGAGTTAAAGTACGTTCAACCTGTTCAAACACACTAGAAAAAATACAATTTTGCACTCTTCAAATCCATATATCTTTTAATCCGTATGGTTAAAGTTTATGAAAATTTTAAGGTGTCTTTTCATAGTAGTAAGCTTGAAGATCCAACAGTTGAAAATAGTAAAAACT
Source organism: Bryoerythrophyllum caledonicum (assembly GCA_963971425.1). Classification (NCBI taxonomy): domain Eukaryota; kingdom Viridiplantae; phylum Streptophyta; class Bryopsida; order Pottiales; family Pottiaceae; genus Bryoerythrophyllum; species Bryoerythrophyllum caledonicum. The sequence continues at coordinate 10,704,049 of OZ020526.1, read as the reverse complement.
TTTACCAATAAGTCTAATAATATCTCATCTCAAAGTGGCAGTTTTCGGGTGGTTTTGGTGAAGCACAAGGCCCGGTCCTTTAGGGGTTAAAGCAATAGAAGACTTATTACACAATTCATACTAAAAATTTTAAGTATCTTGACATATTTTATATTCATGCCAAATTTGCATCTTGACACACTTTAATCTCACATAAGAGAATATTAGATCATTTTAGATTTTTTTTTAACAAATTATTGGATATATATAAATATATAAATATATCAGTTTTTAGCATTGATACAGTTCAATAAATTTGAATATTAAAAGATAAAATATTTAATATATAATTAAATTGGCCCTATGGAAGTAATCTACACATTTGTTTCCCTTTTCTCCAGACCTATCCTACACATGGAGCAACAACCAGTGCCCAACAACCACCAACTTAAGGATTCTCAAAGAATCTATTGTAGCTATTTTGGAAAAAATAATATTCTTGTAGAAAAATAAGGTTCTAACATGATTGAAGTTTGGGATATTTTATTTTTAATAATGGAATATGTAAACTTTAGAAACCTCTGTAATTTCTATACTACACACTTAAACCAGCCATCGGATTCTTCTAAAAGCCAGACTCTTTCTCAAATTTAATCGTCCCAAATTCAAGTCCTCCTAATTATGAGTTAGATGGTTTCAAGTTTTTAACTTCTAAAGGACCAATGCATTTTGTCATGGATTAAATATTGTCAAGATGAACTTTTTGAGAAAGTAAGTGTTGGATCAGCTTGTAAAATTATCTGAGATGATGTGGTCAAAGTGAAAAATTCTGTACCTTGAAGGTACACTTGGTCCTTCAGGGATTAAGCTCATGGTTTTGAAGAGGCCCATTGACAAATTCAACATGGGTATAAATTATTGATGAAAAAAGTGGTACTGGCGGAATTGACAATAGGGTTATTCATTTGCATTAATCCTTAAAGGCCTGTTGCGGACCATATATATCGTCACATATTTTACTCTTAGAATACCCATTTTTGTAATAAAATTTAGCAAGATATACACATTTGGATTGAATGTTCTTCAACTAACATCTCTCATTTGGAGGTCATTTTAATATCCCAACCTTATCATGTTCAAATACGACACCACACATGTATAGTACATGACAATTTTGCAACTCTCAAACATGTAGCAGGTGCAATAATGATCTAAATTTGAAATGCCATGTGTCGATGGATCGTACTCAACACAAATACAAACCTTTTGTATCTAAGGTATACATCAAATCTTACACCTCATATGACAAATACATTGACAACATCATGTTGCAACCCAAATTTGGCTTCTTAGACCCTTAAGGGTTAAATGTCCCTCATTGAACTTTTGTATAACCTCTTGTAGGACCATTAGGAGGCCCCAACTAAATACTAGAATCCAAATGTGCCCCAAAAAACATTCCAAAAAAAAACTTGCATAGAACATAAATATTAATTCTAGCGCTTTGCAACCTTTGATATGAACAATGTTCCACGATTAAAAAAATGGATCACAACAAGGTTGATGGGGGATGCTTAACACCACATGAAATTGATTAAAAGAAAAATTGATATCCAAAATGTGGAATTTGATTAAAGTGTAAGATATTGTTTGATTAAGGTGTAAGTTATTGTAAGTCATTATGACAGATTGCATACCATAGGTTCAAGTCACCTTTGGCACCTCCATGCCAAATAACTAATTAATGTGGAAAATTGCCGTTCAGTTTTGAGAAAGAAAATTAAGCAGTTTTTGGCAAGAAATAAAAAATTACTTCATTAGCGTATTTTGATAGCCAAGGGGGTTGAATCCAAGACCTTGAGCCTCCAAATCAAATTCCTCATGCAAGCTTAAAGACCCAATTTGGGATGTATTAAACGGAAACAAGAACAACAACGTGATGCAAGCATCACAAGAGAAATGACATTGAGCCTAGGACACACAGGCACCACAAGGCGGGTGACTTGGTCACAAACCAAGAAGCGGGAAAGAAACAAGGCGAACGCACAAAGCGAAAAAAACCTCAAAGCCAAACAAGGAGCACCTACCCTAGAAGGGAGAACAACCAAGAAGGCCAACAAAGAGAAAAGAAAGTCAGGTTCAATATTAAAACTATCCATCCCCCTAGAAGATAAGGGCGGGTTGTTATTGCGAGAGCCCTAAGCGCGAGCCGCAGAACTGTTCCTTCACATGGGTCAACACAACAACTTTCCAATTTTAGCCAAATTGAGTTTTATCTAGAAGAAGTTGGAGAAGCAATGGAAGGAGATTAATCTTCTACCAACTCAATTGATGGAACAACAGGCACCCAAAGTTAGCTGTGTTGCAAAGATCCGAGTAAGTTTGAAGGAAGTCAAGGACCTAGAATCTTGTTGAGAGTTGTGACTGGAGGGCCTCCTAACTTGAGATTGCAAGGATTGACACGAGAATTTCCTCAACCAAATTATAATAATAAGTTAAAATTTTATAGAATCATGATCTATAAAACCAATAGTTCAAATTTTTTTAATAATGCACCATAGAAGCAACAAATACATTCCTAATTTGGATTGTGTAAATTATAGATTTTGGTTTAAAAACAATGTAGATTACAATGCAAAATTACATTACAACTTGTATTCATAAAAAACGGATGGAAAGAGATGATTCATAATCTCTACATATAATAGAAGATATTGTCCAAATTTTACAAACAAGAAGATAATCAATCCATATGTTTACACCAACTATAAGATAGTGAATTATTAAGGATCCCACCAGGTACTCTTTCTAATATAAAACATAACCAAATGAACATATATTGTACATTTGATTTCAAAACAAGTGTAGTGCACTTCCAATATTGGAAGTGTTGGGAGTCTTGATATGGCAAGACAACAAATTGCGGTGGGGTAGAAACTCATGCTACTTTGTGGCCCACGTATATTCTAGCAACGACTATATTCCATAAATACTAATTATTTATAAATTTTGGCAATAATTCTAAGATTTTACTACTTTTTTTGAAAAATAATCATTAAAATCAAACCAAAAGAGCTCTAGATATCTCTGCTCAATTCAAGAAGGAAAAAGACAATTTTGATTTGTAATACAACATGGTTTAATTCCATACTACTAATTCTTTGTCCTGTGAGCATTGGTTTAATGGTGGAACAAACAAACAATTTATTCATGGCTACCTCCAATGGAAACCAGAGTTCTTCTGCTCTACAACATGACTTTTCATTTTATTTTTTTTCAAAAGGTGCTCAAGCTACATCTCCTAGCATAAATGTAGAGACTACAATGCTTGGTCCCTGGTCTCTGATTACTAGCTATTGGTCTCTCGTTACATAGTGTCTACCGTTGAGAGGGGGGAGAAGTTCCATACCATTAAACCTATGTCTGGTGGACGTGAATTTTGTGGCGGAACGAACAAACTCTTTATTCACCCAAACATTTTAATTGAAAACTTTTTACCCAATTTATATATCTAAATTTTTCACCTAAGTATATTCTCTAACTATCACTCATATTCAAATATTTTTCCTAATTTCTTCAACTTGGATTTTCACCTAAATTACCTTGGTTTTTTGTTTTTCTGTGATGAGCATTTTGATTATTTTTGTGAATTTTTAAAATTGTAACTGTATTTTCTTCTCGGCTCCATAACCAAAGAAAGTGAAAGAGGAAAATCAAGAAATAAGAACAATCAAAAAGTAAAATTACTTTAAATTTAGTTTGGCCACGCCTTCCAAACTCAGCCCTTGGGCTTTCATACTGCAAGGACCCAAACTCTGCAAATTGCATATATTAATGATTTTTTCTACTTCTAAGCTCAACCTCTTGGAAAAATTTGGTCTTTGATGGATTTCAATCCTTAGTCCTGATGGGAAACCCACCTTAGCCCTTCAACCCCTAAGGGCCCAAGGCATTTTAGCACCCAAACTCACTGAAATCTGCTAGTTTTAATGCATTCAACACAAAATGCAATTCAACACAATTTTTACATATCTACTTTAGGTCATACTAAACACCTTCATCAAACTTTGACCACCTTCTGTGGCAACTTTTTGCACTTCAATCAAAGATGCAAAGATTTCCATTTCCTTTTCAAGAGGAATTTTCTTTTTTTTAGATGGACAAAAACTCGAATTTCTATTGAATTTAGAGTTTATTAAAGTTTTGCTACACTATTCGTTATATGTCACTCTAACCCCTACACTATTTGCATATGTTTTATAAAAAAAATTGTAGCTTTTGAACCGTAAGTCAAATCTCTACAAAAATGATTTCTACAGGAAGCTAATAAAAAGTTGCGCATTCAATAAAAAACCTCAAAAAATCATGTCTAAATTCAAAAACATGGTACCATATCCAAACTCAAAATGTCCTCCAAGGGGACATTGGGCCTTTAAGGGTTAAGGCCTTACGTCCATTTTTTGGTCATTTGGGCACGTTAACCTCTATAGCAAGGGCTATCAACCACCTCTAAGGAATTCTAGAGGTGAAACAAGATAGACAGCTACCAAAAACAAGGCCACTAAAATCGATGCACACATCGGCGAACAATATTGATCTTTGTGAAATAAGACCGAGATGAAGTGTATCCGTCGTGTAGATAATGTTTTGCATAATCTTCTACGTTCGTAGATTATCCTAGGCCTCGTGAGCTCGTACAGTCTAACCTTCAAAATATCACCCTTGTAAATAGCACAACTTGATAATATCACCCTTGAGTATTATCACCTAAACCAATTTAATATTAGGCTAGTTCAAAACTCACCTGTTAATATTCCTATCACCCTTAATAATATCACTTTCTCTGAAGAGTTGTAGTATAAGTGTGACAATAACAAGAAAGTGGACTGATGAAATAGCTTTGCAAGAGGGAAAATCCAAATTTTCCAAGAACCCATATTTTTCCTATCAGCTTGAAAATGAATCATTATGTTGTGAAACCTTTCTTATGCAAGCTTTTACATTTAGTTTTATATGAAGCTTTTTGTTTCTACGTTTATCTTTGTTTTCACTTCTACCTTTATTTCTTATCCACTTCTACCTTTATTTCTTATCCACTAAGGAAATAGAAGGAGGGGTAATATAAGTAGGGTTAACCTTTTAAGGCCAAACGACCATACATGGGTTGTTCTGGCACAAGAACCTTTGTAGCAAGCGCTACAGGCCACCTCAAAGGAAAAAAAATACACCATGACTTAGAGGTAGAGGAAGATGGGCATTTATTGAGACCATTGCTAGGACAATGGGTGCAAAGCATCAGCGAGCTACAGTGATTTCCGTGAAACGAGCTCGCATATTTTTGTGCTGAAATGTACCCAATGCGTGGATGTCATTCTACATGGTCTAGAACACTCGTAGATTCTCAAAGGCCATAAAAGTTCATCGTCCATAAAAGGGTTAATAGAAGGAGGGGTACCTCATTGAAACTTTGGGTAAGTTACAACACCAGCCACAGGACCTTTGAGAAGGGAGAGCGATGGACAGACGAGGTGTATGGATGAATGTGGGGTGAATGGATGAAGTTAGGGCAGGAGGGCGGGGGGTAGAGAAGCGAGGCAGGCGACGGCGAGGCTCTCTTTCGCGTTCTGCTTGCCCGTTTGCGCCATCGCCGCTCCTCCTGCCCGGCGCTTCGCAGCTGCGCACTCCCCGGCCCGTCACCATGGTGCAGCGCTTGACCTACAGGCGGCGTCACTGCTATGCCACCAAGTCCAACCAGACGCGCGTCGTCAAGACCCCGGGTACCCTCCTCCGACTCACTTCCTAGGGTTTCGCATGGTTTTGGTTTGTTTAGGGTTTGAGTGGATGTTGACGTGTGTTTTGTGGAGTGTAGGAGGCAAGCTTGTCTTCCAGACCGCCAAGAAGAGGGCGAATGGCCCCAAGTGCCCAGTCACCGGGAAGCGCATTGCCGGGGTAAGTTCTACTTCCGCAGCTTAGGGTTTAGGGTTCAGGCAGTGGCGGCTGTAGCTGGCGATACGCGCAGGAGAATTTGAATGTTGCAATATGTACTAATCTTCGGCCCGTTGATCTCAAGGGTGTATGGAGGAGGTGAAAATGTCATTAAGTCGCAGATTGAATCATAGTTTTCCTATGCTTTTCCTTGGATCGCGTTCTTCAAAGCCAGGGTGATCTTGTAACAGGTTCCTCATTTGAGGCCCACGGAGTACAAGACCTCTCGTCTGCACAGGCACAGGAAGACTGTGAACCGCGCCTATGGAGGTAACCTGGCTGGTTCTGCAGTGCGCGAGCGGTAATTCTCTCACCTTAGTCATCGATTTTTACTGGTGGTTCAACTGTTAATTCGGCTGCTTTTGGAATCACTTAATTCTTGGGGATTTTTCCCAATTTCAGTGCATCTCTTAATGAGTTAGGGTTTGCTAAGATTCTGTACTTTTTGTGTTCAGCATCATCCGGGCTTTCCTTGTTGAGGAGCAGAAGATCGTGAAGAAGGTCCTCAAGATTCAGAAGTCTAAGGAGAAACAGGCATCGAAGGCTCAATCCTAAGTGTCCGTTTTATGATATTTACAAGAGCCATTCAACTACAGTTAGATTTCAGGATTTGTAGTCTCCAAACTTCGCTCTGTGGAAGGTTACAAACATCTTGAATCTCAACGTGGTTGCTGGAGTAAGGTTTTATCTGTCTCTTTTTGCGAATCTCTGAATTTCTAGGTCTCAAGGTGTTACTTTGCCTCAAATATGAAGTTTACTGGTTGAGAGACGTGCTATGTCGTTTTCTGGAACAGTGTTGGATCATGTTATTTGCCTGCACGTTTCTTGCTCAGGGATCCGGATTCCACATTGAACTTAAATAGAAACTGCATTGATACAAGTTCTTTGTTGTCGCTGTTGCCGTACATTAGATTATTAATTATATTGTATTTTCAGGTGTGATTGAAAAATCTCTTCATTAGAAGTATTTGTACTCAAATATAACCTACATGAAAGTTGAGCATAGAACATATCCTAGTGGAAGTCATGTTCAAAGACTCGCCACATTTGGGTTGCAACATGGTATTTTCTGTGTATGTAATTGATGTATACAATAGTTACAGAAGTTTGTATTTGTGTAGCGGCGGATTTACAGAAGTTTGTATTTGTGTAGCGGCGGATTTACAGAAGTTTGTATTTGTGTAGCGGCGGATTTACAGAAGTTTGTATTTGTGTAGCGGCGGATTCAACGATACATGACAATTCTAATTTAGAGCATTATTGCACCTACTACAAGCTTGTGAAGTTGCAAAATGGTCATGTATTCTACATGTATGGAGCTGTATATGAGCAAGATAAGATTTAGATATTGAAATAACCTACACATAAAAGTTGTTGGGAGAATTTACGATTCATAGGTTTGAGTCTTCCTAAATTCTTTCTACATTTTAAAATGTTAAGAGTAAGGCACGTGTACGTATATATGATCCTCACTGACCTTCAAGGGTTATAATGTGCATGTTCGGTATTACGAATACTTTTTCTAAGAAGACATTCTCGAGCCTCAATAAAAATGCAGATTACGAAATAAAATGAGCTGTTTGTATATCGCTTGTAGTTCATAATTGTCGGACACCAATACAATTCGTAGTGTACATTCCACAAGCTCTCAGAAACAGGCAGTTCGCAAACAGGTGGAGCGACCCATACCCCATTCTCTAATCTTGTAAGCTTCACATTGTAAGCTTGTCAACCGTGTTTTGGATGTCGTTGGAGTCTGATTTGTGGGAGTGAGGTGAGGGTTTCCTCTTCCCTTTGGGGGTGGGTGCTAGTTTTTCTTTTTGCTGCTGCTGTTTCCGCCACTGTTGTTGCGCGTGTTGCTCGTTGCAACAACAGAGACAGCAACAGCAACAACAGAGACAGCAACAACAACAACATAAAGAAAAACTACCATTCCTAAGGCGGAGCAACCCATAACCGCACCCCCAAAGTATGCTTGAAGCATGCATGCTCTCACTTCCTACTACTCACTTCATGCTACTCACTTCATGCTACTCACACTTCCTGCACGCTCTCACTTCATCCATGCTCTTACTTCATGCACGCTCTACATATCGGTTCTGGGTGGGGGTGAGTAAGGGTTGCTCCACCTTGGCACTGGTAGTTTTTGTTTCTGCTGCTGCCGTCTCTGTTGTTGCTAAGAGCAACAGGCGCAACAACAGTGGCGGAAGCAGCAGCAGCAGAAACAAAAACCCTCACCTCACCCCCACAAATCAGACTCCAACGACATCCAAAACACGGTCGACAAGCTTAGAAGAAGCAATCAGGAAATGTCATAAGACCTAATTGTAATATCAAAGCACCGCCACAGGGACATCCATAAAATATGAGTGACAGAGAGATGCTGAAAGAAAACACATGGTTATCATTTCATTTACCATACATGGCCTGAATAGGAAATCAACCCCAATGGTGTTTCTAGTTCCTGTTCCTGTTGCCGCCCTGGAAGCCGCCCACCTGAGGCTTGAAGAAGCCGCCGGCCGCGGGGGCCGCCTGCAGCACCACGCCCGGAAGCTGGGGCATGTTGAGGTGCGCCAACAAGTCAATAGTCTCACGGTCCACCTCGATGACGTCGGTCTTGATCGCCGACTCCTCAGGCACGAAGTCCATGCGCCTCTCGCGCTCCTCCTCCTGCAGCTTCAGGGAGATACCGCGCACGGGCCCCCTCTGGATGCGCTTCATCAAGTGAGTCGCAAACCCAGCAATCTTGTTGCGCAGCCGCTTGGACGGAATAATCGCCACCTCCTCCGCAATCTTCTTGTTGGTCTGGAAGTCCAGCGTCATGCGAGAGTAGTACCTCTCGATCATCACCCGGGACGCCTTCTTCACGGTCTTCGTCCTTACGCGACCCTGCAACCCCACATCTCAGCGCAAGGAAAACAAAACCCTAAATCAAACCCTAAAACCAAAATAACCTATCACGTATGAAGAGCAGCGGTTGTTTCGAGGAGAGAAGCGAACCATGATGTTAGCCTGGGAGAGCTACGTAGCCTGTGAAGCTCCGGGGGTTGGTTGGCGATGGCGCAGCTGAGCAGGCGTAAGCGCGAAAGAGAGTTTCGGCGACCCTCGCTTCCCTTGTCTACCTTCTCCCTTCTCCTGCCCTAACTTCATCCATCTACTCTTCATCTTCTTTTCCGATTTCATCCTCTTACGTTTCATTCATCTCTCGACGACGGAATTCTGTTCGTTATCCTAGTACACTGAAAATGATGTTTAGTGTATGCACACTATATGATTTGGAAATGCTCTAGTTTTTTACCTTTCATTAAGATTTTCTATTTTATAGCACAATTATCTATTATTACTGTGCTACTAAAATCATAATGTGCGCAATAAACCACGCACCGATCAATCGTGCAGTCAACCATACGGTACACTACAAAAACGTTGTAGTCAACAGCGCAATCAACCATGCGATGAACTACAGAAATGCTGCAATAAACCATGGAGTCAACACTGCAGTGAACCATGTTATCTTTTTTAATATTTTGTAATATAAAAACTACATTAAACTAGTTGGACTAATGCGTTGCAAAGCAAGCGCCAGCTGCTAGATAAAAATATATCTATATTCTAAAAGAGGTGGATCATTGTAGAAAAAGTTGATAAAAGTATTCATCAAGAGTAAAAACTTGTAGCACTCTTAAATCAATTAGTTTGGATACACTAAACATCATTTTTAGAGTAGTGTGGCCCATCTAAAAGTTGTTTTGAAAATAGGTACTACTTTATTTTGGAGATTTTTCAAGGAAATAAATGGTTGTAGTGCAAAATTTTATCTGCTAGAGAATCAAAGCATGATGACCTTCAAAAGAAAGCCAAAAATGATAATTATTTTCACTTCAATTGTTATTATCTTCCAATCCGTGTGGTCAGGTTTTTTTAATAGATTATTCAATGAAGGAAATGTTTCTTTTTTCCATTATGGATTTTGGTCTTTGCATTTGTGAGGAAAATTTGAGGAGCTCTTTGGAAAACATATTCGTTGTTAGAGATATTACTGGTATCTATTTAGAAGAAGAACTTCGGTCTTTACTTAAGGGGGTTGGAGTGAATAATGTGTCTATTCATTCCACCACAAAACCAATGTCCACTCGTATCTATCTATTATATAGTGTACATATATTATTCATATTCATCTTCAACTTTTTCTTTTTTACATTGATTTTGAATCATGGACAATTGAAGAAAGAAAATTATATTTTTGCTTGTGATCTTTATGGTTATGAAGCATGTTATTGTTCCAATGGTGGTGGTTAAGAAAACCACCATTTATGAACATAATGATGCAATTATAATGATGCCATTTTTTGTCGTGTGGAAATTCAATTGGCCAAGTGGATATGTATCACAATTCCTTCTTGATTCATGTGTTATAAGAATTATTTTAAGACCATCTACAAATGAGTAGGCCTACATTAAGAAGTATTGCCTTTTAGGCCTAAGAGCTCACGAGGCCTTGGAGAATCTACAAGTGTAATAGATCATGCAGAACATCATCTACACAATGGATACATTTTATTGTGCCCCACTTCACGGAAATCATTGTTGTTCGCCCATGCGTGCATCGATTTTGGTGGCGCCAGTCTTGGTAGATGCTCATTTTGTTCTCCCTCTAAATTTTTCTCAAATTTTCCTCAGAGGTGACAGGTTACAAAGGTTAAGTGACCAATCGACCCAAAAATTGGACATTAGGCCATATTGCCAAATGCATGTCATTTAAAATCCCATTTAGAATCCTCACATTGAAATGATATGAATGAATAGGTCTACATTCAAAACCCTTGGTCGAAATTGAGAATGTTATTGAAAATACTGTATAAAAACTATGTATTGGAGCATGTAAAAATGCTTTAAAATAGGCTCTTGACCTTCAAAAATGACCTCGAAATGTTGTAAACAACACATGATTTCACTATTGATTAAGATTAGTCTCAACAAGAATAATAGTTTATTTAAGTTATAATGATGTCTTGTTCCATGTCCAAGGCTTTGAGGCCATCCAAGAAACTTAACCACCGAAGAACTTCCCTTTCAAAACGTGTTTCCACATTGGTAGTCATGTCATTTTTTCATCCATGCGAGAAGTTCTTCACATGTGGGCTCTTCACCAAAGTGTAAATCTCCATTGGACAAGAGTCTCACTCTCAACCAAACATCTTTGAGAATTATCCTTGAATTCTTAGTTAGTGGCCTTCTCCATTGTAGTCTAAAGTGGCCATGTGTGTATTGACCCTCAAGAATGACTACTTTTTTTTAGGGACTAGGTAGCACTTCAAATTTTGCAGATGACTTGAGCCACATGGCGACCACATCTCAGCTTTTTCTATGCTTAATCTCCTACCATTTTGTTCAATCGAGGATGCTTAACCTTTTAAGGACGTCAAGTAGCTATGGCCGGCCAAGAAAACATGGTCTTAGTAGTGGAACGAACATACACTTTACTCACGTCGGCCTTATTGGTAGGGACCAGGGTTCTTCTTCTATTGCTAGTCGAAGAATCTTCAATCCAAAAGTGTAAGTGTCGCTAAACTTTAACACATTTTTAATATTCTACAGAGTAAAATATGTTCCAGCATATATACAGTTCCCGACTGACTTGTAATCCTCAAACGTCTGAAGGCAACAAACGGCTGGTGGCTACAATATTCTACATGTAAAATGTCGTATTTGAACATGACAAGATTGAGAAATTGAAATGACCTCCAAATTAAAGATGTTAGTTGAAGAATCTTCACTCCGAAGGTGTAAGCCTTGCTAAACTTTATTACATATTTTGTATTCTATAGAATAAAATCCATTCCTGTATATACGGTTCCCGACTGGCGTTGAAGGGTTGAGGGGCTAAGCCTCCCCATAACCAACAAAAACCCATAGCCAACCCCTGTAAAATTGGGGTATATCCAACCCTCTTCCATCCCATTACCACCAACTCAGCTCCAAATGGAGGTTTGCTATGAGTCAAGACCCTTACTTTTGGTCGTTGGTTATGGGGGATCCTACTGCTGGCCACCCACTAAACATGGCTGCACAATTTGAAAATTCATAACTAATTCAGTTTTCATCAAAAAAAAAAATGAAATCACTTGGGTTGGAATTGTAATTCAATTGGCTATCACTGAAAAATAATAGTATACTTATCTCCTCTCTAAATATATGCACATTCCCTAACTTGTCGCTTTTAGGTGGGCTTACCTTAGGTGCAAGCTTCTTGCTGAGATTCACTAAGTGGGATTGATAGATTCTGTATACTTGCTCGAAACATGATGATCGATGAAGGGGTCCCAACATTGTGAAGATGAACGAACTTCCTCTTGATGGTAGATTTGTGAGCGTGGCTGTTCAGTGGTTGCTCTCAGGTGTGTTATTCTGGTATGAAAATCTGTGCGATTGCAGAGATGGGAATAAACATGACATATCCATCTCCACTGCGAATATTGATTCTTCAATGAATGAAAATTCAAAAATTCCTGTGGATCATGCTTGCAGTCGTTTTCAATTCACAAGTTCTATGACTGCAAAACATAAGAAGCTACCTACACTTTCTTCACAGGAGCACACAAGTGGATATGGTTTCTACTCACTTCTTTGACTGGCACAGCTGAAGTTTTCGAAAACTAAGAGCTGCACCACGAAGTAGGCATAGGCAGTGGTGAAATAGACGCTTTATTAAAACGATTTCCTACGGAAATCACAGTTTACACCCAATTAGGACTTGCAATGCTTGCAAAGAATTCAAGTGCTAGCTAAGAGCGTCCTAGTAGTTGACGGTGTTGCCACGCACCCAGGCGGTGGTGAACTTGAAGTCGTACACCTTGTACACGCCGTTGGGCGTCTCCGGAACTCGGGCCGAGAATCCCACGAACGACAACTCCTTCACTTCCTTCGCCAGGTCCAGACCCGTGTAACTGATGGCCAGATTCGCGTTCTGCCGCTTCAAAGTCTGGCTCTCCTTCACCTTGTGGATGTACACCTGCAGCGTCTTCTTCACCGCGTTGTACTCAATCCACACGCCAATCTGCACCAACACCCCAAACATAACTCGATCAGCATTATTCGAATCTGAACAGCCAACATCAATTGGAGCTAAGTGTATATGATTGATGGAGCAACAAGCATGTGGAGCCCGGGAGGATAGGCACCTTGCGGTCAATGAAGGCGGCGGGGTCGCCCAGGTACTTGGTCTTCACGGACTTGACGCTGTTAATGTCGAGCCCGACGTGGGGGATTTGCGGGTCGAATCCGTTGGAGGAAGACCGGGAGATGTCAATCTCGACGGCCACCGTCTTGGTCTTGGCGCCGTTCTTGGACGCGCCCGTGGCCTCATCGATAGGGAACAGCCCGAAGCTCTCAGGCCCGGTGCCCACCACAGACAGCGACGGCGTGATGGCGAATGCAAGCCCGCCGCCGCTGAAGAGCTCCCGCACCGTGAACTCGGACGACCGGTCGAAGTTGACGCTGAAGTAGGCGGAGAACGACGCCACGTACTTGGAGCCGCGCTTCCAGAGCTGCACGGGCTTTGTGTGCTGGTACCGCGCCGACACCACGTCGTTGTCGTTGGACAGGATGAGCGCGGCCGGGTTGGTGCCCGGCGTGCAGATATACTCGGGCTTCACCTCAATCGCCGGATCCAAACTGCACGTGAACTTGTTGCTGAAGGGCGGGAACGCAATGCTCACCGGCTTGGGCGCCGTCTCCGCTGCGGCAACCGCGACCAACAACGCCGCCAGCAGCACTGCAACAACACTACTCCCGCTCCGACCCCCCATCGCAGCAGTCTCAAGGCCTCGATGACGGTGGTCCAGGACCCCGCTCGACACGGACTCGATGCGTATATCTCGTAATCTGAACACGGCCACAAACGCGAGCTAGCTCCAGCTGCAACGTTGAGTGGCGAGAGTGACTAGATGAGAAAGTGATGATTCTTCAGGTGCTCAGGGACGATACTTATACTTTGGATGGCCGGCCATCGGACGTTTGACCGATGAAACGGACCCTCCACATGAAAGTCGTACCTTGCGAAGGTCGCAGCGGAGATTCCAATTCTCGTTCAGAGTTTCACCTCGGCTTGCGGCTTGAGAATTCTGTGGGAGACTCGTCGATTCCGTGACTGGGGTCGACTACCAAATGGCTTATCATGTTTGTTGGAAGTGCCAGGTCAACGAGTTCCTCGTAATCCACATGTGAAGTTTCTACTTGTCTCTTGGAGCGCCTACTTTGAATACAGAAGGGTCTGCCCAAAAGTTCCAACAGAAATTCATTCTACCGCTCTCAGACGTGTGGCCTTAGACGTCTGATGGAGTGTTCCATGATGATTTTACTTCATCCAAAGCATAAGAAGTTACCTTGACTAAACACTGTCCCGCTACACTGAATGCTAGCCGAAACTTGTTGATTTGGGTACTGGGATCTACCAAATGGCTGACCCTCACGTTTCTGCTGGTCTTCAGTCAACGAGGTTCTAGAGATACAGCTGTGAAGCAGCAACTTGCCACCGTTTTGAAGTTTTGGAGTCCACTTTTGCAGTAGAGCCAGTAATGTCAAAGTAGGTGCCCCAAGAGTCAACGGCATTGCATTTAACTGCTATCTGAGCTGTATGTTGGAGATCGTGGTAAGTTCAGGTGCTGGACATTAATTCGGTGAGTGAAGTCGAGGGCAGATGGTGTGCTTGTTTTCCTGTGATGTTAGCATGCTTCTGGGGTGAGTCAGGCAGCTGAGAGGGTTAGCCGTGTTTGACGAAGCTAAGAATGATTTGACTGGAGGATGTGCAAAGGTTTACGGTGAGTGAACGCACATCCACTGATCTGAGGGGCGGTTTACACTGTAGACCAAGAGCCGTGACCAAGGAAAATGGATTAATTCCATGGTCACACTTCATGGTCACACTTCATGGTCACACTTCCATGGTCACACTTCCATGGTCACACTTCCATGGTCACACTTTAGAAAAATGTAATTTTTAAAGCCCTTGGGCCTCTCATTAAGTGTAAACCGAACTTGGATTGAGAGGAATGACCATGTACTAAAAAGTGGGCGTGTTGATTTTTTTAATGAAGGCCGAAAAAGGGTACTTTTGGAAAAAAAAAATCATGTTTTACCGTCTCTCTTTCTTCTCCTCCTTCTCCTTCTTCCCTTCTCTTCTCTAGCCCTGAGTTTCTTCTCTTCTCTTCCCCTAAAATTGCCGCAACCATGGTTTCAATGGAGGAGAGGAGAAGGAGTCTTGTCTTAGTTTTAGGGTTATACATGTGTTTGTACATGCTTGCGAAGCATGTTGCAGATATGCAAGCCTTGATCTTGCTAGGAGAATGGGAGAAGTTTTCTTTTTTCAGCTTGCTTCATGAAAGTTTGGGTTGTAGAGAGAGGACCATATGGAGTCAAGCCCGGATGTTTGGATTTGTGGACCGTTTGTTGTTGGGTTCATGGAGAGAGAAGGATTTTAGGAGTCGGACTCGAGTCAATTTCAGTACTTTCACATTTTGTGTGAGAGATTGGGGCCATATTTGAAAAAAGAGGATACTCGTTTCAGGCCAACTATGCCTGTACAAGATAGGATTGCAATGTCTTTGCACAGGTTGGGTACTGGTGATGGATTGCGGACCATAGGAGATTTGTATGGAGTTCAATAGTTGTACAAGAGTTTTGTAAATGTATTCCGAAGCATCTTCAGCCACTTTTTGTTCAAACTCCAAATGAATCGCAATTTAGGGCATTAGCTTCACGGTTTGAACAACTACATGGAATACCTTACTTTATTGGAGCAATTGACGGGTCGTACATTCTTGTATTAGCTCCTGTCGTTGGTAGGGAAGATTACTATTGTAGAAAGTCCTTTCATTCAACAATTTTACAAGGGATTGTTGGACCAGATTGCGTGTTTTGGGATTATGAGTTTGGTTGGGCTGGTAGTCTTCATGATTGGGCTGTATTTCAGGTTACAAGAATAGGACGAGCTTGCATTGAAGGTAAGATTCAACCCTACAAATTGATTGGAGATGCGGCATATCCGGTGAGACCTTGGATGTATTGTCCATTCAAAGGCGGGAAGGCAACATTATCAGGTAGGGAGGCAAATTGGAATTTTATTCAATCATCTACTCGCATGCGTGTGGAAAGAGCATTTGGGATATTGAAGGGACGATGGAGGATAATTATGAAAAGATCTGAAGTGCCCTTGAGGAGTATGCCTGATATTGTAGCAAGTTGTAGAGTTCTACACAACATATGCATTATTAATAGTGATGGCATCGAGGATGATTGGATTGCTGAAGCCGAGGAAAAATTGAGGAGGACAGTAGCCGAAGGAGAGATTAGGGACGGCAGCGAATTCCGTGGTAAAAGGGTAGGAATTGCTGAAGTAAGAAGGCGAATTGCGACTACGGAAGATGTGCCTATTCTGGACGAGGTAAATGATGGTGACACTAAAAAAAATTTACTCAAAGAAAATGAGAAGGCAAATGATTTGCTTCGTGAAGCAACAATGATGTATGAACTAATAGCTGAAAGCTTGTGGCAGTATAAACAACGCACTAGCTCCACCATCATTGATACGGGTAGTGATAGTGGATCAGATCATCTAGAAGAGTAGCTAGAATTTTTCTAGCAATGCTGCAAAGTTCATATCCATGTTTTTCAAGAAATTGGTGGATTCTTGAAATGTAATAAGAAGGGCGCTGGAATTACCAACCACTTGTTCCAAAAGCCCTTCTATCTTGTCTTGAGTCTCCTTTTCTTCTCTTGTGTTGTTGGGACTGGAATTAATGTTGAAATCGTTTGAGCATATGTAGGTGAAGATGGAGTGAGATGTTCTGCAATAATTTCGGTTGCACTCGCTGGAATTTAATTGTGTACACTTTCTCTGCTGCTATTCCATTTGTCCATTTCGTTAAACCATCTACACTCTTGTTTCCTATCCGTCCCGGAAACCTCATTAGCCCTCTTGTCCGTTCTATACTCCTTCAGAATCATCTTGTATTTCTTCTTGCATGATAACCATGTACGGCTGAAACCTTTGATTGTTGCCACCATACGGACTTGTAATTTGATCCACATATTAACCCCTGCAAGAAGCTTACAAAAGATGATCAAAACATTGAAAAAGATGCATTAAGGGCTCAAAAACGGTGATTGAAAAATAATTCCAGCACATAGAAATTGACAGTTTCAAGCTCAAATAGGGAACGGGAAGAGATGTGTACATGAAAAGAGGTTGGTAGGATGGTAGAGGTGTTCGGAGGAATCTCTTTGCACGGTGCGGACCAGTAGAGGTGTTCGGAGGAATCTCTTTGTCCGGTGGGGACTGGGGTTCAAATCCCCACGCGCGCGAGGAGATGGTGGGCCCGAATCTAGACCCGCAAAGCCTCCGCGGCAGCGACCGGCGCAGTTTTGGGGGGAAGGGGGGCATCTACAGCCCTTCATACGGCCTTATCATATGGCCCACATACGCCTGCATTCGCAAGCATTTGCCCCGTTAATTGAATTGAAACAAAGAAAAAAAAATTGTACCCCTCCATGCTTCAAAAAAAAAAATTGTACCCCTCCATGCTTCAAAAAAAAAACAAGGAAAAAAAAACAAGCCAAATGACAAAATACGGCAAGAACAAGGCACACAAGACAAATGGGAAATGATTCAAGGAAAACAATGAAGGTCTTTTCTACTTTGAGTTCAAAGTCTAACAGCATGAGGTAATAAAGGTTGACCGCCATTGTATCTATAGTAACGTTGGGCCCCCTCAAAAAAAAAAACCACTTAAAAAATAATTAAAACAACATTTTAGGCCCATGGTCTCCTTGCTTTGCAACGAGAGAATCCTTTTTGCCTCTCTCGCCGCAAAATCCGGGGACCCTTCAACATTATTCACAAGACCTATTTCTAGGCCTTTTCAGGACCTCAACTCCTTTGGTCACTTTTCTTTTTTCCTCCAAGTGTAAACCCAAGTCGTCCCGGGATGAGTTGATGGAGCCAATCACAGATTTTAGAGGGTCATGGGAAGAGCTCTTGGTCCGTAGTGTTAACCGCCCCTGAGCTACACGGAGTTTGCAAAGTTTTCGGAGAGAGACTAGGCGTTTAGGAATAACTCTTGCTGAGTTTCTGGTCGACTGATGGGCAGTTTTAAGCAAAGTAGGTATAACTGACCACTTGACAAACAGTATACGAGATGACTTTTCTGTACAAACTCAGGGATAGACAGCTTGAGAGGCAGTAATGGACACTCAATTCAAATGATTTTCATTGTATTAACAAAACTTCAACCTGATACACAATTTTTTACATAATCATTGAAACGACTACAGGGCAACCTGCAACCACCCACTTCCCCTGAAGATAGAAAAGTCGCCTTCATTCCAGCTACATTGGACGCAACTACAGTGGCTCTTCGCCTAGGTTTTACACGAGGCAATAAGTTCCTTCCCTGAAAATTGTTTTTCTTCCTTGTTTCTCCTGGGTTAGAGACAATGATCATGTGTAAGCACATTTACTATCTGGTAAGAAGATACATTCTCGGACAGAAAGAAAGCATGATGTAAAAGGAAACGTATGTAAAACCAGTGTAAGCCACACTAATTACAATATTCAGTGTAGCAGATGAGAGGACCTCGCAATCTACTCTCTCAAGTTACCATGCCTAGACATTCTAGTAGTTCCCTCCGGCTTTTTTCCTACCTTAAGCCATCAACCTTCTTCACCGAATTCTTTGGTAAATTTGTCCTGAATAATAAGGTCGTCCTTGCTGACTGTAGGCCTTTGCTTCGCAAGTACTTTGTCGAAATCTGACTTTGAAATCGGAGGAGGTAAAATCTGAAACGCACCCCATGGTAACACGTCAGTGGAAACTCCACAGCAGGAAGGAAAAAAAATAGACAAAAAAATTATCAACAAGACTCACCTGTGATGCCAACCCTGCAGCGGCAAGCTCTGTCATGGTAGTCTGCTTAGCTCCTGGTTCTCTGGGACCACAAGGCATCCACATCTCCCCATCCTTTGTGTTGACTTTCTTGAAATGCATAGCGTCCTGAGTCTTGCGGACAGGCTCAAAGAGCACATCCTTCACCTATTCATTATCAGAGTTTCATGAATCCAAAGATTAGTACAAAAAGCGGGACAGCTCAAGAAAGAATCGCACTATGAACTTTCACGACTCAAGACCTTATCCTTACGTGACAGATATGCATACCAACCATATATTTGTGTCCGAACCCTCTGCAGTTGATACCATTCCTAACAACCAAGTACAATGGAAAAATAATCAGGAGACGAGTTCCAAACTTACGCAAACTGCAACATCTGAACCGGAAAACCCATCAGCCTTCCGAGCCAGGTCCTCGTAATCACGTTCAGTCAAGTTGTTCGGTGTATCCCCCAGATGAACCTGCAACACGATGGTGAAACAAACGATGGAAGTCCAGAACCTTGGATTGAGACACAGTGGCAAATGAGGCAACGACAGAGTCAAAGACTCATCAGGTAGACCTTAAAATGACTCACAACAAACAATAGTGACTAAGTTAGCTGATGAATGATAGAAGAGAGGAACAAGTATCCCCTCGCTTCCGCATATGTCTGAAACTATAGTCATGTGATTGGAGAAAACGTCATTCATCCATGCTAGGAGCATAGTAATGCGCACCTTAAACATGTGTTGCCGAGCCTTAAAGTCAGGTAGCGGGATATATATACGCTTGTCAAAACGTCGCCTCACTGCCTGCAATTTCATGACTGATATTAGAATCAGCAACCAGCATTACATGCCCTAAACATTAGTAGCACAACTGCGTACATGACGTTGACAGACACAGTTCAAAATTATAGTTTCTACTTAAAATTCGACGTCCAATACGCAATCACAATGACACCCAGTCGCACATAAGACAGCAGAGGGAATAAACATGAAAATGACCAGTGCCGATATTCAATTCATCCAGATTGAAGATACAAATACAACCCTACAGTTCTAGATCAGGCACAGGACTTGGTAATGACCGGTCATTCTGATCCTCTCACATCACTCACAATGTTAACAAAAGGCTCACCTGATCCAAAGAGTAGGGTGTATTTGTAGCAGCTAGCACAAGAACTTTCGTGTCTTGATTGCCAACACCCTGAAAAAAAGGCAATAACAGGATATGTCATGCTTCAACAACAAGTGACATCCAACCAATAACACGTATGCTAGTTTACCACCAATCTGACCTGCATTTGGACTAACAACTCAGTCTTGATACGACGCGAGGCTTCGCTCTCATTGCCTTCGCCTCGAGTACCGCATAAAGAATCAATCTCATCTATGAAGATAATCGATGGCGCAGCTTCACGTGCCATTTGAAACAGGTTCGCAACCAGCTTCTCACTCTCTCCCATCCACTTTGACACCAAGTCTGAAGAAGAAATGCTGCAAAGAAACAAAGAATCAATCCGTCAGCAAAAATCAGAAACCCTCCATAGTATCCACCAAACCCTAAGTTCCGGAAAACAACGCTCAATGTCCATAATTATTGCACATCGAACAATTACCTAAAGAATGTAGATTCCGCTTCCGTAGCAACAGCTTTTGCAAGATATGACTTTCCTGTTCCAGGGGGTCCATACAACAAGAAAGCTCGCCATGGTCTCCGTTTTCCTGCACGCCATCATGTTGTGAAGATATTCAGTAAAAATAGTGGATTACGTGATTAAGCCTTCAATTTCCAGATCTTTGACAACAACAAACCTGTGAAGAATTGAGGAAACTTGACGGGCAAGATGACCGCCTCTTGCAAGGCCTGTTTGGCGCTCTCGAGGCCAGCAACGTCTGCCCAGCGCACATTCGGCTTCTCTCTCACAATTGCGGAATTGAGGCCTGATCTGAGCTTCTGCTGCTCGGGATCCTCGCTGTCGCCATCTCCACCGTCGCCGCCGCCGCCGCCGTGGTCGCCCTTCTTCCCGGCCTTGGACTTGGGCTTGGCCTGCACCGCAGCATCCCCGTTGGCGCTGGGCCCGTTGGGCACGCCATCGTCCAAGACAGCGCGAATCTCCTCCGCGCGCCTCAAATACTCCGTGAACTTCTGCGTGATGGCCTCCTTGATTTTGGGATTCTTCTCATACTTGAGATGCGTCTTGAAATACTCCAGCGCGTTCATGTACAGCGGAAACGCCTTGGCATAGTTCCCCGCGTTGTCCTCCGCTACGGCCTGCCGCACATACTCTATCGCCTGCTCCTTGAAGTTGCTGTACATGGCTAATCGCCTCCCAAACCCTCTCTCGTCAAATACGACTTCTCACCACGCGCATACTGAAACAAAACCAAACCCTAGGCGAGTTCACCTCCCCCACCAATTCGAAAAACCCACCACGGGAAAATGCTCAAAAACCCCCTCAAACCTCCAGGCTCACCCGAGATTCACCACCAGCTGCGTGATCTCAGTCACAGCTTCGAAAACACAGACGCAGACAACGAACGCCACAGAGCACCAAACGCGATGAGGATTATAGCACCGGGTGGCGGACACGACTGCGAAACTCGGAGGCGATCGATCACAGGGTTTTGGTGCGGATCGACCCGACGCGGAGGAAGAGGACGCTCCGAAGCTCGCAGATGTGCTGCAATGGTGTCGTGGTTGCGTTTGTTTGTTGCTTGATTGCTTCGCAGTCTGCGTCGTTCGCCGGCGGTGCGACAGCGTTGATGTACCGTTGATGCACAGGTGATGTCTGGGTATTGTACGGGTGTCGGGGAGTTCATGACCGTGTGGACGCAGTTCATGCACGTGTGATGCCTGGGTGGACGTGCCGGTGGAGGGGGAAAGTTGTAAGGGTATCCGGGTTGATGACGACTTCGTCCTGTCACGGATATCGGGTGGATGAGATGAAGTGTTTGAATTTGGAGTAAAGGGCACGGGTATGGGCGTGGCAGTGTTCTCGTTCACTTAATGTCACTGCTCCTCTTGGGAGTTTTTTAATTTATCCTTCAAGGACGTTGAGTTATGAAAATTTGTATTTGATGAGTAGATCTAATTTGAGAATTTTTGTAAGAAAATAACCAGGTGTACTGCAATTATCTTAACCCCAAAACTTTCTTGGTTATTTCTCAAAATTGGCAAAAACACATTTTTATTTTTAACAAGATCATCACTTGCAAATTGAAAATTTAAATGGCACAAAAAGTTTCATTATTGTGGATCATCTCATGCAAATTCTTTCAAAGATGGCTAAAACTGCTTTCACTTGAGTTTAGAGACCACCTAGCTCTTCCATTGACTGAGTTCAAAGAGTACAATATTCTTCTATCAAATTAGAAGAAAAAGTGGGGGTATCTTTTTGAAACTTTGGGTGACTTTACCGTAGATAATTATCAATATTAACCCTATATTGCCGGTGTAGTTCTGTATTTTTGGGGCCAAAAGTGACTCCGGCGACGTCAAATGGTTGTAGACTCTAAATGCGATGGCCGTTTAAGAATTTGCACCATTCATAATAGTTAAGCAAATATCATGGAAGTGAGTGATATCTATTATCTTTTTCATATGCCATGAGATTTTAGAACTGAAGATTATATGTCATAGCGAAGGTGTTTTGTTCTATATCATGTATTGTTTTGAAATAATGATATTGTGATTTTGGAGCATAAATTGTTTGATTTAATTTGTATACTTGTGAAATTGTAATTCTTACCGTGGTGGCACATTCTTTTTAACCAAAAAAAATGGGAAGTAACAAATTCCAAAATGGTTAAAGGAGGGTGGGAAGAATGGTGATGATTGCTTTTGTTGTGAACCCAATAGGGAGATGAATTCTGAAATTCTTAAGAGTTTGAGAAAGGAAGAAGAAATCTTGAGGTCTTCAATGAAAGAATTTGAGAGGAGGTAATTATAGAGGGTTTGACAAGGACTTGTGCTATTGAACTTGTATGGCGAGGTAGAAAGCTTCTCTTGTTCGTAACACATTAACCCATTAACGCCTAAGTGGACAATGAGCGTTGAAAGTATCTACAAGGGTAATAGATTAGGTAGAACGTCATCTATATATAGCGGGTACATTTCAGCACGACCTCACTTCACAAAAATCATTGTAGTTTGTTAATCCCTATATGGATTGGAGATCATAGAGATCCGTTGGAATGCTAATGAGGATCTCAAAATGCGTTTAGAGGACTTGAGAGACAACGGCAAATTATAAAAAGAATTAGATGAGCAAAATTGACCTTACAATGGCCTCGTGGCGTTGAAGGGTTAGATAGAGTAGAAGAGGAAGTACGTGAAGGAGTTCAAGAGCAAGGAGTCGGAATTTGAAAAGAACTGGGTGTATAAAGAAGCTCAGAATTAGATTGGACAAAGTTTCTCTCCAAAGGATGTAGAAAGATAAAGATGAACTCAAAGATTTCCTTTCTTAGAAGAATAAAGATAAATTGGAGTGCGTTTTGATGTTTATGTGGCTATGACCGGTAGACATGGATTTAGTAATGGAACAAACATACTCATTCAAGTCGGCCTCCTTTTGGGGATCAGAGTTCTTCTTCTTTATGTGACCATGCGATTTTTCATCAAACTATCTTTAAGAACCCACAAGATTCCTTTAACCCCTAAGGTACCAAGACAGTTTTACACCAAAAACACTTCAAAATTAATGGATTCTAGTGCAATGAATAAAGAAGGTAACAAAAACTTTGATTTTTAGTTTTGACCGTAGGATCTCAATAAAGGCTTATTAAGTAATACATGTACAAAATTTCATAAACTTTGACCGCACGGATTGAAAGATTATAGTGTTTGAAGTCAAGCAAATGGTTCATTTTCTTCCCTGTGTTTAGTGGATTAGCAGACTTTGACTTCAGTTGGTGTCAAGAAATTTCACTACACAAGGTCTAAATCTATAACCATCTTGTTAAGCATGACTTAAGCTCCTTACACACCAATTTTTAGAGGTAGAGACAGGGTGTAGCATATTCAAAACAAGTGTGCAAGGAGTGGAGACTCAAAATTTGTTAATTCACACTTTAATTTTTTTTGAACTTAATATGTTTTCGATTGATAATCCGAATGGTCAATAAGAAGGTTTACATTACATATTGTTGTGGAAAAAATAAAAAGTGAAAAATATGAAGATCTCTAGGTTTTATGTGGAAAAGAAGAAGTTTTTTTGGTACCTTGCCCAACAATGAGTGACAATGTGTGAAAATGTTTGACTTGGGTTGGTATGCTATTTTTCACTAAAGACAAGAACTTTTTTTTGACAACATGAAGGGAAATAATATTACTTGCGAGTACTAAAAATATCACTTTCAATAGAGTGTCCTATCAAAAGTTTTTGGAGGTGCCCGAGGTGCCCGCCCTCCCCATTTAAAATTCAAAACCCTATAACTTTTTCATCAAATGTCCAATTTAGGAAAAAATTGTTTTCCCACTGAGCTCTTGGTAATGTCTTTCTATAGTAAAAATTTCAAAGTGGAATGTTGGAAATTGACACCATAGGAACCTGACCGATTTTTCAAAAAGCCAAATTTGGACACTTGGTCCTTTAGGGGTTAAAGTAGTATTTTGATTATTTAAAACTAATGGCTTTTTTTACGCAATTTTTAATATATGTTTGTAATTAAATCTTAAATATATTAATTTGCAAAATTCAATTCGTAATAATAAAAAATATGTATTCATTGATCTACATTTCTAAATATGAATTATTTTAAGTCTAGACTAATTGAATTTATTTTGATCCAAAACCATTTATTATGAATTTGATCTTATGATATTTTATTTTTTCAGCTTAAAATGATTAGTTCAATCAAACTCAATTAATTAATACCATTCATTTTTCATAAATCTAATATATTTTTAGAGCATCATTTCATTTAGATAATTAAATATGAGTGTGTTGTTTAATTTATTATGATTATTCAAATTATTTGTTTAATCTATAGGATTCTTACTATTTATCTTTATATGGTAGAAGATTATTTTCCGTTTGTCCGTCTGACAAAAAAAAATCATTGTTTTTGAAAGATTTCAAGCTTTCACTTTCATACTTTTACTGTAAATACTTACCAAGCAATGGCACGGACATGATATCCCCGCATTGAGACTTATAGGGCATAGAGGCATGGATGAATGCCACCACCAGATTTTTATTTCCACTCCTTGAACAGTTCGTTTGTACGTGCACAATTCTCATTGAATTGAAAAAATATATAAAAAGAAGAAAGAAGGCAAGATCTCTAATTTTTATGTGGAGGATTTTTAAAATGATCTTTTGCATTTGTCTAACAAGGTGTAAAAGCTATGACTCCTCTTGAAGTGAAAGTTTATAGTATGGAAGGATTACTTGGAAAATATCAAGTAAAATCATGTCATTTACTTATATAAACAAATTTCACGTTTGATAGAGAGGTGGAACAAATAATTGGAGTTGCAAGCTTTCAACAAAATTATGTAAGACACCATTACTTCCTTTCTATAAGTCCAATGAAAATTTGAAACATGGTCAATGCTTGCATGATCTATATATATAAAAGAATACAGGATGAAGAACACGTCAAGTGGATGAACATGTCGAGCTTGGATGAAAAAGTGGTGGGAAAGTTAAAAGTTATAATTTTAACTCCCGGTCACGTGACTCTCTTTCTTGATTTTGACCTCTTGATGTGAAGGGTGAGGCACGGTGATGCACTCTTCTTGACTGTTGATATTAGGTAGTAACCTAATGACTCTTGATTTTGACCTCTTGATGTGAAGGGTTTTCTCCTCCTATATTAGGTAGTTACCTAATGACTCTTGATTTTGACCTCTTGATGTGAAGGGGTTTCTCCTCTTATATTGGGCAAGTGATACTTATGTGCACAAAGGATTGATCAAAATGCAAATGTAAAGCAAAAGTTCTTTATTTTTGAAGTGGATTTAAGCTAGGGTAACGTTTACATGCACTCCAAAAATATATGTACTTTTCCAATTAGATTCGATTTGAGCTTATAGGTTTTAAAATACAAAACATACAAACGTAAATTTAACACACCACACTCCACTCTCCCCGTCGGGACGATGGGCACTAAAAGTTAGGGTTTTGGATAAAAAGAAAAGCTAACAGTTAGGGTTTTGGATAAAACGACGGGGCGGGGGCGGGGACGGGGACGGGGGACAAGAGGATGGGGAACAAGGGGACAGAGACGGGGGACAAGGACGGAGGGGACGATGGATTGGAGGGAAAGGGCTAGGGGATGGGGAGGTGGACTCAACACAAAAAAATGTTGTGCCTGGTGGACACGAGTACCCCACTAGTATCTTTATAAAAGATAAGTCCCAAATACACCCAATATCACACAGGTATCAGATAAGCAACAATTGTGTAACGCCAGTCAGGAATTGTATGTATATATAAATATTTTAGTCTGTAGAATACAAGAAGGTTTTAAAGTTTAGCAAGACTTACATCTCTGGATTGAAAATTCTTCAACTAACATCTTTCATTTGGAGGTCATTTTGACATCTCAACCTAATAATGTTTAAAGACCGTTTAAGAATCTTCAATCCAAAGGTGCAAGTCTTGCTAAAATTTAACATGTTTCGTGAATTCTACAAAGTAAAGTACATCCCATATATACGATTCCCAACTGACGTTTAAGGATTAACCATGTATCTAGCGGAGACGAAGGAAGGTATCAACTCCGAAGAGTTGGTGAGTCCACCCCAGTTTAGAACGGGTATCAATGGTACAATTGGTCCAAGACTAACTTGGGTATCAACTAGGTATCACACAAATCTGTATGCATAATAGAATTGGTTTTTGTCTCTCCGTCCGTCCATGCGTGCGGTCAAACTTATCTACGTTTTGAGAAGATTTCCATGCTTTTACCTTGAGGCTTTTATTTTTAGATTTATACTTTAGCACTTTTATGGTTTTCTTTTACCTTGGTTTGATACTCTCATTAAAGCTTTTCTTTAACTTTGGTTTGATACTTTCATTAAAAACATCCATCAAAACTTAAAGCATGTTATGGTATAATAAAAGAACTTTTATTTTACAAACTTTTACTTTGCAACTTTTATTTCATAATTTTATTGATGCCATGATTCAACAAGTCTATTTATAACAAAGCTATTTTTCTTTGGATTTGAGAACCTCCAGAAGAATATGGCCGCATACCATATATGGCAATCCAATAATCTAAAGTAAATAGAGGCATAAGCTTCCTCATATGAGGATTGTACTTGGTGCGTTGGAGACAACCGAAGGTCTACTAGTAAAAGTGCTAATGGATATCATCGATACCGAGGTGATAGCTAAGGACTTAACTGGGAGAAAATTGGGAGATATTTATAAGGACGAGGACCAAGACTTAACAATTATAGCTGGATTTTTACTTTTACAATTTTAGTCAACTTATCTAAACTAACATTACTTGTAAATTTTGGTAAGTTAACCGGGGACAACATATCAATACACTTTTGTACCTAGAGGTCGGTTTCTGCTATAGATAGTTCTAAAAATAGCTGCCATTTTTTTTGGGTGGGAAATCTTCTTTGAAGACTTGAATATTTAAACATAGGAAAAAACATATTTTGATGAATACCCTATTTTTAGAACTCACTAAATTTATCATACTACTAAAATCATAATCTACGTAGTGAACCGTGCAATGATCAACCAAGCAATCAACTGTGTTGTGAACCATAGAAACGCCGCTGTCAAGTGCGCAGATAATTGCTTAGTCAACTGCGCAGTTAATTGCGCAGTCAACCGCGCAGTTAATTGCGCAGTCAACCGCGTAATGAATCATGTTACCTTTTTTTTTTGGAATAGTTTGGTTGGAAAAATATAAAAACTACATTAAAATGGTTGGAGTACTGCGTTGCAAAGCAAGCGCCAATTGCTAGTATTTTCAGAAATAAATAATTATTTGGCACAAGAGTGCCGAATCCGACCCCCGGGTACGGGTAGCATAGCCTGAGTAGCGACGAGATATCAATCGAAACAGCGAGGCTCGTCGTGTCTGTTTCTCGCACAACGCTCACACATCGCACTCCTCCGCATTTTCTCTTGCTCGCTCGCGCGCAGATCTCCACAGCGAGCGCTCCGGCTGGATCTTCAATCGCCGCTCGATCGCACACGTCGTCGCCGCAGCGCCAGCGCCCTTCTGCAGCAAACGCCGCTTCGAATTCTGTTTCGTCTTCGCCAACCATGGGGTTCTTCCTCATCTCCCTCTACTTCGTGCTCACCTCGCTCGTGGGATCGCTCTGCGTCAAGGTCTGCTACAACAAGGGCCCCAGCACCAACATGTGAGTCGCCGCCCTCTTCTACTCCTCGCTGCTCTACAAGATCTGGTGAAACCCTAGAATTCGTGTTGATTTCAGATTGGTGGATGGAGTTTCGTGTTAATTTTGCAGCTTGTCAGGGCGTGTGTTCTCTGGATTGGAGTTTTGCTACATCTAGGGTTTGAGCTTAGTGACATCTGTAGATCCCATCGATTGTGATAGCAAGCGGAATTTGAGAAATTCGATTAATTTCCGATTGGTGGATGGAGTTTCGTGTTGTTTGCAGCTTGTTAGGGCGTGGTGCATGGCACTTGTTCTCTGAGAGGTTGTGGGTTTGAGTACTGCTTCATCTAGGGTTTGAGCTTAGTGAGATCTGTAGCAAGCGGTTGTTTGTTTGCGATCGGTGGATTAGAATATGCTACGACGGGGATTAGAATATGCTACGACGGGGATTAGAATACATCTGGGAATCTTGAGGCAGGGATTTTTTGATGAATTCGTTTTATGCCGCTGGTTGTCTTGTACAGTTTTCGATTGTGATATGAGGCGCATGTTTGTTTGTTTGTGACTTTCGTTTACGCTACCACATGGATTAGGATCCATCTGAAATGGATCCGGCAGGGCTCTGGGTGGATGTCTTTTTTGATGAATCCGTCTTATGCAATTGTGGTAGCTGGGATTGTGACTAATTCTTCAGCTTTAGTTGAGATTACTGGCTAGAGATATGAGGTGAGGAGTGGGAATGGCTGTGTTTGGACGAGTACTGAAGGTGGGTGTTCAATGTTGGCAGGCTCAATGTTGTGCTTGTGAATATTGCGGTCATATGTTGCTGGCTCATGTAAGTTCCATCTTCTCTGCATCTGTTTGAGTCCGGATTTAAGTGTAGCAGTTCGTTGTAGGGTTATGCAACACTTGCTTGGTCAAGAAGTTATCAGGAATTTTGTTTGACGTGTTTTGAGGGGGCAAGTGGCTACGTTTTGTGATCTGAAAGCAACATATGTGGTTACGGTAGTGGGAGTTGTGCCTCTTTAAACAGTGAAGATCGTTAGAACATATTGGAATTGTGGAACGAATGACGTGGCCTTGTGGAGGGTCGAAGTCATTCACAGTTGATGCACTTTGAAACAATATGTTCAGATTTGCAAGCTTACAGTGGTTTTCTCGATTTGTCCAGGTGGGCGATAGTGTGGTTGGCGCAGTGGAAGCCGCTTATCAATCCTGTATTGAAAGCCGAAGGTGAATAGGTATCGCCCGCGAGGTCATCTTAGAATGAATTATACTCGTTTAAGAGTTCTACTCAGCAGTCTGTGTCAATATTTTCTTCCTTTACTTCTTTACCGTCTCCAGTGGAAGATATGGGGAGAGTCCTCCAATTCTTGTATTCCTATCGATTCAGGGCAACTGTGATAAGAAACAGGGAGTTCTTTTGCATGCCAGATGCTTGTGGTTCACACAAACTCCCATGACTTGGTTTCTTACACTGACTGTGATTATGGAGCCTATCGTTTTCTTTGTGTAGAGGCACTCGATCTTGTCATGGGCGAACAGCTCGGGTTGCAGATCATATCAATATTCATGAAACGAATCCAGTGTGACTGCTACTATCACTGGTATTTAGACAAGTCTACTAAGCTCCTGATCATTCACTCATATGAGCTTTCTACCGTATGCATCGGTTCTGTATACTCTGTATATGCTGAATGTTTTCAGAAATGTAGTCTGAATGTTTTCTGAATTTGCTGACTGTTTTCTGAATCGTTGTCCAGATCATAAATTTTCTCCGGTCTCGTCCGTTCCGTAGGAAAGGAAATGCACTTTGTTCTGCAATCACGGACAGACAGCAGTTTTACATATGGACTGTTTTGTACTACTTCGAACGTAGAAAAGGATGTACCATCAAGCAACTTGTAATTACTTCGATAAACTTTCTTAGTATTCACAAAAAGCTTACAGACCACTTACTCATCCACTCCCTACCTTGCAGTAAAATTCGCAGAACTGAGGAACTATCGTCCTCGGCGAAAAGAAACTTGTAAGTATCTCATTCTATAACATGCTCATTACTTACCCCGCATCAAACCGGCTATGGACACTGATAGATTCTACCTAGAAGGGACGCCTTTGCTTCTTAAGAGCAGGATCATCAGCAGCCTCAGTAACGAGCCACCCAAGCTGAGGAGCCACAGCGTACGTGTCCTTGTCAACAGTGACCCCGACGAGCCCACCACGCAGCAACATGGCGTACTCCGAATTGAAATACTCCCAAGTGAACGGCGTCTCCGACAACCCGGATGGAAAATCCACCGGGTCCAACCGCACGTTGCTGCCCTCCCCCATCGCCATAGGATTCACCATCTTGTTGACGTACAAGAACAGCGCCCCAATCCAGCCAGAAACCGTGGTGACTCCCCCCGATCCAAATGCACCATGCTCCAGGAAGATATCGTTCCAGAACTTGGCGTCCACCTCGTTGTCGAACGCTCGCTCGAAGTGAGTGAGGATGGAGTCAAGCTGCACGCGCCACGGAGCCAGCTCGAGCTCGTCGAGGAGGGCGAGAGAGGATCTCAGCATCTGCCAGTCCTCCTTGGTGCCAGTGAGCTCCACGGTGGGGATCCCGCACATGGTGCACACACGATACTCGAAGTAGCTCTTCACGACGTCCATGAACACCATTGCGTGGGCCACCTCCGCCATCGCATCCGTGGTGCTGAACCGTGTCTCCATGGCCTGGAGTGCGACCTTCCCACTCAGCTTCTCCGCGATCAGGGGCGGGAACTTGCACGCTGTGGCGCCCCAGTTGTTATCAGGTGCGCCGCGCCGGAGGCTGTCGTCACGGACCGATAGGGTTACTTTCCCCTGGTGGCTCACGAAGACGGCGCGGTGCTTCTCTGGGTCCTGGCTCACGTGCGTCGCCACGCCTTGCAGGATGGTGTTCCAGATGACGTCGGGGGAGAGCACCAAGGGCAGGTGGTAGCTGAAGGCGAGGTACACCGCGGAGAGAAGCGGGTTCTTGGTGCCCAGGTAGTTGTTCACGAACTGCGCGTGGTGGCGGTGCGAAAACCCCTCGATCCGCTTCGGACCGGCCAGTGCGCGCGCTTGCTGCTCGCCGGTGGAGGCCTGGGTTTTGAGCCGCTGGACCCATTCCAGGTCCGGCTTCACGTCGTTCACCTTGAACTGCACCATCCTGTTGGCAAGTCAATGCAATCAGGCCACTTATCCGATGAATGAGCAACAACTCTGAAGCCTGATATTGTGCTCGGTAGCGCAGTCTACCACTTGCCGAAACGGCTCTCTCGTCTGTCTGGACTCGTGCAACCGACAAACAGGTGGCTTGTCTGATGGATGAGCAAGAACTCTGAAGCTAGATTTAAGTGTAAGATGCCGAACCCTTCAAGATTGCAGGATCAGCGAATTCCCTGCTTAGACCCGAACAACCGAGTCGCACGCCTTCACATCGGACGTTGGACGAACAAGAAGTCTTATGCTAGATCTGAGTGTAAGATGCCGAACTCTAAGTATGCATCTCTAAGTATGCACCTCTTAATAAGCATCTCTAAGAATGCATCAAGCTTGCAGGATCAGCAGTTACCTATTCTCTCGTCAGTCTTGACTCGTGCAATCGCCAAGCTCAGGTCCCTTATCCGATGGACGAGCAGGAGTGGACAAGATACTCACTCCGAGGTACCAAACTCTACCACAATCTCAACGTTGCAGTATAACCTGCAATTGAATCGCCAACCCACTCCGTAGAATGCTCGAGAGACTGATCTTGTTTCTGCTCTAGATGAAGCGGTATATGTAATCCACTGCAAAGAGCGAGATAAGAACTAATCCTTTGGCAGACTTGGGGCTCAAGGCCCGACATAGAGACACGTGATCTTTGTGTTTGCTAAAATATTTGCTCCCATTGCCTGCGAGCGACTGAGCAAGGAACAAATGTGCCATGCTGCGCTCGTTGAGGAACTTGGGAGTGAGGAAATGCGAGACTGGGTCTCCGAGCTTAAGTGTCCGAAGTACGACCGCAAGTGCAGCGCCATAGATCTATTGGGAGTGGGTTTGTGGCACACGGTGGTGCTATGGTTTTCTGTCATTGAAACACTACAATGCTCATGTGAAACTTGTGTGCCAGGATATGTGTGCTTTCATCAATTTTTTAAGGTAAGCCCGCCATAACCAACAAAAACCCACAGCCAACGCCTATAAAATTAGGGTATATCCAACCCTCTACCATCCCATTACCACCAACTCAGTTTCAAATGGAGGTTTGTTGTTAGTCAAGACCCTTACTTTTGGTCGTTGGTTATGGTTAATGACCTATAACCACCAACTTAAGCTTGCTGACCTATTTATAGCGTTTGTGTATGTGGTAAGATTTTTTTCGGGAATTTAAAATAGGATTTCATGAATATGTGGCAATTGTCGTGACCATTTATTTCTTCATATTGAAATTGCTACAAATTTTTAAAGTGGATAGTAAGCCGTGACCCATTCCTCGACATACAAAACTCTCTACTTCCACAGTAAGTTGTGCTAATGACCACTTGTGCAAGAGACTAAAAATTGAGAGCTTTGAACCAATTATAAACTAACACCCAATCATAACTCACTTTCCTAAAATTTCGGAAATGGGGTGGGCGGCTGGTGGTTTTGGCCCACATAAGACTGTTGATTCTGGGGTTGATGGTGGTGATAGGTTATCCAACCATATGGGGGGTACCTACTACTGGCCACCCACTAAACATGGCTGTACAATTGGAAAATTCATATCTAATTCTGTTTTCATAAAAAAAACATGAAATCACTTGGGTTGAAATTGCGATTCTATTAGCTATCACTAAAAAATAATAGTATAATTATCTCCTCTCTCTATATGTGCAAATTCCTTAACTTGTCGGTCTTAGGGCGGCTTACCTTACTATAACTTTGATTTGATGATTATGGCAGAGCCAATGCAAGGTAAT
This sequence comes from Bryoerythrophyllum caledonicum, assembly GCA_963971425.1. Lineage (NCBI taxonomy): Eukaryota > Viridiplantae > Streptophyta > Bryopsida > Pottiales > Pottiaceae > Bryoerythrophyllum > Bryoerythrophyllum caledonicum. Next base: position 10,670,876 of record OZ020526.1, on the reverse strand, counting down.
TGGCCTTCTTTGATTCAAAACCTCTATTTTGAAAAATGCATAAGAAACACATGTATGGACCTCTTTTGTTGATTGTGATGTTGTCTCCAACAAGTCGATTTTAGTGCAATGAGTAACGAGGGCTTTTAGTTCCAATTTCAATTCTAGAATCTCAATTTAGACTTACTGAGTCACATATTCACAAAATTTTATAAACTTGGAACATACGGGTTGAAAGATTATAGTGTTTGAAGTAGAGAAAAGGGTTCATTTTCTTCCCTGCATTGAGTGGATGAGGAGACTTTGACTGCACTTGGTGTCCAATTTTGCACTACCCAGGGTCTTAATCTATACCATCATGTTAAACATGATATTAGTTCCTTGTACACCAATGTTTAGAGGTAGAGAAGATGTCTAGCATATACAAAAAAGTTGTACAAGGAGTGGATTTCAAAACTGGCCAATTCACGATTTTGTTTTTTGGGAACCAAGTATTTTCAACAATGAGTGTCCAAACTGTCAATGAGAAGTTTAACACCGCATCTTGTAGTACAAAAAGTAAAGAATATGAATATCTCTAAGTTTTATGTGGATAAGAAGTTTTTTTGGTACATTGCCCGATAATGTGTGAAAATGTGTGATCTGGTTAAAAATGCTATTTTTCACTAAAGACAAGAATTGTCTTTTGGCATTAAAAATGAAATATTATTATTTGGTAATATTGGCAATCTCACATTCAATAGAGTCATTGCATCATTTGGCAGTTATGATGTCAAAAGTGTGCTTTTGATTAAAGGAATGGAGACTTCCATGTAGGTGTGGGCATGACAAATGACTATTAAAGCTCAGACGGACGCTTGGTAAGTGTTGACCAAATACAACAAGGGGAAATAGAGGTCTACAAAACAACAACAAAAGGAAGAAGCCTTCGAGAATTTGTGGAGTGTTGGGGGATCTTCTATTGTTGAGAGCCCAACCTTTGTTGTAACATTGTTCCACACAAAGACTTTCTTCCCCATGACCTTGCTAATCAATGTCCACACAAGGACTTCCTTCCCCGTGACCTTGCTAACTAATATAGATCCTTTTGTTCAGATCTTTCTCAACCAAGCTTTCCAAATTCATATCCTTCCTCTTGTGAGTGAATCATCCTCACTACCTCTACCACTAGTTTCCGTCCCCATTGTACCCAAACAACTAGATTTTGAAAAATGTATGTATGTATTTGGGACATAACCTCTAGAACCTTCTAGATTACTTTTACTTCAGAGTTCCTTTTACTTTAGAACTTCTTTTATATTATTATTTGATTGTTTCCCTTTTACTTGAAATTAGGGTATATATAGGAGTTGAGACTGATGAGTTCTTCAGTCTGAACAACGCATCTCCTGGAGCCATCTCTCACCCCTCTTGTTGTTTTTGTGTACTCATCTTATTAATCCAAGTTCATATTAGGTTTTCTTCTCGAAACATTTTTTAGTTTCTAGAGTTATTGTTTAGTGTTCTTGTGTCCCTGACAGTTTGTCATTACTAACGTCACTTGAGTATCAGAGTTAGGGCCCTTCTTGAGGTGGGGTTTACCTCCTTTAATCTAATATCTCATTTTGTCATAACATTTCAATCTTGTTCTTCTTGTGAGAGTAGCGGATAACCCTCTCCTTGAAGGTTTGAAGGCTTAAAGGTTGCAATTTATCCTCTACTCAGCCAAGATTTTATTTTCAATTATTTTCGTTTTTTAGTTATGGCTGAGACTCAAGACTTTATTATGGTTGAATCTACCGAGGCTAAGTTAGAGGCTATCCTTAATGCTATCAACACGTTATCGGTCCGCACCACAACGATTGAAGGAGTCATTTGTGGCCTTGAACAACATCAATCTCCCGCCACCCTAGAAGGAGAGCTCTGCCTGTGATTCAACAAGATCCACCACCACAACAGAAGTAACCTTGCGTAAGCGTGCCTAAAAAATTCGATGGCACATGCTCCAAGTTTCAAGGGTTTGTCAATCAAATTCAATTGATAATCGCCTTACAGTTGAAGTGCTACCCAACAGAAGAATCACGAGTTAGATTGATTGGGACATTGCTTAGGGGACAAACTTTATCATGGTTTGCTTTCTTGTTTGAGAAAGGTTCACCTATCTTGAACAACTTTGACACATTTTTGGAGGCCTTTGCCAAAGCATTTGGTAAACATGACAAGGCTCGTTGGGCAACAACAAAGGTTTGGTCCCTAAGGCAAAAGACGCGTTCGGCATCAATTTACGCCTCAGACTTTAGACAAATTGCGTGCGACATCAACTGGGATGAAGCAACACTTATGAGTCAATACTATTGGAGATTAAAGGATATTGTGAAGGATTTGTTGTTGTTACTCCCTGATCCACAAACGCTCAATGAGGCAATTAGTCAAGCGGTCAAGTGGGACAACCGACTCTTCGAATGTTGCAAAGACTAGAGCTCCTGGACTCCATCAATAGAGCAAACAATCCGACAGACCTCATCTATGTCAGCGAGCAGTGTGAGTTCTTATTCAGAGGTTGTAGATATGCAAATCGACACAATACGTATCAAACATCTTACTCCGGAAGAGAAGAAGCGTCGGATGTAGGAATGACTATGCTTGTACTGCGGCGAAGGAGGTCACAGAGTCCGCAACTGTCCGAAGAAACCAAATCAAAGTATCATCAAAACTAGAGCTGCCATAGTTAAAGAGAACAAAGATGCCCAACCACAATAGGAACCGTGTGGATGGACAGTTCAGTTTCACAACAACGTTTAGGTTCCACTCTTTTTGCTCAGTCTGCTCCTTGTTTTACAATTCCCTTGTTTTTTGGTCCTCAAAAACTCAGAACCGCCGCTCTGCTAGATTTAAGAGCATCTGCTTCTTTTCAAGATGAAGAATTTGTCAAAAGTCACAAATTTCCTCTAGTTCAGAAACCTCAGCCCGTCAATGTGGAAGTAATACATGGGCGACCTTTGTCCTCAGGCAACGTTACTCATAAAACAATGCCTTTAGAGGTGACATTTGAAGGCCATAGTAGCAAAATTATCTTCAATGTCATTAGAACCCCATCAAACCTTGTTATTCTTAATCTTTGTTGGTTAGAAAAATACAACCCATATGTAGACTTGAAGTTGCGAAAGATGACTTTTCCCCTAGAGCATTTTGACAGTACACATGTTAAAAAACATGTTAGCAAACGAGCTAGATTAACAAAAACGAAGGAACCCCTCTTCATTGGAGCAAGGGCGTTTGTTAGATTGTCCAAGGAAGGCACACCATTTGTCATCTATGTGGGGCCAAGTAGCGAAGAGAAGAGCTCAGTAGCCAGTATTCCAGAGCAGTATAAGGATTTTGAATATGTGTTTTTGAAAAGAATGCCGACATGCTACCGGAGCATCATCCATACGATTGTGCTATTGACTTGGAAGAAGGAGCGCGACCTCCTTTTGGCCCAATCTACAACCTATCGCAAACGGAGTTGGCGGAATTACAGAAGTGTATTGATAAGAATCTAGCCAAAAGCTTCATTCATCACTCCAAGTTACGAGTTGGAGCGCCCATTCAATTTGTCAAAAAGAAAGATAGCTCATTACAAATGTGTGTGAATTATCGAGGTCTCAACAAGGTGACAAAGAAGAATTGCTATCCATTGCCTTTGATCTCTGGACTTTTGGAACAATTTGGGAGTGCAAAGGTCTTTACCAAGATCAACCTATGCGGAGCTTACAACTTTCGAATCAAGGAAGGAGACGAATGGAAGACAACTTTTTGTACAAGATATGGCCACTTTGAGTACAATATTATGCCTTTTGGCCTTACGAATGCTCCGGCAGTCTTTTAGCACATGATGAATTACATCTTTTGGGAGAACCTCGACGGCTTTGTTGTTTTCTACTTAGATGATATTATAATATTTTCCTAGAACAAAGAAGACCATAAAAAGCAGGTTGGACTGGTCCTTCAAAAGTTGTGAGTAAAAGGACTCTATGCCAAACTGGAGAAGTGTTTATTTCATAAAACTGAGGTGGAGTTTGTGGGATTCATTGCAACTACAAAAGGCCTGAAAATGGACCCGAAGAAGGTGGAAGCTATCATGTCGTGGGAAGTTCCAAAGACGTTAGAGACGTACAATGTGTTCTTGACTTTGCTAACTTCTATCGGATCTTCATCAAGAATTATTCACAAGTGGCTACTCCACTCTCTCGGTTAACATGTAAAGACAAGCTTGATTGGGGCCTTTTCGCACAAAAGACATTTGAAGATCTTAAGACGGCGTTTACTACCGCGTCAATCTTGGTACACCCGGATTTTACAAAGGCATTCTAAAGTTGGAAACGGGTGCCTTGGATTTTGCTTTGGGAGCTGTACTTTCGCGAACAGGCAAAGACAGAAAGCTCCATCCAATTGGGTTTAACTCTTGAAAGTTTTCTCCTGTCTAGACTAATTATGAGATCCACAATAAAAGACTTCTAGCTATTGTGGATTCTTTTCAAGAGTGGCATCACTTCCTTAAAGGAGCCGTGCATCCGGTGACTGTATATACATATCACAAGAACTTGAAGTATTTCATGTCATCTCGAGTTTTGAATCGGCGTCAAGCTCGATGGAATATGTCACTATCACGATTTGACTTTGTCCGAAGAAGCAACAAGGACTATCCGATGCATTATTGAGGAGATCGTATCTTGCGGCCAACGCTGGAGAAGCAACATTTAACCAACAGTGTATGACTCTATTGAAGCAGGAATTATTTTGCCTTTGTGCTAGTGTTGTACCAACAACTATTGATGTCGACTTCCTCAACCAAGTGCGCATTGCAACCATTGAGGATCATGTGGCCTTTGATATCAAGTGTCGCCTCGGTGAAGACGACAAATTTAAGATGGAGGGAGATCATCTATATTTTGAAGAACGCCTATTTATCCCTGAAGATCCGACACAACTTCGCGTTCTTCAATCCCGTCATGACTTCCCAACTCTGGGTCATTTTGGATACAACAAGGCTTTCGAACTTCTTTCCAGAGATTTTTGGCGGTCCTAAATGTGGAATGATGTCAAGAATTTTGATACCTCTTGTCATATTTGGAGTCAATCCATTTGCTGGGGAAGGAATTTTGATCTTCGCTTCCATCACCTTTAAGGTGGACCAATCCACTCTCTTGGTCAACTTCACCTCCGCATAGACACCTCGGGCAATGAAGAGATTTACTTCATTTTATTTAACATTGGAGACATTGTACAACACCTAATGTACTTCAATGCACTAGTTTTTGAACGCCTTGATGATGCAGACTTGTCTCAGGTTTGCCTAGTGGAAGCATCAGTGATAGTTGTGCCGCTCTTTAGGGAAAGCCTTGTCGATGTAACACCACTGGATGAAGTTTGTGCAATCATCGAAACTTCATGGCTCCGGTACTTCTTTCCAACCACTGAAGGCCGATTTGGCCGGGTTTTGAAGAACGTGCAACCTCTTTTGATGGGCGTTGCCTGCTCGTAGGCGGGTCTTGTTTTGTTCTTTCTTCGTCGATCTTGTGGGTATAGCCATGGCTGGAATTTTTTTGAATAAGTCGTCTTGCGGATGGATAAAGACCTCGCACGACACCTACAACCAGCTCAATGAAGAGGTGGATGGAGGAGTATGCGAGGCGAGGACAAATGGGGCGGGGTTGGACATATATAGTAGGAGGAAGGCCTAGGGAGGGGACGTCCCGGCCTTTGTTCGAGCGGGCAGTGACGTTCTGTCACGCTAGAGTATTCAATACTCTAGATTTGTAGTCTGGTTATCACCAGTTACCTTTGATGGTGGATGACGTCCAAGTGAAGACTGCATTTTGGGAAGTTGATCAGGATGGGAGAGATTTACTCTATCATTGGAAGTTTCTCCCGTTTGGCCTCAAGAACGCACCTGCTGATTTCAAAGGGTGATGGACTGGGTGTTGACTAGTTTACCGTTTGCCCGATGCTACATTGATGATGTTATCATTTTTAGTAGCACCCTACATGAGCATATGAGGCATCTTCAAACGGTGTTCGAGAAGTTACGGCAGTGGGATTGCGTTTGCACCATAGCAAGTGCAAGTTCTTTCACGACCGGTTGCCATATTTGGAACATATGATGATTCCTGGGGGTCTTGGCGTATAGCAAGCCAAGGTAGGTGCGTTGCAAAAGATTCCTGCCCCAACCGACGTGTCACGGCTTCGAGCTTTTTTTGGCTTTGCGAATTACTATCGCCGCTTTGTCAAGAACTTTAGCTTGATTGCTAAGCCATTGACTATTCTCACAAAAAATAATCAGCCATGGACTAGGGGACGGGAACAATAGCATGCGTTTGCTACTTTGAAGCTGAAGCTCGGTTTAGCGCTAGTGTTGCGGCGTTTAGATGCGACACGATTGTTTCAGTTGTACACAGACTCGAGTGTTGTGGAATTGGGGATTGTGTTGCCTTAGAAGGGTGATGACGGTGTCGTGATGCGATACAGTTCATCATATAAAAAAATAAGATTAAGAAGAAAAAATGGGAACTTAGCTGGTTAAGGTAATTGTGGAGAATAAACGATTTTTTCCTCAATTACCCTACCAGGCCAGAAGCTTATCTTAGAGGATCTTTACTGCATCTTGTCACTAGCTCAGGGCTTAGGAGCGTCAACTAGCTGGATTTACTGCTGATTCCGGCAGTCCCCTGACCACGCGAGCGCCAGCCGCTCTGACAAGTCAAGGAATCGAACCCGGACCGGCAAGGTGCAACGAAAAGCTTAGCCAGCCGAACTAAGCCGTGGTCGATGGCAGTACGTGGGCTCTAATGATATTTAAGCTATTATCTAATTCTTCTGAGATCAAAAAATTTAAACAGAGTGCTATGGTATTATAGTTTGTAGTAGAAATAAGAAATGTTTAGTTTGGGGGTTAGTTTAGGGGGAGAAATATAGTGCCAACTTGTAGTAGAGTTGTAGGTTAGGAAATAAAAGTCAAGCTAGGCTTATGTGGGAAGATTTGGATAAGATTTGGAGGTAAATAGACTTTGGTGTCCAAGGGTGAGTCAAAAGGAAGGCTAGAGAAGCATGGGCTGATTTAGGCCCTTGACTTTTCTTCCCTCCTCCCTCGGCCAAAGCCTCCTCCATTTAGTATAAAAAGACGCTCGGGTTTTCGAGTGTGACAGGTAGAGTTTTGTGAGTTTTGACGTCAGTTTTTAGAGTGTTGTAGAACTTGTTAATAGCTTTCCAACAAGCTATCACACACTCCAATCGGAGTTATGTAGAAGCTGTGGTGTGGATTTGAATAAACGAGGGTACTGCTGCCATGAATTTTTGAGAGCAGTAACTTTGATTCCATATAGAAACTTGTATACAAAGAGTGAGATAGTGAATCTTTGTGTGTAGAGTGGTGGTTGAATTAGCTTTTCAATGAGCTATCACAAGCTCAAATCCGAGTTGTTATGGATTTGTGGCACTTAATCTATTGAAGGAGTGTTCTCGGAGGAGCGGGTTTTATTCCACAAGTTTCAAGCAGTGACTTTGAGCAACTATAATTCATTGCATATAGAGTCAGTAGGATTGAGAATTTTATCACTTGTTAATCTTGTTGTTAGCTTTTCAAAAAGCTATTACGTAGGTGGATTGGAGTTGGTTTGAGAGAGTTATGCTAGATTGAGTGGAAAGGAGTCAGCTGCCTTGAGCAAATTAGAGCAGTGACTTTGATTCCTCATAGAAGCATTTGTATAGATCTTCTTATATTCAAATTTTGTACGTATGAGCCTTACTGTATTAGCTTTCTAGGAAGCTATTGCATGCTCATATAAAGCTAAGTATGAAGTGGTAGAGCTTGATAGAATGAGAGAAGGTTCTGCTACCCCAAGTTTACTCAAACTACTTGTTTAATCACTTGCGAGGGTTTGTCAAGATGAGTCAAGAAGTTTACCTTTAGAGAAGATTAAAGTCTTACTTTGTTTTTTTTCAAGTTTATCACCAATGAAGATCGTCTTTATTACACCTCCCTTCTTTCTTTGCTGAAATTGGTAGCAGCCAAGAACCCTGTGTTTTCCCAAGGCAAATTCTCTCTCCACGACATTTGGTGCTTCCACTGAGAGTGCTTTGGGGCTACTTATTTTTTCAAGACAAGATTGGAGATCACGAGGGTGGGTCATCCTCTGAGGGTGGTGTTGGGGATATTGGTGGTGGTGTCAGTTTCACGGCGGACTTTGTTCGGGCCATGCAGTTGTTTATGGGCCAACAGGCTACTAATATGGCAGGACAAGGAGCTACGAAAGCATTGAGGGATGTCATCAGTAAGATTGGAAGATTTGATGGCAAGAATATCACGGGGTTTTTGAGGGCATACACTTGCGAGATGGAGATTTATCAGGTGCCTGAGGCACGAATGATAGAAACGTTTGATCTTGCAGTTGTGCCCGAGATTCGAGAAAGGGTGAGAGAACTCCATGATGTAGTGAATGTGAATACATGGGCAAGGTTTGCTGAGAGGTTGAAGGAAGAGTATTTCGATGAAGATTCTCAGCGAATGTCTAAGAGGGCATTCTTAGAGTGGGTGGAAATACAGCCTGGAAAGACCATGGGGCCGAACGAACTCTTGAGAGAGTTTGAGAAGAAGTATGGTCAACTTCCACTATCTGAGAAGCGGCTTCTTGATACGAGGAAGTCTGAATTGTTTCTCCAAGCTGCTGATGATGTCTTGGAAGACAGACTCCTTCTTATTCTTCAGGACGTGACAGCCGAGGGAGGTTTTAATCCCGACTGGAGGAGATTGGAGGAGTCAGTGAGCCTTATTGCCAAGCAGCAACGTGTAAAGGCTCGTGGAGTTATATCAAGGGGAGATGCACCATCGGTATCGATTTCCAAGACTCCAGCATCTTCGGTATCTTCAACGCCATCGAGTTCGTCTAGTGGCAAAGTCCTTGATAATGACACTCTTGAAGATCTTGTGAAAGGCCTCAAGGAACTGAAGGTGGAGATGAGTGCTCTGAAAAAGGGCCGTATGACAAACGACTCCCGCCCTACAGATAGCTCGAGAGGATTTGTTGTGCGATGTATCTATTGTGATGACCCAAATCACAAACGTGGAGACTGCAAGTTTTTTGCAGATGACTTAAAGGCGGGTATCATTATTTTCAGAGAAGGGATGATCAGAGATGCTGCATCAGGTGATCCACTGGCCACGAACTTTGGCAGAGGAGGGATGAAGAAACTGGTGGATGATAAGCTAGGTAGGACTAGCTCTATTCATCTCAGAGATGCCGAGACTTATAATGTTCAAGCAGTACAGAATGGGGTGGAAGCATTTTCAAACCCCAATCGAGAAGTTATGATCAGAGGGGCTCAAATTATCAGAAGTCTAACAGGTTGGGATGATCCTGTGGACTCCAATACCATCAGAGCCTACTTGGGAAGTGAGAAAGGAGAAAAAGAGCCTCAGGATGTGTTTGTAGAAGTGAAGAGAGGTAGAAATACAGAAGAAGAGACTGAAGAACCTGCTAGCAAGAAGAAGACACCTATTGGGAAGGAAAATATTCAGAACCAAGGGCCAGCAAGTCAAACACGACAGAGGCAAGAAGGACGACCTTCTACCTCTCATCCAGGAGATGCACCGCTTCCGAAGGAGAAGTGGGAGGAAAGAATGAGTGGTGAGAAGAAAGGGAAAGAAGATGGAGTAAAGGGGAAGGGCAAAGCACCGGCTTATAAACTTCAATCTGATATTGAGACCTCTATCGATATGAAAGGTATTCTAGAAGAGAGGATTTTGGATGCCAAGATTGAGTTTACTCTGAGAGAAGCCCTTGGCATAGCCAAAAAAGACTTTCATGAGCTCATCATTGATGTCATTAAGAGGAAGAGACAGATCACTGTCGAAACGGTGATGACCAGAGCATTGGACACCCATATGACAGAAGATGAAGAAGAAGAAATTGGCCAAGTATTTGCTTTGATGTATGACCGTGTGGGTACAAAAAGCCAAGATCAGAAGACAAAGAGTGATGAAGATGATGAAGGGATTGAAGAACTATTGGATGGAGAAATGGAGGATGAGATTTTGAAGATGTTTGCTTGCAATTGTGAAATCAAGAGTATAAATGAAGCAAACAAGAACCAAGAAGAGAAGGTGGCAGGAGAGAAGGATGGAGCACTTGTGGTGGATGAGACACTACAAGTCAGTGGAGAAGAGGCTTTTATAGAAGCCAATGTTTCTTGTTGCTTGCACAACAGGTCTCAAGTGATGCGTGGGAGTGAAGCAATGACAGCCTTTACTCATCCATTTTGGGCAAGAGCTACTACAGAGACACGTGTTAAACTTGGAGACTTGGATGAGACTTTTTTAGCCCTTGTGGACCATGGTTCAGAAATTAATATCATATCCAGGAAGTTATATGAGAAAGGAAAATGGCCTATTGATATTAACCATGGATGGGTGATGCGGGCAGCAAACAATGAGAAAGGCAAGTTGTATGGAGCATGTCCAGCGGTCAAGACCAAGATTGGAAATGTTGAGGTGGAACAAAACTACTTTGTTCAAAACTATGGGTCTTATCCTATTATCCTTGGTCAGCCATATATTACAGCAACAAGAATGGAGACCAAGGTTTTGGATGATGGCTCACATTATGCGAGAATTCGTAGTTTGGATGGGATGCAAGCTGTACAGTTTCTCACCGTGAAATCAAACAATGAGAGACATAGGGATCAGCTTAGAGATGAACCTATGGGTTATGACCGTGGCAACGAAGACTTTCAGGATTTCTAGATTGCACGCGTGGAGACTGGGGATCCACGGGTGCTAACAGATCATTGAATACTACATTCCCCAGTCTAAAAAATGGTGGTTGTGGACTTTTAAGTTTAGCAAAGGATGGTTTGGTCAATTTTACAAAAATTACAGAGTTGGACCGTGTACATAAGAGATGGATTAGAAAGACTGAAGAAAAGTTAAAAAGAGTGGGTGTGGTATTGAGTGATGAGTGTATTACAGGAGTTATAGAAGAGGAAGGTTTTTCAGACGATATAGTAAGAGCTTTGGAAGGAGTGTTAGCTCAAAGCTCGGGACCAAGAGATGTTATAATCGAGATTCATTCAAGGGAACTTTATGACGAGGTACTGGAAACAACAACAACCATGGAGTCTACCGGAAGTTATGTTCCTCATCTCGAGGCTAAGGTTAATACCAAATACAAGACCGTGGCAAAGAAAGTGAGGCCGGTGGCAACTCAATTGCCACCAGACACTGAGGAACATATCAAGCAGGCTGAAAAGGAGCCAGGGCTAAGGGAAATAAGGAAAATTGGGCACAAATTTACTGAGGAGTCATTGGCTGGACTAAAGATTGGAGGGGGTGATTTCTTACATGCACAAGAAATAAAAATGTTCCAAGATATGCTCTCTAAACATGGAAAATCATTTTCTTCTTCACCAGAAGAAATTGGATGTGTTCATCCTAGTGTGGTTGTACCAATGGTGATTTTTACAGTTCCTCATGTGCCGTGGGACTTAAAGCCTATACCAGTGCCAAGAGCATTACTTCCTAAGTTGGTGAATTTGTTGAAAGAGAAGATGCAGATGGGTATACTTGAGCCTTCAATGGCTCCATACTCCAACCGTTGGTTTACAGTGCCAAAGAAGTCTGGTGCACTTAGATTTATACAAGATATGCAGCCAGCCAATAAGGTTACTATTAGAAACAAAGGGTCAGGGCCAATTGTGGATGAGGTTGCTGAAGCATTTGCAGGACATGCCATCTATTCCATTGGAGACTTATATTCTGGTTATGATCAGTTCCAACTTGCGAACAAAAGCAGAGATCTGACTACCATGAAAACTCCATTAGGACTTGTTAGAATGTGCACATTGCCTCAGGGAGCCACTAATTCGGTGGCACATATGCAAAACGCGATGAACCAGATCCTCAAGGATTTTGTGCCTGAGAAAACTATACCCTTTGTAGATGATATTCCCATTAAAGGCTGCAAAGAAGAAATCAAGGACTTGACTATGGATGACGATGGTTGCAGAGTATTTGTCAAGAACCACATAAGAGATGTGGAAATGATCTTAAACAGACTTGGAGAGGTGGACTTGACATTATCCATAGAGAAGTCCAAGTTTGGTGTTGATGAGATTATTGTGGTTGGTCATTTGTGTGGAGTATACGGCAGAAAACCTAACCCTGAGAAAGTAGATGCTATCTCGAGGATGAAGCCATGTGGTAGCATCACTGAAGTAAGGAGGTTCTTAGGGGCTTGTGTCTTCTACCAAATATGGGTTCCACATTTTGCTCATCTTGCTGATCCGTTGTACAAGCTTTTGAGGAAAGGGATTAAATTCAAGTGGGGGCAGAAACAAGAGTTAGCCATGGAAGGCTTGAAGGAAACTTTGATGTCTCCACCAGTTTTGAAGCAAGCGGATTACAACTGTGGTAGACCAGCGTTGTCAGGACGCTCGACGTCCCTGACGTCCGGACGTCAGGACGAAGGACGTCCTCGGGCCTATCAGGACGTCCGGTGACATAACGAGTTTTGTCAATTTACCCGGGGGTAAATAGCCGTCCGCAGCCTCGGCCGACCGCTCGGCCGTCAGATGCGACCACCCTCCATCCGCCGGTCGCGACCGCCCGGTGGTCGGTCAGTGGCGTCCGCCCCGCCGTCCGCCCGCCACGACCGCCCGATGGTCGGTCGGTGCCGACCACTAGGCCGTCCGAATGGCGGTCGGCGCTCGGCCGTCCGAATGGCGGTCGACAGTTGGCCGTCCGCCCAACCGTCCAAATGGCAATCAGGGGTTGGCCGTTCGGCAGCCATCTGCCCGGCCGTCCGAATGGCGGTCGGCGTTTTGGCCGTCCGATCGGCCGTCCG